>OY720670.1:3685078-4305709 GCA_963170745.1 Phymatocera aterrima
CAGTGCATTTATATATATATGATATACCTACCTGTCTACCTATACCTACATATACCTTCTAGGAACTTCAAACTTGTTCATTTCCCCCCTCCCTCCCCCGCCCCTTCCCCCACCATTTATATAATTTTTATCTTTTCGATATATTCAATCACCGAAAGTCAAACGAAGAGAAGAGAGGAGAAAGAGAGATAGAGAGAGAGAGGGAGAGAGAGAGAGATAGAAAGCGAAAGCGAGAGCGAGAGAAACGGAAAACAGAAATGGGAGAACGACCTGACCCCTTACATTCACACATAAATACATACACGCACGCGCGCAGGCAATATTTCAACATATACCTATGTTATACATACATATATACCGAAAGAAATGCAGAAAAAAGTTTTAAAAAATTTAAAATTCGAACAACGGGTGAGATGAATCTCTAGATTATGATATACACAGTATATACATGTATGTACCTATGATATGGTACGCATGTGTACGGACAAGTTTCAATTATTGTGTCTGTGTGCGTGGGTGTGTGGTTTTTCTTTCTTAACTGTTTTTCTTTGTCTCTACTATTGTTCTCCAAATTTCGTTGAATTTTTCTTTTTTCTGATTTTTATTTCTTTCTTTTCATGCCTTTTCTTTTCCATACAATTGGTAAACTCCGTACTATCGCCAATTAATTTTTGTTTTTTTCCTCTTTGTTATCATGGAAAACAATCTCCGCCGCGTGATCATAGTATATACATACATATAGTTATATACTGTACTACTATTATTAAGTAACGAGCATTTTGAGGAACAATTCATGATTATTCGCAGCGTCACCATCATCAATATCCTATACCTACATACGTATATAATGTGTATATATATGTGTGTGTAAATTATCAAATTGAATGAAAGCGAGAGAATATATACTATTGAAAAGGAAATAAAAATGAGGATGCAGAGAGAAACAGAGAGAGAGAGAGAGAGAGAGAGAGAGAGAGAGAGAAAGAGAAGGAGAAAAAAAATATTAAAAGAAAAAACAAGGATGTACGGATACTTTGCCAAAACTCGAGTTGATGGAGATGTTCGATTTTTTGACCAGACTGAAAAGATTGTGATACAATATTTAACTTGCCTATGTTTTAGATAATCGAAGGAGTCAAATTGAGTATGCATACATATTATACTTATCTTAACATACCTATATGATGATGTGTGCGTGCGTGTGTGTGTGTGTGTGTGCGGGAGAGAGTGAGAGAGAAAGGAAGAAAGAGAATTAGAGAGAGAGAGAAAGAGAGAGCGAGAGGGAAAGAGAGTGTGTGTCTTGTCTTGAGATGATGATAATATGAGAAAGATGATGCTTGTAAATATGTAACAACTCAAACGATACTTCTATCACTATAGATATATATAATACTTAAATAATACAAATTATATCAATGGGTAGCGAGAGTGAAAGAAAGAGAATGAGTGAGAACGAGCGAGAGAAAATGTAGGCTCGGCGGCGGTGCGGTGCAACGGCGGCTGGCGTCGCGGGGGCGGGGGGGGGGGGGGGGGGGCGAGTTTGTGTATAATACAGACATCATTGACGCGGGTGCATCGCCGCTCGCAAATGCGAATGTTCTGTTTCGATATATCCATTCTGAATATATATATATACACATACGCACATATAAAGGTATAGGTATGTGTCTCTATATACTATGTGTATGACGATGATGATGATGATAATGTTGATGTTTAACTGAAGGTATATTATAATCATATGACGATTCTAGTATATACTAGGTATTTTAACATTTGAATATATTATGATGTATTTGTATAAAGATATAGGTATAATATTATTATAACTACATATAACTACACAATGATATTTTGATTGGTTTTAAACCATATATTGGTGCTGATAAGTAAGTAAATGATAGATGATATGGAGGAGGAGAGAGAAAAACGAGAAAAAACAAAAAAAAAACAAAACAAAAACCAACGAATGAAAAAAAATAAAGAAACAAGGAAAAAGAGAAGAGAAAAAAGTGAGAAAATGAAAATATATAGAATGAGGAGGGAACGTGGAAGAAGGCTGAGACATCTTAGAGGTAGAGCAAACGTAAGTAGGTGACATATGTGTGTATATCTATATATATATATATATATATACATATATATATATACATATATCCGCTTGTATGTATACACTATGCATATGTAGATAGAATGTAGCGCGTAAGTATAGCACATAGCTCAACTTCGAAGGGCCCTCTCACTGTCCGCTCATCGTATATCGTATATATGTGAATATATACACGATAGTATATGAATAATCTAAAATAAAATGAAAAAGGAATAAATGAATAAAAAATAAATATATATCTTGTATAATAATAATAATAATAATGATAATACTAATACTAAATAATATTATAATATCATCATCAATCGTACATTTTGTGGCAATACTTAAAAAGTTTTACATTAATTATATTATTACTATATGTATAGGCATATGTGTATGTATATACATATAAATATATATATATACACACACACATATAATATAATTACCTACACTCTCTAGAGATAGTCTTTTAAATTTCTAATAATTATATAAGACGTGTGATCTCTCTAATTATTGTAAATTACGCATAACGATCTATATATATATATATATATATAGATATATATGTATATATATATTATAATATAATACCTATATTCTATAAATATATTATATCAATTTTTAGTAGGTATATAATAGTAAGGCACCGAGTGTATAGGCATATACTATACGGGGTATTCCATGGAATTACGTTTACGAGCAATCGCCAACGGCCCCCCCGCTATTTCCGATTTCAAGATCAACTTTTGTTTCTTTTCACGCGTAACCTTGGCTCACAGAAATACTGATGGATGATCTTGCAATTTTTTTGCACATCCCAGGTTTGGGAGTTGCGATTCGTCATGGCGAGAAATGAAAAATGTTGTTCTACTTCTGATTCGATCGATCGAAAAATCACCGTCAAAATTATCCCAACGTTTTTGCATGTTGATTTTATTTCATTTTTTTTCAAGATTCAAACAACGCTTGTTTTTTCGGTGAACACCGGCTATATTATCGCCGTTGCTGTTGAGATTCGTGCGGAGAAAAAAAAGCAACGAAAATTAAATCGGTTCGACACGATCTGAAAAAAGTAAACCCATTGAAAGCAAAATCTTCGCAAATCTCTAATAATTTGGAAATTCTTCTCTTTTTTTTTCTCTTTCTCTCTTGGAAAAAATATGTTCGCAGATCCGTGAATTTCCAGCTATGATCGTTTGTTTACGGAAATGCATCGTTCGCAGATATATTTTAATTTATTGGGAATGCGTAACTCACGAATTCGATGGAAAAGAAATTCCAAAATAATTCAAGAGTATTTCTTCGGGTCGAGGTGACACGAAAAGAAACTGATTTCAGAATCCGGAACGGTCGGGCTCGGCGCATTGGTCAAAATTCTATGAAATAGCCCGATACAGACACACACTGACACACAGACTGACACACACACTGACACACACATGCGCGCACACACACAAGCGCATACACACCCCGCGCACCAGTAAATATATATATAGGTAGGTATATATGTATATACTTTATATTATATATAATATCAATATAATTATATACATATTTATTTATATATATATATATATATATATATATAATATATGTATAGGCATTCTGTTTTGGTCTCTGAAACGAAAAGAAGATGGAAGAGAAGATGAAAAAATAAAAACAATTCGGAAACTGATGATATATCGGCTGAATGGAGTCTAGAGAGGGAAAATAAATAATAATAATGATAATAACAATTGTGCGGCCATATTTGCTATGGCCTGTTCGTAGTGCCTCGGAATTGCTGCTCAGCGCAGGCAGTAATTTGAACGTATTTTAGAAAGGTATATTGTTATATTGAAAAAGAGAAAAATGGAAAAAAAAACGAAAAAAAAGAGAACGAAAGAAAGAAAAAGAAAATGAAAAACAAACGCAATTATCGATATTCTGATACAGTACTAAACAATCGTGTCATAGTATAACAAATTGTCACGCTAAACGACTTATTAAATTATTTAAATAATAATATTAATAATAATAATCAAATAATCGAATATATTAAAATGTAGGTATACTACTATACACGTAAATATATTACGTGTGTCGGCATAATATACATAAAATACATAATTGTATGTACGTATATATACATGTATATACATGTATATAAATATATTATGTAATTATATTTATGTATCATGTGTGGATCATTAATCGGTGAGCGCTGCGCCCTATAGGTATACACTAACAACTACCTATGTAAGAATCAGAAAATTAATATTATAGTTTTACTACGCAGCTGGTGCGAATTCCATCCTGAGCTCTGTCCCCTCGAATCATTTTTGATATTCAATGTAATAACAACATTGATAATGTTAATAATAATAATGATAATAATCATGATTCCATGAATTTACAACAATCACTGAAATAACGAAAAGAAAACGAAAACGATTAAAAAAGAAGAAGAAAAAAAAAACAGTTCTCTCACCAAGTGCGAGCATGTGGATATAGCTACTATATAGGTATCCCTCCTGAATCAGCTACGGATAAAAACAACGGCCATGGTTGTTAAGATTCGTATTGCAGGCTCTATAAAAATTTTTACTACCTTGCAACCTACGGGCAGGGGCATCGGCACGAGTAAGGGCGTGGGCGGAGAGGGGGGCGCAGTTGCTCTGCCTTTAACACGTACATATATATGTGTATATAGTGTACATAGCGTGTCTTGAAAATTGAAATACGTATTAAAGATGAAGAAACAAGTGTAACTGTTCATCCAACTCTTTTATGTAATGTAATAGGTATCTATACGTACAGTATAGTTATCTACGTGTCCATGGCTTTTTTTTGTCTCTACTCTTTTTTCCTTTTCATTTCTCTTCATTGACTAATTTTTTGATCTTTCTTGCTTTTGCTCCGTTTTTGTCATCTTCTTCTCCTTCTTTTTCTTCTTTTTCATCTTTTTCATCTTTTTCATCTTTTTCATCTTCTTCTGTTTCGTAAAATTTGTCTTGAACGAATGTTGTTACGTGAGGAAGCTATAGGTGTAATGAATCACAGTGAATTTAACTGCCATCGTCAACGTACGTATGTATATACTGTACGTCGCTCATATCATTCTAAATCACAATTCCTCTGCTCCGATCGTACAGTTGTATGAACGCGGTTTGGTTGCTTCCTTATATACACATAGGTCTAATCAAATGAGTACACCCATTATACTGTGATGAGTGGGGCGCATGTGAGGCAGAAAACATAACAAAAGTAGAAAGAAAAAACAGAGGAAAACAGAAATGTTCTCTCACGTATATTGCATGGTAACACACCGCGGAGAAGACCGTACCACGGCATACTTGATTTTCGGTTTTGTTAAATGATTTTTCTAATTTTTATATCACAAATTCTGCAGCATATATATACATATATATGTACACACCTATATATGTATACTGTATACGTATACAACGTCTGACAACAACGCGATGGCATAATTGAAATATGTGATTTTTTCAAGGTTGATTCAGCCAGTCTCTATTTGGGTATTACTTACATAATCTTTGTTCCGTGAATTTCGGTTCCGAAATGCTAACAACTTTTTCGGTTCTCGCCGTCTCGCGCGCATTAAACGGGTGTACGTATATACTATAATAAACGATCATCTTTTACATTTCCTATTTCGTAGTTCGTATGATTATTATTATTATTATTATTTGTTATTATTGTTATTGTTATTTCGCATTTTATTTTTGCGTAGTTTCCTTTTTTTGTCTCTGTTCCCTCGAAAATGCACGCTCACGCACACAAAGTGAAGAAGAGTGCAGCTCGAATTGAATTCGCAATCACATAATCATCGATCGACAATAATTATGTTTGAAAACATTAAATTCCATCACTGATAATTGACTTTTCACTTTTCTCCCACTACGGGTTCGGTACGACGTACAGGTATATCGCTATATTATGAGTATGCAGGCATATATTTGCGTACGTACCTACATGTATATACATACATACGTAGATGCATATACGATACGCTGTATCCAAATATTTACTATCATGCGTACGCGCAGCTATGTCACAACGACTGATGATACGACTCTACTATACATACGACGCATGGTATATCAACATTTCATAATTTAATCGACAAACTATATGAGGGTTGCAAAAATAAGTGAAAACTTCATTGAAATTGAAAGAAAGGAACGAGAAGGGAAATAAAAATAGACAAGAAAAAAACGGCAAAGAGATAATGATCAACGATTCCCAAAATTTGTTGTTCGCTTTTTGTTATCCTAGTTGATTGCACGGTACCTGTGTGCTTATACCTGTGTTATAATAATGAAGCTAAATTCACTGCTTACTATAATATATTTTCACCGCTACTAATATCGCTCGTGATTATTGATTACTGATTACAATTTATACATACTGTACTGCAGTTCACGTTGTAATCATATTTCCGCAAGTATAGGCATATAGGTATATTATGTCAACTGGAGTATACCTATGTGATAGACCTACAGGTATCGTATATACGTATCCATGTAGGTATGTACATACATAGTGTTAGGTATCATACAAATCATGCAGCATTTATTTTTTGCCCGGAATCACAATCGTATATGTACCTATACATACATATGTATCTTTTACCCCTTATCTGCATACATGAAAACTAGAAATTGAAAAATTTGAACAAAAAAAACAACAACAACAGAAGAGAAAAACACACAATAATAACGTAATAATTATGATAACAATAGTAATTATAATGATAATGAAAAACCTCTATAAACCGTACTTTCGACCTAGTTATAACTGTATACTATAACTCATGCAAAAAGAGGGAATAATTATTGTTAATTGTGTGTATTTTTGTTTCTTTCTCTTCCTTTCGCTCGCTTTCTCTCTCTCTCTCTCTCTTTCTCTGTCTCTCTGTCTCTCGTTCGTTCGTTCATCCGTTCATTCGTTTTCAATGAACAATCAATTTATTATTTGACCTATACTACTATTACCATAGATGGTAGTCGTATGTATGTATATATGTATGTACGTATGTAGTAGGCACAACCTGTACTATACGAGTATAGTATGTATGTTTGAAATTATTAAAATAAATTGAAAGAAGAAAATAAAACAATAATATCCATGAATTAAACTAGACAGTTTTTGTTGTGTTAATTTTTTTTTTTTTTTTTTTTTTCTTCGTTGTTTTCTCGTATACTTATGTTATATATTACAACGGCCTTCCTAATTGTTATATTGTTTCGTCCTAAAAATGATGTAACGATACTATTTGTTGTTATCAATATTATGATTGTTATTATGATTATTATTATTAAGGTTTTCTTTTTCCGTCGAGAGAAATTTTGCATACGGTGCAGCAGCAGCATCAGCAGCAGTACTAGTTACTAGTAGTAGTTACGTGGTTTTACGTTAGATTGTTGTTCTTTGTTTTTTTTTTTGTTTTTTTTTTAATTACATTATCATGATACAAGTACTATGTTACGTACGTATGTATAACCCATATAGTATCATATTTGTGACTATTATTTTATATCTTGAATATTTTGAATGATTTTACACATTTATTATTATTATTATTATTATTATTATTATTATTATTATTATTATTATTACTATTATTACAATTATTATTGTAGGCATAGTAGGTATATGTATACGTTGATACGTTATATACAGGGTGTTTCGCTTCAAATGTCGAGAATTGGTAGGACTCATTCGGCACGAAGCCCGCCCCTTGAAGCCAGCCAACAACGAGAAGAATTTGATCAACCAAAATTCTTACGTGAACACAAGATACAGATTCTTGGTGTAGGTAAAAAATATCAACTACGACTCAGCCAGACTGTTGGGTACTCATTCATTTTGTCGCTCATAAAAGCGATTCATATTGTTGGCCTTCTCTGACAATACAAACATCAAGTCGCTGTCTCAGGTTTCCTCTGTGGGCGTCGAAATAAATAAATACCTGACAGCCTGGTTGAGTCGTTGTTGATATTTCTTTCCATCGCCGAGAAATTGTATCTTGTGTTCTTGTGAGGATTTCGGGCGACCAAATTCTTCTTCTAGTTGTTGATTGGCTGGGCGGGGCCTCGTGCCGATTGAGTCCCTCTCATTCCCGATGCTTGAAGCGAAACACACTGTACGCAGTCACAAAATCAGTTGTGTTATATTCGTCGTAATTTAACACATTCTGACCATTCGCCCATTGAAAGCTTCATACATAGGTACTTTTCTTCTTCTAATTTCATTATTGTATAGTTTTATATATTATACATACATATATATTGCATATGTATATAGGTATACGTTTACACGAAAAGAAAGAATATGAATTGAGAAAATAGAAATGGAAATGGAAAAATGTCAAGTAAACGATCCCCGCAAACGATTTCTGAGAAGAGAATGATGATATAAAAAAAAAAATTTTTTTAATTAAAAAAAACAAACCAAAACTACAACAAAAACCGCAAAAACGAAAAGAAAACGAAAGTAAAAAAAAACGCGGATCACCTTTTCACATATATATATATATATACCTACATATATAAAAAATATTTTATTTTCCTTTGCAAATTAATTGAAACAATTAACGGGCAACCAATCGATCAAATTCATTTATTGACAACAACAATTGAAGAGCAGCAACTTGTTCGGATTATTTATAATCACTAGATTATATTGTTGTCATTATTCCGGGCGAGGTTGTCCCTCATATGTTTATGTATAATACATTTCTTATATATCATCGAAATAATATACCTCTACTGCAGTTACAAATTTCATTATATTGTATTATACGGGGTACCCACGTGCAGCTTTAATTTATACAAAATATATATATATATATACACACACACGTACATATACACACACGTTACTTTTATCGAGATTTTTGCGTATATGTATAACCCCACCTATCGGGTATTTCCAAATGCATTCTCTCGGGCTTTTCCCCGATACACACATTTTTTTTCACTCATTCGTTCGTGTACGCCTATACTATAATATTTAACTCTGCGCAGTACTGCATATATACCTACGATAATTCAAAATTACGACGGATTCCAGTGAATATAACGGCAAAAAATAAAAATAAAAAATCTAACGCAAAATATGCAGAAGTGGAAAAAATCTAAATTGCGTATCTGATTATGGGCGATTGGAGAAGAGAAAACAAGAAAACAAAATTAAAAAAAAAAAAAAAAGTTAAAAAAACCTACACCACACCGTAGCGCACTACCGGATACAAAATATTTTATACCGGTTATATTATCGAGTTGCATAGGTCAAGTTGTTTAGCAATTGTACGGTATAATTTCAACAAATGATTCGATCGATTGTTGGATGAGAAAAAAAAACACTGACATAGAACGAAGAGGATCAGATGAAAAGAAAGAACGTGGAAAAACGAAGGGAAAAGAAAAGAATAGAAAAACGGAAAATGAAAAAGTCAGGAGAAAGAGAAGAGAACAGAACACAAAATTTGAAAAGCTCGTTCAGCAACTTTTTTTTCATACGTTATGTACCACATACTTTCTGTATAAAATTGTTGCCTCGAAAACAATACCTATATATGTATTATATATATATATTGTATACCCGTTATATTATTCAGTTGGTTGTGCTGTTCCGAAATTACTAGAATATTATAAAATCTCCGTGCACACACACACGCGTGCGCGCGCGCACCCACACACACACACACACACACACACACACACACAGACACACAACTCATGTATATTTATATACATATATTTATAGTATGTATACATGGGTATAGGTATGTATGCATATCATTTGAATACGCCCGGCGTTCTTCCTCCCCAGGCCAAACTGAATGCTCAAGATACGATACATTAGGTTAAGTTTATATATAAATATAAGTGTATACATATATGGATGCATAAATACATATATACATGTATGTGTGTATATATATATATATATATAATTAAAAAATATATGTTAAATAATAATATTGTAAATTATTTTTCTCTTTCTCTGTCTCACAAGACTCAAAAGCCGGGGTGATTTTTCTCTTATCGAATACCTGTATAATATGTATACTTGTAAACCTGAAACAAAGCGCCGAGGAAGTACGCCGAGGCTGCATATTTCATATATATTGTGCGTATATACCGAGAGAGTTTCTTGAAACCTCACGGTCGAAGCGCGCGAATTTCGACTTGCTATTTTCTGATTGGCTGACAAAATGCCAGTCAACGCGCACTAACGTACGTTAACTCCCTAGAACCGGCTGATAGGTGTCAGTTCACGAGAGGGTATGTTCGTTACTTTGTAACGGACGTGAGACGCATGAGCTGGAGTTAGTTAAAATCAGCGTTGCTCAAATATTAAACTTGAAATGTTTATTAAAAATAAAACAATGCACATCTTTCAAGTTGTGAACGGTGCTAATTATCTCTATCTGCGAAAGATTATGTTTCCTAACTTTTTCAAGTCAACTCATGGACTTTGAATACCTGACACACAGACCTGACTGAGATTTTTTATTTATTCGACTTAAGACGATTGTGGCAAAAAAATCTATCGTTGTCGAACTTTCAGTGACTAGATTTCTCGATCGACGGAATTTAGTTCATTTTCATTTTCAACATACTCGAAATAACAAAAATAATCATTCTCGTTTAAACAAAAATAGCAGAGGTCACTGATTAATCGCTTCCAATTATTCGATTAATTCGTAATAACCATCAGTAGCACAATCTTCAAGGGCTGCTACTTACGCTACGGCAAACGTAACATAACCTCTCGACATTTCATAGCCAGCTGTCTGCAATAGCAGACGCGATTCGCAATTCAATCATCCTAGTAAGATTTTGACGAAGTTGGCCGCCTGTACAGACTCGGCGCCGGCGCAGTCTGAGCGGGAGGTATCAAGAAACTCTCTCGGTATAATACAGGGTGATTCAGGACCCACAGAAAAGATTTAAGGATCAGGTTGCTCATGGAATTCTAGGAATAAAGTTCCTTTTCGCAAACCTCGTGCGATCTATGGTTGTCGAGTTATTAATTTTTGTAGTTGACCAATCAGCAGGCGTTCGCCAGCTCCGTACACTGCCGGATCTAGCGTTATGCACTGACATAGACCCATCGCACATAAACCGATTTGATAAAAATTTCCAATTTATTCATGACATTGGATTATAAAAAATTATTTGGATCATCAGCCGTCTAACTTCGGGCAGCGATCTCGGGGAGCCGGCGCGGCGTCCTGGACCGCGGAAACTAGAGTGCGCTGGTCCCGGACGACGGGAAACGTCGTTTCCAGGATTGCTGCCCGAAATTAGAGGGCTGACCCCGATAATTTTGTATAATCAAATGCAGTAAATAGATTGCTAATTATAATTCAATCGAATTATGTGCCACGGGTCTATGTCAGTGCCCACGCTAAATCCAGCGCTATACAGACCAGGCGAACGCCTTCAACTTCGAAAATGAATAATTCGAGAACCATTTAGAGAACAATCCCACGAAGTTTTCGAAAAGGGAGTTTATTCTTGGAATTTCGTGAGGAATCTGATCCTGAAATCTTTTTCGTGAGTCCTGAATCACCCTGTGTGTGTATACACATGTATATATAAACCCTCGAACAATCTCCCTTTCTCTCTCGCTTTTTTCTTATAATTATTCTTGTTGTTATTATTCTTATTATTATTATTGATTAATTGATTGTTAGTTATCATAAATTTATATCAGCGGCTTCCTTTCCTTTTGCCACTATTACTATTATTATTATTATTATTATTATTATTATTATTATTATTATTATTATTATTATTATTATTATTATTATTATTATTTTTATTTTTATTGTCTATAAGCATTGATATGCTACGTGTATGTATATATGTATATTATACACACATATATATATATACATCTACTTATATTGTCATACCGTACATGTAATGATTATTATATCGTCCAATCCGTACTTATAGAAATAGGATATATATATAATATATATATATATATACACATATATGTAGTATATAAAATACCCTATCTACGTCCTAAGATCTCGGTTCGAAATTTAGCTTTAGAACGGAAAAAAACAAGTGAATAAAGGAAGAAAATAAATAAATAAATCGCAACGCAAACTCACGTCAATCAACGCCCCCGTGCATCGACATGCAGGTGCAATATGGCTATACTATGTTACATACATACATACATACGCACATATATACATGCATACATACAAACATACATACACATTGCATACATGTACTATTGTCCAGAAACCATTAATTACATACTATAAAAAAAGAAAAAGAGGAACGAACATACAAGGAATACATACGTATCCATACCTACATGCCTACATCCATACCTACATGCAGCATCGGGTGACTGACTAGAGTACACCGGTAAAACATACCTATATGTATATCTGATATAGCGAATCTTATTTTGCAACTGAAAATCAGAGCTGTGCTTAACGTTAATTATTATTATTGTAATTGTGATTCCTTTGTTTTCTTTTTCTCTTCGTTTTCGTTCATAAAACACAGTAGGACAATATAGTCAGCGCAAATGTGGTTTTTTCGTGGCCCGCTGGGCGGGGGTTAGGCGCGTTACGGCGTTTATTCATTTATTCATTTTTTTTTTCTCTACCGTTTTCGTTTATTATCTTTCGCGAATCAAATTCGCACATCGCGGTATATTGAAATGATAATAGAGAAAAAAATAAAAATAAAATAAAATAAATATCCGTGGGAAAAGTAAAATTGCATTGTGTAAAATATATATACCTATATAAATACAATATTTGACACACACACACACACACACATGCCACGACACATCTATATGTATATATATTATACGTATATATACTCGGTCTTTACTAGCTTTTACGTTAATATATAATATAATATGAAATGAAATAAAATAAAATAAAATGATATACTATACATAGATAGATAGATAGATAGATAGATGGATAGATAGATAGATAGATAGATAGATAGATAGATAGATGCAAGTTATGGCGGAACCAGGTTCCTATATAGTTTATTATATTTTAGGGAGTGGGAAGAGTGAAAGAATATATATTTGTGTTTTTTTTCCCTCCTTTGCTTTTCTTTTCTTTCAATCTTTTTGTTTTCTGTCAATTTCTTCGTTTGCATCTTATATGAAATATTATACATACCTATGCTAATATACCTTCGTACATACATGCCTATAATTATGTTTTGTGACTGACGAGCTATGTCTCTCATACCGCGTGAAATGAAGAGCTGTACGCTCACGTCGTGGTCATAATGTAGCTTAGTATATATATGTATACGTAGATATACCTACGGACATACACATATATATATACATACCTATATAACGTACCTTTATATAGGTATGGTGTACACGCGGGATATCGTTCTGTCTCCCAAAGATCACTACATGATATATATATATATCTTATTGTTACAAACTTCCTAATTTGTTTTCTTTTTCGTTTCTTTTTTTGTGTTTTTTCATCGATTTTTTTTTTTTTTTTTTTTATCCACTCATTTGTTTGTTTTATATTGATGATAATAATAATAATAATAATAATAATAATAACAATAATAATATATTATATGTATATCATATCGTTACGCATGAATCCACCGCGAGGCCACGACGTGGATCAACGCTTATTATAGTAGTATATATATATATATATACATAATACAAATATGGTTGTCTGAGGATGTTTTCTGTTTTCATTTTCACTTTTTTATATTAAATAATAAAAAAATTAAAAAAGAATAAAAATTAAAAAAAATCATACACACGTTGTCGAAATGCATATGAAGCGAAAGAAAAAAAAAAAAGAAACAAAAACCAAATACTATCACCTGTTACGATTATTTTCATTACAATAATACTGTTATCACTATTATGTTTCCAATTATCTCTATTTATTAATTCATTCATTCATTTCCATTCATGTATAGGTACGCTTTTCTTTTTATTCCAGTCATACATGGGTACATATAGGTATATATGTATATATTCATGTGCTAATATACACTATATATACTTGTTATACGTATGTATATAAATATATGCGTGTATGTTGATATAATATCGGCGAATCGAAGTTTGAATCATTTTAACGCGCTGCAGATTCACCTGCGTAATCTCTACTAGCGTATACCGTATAGCTATACCGTACACGAGAGCAATAAATAAAATAAATAAATGAATTGTGATGTTCGTTGTTTTCGAAATACAAAATTACGTAAAAAAGAAACAGTTTTTTCGTTGCACCGTGAACTGAATTTTTTCCTTCTTTTGATTGATCTATTCATTTGCTTTCTTGATTATTTCTTTTTCTGCTCGTTCTTCGCAACCCGCGGAAGTAGTCAATACGATCGGGAATGAAGAATGGGAGAGAGAGAGAGAGAAAAAAAGAAACCAGAAATAACTATATGTATATTTACTTCAGAGAAACATGAAGGAGAATAGATCATATGTATATATTATATACATACATATAAATGTATAAATATATAATTAAAATATCGTCATTTGTACGAGTGATGGTTTGAATTTTCTCAACGTCAACGCGGTCATCGATTAGTATACATACCTATATACACCACGTAACTATATTTATACGTACGTACGATTGTACATACATATACATGCATACAATCACCCTGCCGATAATTTATAATCCTCGTCATGGCGCTACAGGGATTACATATATTTTACGAACGAGACGGAGAAGTGGGTGGGTATCGATATACACGGTACGTTCAATATTATCACAGTTTTACCAATTTTCAAATATCATAATTTTTTTGTCCCAATTGTTTTGTAATCAATCATACGAGGTACACGATACCTATATGACCTGCAGGCTCGCGCGCAATTTTGGAAACGATGAGAATCAATAATACAACAACGACAAAAATCACCCGCCCTTGAAGGAAACAGTAAGCGAAAAAACATGAAAAAATAATAACATTAAATAAAGATTCCTGATAGAATCAAAGAAGTTTTAGTAGCTCGGTCTCCGCGGCACGGCACAGCTGCCGCTGCCGCGGAGACTTCATCCTGACAACGTATAAATCCAGTCAGACCGGTTGGGCCGGGCGTTAGATTTTCGAACGATCGCACTTTCGGCTTCTCAATAATTGTATCCTTGGAACGGAACGCGAACGGGCGAACGGCCGAACGGGCGACCGTTGCGGTCCAACCGGGGCGCACAGAAGACGCGGGGATCAGATCATATCCCTGCAGGCCAACGGAGACTCGCACGGGCATCCCATATGGGAAGCTTAATATGTACCAACAACTATACACACTATCATCAATTCTTAGCTAGCTCCAGCTCGAGCTTCGTACATACACGTATAGGTACATATCCTGATCGGCTTCCGCGTATGTACATACATAGGTTTGCGAGGGCATATGTATATACATACTGTCATTAGTATAACTATATTACACGCATGCCTCGCTGCAGGTAAAGAGCATATAGACTATATACAAGATATATTGGTACGTACTGCATAGATGTGTTTGTACGTACATTACAAGTATGTTCACGCGTCTACATACAATAATTAGTATAGGTACCACCTATAATAACCTGTTCGACGGTGTGGTTCGATTCGCCAGTTTTCTGGCTTATAAGTTTATAGCTGATCCCTGCTATGCACGCGTAGACACGGAGAGCACGGATACCGGGAAGCCAATGCCCCAACCAAGGTTTCGAACCAGTTAAACTTTTACTCTTCCAGTCGGGCTGCTTGGCAGTCGGCGGCTAAGCTGAGCTAACCCGAGCGAGCTTATAGCCGGCCCGGCATCTCTCCTCGGCGGCAATTATTAGCTCATATACCTATGTATGTATACGTATACGAATATGTATATCGCGCGGAACCGCATCGGCATCAGCGACGGCATTCGGCATCGGCGGAGCAAGTCGAAAGAATTTCTATACATACGTATACTCCGTATAGTATAATATATGTACTGCACATATGTATACACACGCTGTACTGTATGTAGTAGTGAGAAGATCGGCTACCAAACTCCTTCGAGCCGAATATGACTAATTATTATCGTCATTAAATGCGCAGGAGAAAAACCGGTCGATAATATGGAGGAAAAATAATTTTTAATATACATTATACATTGTTATATGTACTCAGAGAGTCAGAATTCGGGGCATGTACAATATACCAAATATAATATGCACATAGGTACTGTAATATAATCGTTCGATCTTCATTTCTGCATTATACTCGATTTCGAATGATCCTTTTCGTTTGATCATTACGCACACGCATATCGGTAGCTATGTAGCAGCTACATACATCCTTGAAAATGTATAGTATACTATGCTATTCGCGAATGAGGATTGTGTGCATGCGTGTATGTACATACGTAGGTATACGCGGAAATAATTAACCAAGGTTTACCAATTTCCCCTACTCCGCGAACTCTTCTTATTCGTCTTTTTTCCTAGTTTACCGGATTGCCATTTTTGGCGATTTAAAGGCTCGATGATTTTTCAATTTTAATCGATAATTATTGCAGCTTTTTATCACCCGTTTATACAATTATTTTAATTTCATCGATACGAGCCGAGTATGATTATCACCAGACCTGATCAAAACCAGTCGCCAAACACGTATAGTATATACTGTGCAGAATCGGTCTGCTTTTTCGCGGTTTTAATATCACATATCGCTGTGAACTTCGCGCGAAAGTTCGTTGACAGCCGAACCTCTGGCATACAGACCAAAAAATTCATCGTAGTTTTTTGCCATTCATTTATTTCTTCCATTCCCAACTTTACAATTCGCAGTTTTTGAGTCGCGCATTGACAAATCTCAGATCAATTACACCCGCGTGCAGAAAGAAGTGAATCAGATCAAGAAAAGAGCTGGTAATCGGCTGACCATGGGCCGCTCCGAAAACTTCCCGCTTCTTCGAGCGCAGTTATTATTGTTATTGTTTGCTTGGTACGCGCTTTGATGCTAAAAATCACGAGTATGATGAAAGAGAAACAAAATTTCGAAATAATTCGTCAAAACGGAGAGGGAAAAGGATGATAGGTACATAAA
The DNA here is from genome assembly GCA_963170745.1 of Phymatocera aterrima. Taxonomy (NCBI): domain Eukaryota; kingdom Metazoa; phylum Arthropoda; class Insecta; order Hymenoptera; family Tenthredinidae; genus Phymatocera; species Phymatocera aterrima. The sequence continues at coordinate 3,702,281 of OY720670.1, forward strand.
AGACAGTCAAAGAATTGAATTTTTGTTTTCGTAAAAATCTTCTCATCAGGATAATTCTGGAACTAAAAAACCGATGGCATTCGGAATGCATCCGGCTTCGAGTAACAAAAATTCCCAACAATTGGCCTACTAAGAGTTGAAATCTGTCGATTCGTTCTCATGTTATCAACGTACCGAAAAAGAATTCGATATTTTCTCTTTTGAAAAACTCAAAAACGACTAAACCGCGATCAAATTGAAAATCTAATCAGTTCTAAGTTGCGCGAATGCGCATCGATTAGTCTATCAGTAGTTGAAATCCTCTCATTCGTCCTCAAATTATCGTCGCACATAAATTTGATCACACACAAACAGACGTCCATCCGAAAATGATTGCGAATGATTCTCCAGACCCCAAACCGTAGACATCCGGTGGAAGCTCGATTTTTTATTTTTGGGGCGATTATGCTATAACTTGCCCTGTCTAAGCGGGAAGTTGACAAGAAAGAAACAAAGTTCACATTCAAGCCATCACAGCAGTCATTCTATAGGGATACCTGTCAATATAGGTACACAAATTTGTACATAATCTCCGTATTCTGATTCTAAATTTTACAAAAAAAAAATACTTATATGTAACGCGTGTCAAGATATAGGTATGCCGTTATGATCATATTATATTAATGAAATTTATGAATTCACATGACCTAGCCACTGAAATATCCACTTCTGTATAGGTATATACGTATATTAATCACATCGAAATAGTATATATTATACCACAGGCATACCCACTGCGATGCTGCAGCGCGTTTTCTGCCCCAGATTGCGTAAGGCATAATATATCTATGTATACATGTGTGTGTGTGTGTGTGTGTGTGTGTGTGTGTGTGTGTGTGTGTGTGTGTGTGTATATATATAAGAGAAAGTGGGAGAGAAAGGTTTGCATTTCGAATTTTCGTACAATCTCTGTATACTTACATGTATGTATATACCTACCTGGTGCCACAGATTTGCGTTAACAGATTTTTAACCTACCGCAAAAACGGTAATATTGATGATGATAATAACAATGATCATAATAACGGGTCTTCTTCTCTCTCCCATACATATACAGGTATAGGGTTCGCTTCTAAATTTAGACATGATAAAATTGCGAATTACTGTCACCTATATAAAATAGAACAACAAAAAGACACAAAAATACATATTTCACCGCGAACATCATGCGACTCGTCAGCATCGCCAGGATCATCCAATAGCTGTTTTCTCAAATTCTCCGAGTATAATATAATAAACCACCACGCTCTTTACCCTGGTCAGAAAAATACGTATTATAGTCGAGACAAGATACCGATCTGCAACTCTGGGCTGCTTAGGCCGTGACTTACTCTACTGGAATCTGTTGCCGCCAGGAATAAAATACGAATCAAGAAACGGGTGTCTAGCTCCGGAGTCTAGAGTCCAGAGATAGCATTACGGTGTGGCACAGCTTCATCGTCGTACTGTAGCATCTCGGAGTCCGATGTGGTATTACGGTGCCAAACCGTAACAACGCGCATTGGGATATACGAGATAACGAGAATCGATTGCTGCGTTGCAGAGTGTGAAATTAAATTCATCTCTCAAACTTCGAATGATCATATTTCCAGCATGAATACATATAATCGATGGAGTACGTTATAACTTGACTGGTGCGTTTCTTCTGTGCACGGTATACATACCTGGGAACATTATAGATCCGAGGTAAGAAAGAATCGATTAAATTCGAAACAGACACATAGTGATGATTATGATTATGGTGAACGGTGAAAACAAATAAGATGAAAGGCGACGGGATCATCATGTGTATCTCCCCCCCCCCCCCCCCCCCCCCACCGCCGCCCCACGGCTCCGGCATCGGTAGGTACGCCACACATATCCCGGCGTACGTGGTGTGCTACAGCAGCCAAAGAGTTAGTACGTGGCAGGACCCAGGGGCTATTATGGTCACAAACTGACAGTCATAACTTTTTCGGTCGAGTCGGCGTCTAGAGCAGCGCGCCCGCAGAAGCATTGGAACGGCGCGAGAAATGATGGATCACGCCGATCTCCTAGACGAGAGTAAGAGAGAGATAGAGAGGGGCGCAGGGGCAGAGGGATGGGACGGGAAGGGGAGTGGAGAGGGCTTGGAAAGATGAAGAATGTTATATAGAAGGGGGGAAAGCAGGAGCAGAAGGAAGAGGAGAAGCAGGGGAAGCAGGAGGAGGAGAAGGAGGAGGAGGAGGAGGAGGAGGAGGAAGACCTTGTGGAGTTGCGGCTGCACCAGAGCCCAGCATCGGCATCGGCCTCGGGATCGGCATCGGCATCATCGAGCCTCCTTAGCGGCTCGGCGGCGAGAAAGGTTCGAATGGAATGGAATGGAGTAGAATGGTAGTAGGACGTTGGTATAAGAAGAGGGACGAAGTAGAGGAGCAGACGAATGAAAGAGGGAACGAACGAAACCAACGAAAGAACGGCATGAAAGTAGGGGAACACAGAGGACGAGAGGGGGCGCCCTTGACTTGAACTTGTGGTTGGCGGGGGAGTGGGAATGCGTGGCCTTGAGCCGCCCTGTCTCGTTGTTACAGCGTTTCTCAATCGGGCACCTTGCCACTCGATCTTCCTCCTTCTTTGCGCGATCGTAACCGTGATAATAATATAGACATATATCTACGTATGTATATATACGGACCGCGGCTACCTACTCCCTATACCTTATACCTACCTACCTACCTACCCGACTACCCAACTACCTATGTATTTACTCTCAGAAAAGATTTGGACCGCGAGAGAGGCGGAGAGGAAGAGAGATACGGGGGGAGGGACTGGCGAGTACTCCCGCGTTAACAATGGGACGCCCGATGAAGGGAGTAGTACGTACACATGTAGGTACTTCTCATCGCCCTGCCGTACATTATTCATATGCAGAGTATTTTGAGCAGAATTATCAATCGCGAGGATTATATTGAGTGTTTGCGATGCGATTTTTATTTCCTCTAACAAGAGATATTTTTCAGGATATTCAGATATGTATATACATACGTATGTGCATACACACATCGTTCAAGATGAGTTAACGAATCGCGTTTACCTTTTCTGTATCACTCTTCTTCTGATTCGAAATGATTTTTGATCAACGGCCAAAACACGTTCATCGATTATGTGTACCGAAGCCTTCGTAGAATCCGAGCTAACATCATCGACGATTGTTCGGCGAGCACCTACACAGGTATCACACATTGGCAGAAACCTGTGAAATTTTGTTGAACTTCGTATATTCTCGGCAGGTTAATTTTCAGTGGAAAATAATCAATCATCAGGCATTGGCCTGTTATTTATCCTTATCGATCTGTCCGAAATTTTCCGCTTGACTTTGAAATAGCAAAGTCACAGGTGTTCGCTTCTCCACCTGCCAATATTACCAACTGTTCAAATCTGCGAGATCCTTGATTTCACATACTGAGACTTTTTCTTCTCCTAGAATATAGTTATACTTCGATTCGGAGTCGTATATAATTATCGATGGAACTTTTACATCGTGCGTAAAAGTTCAAGCTTCTCATTCGAACCTTCTCTCAATTGCGAACGTATGTACGTACATGCGGTATGTACATCTCATATCCGCGAACGGATAAGGAGAGTGGACACCAACGAGCGAAACACGAGCGCGGGCTTATCGGGAACACAATGTTCGGAATTCTGAAATGTCATGAGAAAACGAAAGAAAAGAAGAGCAGAGAAGAAAAGGGAAGCCGCGATTATCGCCGGTATGAGGCGGAGAAAAAGTACTCTGTATACGAGCTGGTCTTTCTACGAAATGTAAAATGCCCTGTGAGAATAGACTAAACACGGTCGTGCAAGCCCGTAAAATTAAGAAGTTGAGAACGGGACGCGTCGCGACGGTCCGGCGAGCGGGGCGGCGGGGGGTTCCGTAGAGGGAGGCAGCGAGGAAGGGAAGGTGGAGAGGGGAAGAGGTACGGTGGCGGCTGAGCCAGAGACAGAGCCTAGTCGGCGGCGAGAGGGGCGAGGCAGGGTGGTGGTCTTTGGTCCGCGCACTGACGCAGCACACTCGAATCCCTTTTATATTTTATTTGCCCCTGAAAGAACCATACCCTACCTACCTACGCTGCAATGAAATAAAAGATTTTTAAAGCAAGGAAAAAGAGCGAGTTAGGTCGCAGAACTTGCACCATGCAACACACGTGGCCTACTACTCTACTCATCGTTCTGCAACGCGATATAGTGGGGACTCTGGGCATGGGGAGTTCCTCTTTTTCACATCTCGCTCCTGATGCTCCTTCTGCTCCATACTTACTCTCAAGAGCCGCACTTCCCGATCTCTTGCATTGCACATCTTGCTTTGCTTTGCTTTCCTTCCTTCCATTCAATTTCTTTTCTTCTCTTCTCTCCGCGTCTCGTCTGTTTACATTCATTACTGATGCCCCTCGCCGGTCTCTCGTTTCTTCATTTTCATTTCGATGCCTGTTCTTTCTCTTTCTTATTCCGACAAAAACTTGGCGCCAAATCATGAATCTCCGCACTTCCTTCGGCTCGTATTGGTTCCGTTAGAGTTTAACTCGGTCCTGCAGTAGTAGCGATTAGCCTTGTATACTGATGTAATTTGCCATCTACTTGTTTCCGTCATCGAGATGAACAGCACCGGGCAAAGAAGGCGAGCACCACTCCTCGTTCAAAGCTTGTGTGAGGACTCCCTTGACTTTCGCACCGTACTTTGCCTCTAATTATATCCCTATATCCACGTAATTCACGCGGGCAATCTATCTCGCGAGATTTTCGCCCAAAGCTGTAAGCTACAACTAATAATGCGGCGAAGGCTGGTTCATGAGAGGAAAGATACCCGTATATGCTAAACCAAAGACTACGCCAATGATACCGAGCTCACCGACCTTCGAATCGGCCAGGCCGTTTTTGTGCTCTGACGCTGCAGGGCAGAGCGGGCAACGGCGGGGAGAGACGGGGGCAGCTAATGCAGTCCTCGCAGCCAGTTCGTCGCACAAGAAGAATATTTTATTCTATAAAATTTAAGCTACTTACTATAACTCACCATACATACTTCAACTGTACTGAAAGTTTCTAAAATACGATAGCGGAAAAATTGATGCAGCCCTTCAAATTATTCGCGATAATATACCACCAATAGGAATAATTTATTTCGTTCATCCGACAAATTTTTCAAATCCTCCGATACGAACAAGACAAAAAAAGAAAGATCAATTAATCAATGGCTAAGAAACGGCTACCCGGTACAGCTGCCATCTTTCGCTGTAGGAGGGATACGTAAAAATTGACAAAACATACGCAATCCCATGATAATTATTAATATAGATAATATTTATAGAATTCCGACGCGTATTGTTTTCCGTTTGATGCCCGCCGCTGCTGCTGCTGCTGTTGCTGCTGTATACAGCTTGCAGAGAGCTAATATTTTGCAGATTTTAAGGACCGGTCCTAGTAGCTGTTCGACGTTGGAGACTGCGGTCAGTTGTTGTCGGAATGCAATCTTGAGTTTTGAAAAATAACATGAGAAATTTTGACGAGCTGTTTTACCGGGCATATATATATATATATATTTACATCCTTTCAACCGCGGAGTTCAAGGCACCGCAGTATACATATATTATTATTTAGTACACGTGAAATTTATTATTCACCTATGATGCGTTATATCCACGAAATGCTTTATGCTCTCTGTATTATTTGTTGCAATTTTATTGTTTGTTCATCAATTTTCTTCTGTTGTTCAGTATAGACCGTACACATTTTATTTCTATTTCTATGTGGGTATAAAACATGAATGAGGAGAAACCCATGCAGTAGGTAAAGACGAAACGAAGACCAAGAACATGAAAATTCAAAACTTTATTCGATAGATGTAGTATATAAATGGCGAATGAACGTGATTTTTATAGGACCGATTATTATTCATTTGCGATCGTAAACTTAGCTTACCGTTTGAAAAGTTACTTGACCAAGTATAGATAATATACATATAAAACGTGCAAGAGAAGAGGTGAAGCTGGAGTTTAAAGAGTTAACGCAACAAAATCCCGAAAAATTGATTTTTCGAACGATTTTTGCACTGTAAATTATTATGTCGACGAACGGAATCTCTGACGTCGGGGAATCACGAGATGTGCCATAAGAAATACGGATTTTTCATCATCGGCTAAATCTCAGCCAAGAATCGTTTGAAAAAAAATAAATAAAAAAATAATAATGCACTTTTCGTAATTTTGTTACGTGAAACGTTGTAAATTTTATCTTGAGAAAAAGGAATGAAAAAGAATGAAAATTAGATGCCGCGGGCGCGAAGTTGTATCTAGGTACCTACAGGCACACACCATTTAATCCTTATGATAATAATTTCGAAAAAAGCCAGAAAATTGAGCAAATAGGACCGATTTCTATCCCGCATAGTAAATAAATGAATATATGATTCCCTACCGTTATATATCCATTAAAGAATATGAACCCACTGTATAATGGATAATGATAATTACCGCTGCCAACGCGCATGATGATCATAACATGGAAAATGATGTTTTATATTTTTACACCATAACAAGAAACAAATAAATAGTTAAAAATTAAAAACTACTTGCATAAAAACGATATACGATGCGGTACAATAAAACAGTAATAATATTAATAACAATAATAATAATGTTAATAATAAAAATAATAACAATAATGATAACATACGTCCTTCCAGAAAACGTCAACCTCAACAATTATTATGAAGAGAAAAAAAGAAATTACAAAACAAAATAAACATATACTACGTATGGTAAATTTTGTATTTTTGCATAAAAAGAAACAACAACAAAAACTCCGAGATATACCTACAATATGCTATATAATAATATCATTCTACTCTATTTCACCTTACATTGATACCGTAACGAAAATAAATTTAAATAAATAAATTGATCAAACTGTTATACGATTTTTTACTTCATACTACTACGTGCTATGTATATGCATACCTATATACTATCGTACATTACTTCTATTATGTATGTATATGTACCTATACCTACACTATTACGCAGCTCTGATTGAAAAACACATAATTCGCATCATGATTATAAGTATCGTAATTTTCATTCAATTCTCTGTAGACCAGAAACATCAATATTAACGTTCACGATCATGCGTTTAATAATAATAATAATAATAATAATAATAATAATAATAATAATATCAAATGATAATCGCGATACTCAGTGTTGTATATCTGTGTAATACTCACCTCAATATTATGTAATAATTATCTTACATAGGTATGTACATACACACATGTTTTGTTGTTTGTTTTATTCAATACCTATGTATCATATATATATTTAATAATTATATAGAAAAATTTCATTCTATCGTATATCTACAATGATAATCATAATGATACTTTTATTATTATCATTATTCGTATTATTAATATTGTTATTATGATTACAGACGAAGACAATCGACAATTTATTATAAAAGGATATCATACCTGGTTATTGTTCGTCATTATATCCATAACTCATGGCACTTGTATAGTATATTACAAAGCTAGCCAGCAATAAGGCAATAAGAATGGAGCTGAAAGTTTATGGGATGCATTTCTCACGACGTTTCGGTGTTAATATGGCCTGTCGATATCACTCGTACTTTTGTTGCGTTTAACTTTATAAACTTCAGCTTCGTCATTGAATAGATTTACTACGGAAACTTTATTAATTGTAAATATAGTTTTATTACTATTATTATTATTATTATTATTATTATTATGATTTATTATTATTATTTATTATTATTATTATATTTTTAACGTGATCATAATTCAAATACATACATATTATATGCGTAGGTAATGCATCGTCTTGGCCGTGAAGCATACCATTCTGGTATATACCTATACCTATATGTATATATAATGCACATAGTATATCGGGGCTAATTGATATCACAATGCATACCTATCGATGAAAAATTTTCGTATTTATCCGTTAGTTGGTTATTATAGTTATCTAACGAATAGCATAATTAATTAATTATCAATATAGTATAGTATAGTATTATATTATGATAAATGAAAAATATTTGAATGCGGATCGATCGTTAGCAAGCATTATGCATATATATACGTAAATTAGGATTTAGGTATAATATAATCACATAGGATATAATATAGATAGGTATTATTATAAATTATCCCATTAATTTGAACACGTCCCTTTTTATAAAAAATATCGCAAATTATACATCGCTCGCGTATTGTTGTTATCATTATAATTGTTACTAAATTATTGTCAGTTTTGGAACAATTCAACATGACGTACGTAATTTGTATGTATATATATACATACATACGTAGTAGCGGTAATTAGGTGGTATACCTGGTATACACATGACACACGCTGAGGAAGTTCAAAAAATAGCAAAAGGAAGGCATAATCCACAGACATTTTTTTGGAAAATATACTTTTGCGGTATGACTCTACCGCAGCGTGTTCAAGACCTGCTACAGACCCATACCTACCTATACATACATACATACTGCTGCAGTTACGTTGATAACAGAAATAACGTAAGATCGTAGAGAATCGTGGACGAGAAACTCATAGAAGCCAAAAAGAAAACAAAATCCGAAGATATGACTATTACGTGAAAATTAACAATATAATTGTCTGAATATAATAAATTGTATAATTATAATGATAATATATGAACGATGAGGGCAATGAGCAAGTTTTCCTAAATATTTCTGTTGGATAGGTATACGGATATCTAACGTTCTTTTGACGTTTTTTTTCTCACAATCAGTATGCATAGCGACAACAATTAATGAATTATTTGCCCGCTTTCGATTTGTGCGTGTGTGGATTTGTATGCGGGGGCGCGTGTGTATGTATATGGTACCTATACTAGATAATATAGTATATATGTGATGTAAAGAGAACTGGACTTTTTACGTAATTGCTTATATTATGGTACATGATATAGGTATATATATATGTATATATATGTATGGATGTATGTAATGATTGTATTATATTATAGTTTTCTATAAGTAATAAGATAATTAAGAGGTGCGCGTAACAAGCCTACTGTGATTTGATTATTAAAGAACAATTAGAATTTTATCTATAACCTAATGAATATTATAGCCATATAATATGCCTATATATGGTATATCATACCTATGATATACCTATATATACATACATATATATATATATATATATATATATATATATATAAATACGTGGCGGTAGACAGAATAGTGAACACTTATTATATTCTATATATAGATTAAAAATACCTACATACTTAATTATATATACTGAAAATTATTATTATACATATGTATCTAAGGTATAGGCGTAAAATAATTCCAATATTTTCAATTATTATGGTCACACTGCAATTTAATGGATTATAAAGTTATGTACTATTGTCGCAGCATTCATTCAATTCCCATCTAAAACAAGTGTTACAATAGGCAACATGAATCAATAAATGAGTCAATGAAGCTCAGAGTTATTCATAACATTAACTCAAGAAAATTGTGGTAAATGTATTTTCGAGAGATTTGTGGCTGGAATCTTCTTCTCGGTGAAGAAAAGTCTCAATTATTGTTTGTCGCGCGGCGTGTCGGGAATTCCCGAAACGCATGAAAATGATAGAGATTTCTTCTCATTGACAAGATTTTGGCAAAAAATTGCCCGAGCATACATTTCCCGTGATTTTGTTATCGGTATCAACTTTCAGCCTCATTATAACCTGCAGCCAGCTATAGCTGCAGCGTTATACTGCATTATTACGATTATAAGACCTGCGCTGCAAATTTTACGATTACACGTAACATCTCTTTACCTAGATTTAGACTCAATTATACTTCAGAGCCAATTTTATAAAAATGATAAAGAAAAAAGAAAAAGTCAACAAGAAAAGACCTATGTCCATTAGAACTTGATTGACGGTGTATTAGCTATACCTATATATATTCAAATATCCCCTTCCATAATTCTTATCATAATTAAGTCTTAAAATAAAGAAGATGAACAATACTATCAATACTTTTAACTTACTAAATACCTAGTACTTGTATATATATTATACTATAATATAATACACTGAATATGCGGTGAATAAACATACGATCTCTGTTTCAAATTTACATTATACCTAATACTGTACCTCTACATGCGCACCACTTATCCCGGATATTTTCCCCCGTTTCATTAATTTCATACCTTTTTTTTTTCATAGACTTCGTATAAATCATTGCATAATTTTCTGTAACTCTCAATAATTACAATCTCGATAAAATATTCGTTTTTCTCTTCACCTTTATTTTCGTTTTTTTTTTTTCTAACCTCTCGATTCTTTCATTATAGTCGCATACTAGGCTGGCATACTGTCGCATAGTTCTTTATTTATTCGCATGCACTACCTTACAAATCCATTCCATTGGAACTGGCGCGGCGTCACCACATGAGATCAAAGATGGCGGAGAGAAACCAGCTGTTGTTTGTTGTTCTTCGAAACAGCTCAATTTATTCTTACAATGGTCACTAGTCAAATTTTGCAATTATTTGTTTTTTAATTAAACCATTACGAGACACGAGGGGTTCATTTGTCTACAAGGAAAAAAAACATTCTACTCACTCAGTGTCACAGCGGAAAATTCTTGAGGTACAACAATTATCGAATGATTTGTGAGATGAATAGAATCACTTGTAATTTTGGGACGAAATGGTCACAAGCACAAAAGGTGAGCTGTCTTATGATGTTTGGATAGCAGAACATTGCAACGAATATGCAAAAAATCCCCGCTTTTAGATACTGAATTGTATTTCAACCAATTTCAGATCGTAGGTTCTTCATTTCACACAAAAATATACCCACATCAAAAAGATGTCAAAAACTGTCTTCCGACTCTTGATTTTACATCAGAATATAACGAAGAAACAACCGAACGCGTTCTCCATGTGTTAAATAATACCACCGACATTGAATTGAGCAGGTAAATTCACTGGATCGATCACAAAAGTTTCCGTCAAAGATATCAAGATATGCTAATTATTAAAAATCGCTCTTCGGCGCGCGTTGCCAAGTCAAGAGGTAATATCAATTCGATTTAAGACATGAAATTAGTTTAGTGTGGCTCAGAGTAGCTCCTCTTTTGGTTAATAATTTGATGAATGGAAAGAGGAACAGAAATTTCATCCACTTCTTAAAGAATTCGATACTGAAGTAACAAAATTTCAATTATACAGGTACGACATCACGAAAACGCGAGCATCGAAGGTGGTAAAATATCGTCACAATCTAGGACCGTTTACAAGCATGGAACAAGTACTAAATGTTGATAATTTTGGTGTAAAAGTATTGGAAAAACTTGTTTCATCCATAGCACAAAATTCAACTGCGAAAGAAGTTCCAGACTCATTGGTTAAAATTTCGACGAAATTATTGAACCATCTATCAACACCTACTCTAGAGGATGTGAAAAGATCCGTGAGTACTTGAGGTTTGTTTTCCGATTTTTGTTATTTAGGATTATCCATTCTTTCACGGGAGAAAATAATGCGAGGTGTCATCAACAGTAACGATTTTCCAAATAACGAAAGGAAAATGATCAACAAATTATTAATCACAGTCAAAAAAACTCTGCGTGATGTATTTTCAGACAATAAAAACCTTGACAGGAATCATCATCGAGCGTGAACATATTAGCTGGACGAATATCGACTCTAGTGGCAATCTGCTCACGTGGGATACTTATGATAAGTGTATATGGCCGAAGAGAGATGAACCCATGGTATTGCACAGAATGGTAAGACAATGGTGAAATCTTATACAAGCAGTCTGGATTACATTAGAAACAGAAGCTGCGTTAAATTTTTGGTCCGATTTTCCCCTAACTACAGGCTTTGGAGGTACAAAAGAGACTACCTGAGTCTGATATTTATGTGACGGAAATAGACTTGCAGCCAAGATATCGTACACCTATTTCATTGGCTTCGTTATTATATGGCAACCAACGAATTCGATTGACCGGTATGCTAGCTGCGCTGGTAGCTACGCAATTTGATTGCTCAGATGGTGAGATGAATGGTCAAGTTTTAGAATCAGTATGATTCAAACAATGATTAGTAATGAATTTTTACTTTTAGGAAGCGATGCGGTACACTGCAGGGCGGTGATTGATAATTTTTATTACCTAAAACGAGAGCTGCCTGCCTCATTATTTCAATTATACATCGGAAGCGAAATTATAGCTGCACGTGGTGTCGCCGAACAAATTATAAGCGATACGATTCCTAAATCGTTGGAATATATCCCACCAATAAATGTTGACTCTTTAGAATATAATGTTTATGATAAAAGCTGTCCAGGGAAAAAAGAAGCTTTAAGTCGAACGCTTCTGTTGTCTATTGCTTTCATGCAATTGGGTGTTAAACGTGAACCTCGTTGTTTAGAAGCAGTCCGACTTAAGTCAAGCAAAAAATGCAATTAATGATAATTGTTAATCAATTTCAAAACTGCAATCCAGTTCTGTTGTTGAATAAAAAAATGTTTTCGACGTATTGTTAGTTGTGGAATTCTCATTATCATACAATTCTTATTCCTTCGTTAATTTCACTTAGAGGAATAATATTAACGAAATAGGTATTCTCTTGTCAATTTTTTTTTCTCTGCGTTTATTTCTTTATTTATTATTAACTTTTTACAACACTAATTTCTACTCTCTGCGTCGAAACTATTTAAAACATTCGTTATTGTGATAAAGATAACTTTTTTGATATTTCTGAATGGTTTTAACGCCGTGGCGATAGTAATAATATTATAAGATGAAAAAATATGACTCTCATTTGTGAATAAATTCTATCGCCGGAACCTAAGAGAGAGAATAAGTATCGAATGAATAAATAAATATAAAAATAAATTAATCAATGGAATTCGCTGTTTGCTGCGATTGACAGTCGACGGACCTCTAAAACTAGATAAAATTTGTTTTTTTTCGTGTTACACCTAATCTCAGCACTCTGGAAATATTATTATGTAGGTATTCCATTATATATTTTCTTCTTCGTAATCCGATGAGTCAGATGACGATGTTATTAGCGCTGTTGATAAACTTGGCGTTTTCACGGAGTATGGAAATTGTGATAATCGTATTTTTTGTGGATTCCAACATTCTGGTAAAGAATGTGAACCGTTTGTCGGTTTTTCTTGCGATATCGGCTCAACCGATCTCAATTCCATCATCGATCCTCGGCGAGAAGATCGTCTAGTATTATCTGCAATTATTATTCAAGCATCTAGCATCAACACAAATTTCAATAATGGACCATTTCTTTATAATGATCAACATTGCAAATATTGAAAATAAAATGGGAATTAGATGGTGAATTAGGAAAAAAGGAAACAAACAAAAAACAAATGGATTCAAAAGCAACCACGTGATTTTTTAAACACATGATACAATAATCGGATGAATTATAACTTCAACAATGAAGATATTAGACAAGATGAGGAAGGGGAAATTTAATTGTAGCCTCTGATTATAAATACCTGTTATTCTCAATGGAGAATAGCAATATTCAAGTTGTGCTACAGACGGTGTGCTATCAATACCATCTTGAGATCCTGCGGAATTTATCGAACAGATACTCTCTTGGCCAAAAAGTCCGATAACCGATTGAACTTTAGGCTGTTCAATTCCTCCTGCAAGTACACAAAGTTGTGAATCGGACGTAAAATCACTTTTTCGACTTCTAAATTTCCATAAAAATTTACCCAAAAACGTAGCTGATGGTGAATTGTAAGCCAAATATTCTTTGTTCGAACACCAAGCGGGAAATTCATTCTGTTTTACGGGGCGTGTAGAGTCGTAATCATCCTCCCGTTTCCAAGGCAGCATTGTTTCTGTTGCCGTTGGAGTAGTCGCTCGCTGACAGTCACCTTGAAAGTTATCAACAGGCTATTTAGATGACCGGATGAGTTTGTTCATTGAAATAAAATGTGAAAATTTTGATTTATACAGTTTTTATTCTGTTTCATGTTCTGAATCTCCAGGATTTCTACCTTCTAAATCACGTTGCGATAATCCTACAGTTTCCAAATGCATGTCAAGAGTATTTGGGGGTTCTGTAACAGAATATATCACATAATTAAAATGAGTAGAGAGAAATTTTATTGTTTTTATTGTTTATGAAGTTCACCAGAAGATCGGGCTGTGAATGTAATTCCAGATTCCCAATCATCTTTGTTATTCGGTTTGCAGCCCTCCTTGCATTCGGATTCGTAAAGAACTTCGTTGATATAATCTGGGAGAAAGACAGAAGAAAGATAACTCAACTAATCGTCCATCTCATTGTTCTACATTCGCAGCTTTCGACCTTTTTAGGTCTCATACCTTGTGAAAATAATTTAGTGGATCCATTTTGTTGAAATTCTGGAAAACTGACATGGTTCTGCTTTCCTTCCTGTGAAACAAATACTCGTTAGCAAACTTTATCCGATCTGAAGACACTATAATACAAGAATGAAAGATAGTCGTTTAATAAGAGGGAAAATTTACCTTCGGTAATTTCTTACTACGTTTATTCCGATGCTTATGCTCGCCCATCATGCGTCTTATATTCATATGCATTTTATAATTTACTTGGGTCGATAGATCACGATCGTTTACTGCGTGACGACTATAACTGAGACGGCGATGCTGTAATTGCAGAAGAAAAAACACAAGTTCGGAGTCACGTTAACCAACAATAAATGGGTATAGATTACTTCTAACTGAATCAACGTCGAATATTCAACAACTCACCCGTTTGTACGGTTTACATAATTCTTCGGCCAACAAATGGTGTATCCTGGCATCGGTCAAGTCTTTCTTTGACGGATTATACTCAAGCTCTTGAAGATCAATGTTCCAGCTGGATTCCAGCTGGCTGAAACTTGGGCTGAAATTTATGAGCAATTGTGTATAAAAAATATGCTTGACCATTACTCTCCAGCAAAAGGGCTTGAGCAGAATGGTTTCGTCCACTAACCTTCCATTGAATTGTCCAGTGTTACTATAGTTGCGAAATATAGCAGACATGCTTTCGGTTCCACTGATATTACCTATTGTCGAAGCGTTTCTTCTGATATATTCCATTGCGTCTTTCATCGTCAATTTAGAATATGTTTCTAAAATTTTCGGCTCTGCGCCTTGATGATTTCTCAGCAAATACGGACGTATGAATTTGTTGTCGAACCGTTTGAATCTAGAATTAAATATACAGTGAGTATACATCTCATCCACAGTGCGTATGCAGATGACTTCGTTTTCGTTTTTTTCCCAGTTTCATTTAGATCGTGTCATGGACAATGTCGCTAAAAGCCAGATGGAGAAGAATAAAAAAGAAAACAAGAGAAGAGAAGAGAAACAGCTAGTTATATGTGCAGCGCTGCAGGTGTAGGATACAGGAATATATTTATAGCATTAATTTTGGTACTTTGTACATCAGGAGCACGAAAGAAAAAAGGTAGTTAGGGATGAAAGAAAATTGTAAGTACCCAAAGGAAGAATGTAAGAAGAAAGGCGAGAAAGTAGAAGAAAGTGACGCGCGTTGAATGAATTCAGGGCAGCTAAAAACAGCTACTATCTCCTTCTCCCTATTTCCCTTCTCATATTTTTGTTTTCTATTCGCGTATACCGACTCGTTTCTTTCTTTCTTCCTTTCTGCTATTTTTAGGCTTTTCGAGGCCCGACTGTACGACATTTAATGGCGTTCAAAATGTTTGATATAATATATGGAACTCACTTATCTCTCACGTGGTAGTTGCCATGTTTACCCAAAATATCTTCCACGCCGGTCATCATGTGGTCCATAATCTGAAGATCATCATAATTACGAATAATTGGGACATAAAAAAATAAATAAAACGAAACCGAAACCTCGATCTTGATGTGATTTAAACATAATTTTGTTTTTTCAAATCTCGTAATCTAGCAACACTCGACACAATCGTTGATTTCTGTCCAAGCTTCATAAAAATTTTGAGCCTCTTCCAAGCGACTGTAGCAAAAAGAGTGTTTAAATTATCTCTGAAAACGCTCACCCTTTCATGTATTCTTTCATTCATCGTAGGCTTTCGTTTCTCGGCTGTTTTTACGTTCAATATTCTAACAAGAGGTTTGATAGTGATTCCCTGAAACAATGAAAATTGACGATATTTTAGTGGAAATCAACACTCATGATATTATAACATCGACCTCACAATCACCTGAATGAATACGGTGAAATAAATAACGGCGATTGTTGTCGTGATGAACATCGGCTGGAGCGGAACATGAACAGGATCAATCAACAAGACTAAGGCGAAGGCTACAGCGCCGCGCAATCCGCCGTAAGACATTACGAACTTCTCAACTCTATCCAATTTGTGTAATCGGAATTGATTTGCGACTGCAGCCAAGAGTATCACACCTTCGGAGAGAAGAGAGAAAAAAAGAGCGAGACACTGATAAAAATGATATACTGTGTCGTGTAGGTATTTGTTTTTCCGCAGTGAAGCGAGAGAAACAAGTCACAGGAAGGTATTAATGAATTTCTTACCGATAATACGATAAACGGAACAAAATAGGATTGTAGTTAGAACAAACCACGTGTTCCAATCGTGTTTATTATTAACAGTTGCTACGCCAAGAAACATGAATATTATTGTCTCGGAGCTACTCGAAAGCATTTTCATTGTATACTTAACAGTAGTATGCGATTTGTGCGATATGTTTGCTTCGACATAATTTTTCATAGTTATACCACAAAACGTGATTCTGTAATAAAATTAAAACGCATGAATGATCGGATTTCTCCCTCTTCTGCAGATGAAAAGATCGCCAACGTGAGAAACGGTCAGAGAAAAGACTCACGCCAATATTCCAGACATGTGGAAGATCTCTGCGTTCAGATAGGCTAAATAAGCCATAACGAATATGAATATCGGTTCGATCACTCTCACTTCGTGGGTAAATCTTGTTACGAACCCAGTTGCGAAACCCCACGCTATACCTATTATTGTTCCGCCGATAGCGACTACTAGGAATGACGCAAATCCCGAGATTACGTCTGTATAGATTATACGGGACGGACCCATTTCGCTGTACGCTTCGAACATATTATAAAGTACCTGAAAACGGAATTATTTTCATTTTTCGTGTGTTCTTTCGCGTTTCATTGAATCTTATCGCACATTTTAACCGGCGTTATTATTATTATTTCATATTATTCACCACTGTGACAGCATCGTTCAACAAACTTTCTCCAAAAACAACTATATACAATATTTCATTAACGTGTATTTCCTCAAAAACAGCTAATACGGCTACAGGATCTACGGCACTTATCAAGGCTGAGAACAGGAGCATGTCGAGCAACGGTGTTTCGCAGCCGAACAAACCGCTCTTTCCTAATACCCAAAGCGATCCACCTGAAATATGTATCGTGCGACATTTCACGATGACACGTGATTACAATTTTTATCAGACGTATTGAATAGGGCGAAATCCGTGGATGCTCACCGATCGACAAGGTGTTGAATATAGTGCCGAGTACGGCGAATAGTAATATAGTTCCCAAGTGGTCAAAGAATAATCTATTCGGCATAAAATATCCAGCATCTAATATTATCGGGGGTAGCATGTAGAGGAAAAACGTATCCGGTGTTAGCGGAGATACGTGAACGCTACCGGCGTGAAATAACAACACGCCGACGACAACCCCGACTACAATTAAAAGACACGATTCAGGAAATATCCTGCTCAATTTTGGTGCCATGTGAAAACCTGCAGTGGAGAAAGAGACGGAGGTGGTTTAAGAAAGTCACCACTGAGTCCTCACGCAGTACGATGTAAAAAAAACACAAAAACATACACACGATGAATTGTCATGATAAAATTATTGTATTGAAAATATATACCTATTTTAGCGAGGCTGGCAAAAAATATCCATATTCCTATAACAAAGGGTGTCTCAACCCTGTGAAATTCAACAGTGATAATATCGTACTGACGCGGTTTAGATTTTCCCTGGACATGTCCTGCAGGTGCAACACCACCGGCCTGATTGCCGACTTGCATTTCGGCGTCGGTAGACGACACGTCTTTCTTGACGGGACCCATAGGTCCGAATTCCATGCCGGGAAATGGACTTCGCAAATCATCAGGCACATCTTTATTGTAGAGAGTTGTTACGACGTTTTTAGCGGCCGTTGCAGATAACGCTTCTTTGGCCGGTGCAGGTAGTGGTTGTTGTTTGAAATCGCCGTGAGCCGCATTCGCGGATAATTTAATATCGAATATTTTGTCAAATTGGCCGGATATCAGACACATTACGTAAATTATATTTATCGGCGAATTGTAAAACTTTGCCATTATTATTGGAGCGTTCTAACCGCGTCTTCTCTTCCTTTTCTTTATATTATTTATCATTTGTATTATTTTTTCCCAAGATTAACATTATCTGTATTGTAATTGCTGTACGAGTATCACACGCGTTTATAGTTATTCACGCGTTTGTATTTCACGGTATACAATAATACTGCGGACTGCTGCATTCATCGTATTTATATACATGTTTATCACGATGATTATTGAAAATCAATCGCCCCCTCGGAACTTTCGATCGTTAGTTAATAGTCATTTTTAACTGATGGTATTATTCATTCGTTTTTATCGCTGGTAGAATATTTGTATTAACTATAAATTATAATACATGTTTCCATCCTTCATTGAAACACATACCCTACGGGCGTTCGATATTATTCGCAGGGGAGTGCGTCGTCATACTACGATATACCCATTATATCCCTGGCCAGCTGATCGTTGACCAATAAATGCGCAGGCGTTCCGACGCGATTTTATACGCGGGGGTGCGCGACCCTCCACCTACCACGTGCTGATACAAGTTCTAGGTTTGAAACGGG
Source organism: Phymatocera aterrima (assembly GCA_963170745.1). Taxonomy (NCBI): domain Eukaryota; kingdom Metazoa; phylum Arthropoda; class Insecta; order Hymenoptera; family Tenthredinidae; genus Phymatocera; species Phymatocera aterrima. Next base: position 3,721,271 of record OY720670.1, read on the forward strand.
GGATGACATTATTCAAAGAAATTCCGCGTGGGGAAGAAAAAAACCCGCTTCAAATCCGGGATTCAACGATATCATATCGATTTACAATCCGCAGCATTATCCGATAATTCGATGGGTCTTTTTGTCTTCCGAACTCTATATTTTCGCGTTATCTATACTTATAGTTTGGAGTATGCAAGTGATCGCCTACTGTCAAGATCAAGCAGTGCAGATATATTGTATTCAAATTCCTGCACTGTTGCGGTATTACAGAAATATTGTTGCAATACATCCGCGAGTTTTGTGCAGCATAAGTTTTCATGTGTCCATTCTATTACGCCAGTGATAGTTATATGCATAGTTATAGTATATGAATGATAATATAGCTATATACGCGCGAGATGTCGCTAAAACTTGACAAGCTGCAGATTAACCGGCCGGATATAGGTTCGATATATGCTGTTCCAACGAATTCTGGAGATAGATGGAACAATGAGTTACGTTAAAGTATGCGAATTGCCATACCTCTATAACTCTGCCAAAGATCCACGCATGAATTCTCATCCGGGTATCCTGAGAATTATTCACAGACATATCCGTTGTTTTTGGAAGATCAACTCATGAAGTTCACTGATGCTCCGATTTCTGTAGATTTACTGCACTTCACTGATACTCCGATTCTTCGAGGTTTATACACTTCACTCATATTTTCTGATTCCTGCAGGAAACTTACACTTCACTGATATTCCATATTATCGTGAATAGGGATTATAAAAATCGAAGAACAGCTATAAACCTTACATCTACAAACTACTAGCCGGCTTTTTCTTGTCCTTCCGCGGAATAATATATATAACACTGATTTTCGCTGTGCAGAAGCAACCGCGTCGTGCGCTTCGATCTAGTAGGTTAAAATTCCTGTTTTCAGTTGTGATGAAAAATGCCAATTACATTCAGTGCTAGAGTCCCGAAGATGCTAATTTTTTCTACATTTCGAAATACGACAATCTACAAAATTTACCGTTGAGCTTACAACACAAACTCACAACATTTCGGCGACGTTAACGAACGAAAATTATTCGCACGTAAACCGGAGTAAGGAACATACCGACGACAACAGTGGTCAATTTTTGAATTCGGTACTTCTAATTGGTCGGCGAACGAAGTGAAGTCGTCCGTGTATCGGAAAAAGCGCGGTTGAAGATAGAACGCAGCGAATAATATTTGAAACCGTATTTATCTCTCTCGCACTCGTGTCATAAATATGCAACAATATTACTAGCCTCAATAAAATACTCGATGCGTTAGCATCAACGAGAAATTCTAGTATATAAACCGGTTCTGATATATCAATCAAATGAATTATTTGTGACTAAAAATCATGGAATTTCATATCAAGAGATGCTGGTACTCGCGATTTACCTAACTAGTCAATATAAAATCGAACTTCCGACAGAAACTTTGTAGAATAGCTGTATCGAGGGTTTTCCCGAAGAAAACAGACATCCGATTAATTGTCAACCTTTCGGTAGTGAAACTGAATTCTTTCACTCAGCTTTGGAAATAATTAATGAAATTAAAAAAAAGAGGATTTTGCATCGCTGTCGTCATGCCCCCTGCAGTGTATCGTATACACGCCGTCAAACCCGATCGATATAACAGGACGCGCGGTGGCAGCAGCGACAGCAGCAGTGGGCGTCGGTGGTGGTGGTGGAGGCCATCCCCAAACCCAATCCCTGAATTCCCCATGACATAAAGAGGATAGGGTGATATCGGTGCGCGTCCTTAAAATATTTTCGTCTTTAAATCCTGACGGACTAGGATGTAGTTATGCCCAAAAACAGTAGGAGGCATGCGATAGAATCAGGTAGTACTAAACGTCCTTACGTCCGTCCAGCAACAATACGGACGACAAATAATACCACCGAGAATAAACATTACCGAAGTATACACATCGGTCTTGTCAACGGCAGACGATGGGTACAATTGAAAAAACGTCTGGGATTAAATACCGACGAAGATCTGGCTGCACATTTACTGGATCTGGGTGAATCATCTAATAGGTATGAAGACATGATTAAATCTTATTCGTATTTTTATCCGAGCATCACATCATCCGGCTCTCTTCACATTCAGAGCTGTCACTTTACAGCTCCGTCACTCTTTTCAAGTGCCGAACCAATGAATGCAATGGCTGGCTGGCTGGCTGGCTGGATGCCTGCCTGCATGCCTGAACCGTCAAACGGGGACTCCCCCCCCCCCCCCCCCTCCCCCCTCCTCCCATGATGCATTGCGAATAACCCGCGTGATGTAAATCGATATTTCGTCCGCGGAGATCGCGCAGTTGTTTGAAATTCTCTCAATTCCACGCGTCTATTTAGACTTCATTTTATTCTATAGCCGAATTACTCTTATGGAGGAATAAAAATTAGAATCTAGTAAAATGTTAGACGATATTTTCGATCCAATTCAATGATTTATTTAGTTCTCAAATTTTCTTTTAAAGGTCAAACAAAAGATGTCAAAATTCTTCAGACTGGAAGGCAGATCGTGGGAACGAAGGAACAGGCCCAGATGCTACAGTTTCGATAAAAGATGGAGTTGAGGAAGTCGAAGAGCCTTTGCGTCGAAGTCCGCGCAAACAATTACCATTGCCATTATCAGTCGCAGAAGAACCAGAATTGTTATCCGCGAATGGAGTTGAGAAGGTACAAGAAACTGGAACGCAAGTGGAAGTGAAAGTTAAAGCGCCGAGAGATGGCAAGAAAACGCATGTTAGACGCAGCTCTAGGAACAAGCATCATAAAAGTAAAACAAAACATCATAAAGTAAAACGTAAGAAGAAAAAACACTCAAAGGGCAATTTGGAAGATGGTACCTCGAAACCGAATGAAGAAAATGTTGGTAATCCAGAACTCAATGATGCAAAAATTGGCAAAGAAACTGTCTGTGAAAATAATCTGGATACCAGAGACGATCCTGAGGTTGAAACAACAGAATTTCAAAAACCTGAGACAGAAGTAGATTTAGAAAAGCCAAAGACTGAAGATGTAGATAGAGTAGAGATCGTTAATGATGTAATTAGTGATGAAAATTGCTTTCCCAGTTCTCAACCGAATAATAAAATCACGGTGAAGGAGCCAAGGGATGCGGATGTAAATGAGGAGGATAAAATATTGGCTGTAAATAAATGCAAGAAGAGAGTAGATCCAGCTATCGAGGAAGATGAGATGGAACTGGGTGCTAGGCAGCAGGAAAATTTGTCAGAAAAAAAGTCCAATAACTTGGAAAATGTCTCTGACACTGATTTAGAAGGTGATAATAGAACAGTCCTTGAAGGAGACGTTCGGAATCCAGAAGCTGAGATACCAGAGGAAAGGAAATTCCGAAAGAGAAGAAAACGTGTTAGATATGAAGCTGGTCGGGGTGCTGGGAGCGTGAAAAATTCATCGGAAAATGCAACAGATGAACACGGCCATAAGCATCGTAAGAAGAAGCACAAGCATACTGGCGAGCATAAGAATAAGAAACATCACGACGTTAGAAAGGCTCCACAAAATGGGATTATTAATTCTGAAAATAACGTGGACTCTGTTTCGGTGATAGCTAATATACCTCAGAGTAACAATCCGGAGATTACGCCCGTTGAAGTAAACTCAGAAAATCCGTTGACTGAACCACAGAGATTCGCTATAAAAATAAAACTTTGTCAGGAATGTAATAGCCGGCATTTGCAAGATGCTTGTCCCTTGCTAGAACCTCAGTACGCTATCTCGGACTCTATGACTTACCAAAACTGGCTGAAAAAGCACAAGGATAATCCCGAAGTACAGAAAACGGTCGGATGCAAAGATCCTATGTCCGAAGGATATGATAAACCACCTGACGATGGTTTCGAGTCTGACGAAGAACAAAGTAATTTGGAACAATCTAAGCAGAGAATTAAAGTCGAGGGCGAGGAGAAACAGCTTGTCGTGGATAAGGATAGACCTATTTATGCTAGAGATTCTCTGCCTGGCTGTTTGGAACTTAAAGTTACCAGTCAAGACCATGGGCTTGGGGTTTACGCCAAGAGTCAAGTACCGATGTATGCTAGGCTGGGTCCGTTGGTCGGTATGCCTGTTAAAGAAATGGACATTCCAGACGATTTTTCAATGAGACACATTTGGGAGGTAAGTATTTATGGTTTGATTGAGGTGATTTTCTATCAATCAATGATTAATTTCAAATTCTACGACGTAAAGATGGAGAGTGACGGAAAAACCGCTTATATCAGCACTACCGACCCCCTAAGAAGTAACTGGGTCAGATATATGAGGCCTGCGGATACCAAGGAGGAAAGAAGCGTCGTGGTAATAACAAGAAAAGGAGAACTGCAGCTTGTTACAACGCAAAATATCTCCCCGGGTACTGAATTGACTTACTGGGCTGATTCTCAGTCCTCAACCTGGACACGTAAAAATAAAATGGATAAAACAAGTGCGTTGTAACTTCTCTATAATTTATCTGCCAATAAAGAGGTAAATTGCATGTGGTGAATAAATTTTTATGTTTTTTTCAAGACTGTGGAGGCTGTAATCTGAATTTTGCTCATCCGATCTACTATCGCCTACATTGCTGCATCTTTCATGACACAAACTACAGTCTCACGATAAGGAAATATCACTGCAAGGTGGAAAAAAAATTCGGAAAACTATTAAATATATGTAATTTTGAAACCATGATAATTCAATTTCACGCAAATATTTACGTGTTTTCAGGTTTGCGGAGCTGCTGTATTGGGAAAAGACAACATAATGAAACACGCTGCAGAGTTACACGCAGGCCGTGGTGCTTACCAGTGTCAATATTGTAAAAAGTTTTTCTTAAGGCTCAATTATTTGGAAATGCATCGAACCTACGGATGTTCACAAAACCCTCAGAGAGCTAGGCCACTTTGTGATTTTTGTGGCAGGAAATTCTGCCAGCCACAAAAACTGAAAGTACACATCAAAAGAATGCACAGTGGTATAATCAGAGTACAATTGTTATTGATCAATTCTTATAATATCACAGTGTTGTTTCCTAATTCTTTGTTATTCTTCACCGCAGATATGTCCGAAGTGCTAAGAGAATTCCAGTGTAAATTATGTCTAAAACTTTTGGGATCTCGAGCAGCTTTACAACGCCACATGAAGGAGGTTCATCACAAGGATGTTGTCGGAGCAGCTACCTGTGATCGTTGCGGGAAGATGTTCCAGAACAAGAGTAATCTCAAGATTCATATGCTGACTCACAGCGGTGTGAAACCTTTCAAGTAAGCATAGCTTTCGTGGTTCGTTTTTCATGGAAAATATTTGAATTTTGACGAAGGAAATCGAATCATTCTTTCATCCAACTTCCAGATGTAAAGAAAATAGCTGCAAAGCTGCTTTCACAACGAAACAGTGTTTACAATTTCATTATAAAAAAGTCCATGGACTCACTGAAGAAATGATGCCTAAAATCGAACGTTCTGTTGCTTATACTTTCGATGCATATAGTGGAGGTCTTATAGAAGATACTGGGAGAGGAAAAACGCCTAGATTAAGTCGACACAGTTCTCAGGTAAGTGAGATATTAAAAATTTACATTTTTCTACACTTTCTTTCGTAAAGAATTTGAGTAAAAATATAAAAATCACAATTTTGTTACACAGGATAACAGCAATAGCTTACCATCTCTTGACGAATGTAGTTCAGCGAGTAGTCTGAAAGCAGAGGCACCTATAGGACCCATTGAAACTAATGTCGTCGAATATCATCAGAACGAAGATGTGCCTCCAAAAGATGAATTCGATCACGAAATTCATCAGTCGCCTTCACCGCAGTCGAGCTGCGCCTTGCAAATAGCAGAAAACATAGAATCAAGCGTGGAGAATATTCGAATGGATACCGATCTGTACACAACTTCTTCCAGACTGCAAAGTAAAGGGAGTAAAAAGTGGATGGGTGAATTTAACACGACCCCATCGACTCCAGAGATGTCTGTACCGCCGCAACCTCCATCTGCGCCATCTGACGTTTATGAATTTGAGGACAGGAAGGAGGAAACACTGACACAGGATCTTATCGACGAGTCTAAGCTCGGATTGAATGTTTACAGAAGAACGGAAAGCTCCAATGCTAGTTTATTGGTAGAAGCAGCTCTAGACGCGGCCGAAAGAGACATTGGAGCTGTTTCTAGTCCCATATTAGAAGACAATGATAGAGATACAAATCTCTATTCAATTTCAACACATTTACATTCACCAATGCCTCAGAGATCACCCGACGGACATTTAGACTCTTACATTCAACAACAGGAACTTATGTCGCCTGTGCCAACTCCAGACAATCGTCATACACCTCCGAATCATTTGCATATGGATTATCACATGCATAGACCGATGGATTACATGAATCCTAGGACTCATAATATCGAACAGTATTTGCACCACGAAGATTTACCCAGAGTCTCATCCCCGAATAATTACATTCATGTTCAAGACTTAGTCTCACCAGCTGGGACACCAAACCCGAGATATCAGGACGTGCATCATCACCAAGTACCTACGGATAATTTATCTAGCGACGAAGGAGATTCCGTAGCCCAGAATCTGAGCTTATCAGTCAAGGAGAAAGCTCTGCAGTTGGATCTCTCAACTTCTTATAAGTACGATAATATAGAATCAGATTTTGTGAGAGAAAGAACCAACTTCGAACCGTTGGTATTAAACAGCAGTGAATTGCAAGGCTTAGATATGTCCGCGAGGGGTTTTCATCACAGTTTCGGTGCCCAGGTGCAAAATGCTCGGTATCATCATCACCTCTACGAAATTACCGAAAGACAAAGTGTTGACCTAAGCAGAACCGGGGGATATTCAATGCCCTCGCCACCTCTGCCTCCACCTTATCCTCATAATGACGTTCTCAGAGTAGTCAGCTTAGATTTGACTCCAGGAGGGAGACACAGCGTCGATTTAAGTCTCTCTAGATCTCATCATTTGCATGGAACTGGAACACGGCTATTATCTAGTCCGCAACCTACTGGTGTTTCTAATTCTCATGTTGTGCCTGATACGGTCGATGGTAGAATACTGTCACCACCACCTCCGCCTCCTGGATATAATCCGACCTATCCCGTAAGCCCAGCCCCTTATCATCCTCCGAGACCCGGATATCACCATTATTCTGGATACTATTAAATTTCTGAAACTGATTCAATATTTCTTAATTAAACGCAATAGTTATTTAAGTAAAGCTAGTCCAATGTTTGTTTCAATCTGACACATGATTAGTATTAAATTAAGATCCCGGTGATGACTGCATTCGGGCGAAAGATAAACAAATATCACTTTTATTCTCCGATAAAAATTTCAGTTCCAAAAGGTCAGACAGAATGAGATAAAAAGCAAAGCTTCATTTGCAGTCACCCCAATCGATACTATTGGTAAATTATTAGTAAGGCACTCGATGAGCAGTTGAAAAAAATTGTTATCTACCTTTTAGCGTGTATTCTTCTATTTAGAATACATATTACATCATATTTAACTGATACATGGCTGCCTGGCGTTACAAATTAGCTATCGTAAAACTCATGTTAGATTAACGGTTTTAATCTATCAGAAATTTTTTCCCCTGTGGTGTGGCATATTAAAGTTCTACATTACATTTTTTCTAGTCAAGAACTTTCAATGATGCAATTTTTCAGAACAATTATTATACGCATAGGTTTTGTTTCAAAGTGTAGTGAATCTTCAATTATGTATATTCTCTGAATAGATATTCCATACGTTTATGACAACAGTGGCGATAAGCAACGTTTAGATTGTAATGATATTAATTAATTAATTATATAATTAATTAGGTATACTAGAATCTAAGGTTCGAGAATATTATTGCATGATTATCCGAAGCTCAAAACCTTCTAATGGTAATGTTAAACTTGATGTTTAGCGTCGATAATGAAAATAGGAGATTGATGATCAAACGGACATTGTTTCTGCTTACTCGCAGGCCAAGGTTATCGACAAACTCAAACGAGCTTCCCAGTTCTGTTTCCAAGTTTATTACAATGTTGATATTTGAACGTTGACTTTCTCTCTCTCTCTCTCTCTGTCTGGGAAAACATACAACTATCAAACCGTCGTCAATTATACATTTAATCGGTAATCGAATTATGATATATCAGATAAAATTTTATTTGACCTTAGTCTCTTTCTTGAGATCTGAGTGCATCATGAAGTGCATCATGATTCTCTCTTTCTGTCTCGAGAATTCCGTTTCATAAAACAATTATTGCTACTTTTCTGCCCAATTTGTACTTATTCATTTATGTTTCTAATTTTATTTTAGCAATTTTATCAGCTTGGAAATAATTAACATCACCTCATTTAACCCATTTAGTGTAATATTATCTACTCTTTATGATATACGTCAACACCAAAGATTGAAAATATTGTAACGTTTGTGCCAAATTATATCACAAGGCATCTCTATTATCATAATATGAAATAGGATTAAAATTACGTTCTTCAATTACCAATGGAGTTATTCCACGATTGGATTTTGGCATAAAAAGTCTTGTTCGCTCTATAGCTGCATTAATCGTTAACCATCTTTTTCATTCGGTTCTATCGTTTTCTTAAACCGTGTGCGCAATTGTCACAATTTATGTTGTGAATTATTAAATAGAAGATTACCTTCTTTTTTTCTTCTTCATTTCTGTACATACTATCTCTCTATATGAAGTAATATTGTGATATGATTTTGTGATTTTATATTACATAATATATGTGTATACTGCCTGTTTTTGAATTTGAGAATAACTCCATGAATTCTCTTACATAAGTGTGATATTATTTATTTGTTAATACGTCTGAGTAATTATTACTGCATAAGTGATGTAATGTAATGCTTATTTATAATCAATTCTGTATTGTGTATATTGTGCATATTATAATTACATATACGTATTTATCTTATAGTAAAGGAGTGAAGCGAAATTTACAAAAAAATACATACTACATAATTCTTAAAAAAAAAAAAAAAAAAAATGACAAACAAAAATAAACTCAAAAGAATAATGTTGATGAGTACAAAACATGGCACACAGGATATATTTATATCAAGTTTATTAATTTAAGAAATATACTTATAGATTAACTTATATGATAATTAAATTAAAAAAAAGACCAAAATCTTATTCTCTCCCAATAATAATTGTTGTTCCAATTAAATTGAATTAATTTACCAAATCTGATGAAGTTGATTAAAATGAGAATAAAAATAAATTTCACATTCGCATAAATTTGCCTTCATATAGTCATCTGAAACTATTTTCCTCTATACCAGACAACACGCCTGATATCCTGATACCCATTCATCATTTTATTGAGCTTCTAATCTCACTTGTTCTTATCGTTCTCTACCCTCAATCTGAATAAATGTTTTTTTTTCAGATGATTGTTGTAGCTTGACGAGGCGGCGTCAATTTTGGCCTTATCATTATTTGTTCGGCAAGTTAACTCGCCCTTCCGTGGATAAATGGCTAATTATAGGATAGGCTACAATTTGTAAGAATGTTCGATCTATGATCTATTTATGATCAGGAATGATAGCTCACTTTGTATACATACATTGCTTCGAGCTAGTTTTATTTTTGTTTTACACTTTAAACCTATCTGTCATATGTCTGCAACCGTCTTGAATACGCAAATCGGATAGCCAGAGGAACGATGATGCAAGAAACGGCTGTAATCAGTTTCTTAAGCTAATTCCAAAGGCCAATGCCTGTAAAAAGATATAGAGACATGAATCTAAATACTTACTAAAAATAACCTACTGATTAAAACCAATTGCCTAATATAGTAGTAAGCAGTTAACGACTCGATAGTTTCAACGTATCTTTGCAACATAGAAGAGCCAGGCTTATTACCACGGGTGGTCTTGAATTTAGAGAGAGTTGTATTGCTATTGTCATTTGCAGTTCTATACTTTAGTTCTCAAAGATCGTTTGCAGAGCGTTTTTCCTACTTTTATTTCGTACAATAAAAGGATATTCAATAATGATAGTTACGAGGCGACGTAGGTGTCCGATTCTATTTTTTATTTTCAATGAATTGTTCACTTTGTATTCTTAAAAATACTTACTGCTCATTATAGTTTGTTACTCTGGAAAATGGACTCATATACGCGGATTGAGCTCTTCCCAGGTTCCAGAAATGCCACCGTGCAAGCATGAGCCGTCTGTCTACACCGTGATTTATCATTACTCACTCCAAATACTATTCATGAAATTTATACAGCTATGTGTTCACAATTGCTGATAATTATTAATCATGGTAATTTTTTTCCCTCAGGGTGAAAGCTATGATGTTGTGAGGAGGATACTTGCGGCGCATGTAGCACCTTGTCAGGTTCCAATATATAAAAAACCGCTCCTTATTCACGAAGGATCCGGTCAATGGCTTTGGGATCATACAGGGAGAAGATACCTCGATATGTTCGCTGGTGTGGTGACGGTATCCGTTGGTCATTCTCATCCGTAAGGCACCAAATAAACTACAGTATTGTGGAGAATTTTGGTAGTATCTTCGAAAAATGGGGAAATCTTGTTCATGCAAACAGAAAAGTGGTTTCTGCGGTATCAAAGCAACTTAGTCGCCTAGGTCACACCACACCGATCTACATGCAGCCTCGTCTACAGGAATACGTACAAAAATTGGTTTCCAAGATGCCTGGGGATTTGTCTGTGGTTTATCTGGTCAACAGTGGCTCTGAAGCAACAGAACTTGCCTTCCTGATGGCACGGCTTTATACCGGCGCCCACGATATCATTTCTCTGAAGAACGGCTATCATGGTAATAGCCATGTAGCAACAGCTGCCACCGGGCTTTCGAGCTGGAGGTATGCCGTGAAGCAACCTTCTGGACATATTCATGTTGGTACCTCTTCCAATTCAGATTCAATTCACTGTATGGACTCTGCTAATCCTTGAGAATTATTGCGATTCTGGTGGTATCAAAATACTGCGACTGGCAAGTTAGTCACTTCTAAATCTGCACACTCTTCCTTTTGTGACGGGATCAACATTATAATTTACATACACTCCTTGTAAAATTCATCAACGCCAGTCAGCAGCTTTGCCTTTGCATAAAGAAGAAAGAATTAGGATCGTTATATATCATCAGTAATCAATCTCATGGAAAGTCTTCTGTACTCTGACCAATAGATCACGAATCCTGATGTCTATCGCGGACTTTGGGGTGGTTCAAGATGTAGAGACAGTCCTGTAGCGCCGGGCGGACGAAAATGTGACTGTGCAACTGGGACTTGCGTTGCTTCTGATAAATATATTGAGCAATTGGAGGACGCTTTTGAATTCAGTCTTTCACATGATGGCAAAGTCGCCGCTTTCATCGCTGAGAGTATTCAGGTGAGTAAATTACGGGTGATAAAGAAACTGCTTCATTGATTGAATCGCAAAATATTTGGTTTTAGTCACCAATCAATAAATTCAATAATTATATGGAATGTTGCAGGGAGTTGGCGGAGCTGTGCAGTATCCAAGATACTATTTGGACAAAGTTTATAAACTAATTCGTCTCCATGGAGGCATCTGCATCGCGGACGAAGTACAGACTGGATTTGGCCGCACTGGAGAACACTTTTGGGGATTTCAAGGTCATGGAATTCAGCCGGATATCGTGACTATGGGAAAAGGTATGGGGAGTGGTTTCCCGATGGCTGCAGTCGTCACGAGGCCAGAGATAGCTGACACTCTGACAACTTCTCTCCACTTCAATACTTTCGGTGGAAATCCTATTGCCTGCGCTGCGGGATCTGCGGTATTGGATGTAAGCAGCAGAATTTGATTCCTCCTTGTGTACCCATAGGTGATATTCGTTAATCACTTGCATAGGAATTGAATGTAAATTACAAATTCGTGTGGCATGTGCAGTTCATTATCATAGCGAGGTATTGACTTTATTTAAATGACAGTTCATAGGGTCTTGAAATCCGTTTGCTCGATTGTTCAGCTCTTGAAAGAAAGAAATATTAAGTGAATAATGAAAAATTCAAAGTGTAATCAAAATTTTCTGTTCAACCTGTGATGCCACGATATCGTTTTATAGATTTTCGAGGAAGAAAGGCTCCAAGATAATGCGCTGAAAGTTGGAACTTACTTGTTGGAAAGACTGAGAACAGTGCAATTAGATCACCCCTCAGTAATCGGCGACGTTAGAGGTAAAGGCTTGATGATTGGCGTTGAATTAGTTTCTAATCCAGAAACCAGAGAGCCACTCCCTGTGGAACAAATGGCGGAGATATTTGAAGACATTAAAGACATGGGAGTGCTCATTGGAAAAGGAGGACTTAGAACAAACGTGAGTAATAGTAAAATATTAATTACCATCATAAGTTTTACCATCAAAGAAAAGAAAAGTTACAAATATGAAAATCACATTATACAAGGAATACACTTCACAGGTATTGAGGATAAAGCCGCCAATGTGTGTGACGAAAGAAGACGCAGATTTTACTGTCGAGGTAATAAGCTGTGCGTTTGAAAAGTTCAAACACCGAAGTTGGGACAAGGAATCTGTCTTCTGTAGTAGTATATAACATTGTAGTTACAGAAAGTTTCTTCGTCCTGTGATATATCTAATTGAAATAGACAAGTGATAAGTTTAATTGACCACGTCGATGAATCAGGAATAAGATAAGAAGAGTGCTGATAGTAACAAAATATTTTATTATTTCATAAGCGTACATACAAAATGAAGAACTGTGAAAGCATAAGCCACTGTTCATTCAAATTCAACAGGTAATTATTGAAAAATAAATGAATTTTTCATTCATTTATTTTCTCTACCAGAAGAGCTGTGGATCGTATAAATACATGTAACAAATTGTAAATGAAAACCAATAAAGAATGGTGTGAAAATTTTAAATATTTACTCCGGAAAAGAGATTCGTTATTTGCTGACCTTCAGACTTTACAAAATTATAATAACGTTTGATAAATTTCTATGTCGTTTCAATAATAAATATAGGTATAGTACGATTACTATGGTTTTGAGACTTACGTTATATAATTACTCCTATCCTTTTGATGTGTGTGTTTTACCTTTTTATTTTCTCAAATAGACTGTATATACATAGGTCTCATGAATACTAATTGCCTTACATAAAATATAAGGTGGTATTATTAAAATTTCAATAATACAACCTTCATTATCATGTGCTGCTACTTTTTTCAATGTTATTAGAGATTAGTTGTCGCTTGTTTTTTAAATATACAGCGACGAAAATATCATCAAAAGAATTGTAATCAGTTATAAACCGAACGAATTTCTTCGATTATTTTATATTTAAGACATTTGATTCATATTTCAATGGAACCAAATAATCGAAACATCGATTGTGGATCTGAATTTTTTCGAAGCTTGAAAATAAAAAAAAATGGAGTAATGTTCTTGTAAATATGATCTATTACAAGCATATAGTATTAATTAATTCATATGTTCGCATTATCACAATTTTGAGAAATGTGTAAAATAAGAGCTATAAAGTGATAATTTATTATTGCTAAAGAATTATAATTATTTCATTTTTTATGCCAATAATTGTTAATAAATAATACTGTTCCACCAATTTTTTATGTCATGTATCGTGTTGCATCTAATAATTCCGTGTCATTAATTGTTTTACATCTAAAAACGTAAACTAATTCCATTATTTACAAGGTGCTGTTTGAATCAGAATAATATTACTAAAGCGAAACAAGATAATTATTTTGAAATGAAACATTGTGATCAATATACAATATTGACAATATTCTGTAAATGCAGATTCATTAAATTCAGGATATAGTAGTATAAAAAAGACAGTATGGAAAAAATGAACTAATTGTAGTTACCGGGAAGTTGTCTACTTGCATTTTCTAGCACATATGTAGATCGGCGGATAAAAACTTAGTTTTAAATATTCAAAATTTCTCAGAAAGTTTTATCTCCACAGTTTGGCACATGTTTTGGATGAGTAAAAATCACTGTAAAATATATCATCGTTTTTGATTGTACCAGCTGTTACTAAAGGACATTTTCCCTAATAATATTTGTCTGTACCTAATATTTGTCGCTGGACTAGCAAAGTTCATATTCACGGAAGATATTCTATGGCGCCATTTTATTCTAATTCATAAAATCCTGTCTACAATAATTATAATCTAATCTTCACCGCCTAATTTCTTTAACAGAAATTCAATGTGCTCTCTCGTGTTTAATTCCTGCGCATCAATTGAATAACATAACATCATCAATCATTAATTATTGGAAATGTTGTTGGTGAACGTGTCTAGCAGGTTTTCTAGAGCCTTGAAATTCTTGACAATATCATGATTAGTTTTATTAATCGTGTTTCCCCCTAATCTTTTTCCTTCTCCATTTTGAGGTTGCGAAACTTTTGCCTTCATTCGTATCATTAATACTTCGTAAATTGCTTGCACTTCTCTCTAATTCTATTTTCCTTCGAAAGAAACCCCAAAATTTACTTGGTTCCACTCTTCACTATATAATGTTGTATGCTTTTCAATAGTACTTATATACATTTATTCAAAAACAAGAGAAAAAACCTCGGATATTCTCGTCAAGCTGAATCCCCCTTAGTTGATATCTTGTTGAAAGGTAATTATGTATCCATAAAAAATGACTGATGGATTTTAGAGATTTTCAATAACGGAAGATATCACCTCTTCCAAATTATTGAAATCTATGAACTAGCGACTCTGAAACTTGTTGGATCCTAAACCCAGAAGTAAAAACTTCACCCTTTTAATTCGAATTCATAGAAATTATTATGCAATGAAATTAGACAGTACCATTTTAGAATCTGGAAGAGTATCAAGAAGGAAATGCGGCGTATCGGCCATCGACGCTAAATCAGCTTCCAACAATGCGAACTGTAACTCTCTTCGTGCTTTTTGTACAATATAAACCATCAGTGAAACGCCGATGAGTATCTGTTGAATGTTGAATGAAAAAAGAAAGGTATTTAATCGGCTCAATGCTTCGAAGCATGAAGTACATTGCTTAAAAAGAAAAAAACAAGTAAGGAGTACATCATCACCTGAAAACAGAATACAACGTAGCCAGTAGCAGCAGTCGATCTATCTTCTAGTACATCCTGCATAGATCTCAAACTGCTCCCTAAATAAACGTTTATTAGCTGCGCAGGTAGAAGGCCGAGGGCGCTCGCTAGATGATATCGAAAGCCGGTAATATTGCTGACCTGGAAGAAAGAAATCATTGATTATTCATATTGCAAATAGAAACTGGAAATTCTAATGATCAATGAATCAGAAAATTTCTTATCTACTAATGTGAATGATCACAGCGAGGATGAAGATTAAATTTACTGAGCTTAAGATGTTGTCTTGTTATCAGGCTTGCCATAAGCTCTATCTTACCGCAAATATAGTATTCTGTAGACCGAAAGGAATTGGAGTAAGTCTGGCAAATAAAACGACCTTGAAGGCATGAGGCCCTGATATGACTCTCAGAATTGCTCTAGCCGTATCGCTTTGGAGTAAAGCTCCTATAGGCAGCCTTGAAGACATTGTTCCCAGGGTGCCATGAGCAATGGCAATGCCTAAATTAGCTGCTAGTATAACCATGGTGATTCCTTTTACAATGCCGAACAAGTAGCCGCTCGCAACAATTAAAAATAAGTAACCAATAACAATGGGAAACGAAACGATAGTGAACAAACCGATAAAAATGACGGTAACTAGCCAGAGATTTTGGTGCTCTATCCAGTAGAGTAATATTTTAATATAATCACGACATAAGAAGACTATTGCTCCGAGGAAAGCGAGCGTCGCTACTGTTATCACTATGTAGCATAGAGAGTTTGAATTTATACAATTGCATCTTAAATTGTTATTGTGGGAATTTTTAAACGTTCTTAATCCGCTGTCACCACTTTCAATGCTAATTGCGTCCATTTTAGTTCTTTATTATTGTTGTTCCACTTTTCTTTCTTTCCTTTCTCTAATCTCGGGTGTGTTTGGGTTTTATATTTATTTTGCTCGATCTAGTTTATATAGTTAGAACGCACCCGGTTTACAAACGATTATGTTTTTAACATTATATCTTTTAAATATCTGTTATCTTTGGACGGTTTTAGGCTTCGTTAATGGTCTTTGGTAATGGGAAAATTATCCGCTTTCGTAATACATACTCCGTTTAGCCATTACGATTTAAAGTATGTAACATGTATTCTTCGAAGGATGTCAAACTCGATATCTAACCTCAAAATCATTTAGACAATTTTCATTTACTAGGATTATGTGTCCGTATTATTATTCGTAATTTTCCGGAGGTTAATTCGTTTCATTTATTCTCGTTATTTTTCCTACGAAATATACGTATATTCAAAAAAAAATTCGTTTCAACGTAAAGCCTCTTCCAGCGCGCACACACCTCAAAATACCAACAAACGTCGTCTGCGCTGTAATTTAATTACATTTGAACATGTGTTGAACGTGGCCATATTCGGGGGTCGGACATTTTTTCTTTTATCTCGTTGTCATGACAACGGCCGAGCAGACGCCACTTCAATCCACCAGCAAAACAAAACACAAATAATCACGCAATGTATCAAATAGTGGAAATATCTTACGGTCCGTGATGAACGGAATGCAATCGAATTCTACGCATGATGGACGAGTTGGACAATGATTTATTCGGGGCCTTTCCAAGACGGAAAAATCTTGATAATCATGATTCATCAAGATCCGATCAACAGCGAAATATCGGTATTAGGAAGAAAGTAGTCACGTTTCATGGTTCGACGGTTTTTTTATTTTCATTTCTTGTATTTCATACATGATCGATCATCAACTTTATTTACATTCATCCCATAATAATTGATGAAGAGGAATTTAAACAACCTACAAAAGAAAAGGAGCAGACCTAGCACTAATTTGTTTACAGATTTTAACAAGGATGATCCATTGGCTGATTTACTCTCTGACGATGAAGACTTTCAAACAAACCCCACTCCATCTACAACACACATTAAAACGGGCTTCGTGTCTGATTTATTTGGTATAAAAACTACAGATTCCCGCGAAACAAATGCAAGTGAACCCAAACTTCCACCAAAGTCGAGTTTGACACTTGAAAATCTGGCAGAAATAGCCGATAAACCAATTGTAAAGTCGGAAGATTGGATTGGATCGTCTAATGCTTCACCGAAAAAGGTTTCAGAGGAAACGCCAAAGCCTAGAGCTCCCCAGCGAACACATGCGCTGAATGATGGTTTGGGGTCGGGCATTGCCGATAAATCTAAAAAGTCTTCTTTAATGGAAGATCTATTTGGTAGTCGGCCAAAGTCAGATATCTCAAAGGAACAAATTATGCTTAAGGATCCGGTTTTCGGTGGACTAGAAATGTCCGAGGTGCAGAAAAAGTCTGAACAATTATCAAAATCCAATACCACAGGGTATGCGCCTTCGCTTTCTGCTCCTAGGGAATCTCGTAGGAGTAGAAAAAGCCTAGGCGGCATTGTAGATCCCCTTGGAATGTTCTCGTCCTCTACTATAGCCCCTGAAATTTCTGGAGTACAGAATTCTGAGGTAGAATAAATTAAGATCATACTTTGAAGTGTCAGATTTATATCACAGAATGTACTGAGATCTTATCCATCTATTCCAACAGCTTGATTCATCGAAATCGGACTACCTTTCTTCCTCCAAATTCAAAGATGGTTCAACGGGGTTCAGCGGCGAGAAAACCGTTGGAGTACCTAAGGAAGACTTGCCTGAATGGCTCGGTGGTCCGAGAAAAACAGTCGAGAGCAGCAATCCACAAGCTAAGAAGGATATTCCTGTAGAAATATCTCTGGATGCATCTTTTACCGGCGCAAATTTTCCAGAGGAAAGAAGGAGCGAAGCATTCGAAAGTTCAGGGTATGCGCTTAATTATTCTGAACAGTTATCCGCATTGACTGGTACCCAATTTGATCAGCAAGCTACAATGATGTCGCTACAGCAGCAGGAGCACGAGCTAAGAACAGCTGCGACTTTGTCTCGACAAAGTGAGCAGCTGAATAAAATGATCGAAAGTCAACGGAACAGACTCAACGATCAAGAAAAACAGTTCAATATACTCATTAAGAGGCAAATTGATCGGCAGGAGTTACTTGAGGCGCAGATGAAGGCACAGCAGGATCGCATAAATTCCCACCTTCAGGTGCACAGTCTTTATCATATCCTGCAAACAAATTATCATACAATCTGTTATTCGTTCCCTGACTTCTAGGTATTGTTGGCTCAACCTACTTCTGTTCCAATCGCATCGTCCATAATTGAAAGTAAGAACTTGAACACAGGAGACGATAAAGACAAAAAAAATCTAATCGAGTTTGGAAGTATTGTTGAAAAATTAGAAACTGAGAAAATATGCTTTGAAAATATATTGGGCAGACTGAAAGACCAGCATTTTAAGGAAATTTCAATAATTGAAGAATCGTATGCGTAAGACATTGCAGTTTCATTAGAATTAAGTGCGTGAAACCATCGTAATCCTTATAATTCTGTTTTTCTTTTTTTCTAGGAGGCAGATAGAAATAATGACTCAAGGGATGGAGAGATTAGAAAAACGGTTACGCCAAGATGCGGAATTGGCTGAAGCAGATTACGAAGCTAAAATACAAAAGATGAGAGAAGAAGAAGAGATATTAAAGATATCACATGGTGAGGAAGTAGGAAACCTTAAGGTACAACTCATTTGCTGTCAAGTGTATCTGATTCGGGATCTCTGGAGTCTCGTTATTGCAGATTTTAAACGAATAAAATAAAATTTTCACAGAAAGAACATGTGAAACAGATACAAGAGATCAGGGATCAGCAGCGTTGCAATATAGAGCTTGTTAAAAATGAATATATTGAAACGATCGAGAATATCAGTAAAGCTAAAGAAATCGAACGCCAAACCATAAGCAATACGACCACACAGACTTCAAGCCTTATCGAAATGCTGGAGACAATTAAAATTACGATGAATGAGATCAGGGAATTAAAAACTAAGCTTGAAAGTAACAAAGAAGAGAGTAATAGGGATGGGCAAATGATTTTAAAGCAGCAAATCGGAGAAATGAGAGGTTTACTATCCTCATTGACCATAAACATGAAAAGTTTGACGAATAGCTGATCTATTCTCAAATCTACATTGTTTCAGATTTGAAAGAATGTTTAAAAAAGCAACACGAAACACTCGAAGTTGATCGCAAGGATTTGGCTGATGCAACGCATAGAATTGATGGCGGAGCTTCGCGATTGATTTCAGAATTTGATAGACAGGTTAAAGAGAATATTGAGGCCGAAAATAGACTCAAAAGTAGAGAAGAAGCGCTCCTCAGGGACAAGAAATCGCTCGATGCGCAAATCCAGTGGGAACGTAATCATATACAAGTACGATTATTAAAGAAACTGATCATAAAACAGACTCCGAATTATGTTCTACAATAGCATTCCAATTTCTCCTCTTTTTTTGAAGGCAATGAAAGACACGTGGATCAAGGAGCAGGAGAGACAAGCTAAGCAGCTCTCTGAAGAACGCAATACTATCGCGGCTGAAAGAGCGAAACTAGAAACACTCCAGAGATTGAAATTAGATGAGAATGATACAGCCAAAGCTGAGGTAGAAGTTCTGAACGATGTTTTTTATTCATCAATAACTAGTTTAACGAAAGATGGAATTATATATTTTTAACTCTAGCTGGAAGCTGCGCTTTCCACTGCCCGAGAAGCGGGTAATTTTGCTAATAGAGAAAGACAGAAGTGGCGAGAAAGATTAAGTGAGCTCGAAATAGAAAAGCAAAAGATTAAGGAAAAGGAAAATTCATTAACACTGAGAGCCAAGGAACTCGAGGATCTTACTCAGGTGAGAAGAAAATAATTTCAAGGTCCAAAGAGTTTATAGATAATTCATTCCCTCAACAATCTACCTATTTCCGTTTACCTTCCACAGTCTGCTCTGGAAAAACGTGAGGAAGGTCTTAGAGCATTGAAAGAGGCCCGTTATCTCGAAGAACAGTATAAAACATACATCTCCCAACTACAGATAGAATCTCAAGCTTTAACAGAGCGGGAGAACAAAATTGCTAGTGAAAAATTAGCTGTAGCAAGGTAAATATAAACAGAAAATCAGTTTCCACTTCTCTCCCAGGTCATTCCTGTATTTTTTATCGAAAGTTGTTGATTGAAATTGCGTAAAATTGTTATTCTTTCCATTTTCAGAGAAAGACTGGCATTGAGGATAGGTCAGACTGACAAACCAGAGAAAGATACAGGAAAACTAAGTGGACTGATTAACTACGTCGACGAGGATCACCATTCTTCGCAATTCAATAATTTCCCTGATTCACAAATGACCATGACACATTTCAAAGTAACTAAGCAAAGAGTTTGACACTCTTTTTTACAATCAAACTGGACAGTTTTCAAAGACAAAAATTAAATTTTTCTATTTTATTTACAGGACATCGTAGATCCACGTCTAGTTCTATTGAAATTAGGTTTAGACGATGAATTAGATATTACTAAAGGCTGTCTGGGTACAATGCAAAGTATTATTCAATAGATGAAGGGGCAGAGCAATGTCAATTGATTTGTTAATGACTCAACGCATCAAGTTACAAAAAATATACAGTGATAATTTATTATTTTCTCCAACTAACGTATTTCTAAAATCATATAGTTAGGTATATAAAGGTAGAAAAAGTTTATAGAATTACCAATCGCCAAGCCTTCTTCACTTCCTCTTACAAAGAGCAAATGTTCATCCCATTATATCCTGATCGTCATCTGAAAGATAAAAAATTGTCTGCTGTAGCTATTGAAAAAACAAAATATTCTAATCTAGAAGAATGACAATTGATGATAATTGTAGCGAAAATGAATGAACGGTTCTAAATATAGTATGAAGGCACAAAAGAGCTCACCACAAGGTATAAAACAGTGATTTTTAATTATCTCTGTATTTTCCATAAGCGTTGTGACTTGATTGACGCGAGTCTTTGATCGGCTTAATTCCTGATTTACAGATTCACCGCAAGTTTTCTAAATAAAATAGAAGAGTTAGGATTATTAATCGTCGATATAGTACTTGGAATACGAAATAAATGATTCTAATTATTACAAACGGCAATTTGAGAATCATTGGAGTCTACGAAATTCTTGATAATAATAATTGAAATTTCCTTAACTGAAAAGTATATAAAGTAATTCCTTCGATGTTTATTAACTTACAATTTTTTCACACAGCTTAGTGGTATCTATATCGTTATGCGGAGCGACAGTTTGTTGTATTTCGGAAAAGTTGTTCACGAAATTAATCGCATCCGATACGAAATTGATGGCGGCCCTGATAAAAAATGAATACAAAATTGATTGAAAATTCTAACAAAAGAAAGAAGGCAGAGAAACAATGATAATGTTAATATAAATACGAATATCAACTCACGCTTGATGTTTATGCGTGATGGGTAATTTTGGGGAACGTGAATCAGACCCTTGAATGATTTTTTCCAAACCATGCATCGACGCTACGATTGTCTTTAGATTTTTGTTTATATTTTCTACGATTTGAGTTTGTTCGTCTAAAATTTATTTATATTTATAAATTAGGAACACCGAAGTTTCTCAATCTTTCGATCAGAATGTCAAAAACCAAGATAGATTCTAGGCAGGTATGTATGATAAGTGAAATAATTACCTTGTAAACCTTGTAACTCCTTGAGCATATCGTCGTGTTCATTTTTCTGATGATTTTCACGACGTTCATCATTCTCACGGTCTTTTTCTCTCTGCTGTCGCAGTATATCTATCACTGCATCTGGGCTAAGATTCGTACTGGAATCTTTTCCTTCCATTGGTGGGTATCTTTTATCTAATGTTTAAAAAATAACGAAAAGTAACGTTGAAAAATGAAAAACAGAACAACTGTACCGTGTGAAACGAAATAACGAGACATAACCTAATCGAATTTCAAATTTGAAATCTCGCAAGTGGCTCCGCGGTGATGTAGTTTCCGGAAGTTTCATTGTGTAAATTTGACACATGTCATCAGTGATCTGGGTTTGATCTGGGTCACAGATTTTCTCTGTTCGGTTAATAATTCTCAAATGTTCATCTCTTGCGGGTGAATAACTTGGAATTACAACAAACAATATGTTGTCTTTTCTGTCTCTGAATATTTGCGCAATTTTCATATGGGTAGCGATTATAATAATAGTTTGGTTATCTACGAGAAGAAAAAACAAAAATGTATGTGTCCTAGTACTAGGGGACATCGGGAGAAGCCCGCGAATGCAAAACCATGCTTTATCTTTCGCTAAAGAAGGTTACAAAGTCGATTTAATCGGCTATCCCGGTTCCCAGCCGCTCAAAGAACTCAGGAAACATCCGAACGTCGATATAAAATACATGAGGCCTCCCCCAAACCTGCAAGAAAGTATGAATACATTTATACTATTTCACGGAAACAACAAAAACAGAAAAGAATATCAACAAAAAGATTGTAATTTCGTTTTCTCTTTCTCATGTATTACAGGACTTCCACGTCTCTTATCTTACGCTGTAAAAGTTATCTGGCAATCCGTTACTCTGATCATAGCTTTGGGCTCAAAAAGAAGATCTAGTTATCTAATACTCCAAAATCCACCCGCGATACCGACTATTCCGCTATGCTGGCTTTACTGCAGTCTTATGCATATTCAGCTAACTATAGACTGGCATAATTACGCTCATACTATACAAGCTCTGAGTTCAGGATCCGAAGACACTTTCGTTAGGCTTACAAAGCTTATTGAATTCTTTTTCGGTTGCGGAGCGAACAGTAATCTCTGCGTTAGCGAAGCTATGAGATCAGATCTTGAAAGAAGATGGAGCATTAAGTAAATTCTCTTTCGTTATTGAGCTATCTGGTAGAATATTTATTTGATCGATAACTTGTGTCTCCCGTTTTCCAGAGCCAAAGTTCTGTACGATCGTCCCTCTCTAGAATTTCATCCGATTTCTTTAACCGAAAAGCATGACCTGTTGTTGAGATTGAGTGAAAAGTACGAAGCTCTCAAAGGCCTGGAAAAGGGTTCCACTGTATTCACCGAACTTTCAGAAGAGGATAAAATCATTTTGAGAAAAAAAAGACCTGCGCTAATCGTTTCTAGCACCAGCTGGACTCCGGACGAAGATTTTGGTGTATTAATTGCCGCTCTGCAGGGTATTGTTCAATTCAATAGTCCAAGGATACTCCTCCAGCAAAGGATATAAACATTATTTTAATATTTTATGCATACTTTGACTGGACCTTGTAGAAATTTAATCAGCTTGAATCTTTTTCTCGTTTTATCAGAGTATGAAGAAGCTTGTACAGCTGAGGAAGTCTCTCTTCCAAATATTATTTGTTTCGTAACAGGGAAAGGCCCTCTCAAAGAATTTTATACTTCTATAATTAAACTGAGAAATTGGAAACACATAACGGTGATTACTCCTTGGCTGGAGAACGAAGATTACCCTAAAATTCTAGGTAGGGATTATAAAAATTGAATCAAATGTCGTACTTTCATGAAGAGAGAACCGTTCCTTCCCCTGAAAAAAAAAAACAACACAAAATTAGCCATTATTTCAAAATCATTTGCAGCTAGCGCAGACCTGGGAATTTGCCTTCATACTTCATCTAGTGGCTTGGATTTACCAATGAAATTAGTGGATATGTTTGGTAGCGGACTTCCTGCATTTGCATATGATTACAAATGGTGAGAATCCATAGAATCTAAAATTACCTTCAGTTTTTATTACTAATTGAATGATTTTTTTCAGTTTGAAGGAGTTGCTTCTTCACGAGCGCAACGGCATGGTATTCTCTGACGAGAAACATCTCGCAAGGCTTTTGGTGAAGTGGTTCGACAATTTTCCAGAGAATGAAGAACAGCAAACGAAGGATGAAAAATTCCGTGAGCAATTAAAGATTTATCAGGAACATCGATGGCATGATAATTGGTTGGAAAATGCAGCACCTCTTTTTACCTAATTATGTTATTGCTGAATCTCATATTTCAGACTGAGTATGATGACTAATGAAATTAATTTTTTTTTTCGTTTTTTCTCTTTCCTTAATAGATTACAATTTTCATGATATTCGTTTTATTTTGCGCTTACAGCAATTATCAGTTTATGGTAATAAAAACAAAACCCATCACAGGTGCCGAGCTTTTTGTGAATGTGTGAATTATTATATCTTCTCACATTAATCTAATCGACTCAAATTTTGCATTTAAGTTTGTATTTCTATTATAAATGCACAAAAATGTGATTCGACGCCTAGTTAGAAAAAGATAAAAAAACTGAGACCGACCTCAATTCATGTAAATATTTTAATACATCCATCGAATTGGCTCAGAAATACTTAGATTAGTCAGTACTCTGACTAGCCGATTAGTCGTTCTTATGGAAAATGGATGACCTAATTTTAATCAGAATCAAAATATTGTTTAAATAATAATCGAAAATAGACAATAAAAATGGTTTCCAATTAATTTCATGTCTTCATAGCGTTCCAATAATTATTTTTTAACAATGAATTAGATAAGTAAAAATAGTAACATTTATTGTATTTTTGTTTTTTATTGTTGTGCTAACGTCAATATTTGTAGATCCGTTTGCACTGGTAAAATGCATGAAAAATATTTGATTCTAATACCCGATTGTTTTTTCGAAGGATCGTAATGGCCAAGCTATAGGTATGAGTTGGAAACAGAATAAATATTATAAACACATCGAGGGACGTAGTATTTGGCATTAATATTCCTCTTTGTTTATTTTAATCTTTTGTACAAAAATTGTTATTATTCGATTACTGGTTCGTTTTGTCAGAGGGTACAAAGTTCTGCTCACAGAATGTGAAACTTCATCGTTGATACAGGTATAACAATAGACATTAAAACGGATGCCGGTGTAATACTAAGCTAGGAAGCTGGAAACATAATCCTTTGGAGTACAATGACGAAGTAAAGACTTAATTATCGAGAACTTAGTTTCTTTGAAATCTTCACGTTATTGTAATCGATGGATGAAAGAAACATTAAAAAATATGAAATTATCTCCTCGGTATACGAATCAGGTACTCAAATATGCATATCCTAATCTATACCAAAAGGCGTTCAATTTCTTGCTGTATAGCCAAAATTTGAGGTTTCAATTGAGACCCCTCGTTCACAGTTACGGAGCAGGCAACAACCGGCCTAGAAACTCCGCAGGCACGACCTAACGCTTGCTTGCTACGGACGAATACATAAGGAACGTTCTTGTCCTCGCAGAGTAGAGGAAGATGCAGTAATATCTCTAGAGGCTCTGCGTCAGCAGCCATTACGATGAACTCCGAAAGACCTCGATTCAGAGTTTTAGTCGCCTCGTTTGCTCCCTTACGAAGTTGCTTATAATTCATAGCTTGTTGAACTAGATTTAGTATTTTGGCGGTGAGCGTGGCGTCTGCCAGAGGATACGCTTTCGGGTTTACTTGATCTGTCTGTTAAAAATTATAACAATTCTTTATTTTATATTCACTTTATAGGCTGTTGTTTTGCTAGTCTCAATTCGTAATAAGACCACGTGCCGAAGAAACATAACCTATAATTAATGCTACGCTTATGCGCGGTTAAGAGCTTTCAGGGGGTTCTAGTTCGGATTTAGATCGTATTTATTGCGGCTTACCATATTTATGATCGGCTTTTTCTGCTGGAATGAATAGAAATTTTTTAAATCGTTCTAACTACCTCTCGGCGATGAATTATTGATATAAATCGCGTCACTGAGGGCCGGAAAAAATTCAATATAACGTTCGTTCCTACTTAACCTCAAACTTTCAATGCTTCTAAACTTCCAAGTTACGGATTCAGTCTGGAAATATTTTCCAAGATCGAGCCACAATTCAGTCCCGAAAGTGGCGCCGTTGTATGAGTCCCTGTGACAGGCTCGTGAACTACTTTTGCCGCAAGACGCGGAAAATTTACCGGATAGTTTTTAATCACGTGAGAAATATGAGAGTTTTCGAATTTTTTCTGTTCAAGAAATTACAATGCTAGCCGAACCGAAAAGAAAACAGAGAATCAATCCTCATTTTGATTCCTGTATGAATTTATTAATCAGTTACTGGAAGAAGATGCTTCTTATTTTTTAGCGTGAAGATGCCAAATCGGCCGTAAAATTGCATTAGGGATGCGCACATTTTTGTTATTGGAGATGAATAACGCCGGGTGGATAATCCTGAGAATATTTAGCGCCACCGGGACCCGCAGGACGAACTAAGGGTTGGAAATTTTCTTGTGAAAAAGCAACGCCCCAGGTCTGACGGTATCCTGGTACTTTGTCGGATCGGATCGCGTCGGTGTTCTTTACATCGAATGAAACTGCCTCCAACAGTTTGCCCCCGTCGTTTTGTCGCGATACGGCAGTAGCTAAATCCATAGAGATCTTTGATAGGGTCTTCTTGTGTTTTTCGATTTGTCCGGATTCCGGAACCGGCGGTTTTCTGCCGGCTGCAACCATCGATATTACTGTTTCCGCTGTTGGACCCTTCGCAACGGTTTCCGAAGTCCTCCGGTGTTGCTGTCGCTGCGGTGCAGCCTATGCAAAAGAATAATTAATGCAGTATCCGATTTCAGCTAATAAACTCTTCGTTAATCCTTCAAAACTTAAAACGCACTGTCTCGCGACCACTTGCAATTGATTTCAGATACGCCGGTTTTGGGATCCGTCGATTACAATCAACGGCATCAGCGTAAGGAGACAAAGACTTTATAGGTCCGACAGCTCCTTCGTCTCTCGTGCCTCCGAAAGCTGGCCGGAGGCGAGTGTTCCTGTTGGAAGTTGAAACGATTTCTTTTCTACGCGTTCCTGAATGGGAAAGATTTCCACACGGTTGATAATACGAGCTGGACACGGCGCTGGGATGAGTAGCTCCAGCCCGGATCATCTCTTCCGTTACGATTACATCCTCGAAATTCATTTTTCCAAGATTTCCAACATTTTCATCTAAAGTTTTCTGTTCAGAACGATTTTCTTGCTCAGTTTCTGTTCGCCAGGAGAGATTTTTTACTGCCTGTCTAACGCCATGATCTTCCGCCTTTCGGCACTGCAAAGCACTGCGGGATGATTTCACATCTGTAGATTGAATTCCAACATTTCAGTTGTCGCTAGTTTTTCGTCAAATCATGAAATACTCGACGTTAGAGCTGATAGAAAACATCACATATCGATAAATGAAAAGTTTTCCAATCTGTTATGTGAATAAAAAAGAAGAATTATATACTCATACGAAGCGATATAGATAATATACTACATCACAGAACAAACACAGACTGATCACAGCTGAGTCAACGTTATCGCGATCCACATAGGCATCGACCGACCTCCGGGTTCGTCGTTTTCGAATCTAATCTCTGCCACTGCAGAAATGTATTGATCTTCGATAACCTATTGCGGTCAGAAATTTATCTGAAAAGTCTATTCAACGTTTATGATTTAACATTTGAAGCACGTTTACTCTGTCGATATATCACGTTGGCTATACCATGAATTCGTTGCTCTCCTTATTGCTTGGCCTCTCGGCTTTTTACCTGCAGTTCGTTACTAACGTTCGATCTCTTTCTACAGTTGAACGGGTGGGGCACACCAACAAAAGACCGATCATCGGTGAGTAGACATGAGTGCAGAGAGGATGAAAATTTATAAAAATAGAATATTTATAGAAAATTGGGAAGAAATGGCTGCTTCAATGATTGATATACGATAAATTATGATTCCATCTATCAATAAATATTTTTCCTGTTTTTTATCATTTGATTTCCTTAAGGGATCTTGTCACAGGAAATCAGCTACTCGTTGAACAACAAGTATCCCGGTGCTTACGACAGTTTTATCGCTTCCTCCTACGTTAAATTTGTCGAAGGTGCTGGAGCTTTGGTTGTTCCGATTTGGTACGATTTGAAATTATGTATGTATAGTGTAGTCGATTCAGAATTAGACGAGGCTATACCGACAACGTAGCGAATGGAAAACAAAAGTGAATTAAATTTCTATAAGACTATAGAATTGTTTTTTCTCTCCAGGATTGGAAAAGACGAATCGTACTACGAAGACATTCTCAGCAAAGTTAATGGGTGAAAAAAATGTTGAATTAAAAAATCGAAAATCGATACCTTTTAAGAATGTGTTAGAATGTGATCGTGTTAAAAAAAAAATATTATTCATGTATTTTTTCCATCATTTTCAGCGTCCTATGGCCAGGTGGTTCAACGTACTTCAATTCTAGCAATGGATATGCGGACGCGGGAGCGATAATTTACAGGTATAAGTTTGAAAATGAAACATATTGAAAACCGATCATTTCACATCCTCGGTGAGACAAAATGCATCCATCTATTCATTTGCTTCTTCCCTACTTGCCCACATCCAGAATTGCTACTAGGCTCAATCAGGATGGGGATTATTTTCCCATTTGGGGTACATGCTTGGGTTTTGAATTATTGACATATGTAGCTGCGGGGGGCATTGAACATCGATCTAGTTGTTCGAGTAACAGGCAAGCCTTACCTCTGGAATTTGTATCTGGTACGCAAAACTGATATTTATAAGGGCATGTATTTATTCGAGTATATAGATCGTCATGAAGTTCATATATCTGAAGTTTTATATCTGCTGCGGCTGGTGATTTTATCGTAGACTAATTAGATTTTGGTGTATCTGATTCGACGATAAATACGAAAAACTGTTCATTCATTGTAAACAGGATATAAATCGAGCAGAATGTTCCAGAACGCTCCATGGGCGATAATTGATATATTAACAAATTATGGCGTAACATCGAACTTCCACCAGTACTGCGTCACTCGAAAAGTTAGTACAATATGGAAAATACTCCAAGCAATAATTAATACTATGAACCATTCGTCGAATGACCGATTATAGTTTACATAATGCCAAAGGATCCTTGCATGCATATGATTTAAAACTCAAGAAACCGCGTTTCAGGATTTGAAATCTGTTAATCTGGAGTCAGAATTCAGAGTGATGTCAGTTAATCACGACTGGAATGGCTTGGAATTTATATCGACGATCGAACACACGGAGATGCCTTTTTACGGGACGCAGTTTCACCCGGAAAAAAATCTCTACGAATGGATTGAAAATCGTAATATAACTCACAACGCGGAAGCCACTTTGGCCAGTCAATATTTCGCCAATTTCTTCGTCAACGAGGGTGAGTATATATAAATAATCGGATACTCTTATTGGACGAAACGCGATAATTCGTCCGTCGTGTGTTCTCTCTTCTTCGGCTTTTCAAAAAACAAAGACGACCTCTTTCCCGTGTTTTTCTAGCGAGAAAAAATTCACACTCGTTTCCAAAGGGCTCTGAAATGGACGAGCTAATATACAATTACGAAGTAACATTCACCGGCCTGAGGGGTTCCTCCTATATGCAGTGTTACATGTTTTCTAATAAAAATAAGCACGTTTAACGATTATTTAATAATGATATCATTAATTTTATAATAGAATAATTTACGATCATTGCATCCCTAGTTGCACAGAGTCGCAGTATTAAGTATAATATATAATCGAAAATCGTACAATCGATTATACGAATGAAAAAGAGAGAAATTTCTCAGCCGTAAGTCGTAAGTATATTGTATATAAGTTATACAAATTTAATAAATGTTATATACCAGCTGTGATACTGGATGATAATTATGTCAAATCCAAATTTTTACGATAGATCGGAAATGTAGGTAGACCGGAAGAGCATAAAATAATGTATATACAGTTGCTCCAAAAATCCACGTGATCATTGACGTAACTATCTAGAGCTTGCTCCATGCACGTGGGAAACTATAGTCATACATTCCCGAACAACGCCCAAGTCTCGTTTTACTTATGCCATTGCGTTATGCATTTGGCGTTCAAGTGCGTCAAAGCTGCCCATTCTCTGAGTTTACGATTATTCCTCGGTTCATTTTCTCCTATAAGTATACATACCTATATACGTGCGATCTGAAGTGCGATATATAATTCATCGTGTGAATTTTCATATCAATAATTATAGATAGGTTGACTCTTGAAAAATACCGCAAATGGCGGATTCCGCGTAAACTTCGGTACCGGTGTCATAGGCTGGTTGATCGATCGTAGCGAATAATTTGAAAATAGAATCACCGAGATAACGAAAAGCTCTGAAAGACGACGTGTGATTCGAGCCGCGACACACGAGCGCAAGTTGCCGCGCGTTCACGAAGTCCTCCCGATGGAAAACGACAAAAGGAGATGGAGGATTTCAATTAATGTAATCAATCGACGAAGTTTCAGTTCCAAGTGTGGGAGGCATAGCACGTGTCCCACGCTTTACTGAAGCCTTTCCGATTCCTCGCCTGGCGAAGGGTGCAAGCACTGTACACATATACCGTGAATTCGCGTAATTTTTGCTATACTCCGGTTCGCTCCGACCAATGCGATCAATCAGTTTTGGAAGCCAATTAAATACCATCGAACCGACAATTGGACCCTCAAGTAACGTACGCACGTGGATATAATACGGGCGGATCATCGACGTCGTAACACACGTAAGGTATTATTCTGCATTTTTTTTCTTTGTTTTTTTTTCTTTTTGTTTTATCTCAAGCTTTCCAAATTTCATGGGAAACGGAGAGAAAACGACGGACTTTTCACCCTACTCTGCAGGTTTGACGTCGAGGAATCTCTTTACACTCGTTACGCGTATCTTCGTTGATTCTTTGTGGTCCCTTTCCCTCCGATTTATACCGGTAAAATACTGGCCCCCCCCCCCCCCCCCCGCAAAATTTTCACCCGATATCGAAACCGCAATTCGGCACCGGGCGCGTGCAATACACGCGCGAGGGACTCGATCGTTGCGTTTTGGGTTCCGTCGACTTGGATCTGCACACGCATTTAAACCCCATACATGAACGATGAAACGAAAATCCGAGAAAAGCAGTATTCTATGGTGATATGGAATGTATACGGAATCGAAGGTTGAACTCCGGCTGCGGCACGTGCGTAAGTACGTATGTATGTTGCCTTATATCTATACAACTACGGTATATAATATACATGATATAGAATAAGGGAGAAATTATGTGAGAGAGGAAAATATTTGAGGAAACAGAATTTTCTAGTATACTTGGGCTTCGGTTTCATTGTTGCCCGGACCTGAGATATACGTCGTATACGAATATCATACGGCGGTATTTTTTTGATCCCACGCACAGCTCTGGAAAGGCTCTTAGTTTGATAAGATATGAATTCAGGATTTATTGTTAGATTAGATTTTATCCTTCGTTGGTCAGATGAGAATATCGGCGGAATGTATAGTTTTCACTTGTTTCTAGTTATCGCCGAGGCGAAAGAAGGCGAGAACTATCTTGCGCGGCAATCTATCATTGAAATATGAGAATGATTCATATTCTGCGAGTAGGTACATACATAAAACTGGAATCGTACAATTGTCGGTTCTTCGAACATTTTTCCCTTTCCATCTGGCGTCGATTCTCTGATTGAATCTACAGCCAATTAAATTTCTTTCTCGTAATTAGATATCTGACGATTTTGTCGCATGATCCTCTCACGTGATTCAGAAACATGAGCTTTTTCTGTTTCAGAGTCACGTGCAGTCGGATGACTCGAACAATTTTTCTCTCTTTACTTCACCTACTCTTTTTAATTATGGAGTATATACATAAAGTGTTGAAGGATTTTACGTCGTGAAGTATATCAGACGTGTATAATGAATCGCTGCAAGTT
Source organism: Phymatocera aterrima (assembly GCA_963170745.1). Taxonomy (NCBI): domain Eukaryota; kingdom Metazoa; phylum Arthropoda; class Insecta; order Hymenoptera; family Tenthredinidae; genus Phymatocera; species Phymatocera aterrima. Next base: position 3,753,134 of record OY720670.1, read on the forward strand.
CTTCGTGAAAATTTGGAAATATGTCTACACGCCGCGCCGGTTTCAAAGAGAAATGAGAATTCAATCTCAGAGAAGCGCATGGGCGGACTTTTAAATTACCTAAGAAAATGGAAAAGTATGGAAATTGCCAATATAGAAATCGTCGGAAACCCGATTCTCGGAGGTACCCACTCGTAGACTTTTTTAGTCCAAGATAATATTTTGATACTTTTTATAAACTGTTTCTTGAAGCTGGATTTCTTCGATGGTTGATATTGTATAATGGTTACATCAGCTTTCCGGATATTCTGATACATGTATATCGGCCCACGCCAAGATTCGTTGTACGGAATACAACCAAAGATTTAGACAAGGACAAAGACGGGGATATAAATTTTGAATTGAAAGTGCCGAGGCTTTCCTGTGAAAAAATTTGTAATCCGACCAATTTTTCGGAATTCTTAGGAAAATCGCAACATTTCATAGTTTTTCATAGGAACATTGTCGAGTTTCGTAATTTCGTCAACAAAAATTGTCAATTTCTCTAGTTTCCTATAAAAGACTGTGAATTTCCGTGCCTCGGGAAAATTTCCATTTCTAAGAATTTTTACAACTTTTTCCGGAATTCGAATTTGAAACACTCTCGTAACCAATTGTAGGTTTCCGTAATTGTTTTTGGGGAGAGAATTCGCATTCGGTTAGTCGCAAAAGTTCGTTGTTTATGTAGCTCAAACCAGAAAAAAAGCACAATTTTATATGAAAAAATACGTAGTGTTCCTGCAATTTCCCGCAAAAGTTGTAGAAGTTCGTGAAATTATTTCCACGAGGGTGGTTTGTCATCAAAAATTGCATATCTCCGCGGTTCTTTCATATACGTGATTGTGAATTCGTGTAGTCGTTCAAAGACGTTCGTTGGTTTCATCGATCGGACTAGAGAAAAGCTAGGAATTCTCATGAAAAACCTACGAAAAGTTCAAATTACCCTGAAAATTAGTGGAAATTATCGGTAAAATTATTTTCGCATGGTGAAATTGTTTCTACTCCCACGAATTTTCACGAATTTACAAAAAAATTTCAGTAACGTTTCTTAGTTTTCCACGAAGAAAAGCAGATTCACATAGTTCTTCGTATAAAATTGTAGACTCGGCTAGTTTGACATAAAAAAATTGTAGATTTTCGTAGTTTTTCACGAAAGATCGTAAATTCGCGCGGTGGTCAGCAGAGTTCGTTGTTCGTGTCGATCAAACTAGAAAAGAGTAAAATTTCGAGCCAAAAATTATGAAGAGTTCCCACCTGAAAATTTATAGTAATTTGCAAAACTATTTCCACCACTGCCGGACGCGTAGCCGTTTGAAATTTTCTTTCCGATCATTTTGCTCAAACGATTTTCCCTAGTATAGCACATAAAGACGTCGGCCGAAGCCCGGATCTCTTTTCAAAATTGGTATTTCGTGGAGTGGATTACAGAAAAAGTTCAAATTCACATTTCGATTTCCTCGGAGCGCGCATATTCGACATCATAAGATGCGGTTCGGCTGAAACGTGATGGGATGACGGCGCAGCGTAACCCAGTTCGAGGTACATACAACTATACCTTCCGTTACCTCAATGCGGTAGGGGCCAAGGCTGCAGGTTTTGAGTAACGAAGTAGAAACACTGCGGAAACCATCTCTGCGTCCGAAATTCGCTCGCGTATACAAAATTAAACGCACATTTGTTGGCACCGGAAAAAAAATGTGTCGACAAAAATGCACACAAATAATTGAAAGAAGAAGACGGAGAAAATGAATGAACCCGCCGAATGGAAAAATGTATGATAAGATGTTACAAATTCCTCTACTCTGACCAGGTTTCCTTTTTTTCTACCCATACGGGGGCGAATCTATGAATTTACGAGACATTGGCTTCCGACTGAGACGTAGCATATGACCAGACGCCCTTTGATGTTTTTCGCTATTGTTTTTGACACTCGTCGAATGGAAAGGAACGTGTCCGGGATTTTTTTCAAATTTTTTCCTCAAGTGGTTTTCGAGCTGCGGGTACAGATTTGTAGAAATTTCGAAAAAATCTGTTGCCCTCAAACGTTTGGACGCCTGTATCTTCGGTTCTGTAACTAGTCGGATTTGGGGAAAATTGCGAGTCGTATTATGCAGGAATAAACGGATCAGAAAAAAAAAATATCCTGAGGATGCCGAACCTATTTCTTCGTCGTTGATTCATCGTAATTTAAATGTTTGAATTCGACTTTTCTCATGGTAGGTATATCACGATTGAATTTTTGGACCAAATTTATATAAATCCTAATGAAGGGAGCGAACATTTTAAGCCACGGTTGATCGTGCCTCCCTTTCGTTTTCCACGCTTAACCGGATTTTGAAAATTTCCAAGCGTGAAAAATGGCTCCCGAAACGGCGATAGAGTTTTCGTTTTACCGTTATCTGCATTGGATGGAAATTGATACGAATTTCATGGATAATTGAGAAATCTAAGGACAACAGAATCTGACGAGACAAAGTTTCCATTGTAAATAAGAGAAAGAAAAGCAAATTGAAAGTAAATTTGTCATCCCAATTTCGTGAGCATGGACTCAGATAAATATTTTGTTGAATCAAGCGGATTTGCAGCCGAACAAATATTTAGTAAAAATCAAAGAATAATTTTGCACAATAGTATAAATTTTTCGTTAAATTGACGGATCATTTTCGTGTTCGAAGAATTTTTTCGGTGATTCGAGAAAAAATTTCATCGACTGTGAGACAATGGAAATTTTGTTTGACTCGTCGAAACTTTTCTTCGCGCGTTGTTCATATACAACCCATAAATCGGCGACGTGAAAAGAAACTCTAGTGACATTTCACGAGCCATTTTCCACGGCCGAAATTCTCTTGAATTTAATGAACATCGAAGACGAAGAATGATGCCACGATCGGCCGCAGTTTGAAGCGTTAGTTTCCTCCCCGAGAGCAATGAACGTAAATTTTGTGCGAAAAATCGATCATGACGTGTGTCCATACATATGTATATATACCTTGAGAAAAATGAATTTCACTCAAACATACAATTATCGAAGAATGACCAGCAAAGAAGCAGGTTCAGCATGCCGAAGATATTTTCGTCGAAAAGGAAATTTCCGAATAATTCCGTGCACCATTTTTCGTCAACCGACTAAATAGAACGGAAGATAGGGGCGTTTGAACCATCGGACGTTTACTGCCGATTTTTCGGCATTTTCCAGAACCTGTATCTATGGATCGAAAACCACTTGAGGAAAAAATTCGAAAAAAATTACGAACGTTTCTTTCGGTGCGATGAGTGGTATAACACCTAAAGAATCACGAACAACGTCGTGAGGGGTCCGTGTCGGAAGCTGTCTCAATCGGAATAGAATTCTCCATGTAATACACATATATACAGGTATATATGTATCGACGAAAAAGTATCACATTCCAGGGACGATGCATCAGATCTATATTCGGGTGTAAGAGCGGTGCTACCGCGCATCCCAGAACGCCCTAGTTTAGGGTCATCGTTCTAGTTACCTCGGGCAGAGGGTTGCTGCGGCACGACGCGCGACGCGACTCCCTCAGCATCCACAGGCACATCGCCGCCGCGTTTGGTTCCTATGGCAATATGACGTCACTCGGACGTCATAGCTCGTGGGTGCAACAACCTGTGCCCCCCCCCCCCCTCCGCGCCCCGCACTCCGGCCCCACCCGCACCGTCGAGTTGGGGGTCGTCGGTGAATGGGGCGTCTGCACAAGTCGATCTCGAATATTTTCTATCCCTTTGTTGTCTGTATAGTCTGAACTATACGATAAGGAGTTCTTATTCGTTTTCGTTTTTCTTTTTGTGTCTCTCCGACTGTTTTGTGTTTTCCTTTTTCGATGATATTATAATGGGTACAGCACTCGTTGAATTTTTGGTAAGGGGATGCAGCAGAGAGAAACCAAAAGCGAAAAATTGTAAATCGATGGTGTATGTAGTATCGAATTATATTTTTTGGGGGGAATTCGGTGGACTGTCGACGGAGGAACGACTCGGATCGGTAGCGAAAAATCGAAATCGATTCGGAATATTTTGCAAATGGAAATTTCTACCTCATTGCATCGTGGCAGTGGCAGATATACTTTCGTTTCCTTCAATCCCCTTCAATTCTCGTATACTTATACGGATGAAATACATCGATTAGCAATGCGAGAGTACTGGGGTGGCGGCTCGCCTCCTGCAAATTCACATTTCGAGATCGAGGAACACCGTCACGCGATCAACGCTTCGGCAATTCGCTGTAAACAATTTTATTTTACGGTAGGTATGATAGCTGATCATGAATATCTCGAATTTGCTGCTGCAGCAGCACCGATCTACAGCTTCGTCGAACAGAGTCCTTGGGGGAAAAACCTTCACCCGAGGGATCCGAAGCGCTGCACTGGGGAAATAGCTGTATAGGTATAAAGGTTCTACGTCCATGCATACATATCCATGAATACGACCTCGACCGGAAATCCTCTGAGCTAAAACATGGAGCCCACGCCGCGGGTGTACTATGCGTAACTATATTGTCCGCGATATAGACATAATGAAATTCGTGTATAGTCGGGTTATAGTAGCGAATGAAAATGAGATTACAGAAATTCTTCGAAAATTCAACGCTGCGTCGATTATCGATGGATGCGTATAACTGACGTTGCCTTCGATTGCTCCGATCGGATGAGGTACCTGATCGTTGATTATATAGAGCCTAACTTTGTAGTATACATACAAAAATTCCACATCGTTCTGATCGTAATAGCTAACCTGAGGCTAGGCACGTGCGACGTATCCCAATTATTGCGTTGTATCCCGTCCCGAAAATAATTCAAAGTATGGAACATCGGAGCATTGGCGCTTTCATATACGAAATCGTCGAAATGCGTGTTAGGTACAGTGTTTTGAGAAAGATTGTAGATTTCAACGAGTCTTTGTGATTCACCATGCGAGAAGAAGAGAAGAACAGAGCACGCATTGCGATACGTTGATCGGAGCTGGTTGAGAATCATTATCTATTTTCTGGAAATCAATGACATAGAATTATTTTATGTATCAACTGCGATCCGTGTAGGTATAATAATAGTCGCCTGAGAAGTTATCAAACAAACTGGACGGCATTGGATGTATATATACATACGTGTGTAACGCGTTATGCGCGACGATTATTAAAGCCGCTTGACAATATAATTGTTAGGTAGGAATGAATGTCATTAACTATTATACTCGATACTCTGATCCCGCATTGATCATCGACTATCGCTAATAATCGCTCTAGATACGCCTCTATACTGAAGTAAACCGTTAGTTATTACTATACAGAGAGATACACATACATATATGTATATTAGGCCGGTTGAGAGCGAAACGGTAGCTGCTGCTACCTCAAAAAACTGTCGTTCGTGGCGAAGAAACAATTCGCGCACAAGCTGACAATGAGTTCAATCGGAGGATATTCAGAGGTCGAGCATTTCATTCTCCGAATTACATCCGAATAAAACGCAAGGAATGCGGTCTTGGATTCTCTGTTGAATTCCACTCAAGCTATAATGCGAGAACTTTTTATGCCGGAGATTTAATTTTCTTCAAAAAAGTTTCTTCGCATATTCTCCTTCAAATACGATATGAATTCTCACAATTTTAGCAAATTCCGACGATAACTTACAAAATATTCGATACATCGAAATACGTCTCGGAGAGTTATTTGTTGGAAATAAAATTTCCTGCATAAAATCTTGTAAAACATTTTTTTTTTCAACACAAGACGCATACCGAAAGATAATTCGACTCGACTGTGAACTCTCTCGATTTTTCCACTTCTTTCGGTGAAATCGAACTGAGAGTTGAGAAAATTTCGACAGACTATTTCTTGCCACGAACGACCGTTTTTTCAGGTAACAGCTTAACAACAATTCATTTCTTTTCATACGTATAATTATACATGCGTAATACATGTATAGTATATCCTACGTTTCCCTCTGCAAGGAAGTCCGTCAAGGTGTGCTATGCGTATATACTGGAGCCCCTGGGATTCCCAGGTGAGCTGCTGCAGGCTCGACGGCCGCTGGATCCTGATGTTACTATAACTACCCCCTCATAAGTAGGGCACGGTCCTGCACCGTCGCGTCGTCGGAAGAGCGGCCTTTTCAATGACGACTGTGACGTCATAACGTTGCCAGAAGCAAACTGGGTCAACCATCCATCGGTAGCTCGGAGGGATGAAAGGGAGCATCGTTGTACATATTTATACACAGGTATAAACCATAACGATGTTTTTCTTCCTTCAGGAATTGTTTACTTTCCCTGCCTCTCTCTCTCTCTCTCTGTCTCTCTAAATTTGATTCTTCCTTTGTTTTGCATTTTTTCGTTTTCGCTTCTTTCAGTTTGAATCAGGGATATCGAATTTCTCGTAATCGTATGTTTATATACGCATGTATATTATATGTATATACGTCTACCCATGCATACGCGTGTGTGTCATCGGGATAGCGGAACGTCCGGAGGGTTGGGGGGAGGGGAAAAAAGATGGGAAAGCTCACCCCGACGCGCGCAGATTCTCAATGAACTCTGATATTTCATGGGATACCGCAGGCTTATACACGGACAGAATCTGGGTCAACGAAGGGTCGTGAATGGGGGCTGCTGGATTCTGTGACGTCACGCGGAGCAACATCCTGAAACTGGGTCACGTCTCCGGATTCGCGAAACGGGGATGAGATATAAGCTTTGTAAATAGATTTTATGCTAACATACCAATTATTATTTTATAAGTATGAGACGACGATGCCATTTATCAGATCCGTCGAATCTCATATATCCCGCTTACCACTTCAGTGCGGGAAAACAAAAATCTGTGGGGGAAAAATGAGAAGGGAAAAGAGTAAAAAGAAGCAAAAAACAAACGGTGAAGGGGTGGGAACGAATAAAAATTTCGAAAATTCTGTAGGCATTCCGCGTGTGTACATCGATCGTCGTTTCGCGAACTGAAAAAATTCTCCTTTATCTTCGTTCTTGTTCTGCAGATACATACGTCTACACATGTATATTATCCGTATGATTCACGGACGGTTTTGTCCCAATTGTTTCCTGGTTTTCTGGGATGGCCGCAACCCTTATGAATGGGGAAAGGGAATGGCGCGGGTCTTCCACCCTCGATGCAGAATATAGAAACTGGGTCATGTCATGACCTAAATATAGAATCAAAGTTTATTTCCGGAACCTCTTTGACCCAGCGACGAGCCAAGGCCTATAACGTATACCTATGCTACCTATGTATGTGCATTGTGCATACGTGAGTACATCATACGTGCATGCATGCATATATATATACGTAATATCAGCAGCAGACCTAATTATGAATCGTTCACCTGTGCTCGTAGGTAGGTATATATACATTGCGAGAGTACCAGCACCACCTATTTCGGTAGGTACCTCTACGAAAGTGAGAATTTTCGAAAATTGTAATCGTTTCATCAGTTGTAATAGATCATAGTTTAACACCGCTGACCGCCGTCCGCGAGGGATCGATATAAAACCTCCCGTTGGACCTGTTCCCGTCACTTACTGGTAACAACGACGGAATTCATGCGACCGTATCATCGATAATTATACATAAACAATTGCTCGCGAAGAAATACCCGAAGCGGCGCAATTATTCAGTCTCTTCATCTACGAAATGCGCTGACGAAGTAATCGAATGATCGCCACTCAATGAACCACGTCCGTGATTTATGCGGATGGTAATTATCGGTATATTTGTTTCCCATCAATTTTGTTGTTCGTTTTTCCCCGATCTACTCATCCCACACATTGTTATACCTCACGTTCGATATCGTCAATGTGAAAATAGTACCTGTACCCATGCGAGTACCCTCGACACGACTTACAACACTGTGCATACAGAGGAATAGCCAGGCCCCCCCCCCCCGCCCCCCCCGAACCCTCACTGCTGTTCGCGAAAATTCAAGAATCTACGAGGGACGTTCAGATTCCTAACTATAGAGGTAATTTATATCCGCCTGATACTATATCCGTATTAGTTCCGGTGTATAATTATAATACTCTACGTCTTCCGTTTACACATCTGCAACAGCCAGAGGAATTACCGGGGTACAGATTTACGTAGACGGGAATAATAATAGTACCGAGTGAATCTGTCAAACGCAGACACGGTGAATGGCAGTGGTACGAAGATATGCTTGTACATACAGACCTATGTATGTACCTAGATCTACTATCGTGTCAGAGATGGACTGCAAACGGGATATTCAACGACAAAGAAATTTTCCACCGACCGGGACGGATCCTCCACCCTTACCGATTTAAAAATAAATTTTTCTCCCTCAATCCCGAACCGATGCAAACGCCGACGAATGACTTTGAAAATTCTTCACATCCAGTGAAAATAGCGGAGCCAGGGAGCTGCGAGTTGCCAGAAACTAGATATTTGAAAATCTCCCATTTTTCTAACGATTATGGCTCGATCTCAGCAGGACCTTATGCTGGACGAAGGTTCATGCAGAAACGAAAGAAAAGAAACGCGGAACCAATTCGATCGTACTCTTCAACCAGAGGGATGATGGAATTATCTGAGATTCAAAAAATCGTTCTTTTTTCCCCGAGTATCATGAAAATCGTGAATTATCTGATAGGATGGAGTATAAAATCAGCGGGGCTGGGAGAAATCCGTTAAGAAATCTATATCAAATGGTGAACGGAAAATGCCTCAACAGTGCGGAAAATGGCTTTAGGTTTTCAATGAAGCATTTAAACATGGAATATGGGAAATGCGATTTCCATTTTGAATTTCTTCTCAAAATGCTACGCAGCGGGCAGCCCCCCTGACCTCGTTAGTTACCTTGATGAAAATAGGGCAGGAAACTCAGAAGATCGCAGTTAACAAGTGGCCTGAGACTGCAGTGCGGCATTATTAATTAAAAACTGAGTAAAGGAGATCAGAAAATTTGGAAAAAAATAGATGAATATCCTTCAATTTCAGCCTCATCAAGATCCCCATCTCTGTTGGGATGATTTGTCGAGGAAAATAGTGCTGTTTTTTGACCAAAAATAATTTCATACAAGTGAAACCTGCAGCATAATCATATAATATGTATAAGGAAGGGAATTGATCAGGGAAATGATACAGTATATTCAATTGGAGACAATTAAAATATAAATATGTTTGTGGTATTGAAAACGTTTATTCGAAACGTACAACATCTTGTTACATGGATAATAATACTCGTACCGTAATAATAATAATGATATTGATAATCTATAATACAAAAAAGACACGAACCTGAGAATTTGATTCATTCGTACACAAAATTTACGATCTAGATCATAATCTAGATAAATTTTGTTCATTCTTTCTTTCATTTCTTTTCACCTAATTTTCTCAAATTTTAGGCCAATCGTACAAGGGAATTCTCTACAAGGCACTAGGCGGGTAACACGCAAAGTCTCTGTGATTAAATTCGTAATTTTATAGATAATTGGCTATGATAATACTTCGTATATCTATACTGTACGTTAATTCACCTCTTTTGATAATTATCATTTTTAAATTCCATGTTTATCTATGTATAGTACGATGTCGCCGTATAGGTCGCACGTTGTATTCTCCAAGTAATTTTATAAATTACATAACGCTTCTTTTTCACAATTGAAATCACAAGTTATAGATATTAATTAATCAATTAATTGAGTCATAGGATAATACCTAATATAATAGTAGTACATTTTTATACAAAGATAATTTCTGTTCGCAGATTTCTCTTCGTTTATTCAATTTTAGTATATTTCGTGCGATAATCACTATAATTGCGTCAATTGACTCTTCTTATATACCAATAACGCGCCGTCGTGCATCATAATTTTCCCTCTTTCTCACGTGACTATCGGTATAATTTCATATCTACTCACGCTCTCTCATGCTCGTCCTTCGCCCTCTCAAATTTCGTCACCCATTCGATTACATGGGGATCATGATTAGCTCCGTTATAGTTAACCCGTGATACCGCATTGACACGTTATCATTTGGCGTTTAGATTGATATGAATCACTTATAGGTGCCCAACACGTATGCGGCTCGTACGTGTAGATTTATGAATTGTGAATCGATATTCTCATTTCTGTAGCATATAGTATAGATGCTATACTATATCAATGGTTAATAAACATACGATATAATTCCGCTATCCCCTTATTGTTCTCTAAGATTACTATACAAGTTATAACGCAATATCATAACTATAACGATAATCGTCGAGCGAAATTATTACAATAGATTATAAACGTGGTTCTGCTTCTCTCCAACTTTATCTTTATCTACAATTAATTTAATTAATCAATTAATTAGTGCTTAATTATGGCCGGTATACTTAATGGAACAGGTTTTTTTTTTGTCGTAAAACAAACAAATCGAAACTGTTCGTAACAAATTCAATTTTGCTACTCTGTCGAATCGGCGAAATAGTACGAAATTCAAATACCAAACAGGCGAAACAACATACTTGAATTTTAATGTATCGTAAGACTAATAATATCTATCTATTCGTCTTTCTTGTCGGCATTCCACCGTAACTCCTATGTCTCCTATCTATAAGTTAGGTTTATCGATTCAGTTTTGATCCCAATGATAGACAACCGGAACCATATTGTTACACGATATACCTATATATCGATATCGATATCCATATCCATATTAATATTGATATTTATACACCTAACAGGTAAGAAAATAGTTTTGTAATGTCATCGGCTGCCGAGACAGCTGCTATACAGATATTGTATATTCCGTCATATACCTATGTATAATTACACCGAAACGTTATATGATATACTTTCTTCCCGCGACGTGTAATGGCGATGTTGGATGAGGATAATTTGAAGAAACGATGGAGATGAATAATTTATCGGTTCAGACCGATCATTTCTTGGCAAGTGCAGGGCACCAGGTTCGACTGCGGCGCTGAATTTCTCGGCACACGATGAGTAGGTAGTCCCGAAAGCCCTCTCACATAAGTGTAAGACACCGGGCTTCTCAGGATTCTCTTCGGCGATTTTTTCCCGTGTTTTTTATCCTTGGTTTCCCTCTTCGACGACAGTTTCAGACTTTGGAAAGCCTTCCGGAGTGTTTCGGTCGTTGAACATCTCTTGGTCGAGTCGCTGTCCGAGCTACTCTGAGCGTCCGAAAGGCTGGGCGAATGGGAAGGCGATTCATGATGACCGGAAATTCTCCCATCCCCCGGACTCCAGGACCTCGATGACTTTTCTCCGCATCTGTCCGAGCTGCGAGATCCTCGGGAAAGTCTATCCTGCGATCTCGTGGTCCCCGAATTATCCCGGAGTTTGTTGAGGTAGCAGTGACCTTGTCGAGATCTTCCTCCTGAACATAAACGCTCGCCGCTACTACGCCGCGAAAGTCTTTCGGCGCTTCCGGTACTTCCTCCGCTGCTACATCCGCTGTCTGTACTGCATTCGTCGTCTCCGAATTCACCTCTACCTCCGGAATTATGATTATGATTCCCTCTTGCTAGACGGGTTCTGGCGTTCGTCAACCTCGTTGATTCCTCCATTCCTGACGATGGCGAGGATACCGCTGGATGTACTACGATCTTCGGTACACTTCTTTCCAACGCGGCAAAACCGACGTTCAAACGGATTATTCCTTTCTTTTCGATATCCAGGTGGAATTTTATCTTCTCAATACGTATTACCTCTTTTTTTTTAGTTTTTTATATACTATTTTCACGTTTCCGTTTCCGTTTTATCTAATTTGTTTATCTCTCGTTTCCTTTCCTTTCAAACTTGCAGGGATATCTTTTTTTCTCGTTTCGAAATTCTATCAGCAAACTTTCTGATACGTCGATATTATATATATTCACTGCACTTTACTAACACCTTGTTTCTTTATCATATATGCAAATATATACACATATATATATATATACACACACACAGTTTGCGAGTGGTTATATATTTTTATGCGTAGAAATAATTTTCTCCCATAAATTTCGTCCTTCAGTTTTCAGTTCAGACTGAGCTCCTGGGGGATGCTGTTCTAGTACTTATATCATTTTGTATCCCCGCGGTGATACGCGCAAGCGCCGGTGTTCCACGTGAGAAACGACGCCGACGCAAAACGACGCCAAACGACGCCGACGACGCTGCTACATGGCAACTATCCACTACATAGTTATGACGGTACATAATACTCGTATATGTTCATAATATGCATTAACCTTTTGGCGGAAAATCATGATGATAATTTTTATTATTATCATTATGATTATTGTTATCATTGTCATTATCATAGTTATCTGCAGAGATTCGGCTCCGATCGACGATTTTGAAAATGTGATGATTGCGGGAAAAAAGAACATCAAAGAAGACAATATGATATATTATCGAAGCACCGGGTGATTAAGGGTCTAGCCGGGGCGAGCAGTGACAATATGCTCCCGCTGAATTTTGCGGCTCCAATGTTTTTCGAACATAATTCGTAACCTGAGAAGAGAACTTTATCCGAAGTTGCAGCTTTCCATATCGATCTCCGGCCGCTTTATGATGAAAAAACGTCTTGTTTCCTGCAATTTTATCGTTCTACGTACCTGAGAGTCACCGAGAAATTTCAAAAATATTCTGACAAATCAGAAACACATAAAATTTCGTAAAAATTTGCATTCTTACACTTTTCACGTGTTAAATTCTATTCTTCATAAGCCGATCTTCCTTCACAGAAATTATTCTAACATGTGCCGATTTTTCTACTGTAATCCCTGGATTCGGTATAATTCGAATTTCATTTCCCTGCAAGTTGTGAAAAAGAAGATCCAAATTCGACATGCAATACAAAAATAAATAAATAAATGAAATAAATGATCAAATTTTACATTTTTCGATTCAGGAATCGATTTGATTTGATTATTGGTCTGATATTTCGGAATTCGAGTGAATTCATCTATTGCTTCTCTTCGAGGCGGTGCGACGTTTCTATGTGAGGGCGTTATTTATGAACTTCTTGTCACTAGAGTAGTCCCGTAAAAATGAAATAAACCAAAATCGGCAATGAATCCCTATCGCTGAAATCAGTTTGTCATTCATGTCCCAAGACTACTTCAGGCATAATCTTTAGATAATCAGACTCCCAGAATGATTTATCTATGAATTTTCAACGAAAAATGTAAAGTTCCATGGTTTATTTTTAATTTTCTCTTTCTCTTTTTTTTTGTTTGTTTTTTTTTTCATTTTTTGCTCTCTTGAATGTGTTGCAGGTCGAAATTCAAGCTTTTTGTTCAATTTGCAGGGAATTGAGAGTCGAATTATACCAGTTTTGCGATAATAGTGAAAAGATCGAAACACGTTGAAATAACTTTTTAGAGAAAGAGGATTGGCTCGTGAAAAACAGAATTTAAGATAAAGAAAACGTCTCTTTATGAAATTCGAGGTGTTTCTGATATTTCCGAATGTTTGAAAATCTTCAGATCACTCTGAGGTACGTAAAAATGATGAAATTGAAAACAAGACGTTTTTCTTTATCGTAAAACGGCCGGAAATCGATGTGGAAAGCTGTAACTTTGCACAGAATTTCCTTTCCGGGTTACGAATGTTCGAACAATCGGCGCCACGAAATTCAGTGGGGATAGGGATCGTCCCTACTGATCTGGTCAGACCGTTTGATGTGATGCCTAGCCCTCGGAATATCATGATTGTAGATCTCGATAGGACCTGTGAGGTATTAATTGCCAGTTGGAGACGCGTCGAGGGATGAGATCCTCGGGGGATGACTCGAGGTCGATGTCCTACGTGCCGCGATACATACATACATCAGTTACGTCTGATACTCTGATTCCTATTGCCTATAATCTCGCTCATATTCTACTCTAACTGAGTTCGAGCGATGAATTTCCAACCGCCGATTGCATGATATGCCATTCGATAGTTATCCTTCATTTCATTCAGAATTAAGTTGATTGGATGGAGCCTATGTAGGTATAGTACGTCGGGCGGGATGCTCGATCACTTCTTAATCGTTGGGAATCCATAATTCTCACGGTACATAACTGCTCGTGCGACCGATGAAGTTTTTCACGAACGTGCAAATTTTCGATCCAATAAAAACTCGCTGCACACATGTATATCATGCTCCTTTCGGATTCTCTCAACTTTTTCCTTTTTCCGTGGCGTGCATGTCATGGATACCGATATTACGAGTGACCAACTAGATAAAGTGTGCTCAATGAAAACGTGCTCGCGACACAGGACTCTTCGAAACTCGTGGCCTCGGAGTGAAGTTATACAACGGAGAATTAATAGTAGTGGGTTAGCGCAGAAAGTCCGCCCGAAAGACCGTCGTTCGCCGTGTTGCGGGTGAGCCGCTGGCGGGCGAGTATACATGTATACACGTCTGTCCACAGGTATACATGTATAGATATATCGGGTTAAACTTACGAGTGGGCAGTAGACGGGGGTAAACTCGTGAAGTAGAGGCAGGAGGACCGCAAGCTTGGAGACGAGAGAGGCAGTTACGGGAAGCGGGAAGAGGGAAGAGTGGAGAGGGAAGAGGGAAGAGGGAAAGGCCTCGCTGGGCTCACTGTCCCTGCACGTTGCAGAACCCTGTGCTCCACGTGTTTTCGACACGGGGTTTTTCTTAGCCAAGGATCTTCCGAAGAGAAACTCCGCGCAATAATCTCACCTAGAAAAATGTCTGTGAATGTTTATCGGCATATTTCATTCTAAAAATAAAATTTGTCGATTTAGTTGTCGTTGTTCTTCTTCTTCTTCACTATAATATCTCCATCAGTCGTGTCTTCTCGCATCCGAACATCCGGGAGTCGATTCAAGATCCTTCATTTCCCTCTCTGTCTCTCCCTACGTTTTTTCCCCTCTCGTTTCTTCCACTCCTCTTTCCCGTTCGCTCGTTATCACTGTAACCACGGATTAAAATTCTTCGGTCAATTAGACACGCGTGTTTTCGAGCTGGCTGCGTAGCGCATGACTGTCAACCGAGTAATTGAAATAGTCGCGCGCGCACGTGTTCAAACGCCATTTACACACTCGTCAAAATTTCGAAATATATAGCTGTACGCCCGATCGCATCGCTAATTACACGACAATGTATAAATGTTCCATCTGTATATTCTCTGTTCTATCCTATCCTATCCTATCCTACCCCATCCAATCCTATTCTATTCCATTCCACTCCACTCCATCACATTCTATTATTCCAGTCCGTACGGTCCACCAGTAAAATCTTCTGGAGAAAAAACTCGAAATAATAGAAACTACGTGAATGCAGGGAGAGATTTGTTGCAGGCAAAGCTTCCTGCACCTGAATCTCCTAGATCTGTTTCAAGATCGGACGAAGCATCCCCTCGATTCACATTCACAGGTGAATCACACCTCACTCTCAGGGTGATTATCGCGACCCTGGCATAATCAAAGTACAGATGATATTTGTAAACAATTTCCACTCGGCGCGGCACCGCGCGGCACTGAGTTACCTCCGTCACTCGCTTTCGATCATTGACCTGATCGGATTCAAAGGTCCCGAGTATAGCTATAAATAAAGGCGCGGTGCGGTATAGGTGGGATATCGAGATCGCTGCGATCATCCGTCTGCGTCTACCCTATATACGCGTCTCTCTTCGCTAAGTTTCGTAGACGACGCAATCTATACACATGTATGGTACAGATAATACTATATGGATGCTCTCGACTGTGCAGCGATGGGAGAATCGTCTATATTATATTTAGAAAAATAGAAATCGAGATGTTGTTTGACGCGGCCGACCGACGGGGGCAAATGGTATAATACTGTAATGGGAACGCGGTACAATGGCTGGCCGAGAGGTAAAGGTACACACATATCATACAGGTATTTCTCATACAGGGCAGTTTCTTGAGCCGCCGTGCAGTTTTTCTTCGGCAGAAAAATACCAGTGTGTATATGTATATACAGAATATCAGACCACACATTTTATAGTATACAGCGTATGGACTTGTACGAAGGTTGCGGTTTGAAAGTACAACCGACCTTCGCCTTGTTCTGGCTTCCTCCGTTTTTAACTGGTTTATATTTTCAACTATGTATGTATGTACGTACGCTCGTACTATACCCATATATAATTATGTAGGTGCGTAGAACTTCTTGCTCGCGTATACTCATGTATTTACTACTGCTACAACAACGTACCCAGGATCGTTTTTTCCCTACGCAGCCCCCTCCCGCCGCCGCAAATCGTTTTTCTTCTTCTCGTTTGTACTCTATACCGAATAATACGCATGCAGGCTTCGAATTATCCTTTTTCGTTCGTTGGCTACTACTACTTCTTCATATTTTTCTCCTCCTCTATTTACTGTATCTGTTATTCACCTTGTTCAGCAATTTTCACCTCCGTGTAGGAGCTGCAGCTCTGCACGATCATCAGCATCGTCGGCTCTGAATGATTCTGATATCAAAATCACTGGACATCAATCTCGAGTCTTTTATTGTCAGCCATAATCTGAAGCGCGCAGTTCGCCGGACCAGCTCGATGTTCATCGTCTACAACGGCTCTCCTGCACTTGCCGTGAATTGAGGGAAATTTGGACTCGCCATCTTGGATGTACAGAGACCGTTTCGGGAACGAAAATCGTAGATTCACGCGAACGACTCGATCGATTTTTATCAAACTCCGAGAACTCGTTGAGCGTGGTGGCAGAGAGTGGCTAAATATTTCGCTTTTCCAAAACGTTGCTCGGATTCGATGGTAAATGAATATTTCTATGTTAAAGCTAGATTAGATTGCCAGTGGCGACTCCAGATTCCCCTAATTCCTGTATCTCTTCTATATCACCCATAAAACATGCAAAAATTCACCGTTGCATGAAGTTCCTTCCCTTTTATCTAATTTACTCATATTTTTCTCTTGTACTAACAATTTTTCGTCCGCATCTCAAAGAGCCGTGCAGGCTGAACACGCGATGACCACGCCTAATCGGCCATGAACCTCTTTCTTCGATTTTTTTCATCAGCTGTTTCTCTTTCTTTTTCTTTTTCAAACATTTTTTCGTGTTCTGATACACCGATCTATAGCATTTTTCTTTCGTCTTTCTCGTTTTATCGTTCATTTGATTTGTATCTATAGATATACTTAGAATAAGGCTCGGGAGTTTGTAGCTTCTCACATCCATACCCACGCCGCGTTATACAAGTATACATCGCATTCACACCTGAGCATATACTATACATAGTATAGTAAGTAGCCGATCTTCTTACGGCAATGTCGTACCAGACCTACAGCTCTACGCATAGAACGTATAGGTATCATTTACATACATGCTATACAGTAAAACTGGCAGACTTTGTACAAGCCGAATGCGGATATTAGAGTATAATAACTATCTATCTACCAGCTGATTTGCATCTGACAAGTCGCGAATGATTTATTTATACTCAACTCCTTATAGCTTCGCGCCTCGGGGCTGTAGCTACAGCTGCGCGGCCGAGCCACGATAATTTTTGATCAGAATTCAATCTCGCACAACTCTATTCCGTCACTATACGGGGTGAATCTGAAAGATCGCGTCTGATTGGTACCGGCGTTATTTATCTTTATTTATCCCGTCTACGGAGGAGCCTATTAAAATTATTACTATTATTACAGCTTTAGCCTAAACATTTGGTATACTCTTTATAAATTCGAATCCATGGAAAATAACAAGGTTTCGCGCCCGGTTGCAGTCCAGCGAACAGTCAAGGCTCGCCCGGATGCCGAATTCTAAATGCGCTCTGTGACTGGTCCATGTTTATCGACGATTTCGCAAAAACGGGGGCACGGAGGACTCGTTTGAAAAAGGTTTTGCAACCGGTTTTTCACGCTGCAACCGCCGGTACCAATGGGGTGCGATCTTTCAGATTCACCCTGTATATACCTATACATGTGTATTCTTATACCAAAGTCGGAAATAGATGTCGGGTGCCGGATCAGAACGACATGTGCCTGCGGGAGGATGCTGCATCTTGCACGAGCTGCGGGTGTTATATGATGCGGCTATGTATAATTATCTTCTACACGCTCGTTGCATTGCTGGTCAACTATATTTTCCCTAATTGGCTCTATACTAACATAAGTAAAAGCTAGTCGCATAACCATTGCGGAACAACAGCCGGTTCTCCCTCGTGCAGGTACAATATCATACGTACATTATAACATACGCAGAGTTATATTAGTGGATGCGGAATCGGATCGGCTTATAATTACATCCGTCCGTACATCGCGTATAGGTACTGTATAGAATGCAGATTTTTAAATGCTCCCCTCAAGTCCGAGGACGGGTCACGAGCATAACGATCAAGCACGCGTCGTGAATCGTGCTTGAATCTATATCAATAATAATATTCACGAGCTTGGCTGCTTATAGTGTAACAATAATAGCTGAGGCCTCCGTAACTAGGTATACTATTGATCTACATCCATAGAGGTATAATTTTCGCCCAAGTATAGAGCTGTCTGCAGCCCGAGGACGTTGGCGAAGTGCAGTCCGATACTTGAAATTAGCCAAACCGAATAAATTTCCGAATAAATTTTTGCTCCAAGACATTTTTCGGTGAGTATAACGTAAAGATGGAAAAAGCTTCGGTCACTTTTTGTTTCTTCGTTTCTATCCTCGTCTTTCACAGCCAGAGGATTCCCGAGTTCCCTGAAATTTCGTTCCGCGACAAGGGATGAAAAGAGAAGAAGAAAATCGAGACTTTACTCCTTCTTCGTCATTTTTCGTCGTCGAACAATTTCCGCAAGCAAATTGTCGATGTCTCCGAGTCTTCAGACTCCATCTATCACTGCGTCTGGGCGTTGACCCGGTTACGACTGAGCTGTCCAGCTGTTCGGCGACGAGTATCTGCCGAGGCGAGTGACATCGATTCCTCCAATATTTCGCGGCCTATCAGCATCTGTGTGGGACGTAGAAGGGAGGTAAAAAATCCCGCTCTCTGCTCCTTTCGCCTCGCTCAATTTCACCCCAGCTACCCGAACTTCACAAATGTCACCGATAACAACAAAACTCAGTCGAGGTGCCAGACCTGTTCTGCCTCACTCTCCGTTCGGAGCATCGCAGATGATTCGATCAGTATAGGTACGGCCCGTTCCTCCAAGCGGGTTCCAGGTCCTACCAGTCCGCCGACCATTGGACGCAATTCTGGACGTTGCGACTCTCTCGGAAGTTGCGGGAGCGCGGCAACAGCAACAAACGCTGGTGCCGAAAATGAGTAACGGAATGAACGTTTCAGGCGTGAGCTCCCGGGTTCGGTAGATGGCATTGGGGCACGCAAGCTCGATGAGCTTTCGCGTGCCACTAATGAACTTGCTATCGGAATCCGCGCTCAATTCGGAGATCTCAGGGCGGAAGACGTGGCATTGGAGAGTCGTGTTACCGTTCACGAACGCGAGTTGACGGACGCGCGTGCCCATCACGAGCCTGATCCCGCCCGCCTGTCAAGCCAAGATGCTGAGCTGACCAGCCGCTTCGGAGTTCTCGAATCCAGCCAGCTAGATCGGGATCTGGTCAGCTCTGGTGTCCCTGAATTGGAAACGGAGGATCCAGCTGGAGGATCGTGCTCGATTGCCTCCCTTCTTTCCACTCCTCCGCCGCCGGGCAATGTCGGTGAAGTCGGACGCACGAAGAGCAACCGATCAACCGATCAGCCGCGTATGTTTCTGGCCCGGCAATTGCAACCGGCCCCCTCCGTGGAGGACTTCCTGCCGCTGAGCGAGCCGAAGTTTATATCTACGCCGATGAACTTGGTCTGGCTGGAGAACACCCGAATGCGCCCGTGTCTGTCGATGGACGTCTTTCTCCGTCTAGAGCGAACCCTTTTGCGCAAAGTCAGGGATCTTGCGGAAGAATCTGGTTTCAGCTGCGTCTGGGATAGAAATGGAGTGAGTGGCCCACGCCAGGCGGGATGCGAGTCCGTAGCCGATTATGACGCGATCGAAGCCGATCTGCATCAGTTGTCTCGGCCTGCCGCGGGAAGTGACTCTGCCCGAAATGGTGATCCTGTGGATTCGGCCTCGAGGCCTGCTTCTGATGAACAACGTCCTGGGGCCCCTCTGGGAGCAAAAGTCCGGCCAAAATTTGACTGCCTGAGGCTTTCGTCGCATCGCCAGCAATTGTCTCGTCCGGTATTTCAGATGACTCGCCAGGTCTCTGCTTGAAGTTTGCACATTTCAACGCCAATTCCTTACCAGGCTCGAGAGTATGACTCTTTTTTTAGAAATCCATCTAATCTCAGTTTCTGAAATTTGGCTTCACTCTAGAATCCTGGGTGCGAGGCTGTAGCATTCGGCGATCGTAGTCTCCTGATGCGCAATGAAGAAATATCATATCATTATAAGTTAATCGCATTACTTTAGGTATTGTATGTTGTATGTTGCAGTAACTGCTCATGCTGCTGATCTGTGGAATCTGTATTGTATTGCCTGTAATTGTCGTAAGTCGATCACTAATTATGTTGTCATTGGCTTCTGGCTCTTGCCTACCACGGCCATTTTCTGGCCGTGGCCCAACGTGAATATTCTATTCTATTCGATTCTATTCACTCTCTTTCTTTTTTCACCGAAAGGTGACGGAGTCGCGATTGATATGCGAAATAAGTATAGATCCTAGAAACTTTTTTTTCGTTAACGATTCCAGGCGCGATTTTTCAATCGTTACTTATATATACATATAGCAAAGTAAATGTATGTAGTTATGTGCAAACAATTATTTCGTAGAGACGAATCGCGTAGCTGATCTGAATATCAGATTTTGTAGAAAATAAATTGATAAGTATACAAAAAATGACCTATCCTCCGGATCGTCAAACGATCCCGTAGATTTTTTTCGTTTTTTTTTTTTTTTTTAGAATATCATTGTTCTATTTCTTATCCAGCGCGTATACGCTGATCCTCGGTGAGCTTCACTGATTCAGATTCAGAGAGTATGTATGATTAGATACAAAACAGTGTATGTATAGTACTGTATATGTTGTATATTGCGTCATCAATTAACGGATCTTTGTTTTATCGACGAATCGGAGATTCGAATTAATGGGAGTGCTTTGTACCATGATACACAAGGGAAGCAGGTATCTGTGCATGTAGATACATACAATGTAGGTATAAACATTTGTTAAATGAGCTTTTCTGCGGTGATTGGGAGTTTGCTTGGAATATATGATATACTACGTGTCCGAATGAATAGATAAATAATTACCGAGTCAAGTGAGAATGAGGAGAATCGAAGACTACATCTTTAAGAGAGAGAGAGAGAAAGAGACAAGGAGAGGAATGAAAAGCGGAAAACATAGGAAAAAGCAAACGATGAGTTGAATTACGCTGTAAAAAAATTTGGTCCTGAATTTAACGCAGGATCATCTAACGAACGACTCGGAAATTTTATAACGGTGGTAATTACTTCATCCCGTGCAAATTCGGCACCATTGGGTGTCAAACAAAATCCCTGAAAGCGTTGAAATTAACGGCTTCGTGGCATGTACAGGGTGTCCATTTGGAAAGTGTCCACCTCGGATATCTCGAAGGCTAGAAGAGATATCCAGATCATGCGGTTTGTGGGAGGTTTTAGCGGTCGAGGGAAAACCATTTCTCAGCAGTTGCGCGGTGGGCTGCGATTCCCTCCTCCCTCGTTTTCAAATTCTCGAATAGCGTCCGCCACTTGCGATGCATGTGATGAAAGCTCTGGAGAATCGCTGTCTTATGGCGCGAAGAGAACTGAAATCGATCCATTCGTTCTCGAGATAATCCACAAAATGTCGTTTCATAATTGTTCGCTTATTTTTCGAAATCCAAAAATTTGTGCGTCGCGAGTATGAAAATTTTCTCAAGATAGTAACCGACGAGCAGAGACAGTTCTCAAAATGTTCATACATCTTCAACTAAACAGTGGTGAAGTCAATTTTCAAATTCGTCTCCATCTTTTAATAAATTTCTCGAGGGAAAGCCATGCCAGCCGTTGTTATTCGGTTCTTTGAATCAATGTCAACTGGCTGCGTCTTGCGAACAATAGATTCCAGTTGTCTTCACGGAGAAAAGGAGGAAAAAAAACTATTGTTCAAAAGACGCAGCCGGTTGACATTGGTTCAAAGAACGGAATAACAATCGCTCGGAGAGCTATCCCCCGAGAAACTTCTCGAAAGGTCAGGTACGAATTTGGAAATTGACGTTGCCATTGTTTAGCTAAAAACAGTGAACATTTTGAGAAATTCATCTAGTCGTCTGTTACGGTCTCATAAATTCGTTCATAGGTAGTGGAGCATGATATTCTGATTTCGCAAAATAAACGATGCAGGTTATGGATGAAATACATTTTGTGGATTATCTCGAGAACGAATGGACCGATTTCGATCCTCCTTGCGCCAAAAGATAGCGATTTTCCAGAGCTTTGTTTCCACGCATCGCAAGTGGCGAAGTGCTTCGGGATTTTGAAAATGGGGAGGGAGTGAATTGCGGGCCATCGTCAACTGCTGAGAAATGGTTTCCCCTCGACACCCCGGAACCCCGCGAAGCGCGCGTTTGAATATCTTTCTCAGCTCCGGAGACATCCAGGATTGACATTTTCCGAACGAACACCCTGTACGTAGAATCGCAGGGTACGATTACGCAAGATTCTCATCAATGCGATACGGACGCGCATTATTGAATGTGAGATAGCTGTGTAGCGGCTAATAATCGAACAACAATATTCAACGAACAATAAGCATTCGAGGGTAGATCGATCGGTTGATGGGTCGGCGGTCCTGAACTTGATTAGGCAATCAAGTTCGAATAAAGCGCGTGAAGCGCGCAGTTGCGAAACTCACAATCCGGGTATGTGTGTACCGGTCACTTGTTGCACAAAAAGACCGAATCCACACGGCACAGGAATTAAATAGACTTTTCAATACATCAATTTCACAATTCGAACGAAGTCTGACGTTTTTTGAACGAACGAAACATAGTTTCACATATTTTCACGAAATAAATCATCTCTTTCGTCGGTCGTAGTCCACGTCAATTCGACCTCCAAGAGGTACACAAGCCATGCTCCTTGTAGGCGCGTAAAAAGGAAGTGTTTCATTCGCAAATAAGAAGAATCTTGACGTGATTCGAAAAGCAGAGATCGTTAATTGGCCGGCGACCGGCCTCCAATGATTCAAATTTATGTCTTTAATAAATTATACTCATAAAGGGCTCTGTAGCTGATTCCGAGTGAGTTTAAATCAAGGAGGCTTCTACGTGGGGGCTCAGGGACGATCGATGAACTCCGTTGAAATTGGATCATTAAAAACATCAGGTCTTCTCAGTTTGTTCCCAGTTCCTTTTAGGATCTGAAGCTCCGAGAATTATATACCCTTAACAATATACTATATAGTATGTACAAGACACCAGCAAGCCTTTGAGGCGAATGAATTAGACCATCGAAGATGTCGATCGCTATCTACCACTGAATTATCGAACTCAAATTTCTCACGAATCTTCTATCTTTTCATGACAATATTCATTCCAAAATGGAAAACTGAATCGATATCCCATCCGTGAGTATCCGCAGACCCGGGTTCGGTTCCCGAAGATCGCCGTATAATTTTTCTCGCCAGTCACAATTTGTAAAAAATTAGTTTACAACGAGATTCGAATTAATTCGCAGGTCCGATGAGCCATTAGTTGGGCTATTTCATGCGAGAAAAAAACATCTGCGAGCAATTTTCACTCAATTTTTTGTTCCTATCTCTGATTTAACTACACCTACCTGTATATATGTCTTATGACAGATATATGCCACGTAGCACATCGCGGAGGTTAGGCACATCCTGTTGTAAATTCGCCGACACAAGAATGATATACCTATGTAGCTGTATATGAGAACTCGTTTTTGTTCTTTCTTTTATGAATTATTGATGAATAAATGAATAAATAAGTTAATCCATAAATGACGAGCACCCGTATTGAGTATATCCTGATCCATAATAATCGTTGACTAACTGCGACCTAAAACTAATCCAGTTTCTGGAATATCCGTCGTCTACATTTTTCACATTATATCGCATCTTCATATATATTTTTTTTTTCTATTCTTATCTTCAACTTCGTTTTCTTTCTATACATACGAATATAATGCAGATGAGGGATTACACCAACTGCGACGTGTGAAAACTACGCAATGCATAGAATCCGATGTAAAAATTCAACCGAATCCATAGCTGCAATATGGGGGCGTCTTGAATCAAAATTTATTCCCTTATCATCCGTTATCGTGTGATCTTCAACTTCGGAATTAGATCGATGGTTGCAGTATCAGTAGGTTTGTATTATGCCGCCGGGATGGGGGGGGGGGGGGGGGGGGGGGGGGGGTGACTTTTTAGTAGTTGAGTAGTGATAATTGGCGGATAGGACAGAAAGATCGAAGAACCAACATTTACTGGTTCCGACGTTCCGACCCCATGTAGAGGGCCACCTTTAGAATTTGTTATCCATTGATCTATGGTAAAGAAACCAAACGCATTTTGATGACAACGATCTGGTCAAGAGTAGACCATAAAGGCGCAATAAAGAATTTAAATCCTCAGTTGACAGTTTTTGAATACAAAAGTAGATTACAAACAAGACCGTAAAATAAAGGGGGAAGAAAAATCCTAGAGACAAGTTTAATAGACTGCCGCGCCGTTGGAAACATATTCGTAGGAATGTTCATGAATTGCCGCGGGCAGATCTGTAACAATTTTTTGATGGTTATTTGTCGACTTCCGAGACCAAGTATGGCAAGCTGCACGCGTCTCGGAATATGACAGAAACATCAAAAAATTGTCACAGATTTGCCTGCGGTAATTCTTAAACATTCCTACGAATATGTTTCCAACGAAGGTCTATATTGAACTTGTCTCTACGACCCCCCCCCCCCCCAGCTTTTTTTGAGGTATTGCTTGCAATATGCTTCCGTACTTAAGAATCGCCAACTAAGGATTTCTTTGCGCAAATAAAATTGCGTTGGTTTTTTTCTACAATAGATTCATTATTATGAAAAATTCTGAGGAGGGCCCTCTACGTGGGGTCGTAACGTCAGAACCAGTAGGTATTGGTTCTTCTTTCTGACCTATCCTCCATATGCCGGGATTTTTCGTAGATGGGCTCCATGGGAAAACTGAAACAAGAGACAATCACAGGCATCTGCAATGCGTAAGGCAGAGGAAGAGGTACAACATGATACCTGTTTCTCCGCCATACGCATTGCGAATAGCCTATGATTGTGCTTTGTTTCAGTTTTCTATGGAACATAGAGAATACGAGAATACGTCTCGTATTCCACAGATATAAATAGATTCTGTTTTAAACAGCCCCCCCCCCCCCCCCCCCCCCGTAGCTGAAATAATGAGAAAACTTTGGTGATCTGTTATATTGGATACCCACGTTTCTACGGAGGCGATATATACTCTTTTCATCGAAGAGTCACACAATGATGCGAAGCAGGGGAGGAATATTTTCCGTCACCCCCGCAGACAGGCCTACTTTGGAGAAAATTTCTATGAATGATAAAAAAATAACCAACGACTCTTGACACATCCGAGGGTTTATCCCTGCGGTAAAGAGTATCGTATTACAGGTAAAGATTTGTGAACTATGGCGAAAGCACGACTGGGAATGATGTCGCTTTTGACGCGAGAAAAAATCCAGGGTTCCTAATAATGATCGACGTTATGTATAAGTTATAATCCAGAATTAGAATTACGACGAGGAAACGGCAATGCCTCTTGGCAGTCATGCTACCGAACTATACTCGTACTCGGTACAAGGTATATGTATATGCTGCAATAATTTCAGCTCAAAGAACGTGAGTGGAAAGCACAAAGTTTGCACTTTCGATTATCGAAGGTCACCCAAATACCAAATGCACAAAATGCAATTCTGTAGGCGAAACAGATGATCTGGTTTCATGCATAATCCGATGGCGAAATACGCGTTGGCGGATCGGTACATTCTTCCGTTACGCGGATAGATCGGTATAGGGTCAAGAAAAAATGAGAAAAACAAAAGAGGAAACCGATCTATATGATCTCGTTCAGAAACGACAATATCAACTTGTGACGGACGGTCACGATTTTCCATAACATTGGATCTGGTCCAACGCGCGAAGACAATTTTTCTGCTGTTTTTTGTCGCCTTTTTTGTCTGCATGCTTACCAGCAACTATAACTATCATAAAGTGCGTGCGAGTCGTGTTTCGTGGCTGAGACGAGGTGAGGTACGAGGTGAAGCGAGTCGAGGCAGAGGTGGACAAGTAATGTTCTTTCAAGGACATGGACAAGGCGTGGTTTGCCAATTCGCCGGAGTTTGGCGTTCGGCGCCGCGCCGCTGCTTCCGAGGACTATAAAAGCTGTGGCTAGCTCCATCCAGAGCATACTCGTTCTTCTGCAACCGGTAGAATACCCAACAACAAACTTCAAGATGTTCAAGCTGGTGAGTTGGACTAATTTATTATCAATATTCACCCGAGTTCTGGCTCCCTCGGATGCTAGTTTATTCCATACATTTTACTCACCGTTGACCACTGTCACTGCAGCGACTCCATTCGGTTAATTCCACCATTTTCGGCCTGATTGACAATTTCATTACCCTCCTGATCTTCGCAATTTCTTCTTTTCTCCAGTTCGTTCTCGCCGCCCTCGTGGCCGTCGCCGTAGCTGCACCAGGAGGTCTGGTCGCATCGCCACTCGTCTCTGCTTACAGCGCACCGGCCGCTGTTGTCAGTTCTCCGTTGGCCTACAGCGCCTATTCCTCACCTTTGGCCTACAGCGGATATGCCGGATACGGAGGATACGCCGCGTCTCCTCTCGCCTACTCTGCACCCTACGCTTACAAGTCCGCTTACTACGGCCCATACGCCGGAGCCTACGCCAGCCCCTACGCCTACGTCCACTAAGAAGTTAACGAGGATCTCCGTCCTGCTGCGATCAATACATCCGACGATTGTTGATCATTTGTTGACTAAATCAGAACAAACGACTAACCACAACCACTGCACCGGAATGCTCGCATTCTGAACGGTGTTTGTAACGCATTTTCAAATAACAATTGCAAATAAAATGAAAAAAAAACAAATTTAACTCTATATCACGTCTTCGGATTTTTCATATCCCCGATATCCACCTTTTCTAGATATCCTCTCGCTCTGACTTCGTCTTCTACTAGATGATGTCTCGTAGACACGAAAATTCTGCATCTAACAAATCAGCTGCAGGCTAACGAAAAAGTACGCAGTCGGTTCACGGAATCATGGAGGTGGAAGCTCCGAAGTTTCAGGACCAAAATCGGCGGCTATAACAATATGTCTTCGACAAGCGAGAGTTTTCGCGAATGGAAAGAACAGATAATCGCACTTCGATCCGTCTATTATACTCATTCGCGGTCATCGGTATAATAAGTTCGATGGTCGACGCGATATCCAGCTGATAGATGTTTCCAAATTCCGGCACCTGGGCATTTCTGTCCACATCGATCGTTGTCGACAATTGCTGAATATTATGTTGTTATATCTTGTATGCTCGGACACGTCAATTCAGAGTGACGAGCTAGTCCGTTACTTTCGAAATAGACTGGTTGACAGATGATTAGTTCGAAGTAGACCGTTGTTCTACCTGCCTAAGAGAATTTCAGATGATTTCGAGCATTTCAACAGGCGTCACAACATCTTGGAACAATTTAGAAGAACAAAATTGTCCCAAAGATTGAAGAGATCGCATGAACTTTCTCCGTACGAAAAGGCACGTTTTCAAAGTACTGTGTAACTTTGTCAAACATGAAGGGATTCGGGCCAACTAGAGCGATGCGGGTACCGGAATTCATCGGGTCGGGCCAGGGCGGACAAAAATCTCGTAGCTTCGGGCCGCGTTCACTTGAATTTGGATTTTCTGTGAATTTTGAATTCTCCCGAGCATACCGGGATCCCTGAATCCCTCGGGAATGTCCGAAATATTTGCAAAAACTCCGAAAATTTCGGGAATTCCTGAATTCCGAGTTTTACGAATATTCATGGATTTCTGAAAGTTCCGAGATTATGAAACACTCGTTGCGGCAACTTGTTGCACTCGAAAACCTGTAGGCCGTGTGAAATCACGAACAATTCCTAAAATTTGTATTCATATCGAATCGAGTCAGAATCCGGTTGATAAACAGCCTTCAAGTCCTCCAAACTGTTTTTTGGTCGAAACTACATATTGAACGTTTTTCCCGATCCATCGAGATTCTCCAAAAATTATCGAATTTTCGTCTTCTCTTGCGGGATGCGAAAACTTTGGGGTTTCCGAAAGTTCGGCAATCTGCACCGCTGTGGATTCAACGTATCGAAATCTCGAGATCCCGAAATCTTCCCTCGCGAGAACTTTTCCAAGTTTTATATTCCAATGCAAAAATACTTCACCGAGTTATCAAACTTCCAAGTATCTATAACTATAGCTGCAAATTTCATTTCGCGAGCTGTGCGCCGTACGTGTGCCGAAACAATCGTACAGCGATTGCATCACGAGCTACGTCTCCCTCAGGTTGCTTTCTATAAAATTCCTGCGCAATATTATCGTCCAATTTTCACCGGCTATTCCGGTTTGGATAATTCTCGATGTTTCCCATTCCAGAGATTCTAGGAGATCCCATTTTGGCATGCGAATCGGTATACGCACCGGTTCAGTCTCACCGAACTTCATTCCTTGAAGTTCAGTTTTTGTAATCAAAGATTTTGGGAAGTGGGGAAAGAGCAATGGAACTTCAGGCACGAGTATAGTTTCATGCGAATTTGTTTATTGATCGCCGTGATTCAGCGATGTGAAAAAATAAAGACATAATTCAAGATCACGTATATCATCGGCGAACGCCTCGTCCCGATCGAATATCCCCTTCTTACAAATTTTCAATAGTATACAGCTGGTGCTGCGGCGTAGGCGGCAGCGTATGCCGGTGCCACGGCGTGAGTGCTGTAAGCCAAGGGTGCAGCGTAGGTCAGTGGTGCGGTGTAGGCGGCCAAGGGTGCGGCGGCGAGGGTATTGTAGTTCCTAGCGATCACCTGGCTGCTCGCAGCAGTAACAAATGGCGCTGGTACAGCAGCAGCGAGCGGGGCAGCCACGGCAACGTTCCCGATAATTCCAGGAGCCGGTGCAGCGGCCGCGAAGGCGACGACGGCGAAGAAGATGCACTGAAAATGGGAGAAGAAGAGGATGAAAAATGAACAGGATCTTGCGAGCTCCGGTTCGTTAGCCGTCGCTCTCGAAATACGATTCGTATATTTCTTTACCGGCAAGTTAAGAATATCTTGCAACTCACCAACTTGAACATGGTTAGAAGTTTCTTGGAGGGGAGGGGGATGTTTGGAGCTAGTCTTGAAACTGGACTGTGAAAACATGAGATGTCCGAAAAGCTTTTATACCGCACGGTCGGCGAGATTCACCCCTCCATGAAGATCCGCTCGGTTTTCTTCCTTCGTGTCGTTAGGAGTCATGCAGTAATCGCCTTGCACCACGCCTCCGTAGTTCCTTACGGGCTGCACACGCAAGGTTCACCCGTTCGATCACTGTCTTGCATCCAAATGTCTTTTCGTCGCTTTCTACACGACGATTATCCACCGGGATGCGGTGTCTTGAATATTAATATCCTCACCGTGTCTATCCAGTTATATATATATACATCCACACTACATTCATATGTGCGGAGTCTCCGTAGCTCACTTTATGTGACACCATAGCTTATAGCGTAACCTCACTCATTGTTATACCGCAATACAATACTCCTCCACATTATGTAAGTTCGGTTTATAACAATAGACTCTCCTATGCGCTACCCTGTTACGCAAGGTCAGGCTACTCATTCCTTCATGTATAGGTATAGGTATGTGTACCTATTTTCAAGGACTAGCCTGATCTGGCCGTGCGGAAGAGTTTTGTTTTTATATTTTTTGTGAAATTTTGCATGAAGAATTTCACAATTTTTGCGATTATGTTTCGTTAAACTATCTATTTATGTATATGTGAAACTCTGTTGAACGAATTCAGGAATATATGTTATACACATATTTACCTGCAGATTAACATGCGATTATAGTATGATCGCGAGTTTCTCCGGCAATCTATAGCACGTAAGCCTCGGTGATAAAACTCTTGCAATCATCGTCTTGCATCTCCGACAAATTAAAAATTGTGCATTTTATCGATAGAAAGAGAGCGAGAGAGAGAGAGAGAAAGAGAGAAGAACTGCGTGTGCTCAAGGCGAACAGGAGCGGATTGATTTAAACTCGCATACGCAAATTTAATGTCCCCGCACAAGAGCATAATCATTATGCCATTATAATATACGAAAAAGCTAAATCTGACAAAGATTGAGCGGGATAAAATAGCGGAGGATCATAAAAATGTGAAATGAGATCGGAATTTTGTATAGACATGATCAAGGCGACAGATGCATGATAAATTATAATTGAATAGGTGTTAACTGTATGCAAAATGAGTCAATATCGCTCGCGGTTAAGGAGTGGTCGGAAATTGGAAATTAACCCTGAAAATACCGGTGAAACTAGATCATTAAAATTCATATTTGCGATCGAAATCCGATTGGCAATTCTACGCTGGTAGCTGCGGTTGATATACCTGCGATCGAACGATCGCGCGTCGCGTTGCCCAATAAGCACTCAGCCGGCACGCTGGACTGTTCGAGTTCAGAGCGACTATCAATTCGTCAATTTCGTAATCCGTCCAGAGACAACGATTTACACTCCCTGGATCTGGATTGTTGGCCCATCAAATGAAAGACAATCGCTCGCTCGTACATTCGGGAGTGCCGATCGATCTAACAAAAGTATAAATAGAGACGTCAGACGTGACACAGTCAGTCGTCCGCAGTTGTCTTCAGCTCGTCAAACCAGCAAGAAAATCAAACGCCATGTTCAAACTAGCTGTAAGTCGGAATAGGAGGAGAATATAACAGAATTGAAAAACTAACAGACTGTTGAAGAGTAATAAAAACGACCATGGAAGATTCAAAATCCGAAAACGGATTGTGGGAATAAATTCTGACAGAGAAAATCTCTCAGCCAGCTAGTACCCTCGTTTCATCTACATCTCATGTATCAAAACGCTTCCATCGTTTTCATTTTCATTTTTTAGCTCTTCCTCGCCTTCGTAGCCAGCGGCGCCACCGCATATGGAATTTCTTCGGCCGGTGTGGCGGAAGTAGTAGCAGTTCCAGCTCCAGTAGTAACTGCACGTAGTAGCCAAAGCATCGCGAGGAACTACAACACCTTGGCAGCTGCGCCTCTCGCCTATGATGCACCGGCTGCTGTGGCTGCAGCTCCCTTACAATACACCGCAGCAGCCGTAGCTCCGGCACGTTTGGCTTATTCTGCTCCAGCTTTCGCCGGTGTCCCTGCCGCGGCACCTTTGGCCTATTCAGCTCCAGCTTTCGCGGCCCCAAGTCCTTTGGCCTACAGCTTTCCTGGATATGCGGCTCCGTACGCAGCTGCTGCCCCCGTTCTTCTGAGGAAATGAGAAGTTTCGAGCCTGCGCGTAGTAATTTTTTACGGTTTTTTTTTTTTTCTTTGTTGTTGTTATTTTGGAAATTTTTGACTGTATTATGTTATGAATAAGAAAAATTTATGATGGACATCGCAGACGAGATTATTCTTTCTATGTTACCTCGCAATTTCATAGTTACTTATATACCGCTATTCCGAGACGTGGTATGTATCCTCGGCGGACACGTTGATGGTTTTGCTCTGAAGTTAGCGACGCTTGCGGTAAGTTGCTCCGGGGGGTAAGGCAGAGACCAATCGGCGTGATGCATTCGAAAGAATTGAAAAATACCTCGTCCTGATTGGTCTCTGCTTTACCCCTGGAGCGACTTGCCACGATGGTAGCCAACTTCAGAGCTAAACCATTAAGATGAAACGAAACACGTTTTTCCACTTGGAATTTTTCAAATCAAGTTTCTCAGCGAAAACACTTTCGATTGATATGAAATCGATATCAGCGACGGAGGAAGAGGGAACGAACGGCGTGACGCTCTTCGATTTTCAAAAATCAGAAAAAAGTTTAACGAATTATAACTGTCGATAAATAATCTGTAGATCTTTATTCACAATTTTTTTGAATCGAGGAGCGGCATGCCCTTATTTCTCTCTGTCTTCGTCGCTGTTATCGATTTCATGTGAATTGGATGTACATACGTACATATTTTTGCTGAGAAACTAGGTTTCGAATATCGTGTTTCCGTTCTCCTTAATATGTGCAGCAATGTACATTAATGAGAATTTTAGAGAATTCGATTCGTACATTATTTGTGCAGTCATAGGATTGTGGGCAGGATGTTGTATGCTTTTCGGGATGTACAGCCTCGAATTTAGTAGAAGTCCGATCGATTGACGATTATAGAATATTGATTGGAATCTAATTTGTGCTTCACAGGTATTGTTGTACCTATACACATTGTGAATGCATTGAAATCGCATATAAGCGTAGCTATGTATGTGTGCTAGTTAGGAATTCGGTTCGACGAATTTACACACTTTCTTATCGGATTTTTTCTCCTCATTTAGATTCTATGACCATAAAGCGATTCGAGGCTTACCCTGCATCGGTGCCAACTATTACCAAATGATTAGAATCAAATTCCTAAGCATTGAAGCATCCGAGTTCTTCGCAGAGGGAATATAGATGCCGGAGGACAAACGCATGTATTATTTCACTTGACCTACACATGAATTCAACAAATGAATCTTCTGTTACGAGATGTACAAAAATTATCGACGAACAATTTTTGAGTACTCCTAAGGAGGAGGAGAATCACCTCTAGCTATAATGGAACTCAGGATTACTAATGAGATTTTTTCTAACATTTCAAAGTAACGGAACTCTGAAAAGATTCGTTAGTGAGAACCTGAATTTGCGTTTGGTCCTCATTTTCCCGTCTTTCTATTCCACTTCGACCACTCCGTCCATCTTGACCCAATAAAAAGCAAGAAGTGCAGATTCTGCTGCTAACGAGATCCTCATGTTTTGTTAACAAGGGGAGTACTTCTTGTACCCACGTAACATACCTATCTGCTGCGTTCTCGATTTGGAAAAACCATCCAAAATATTATACAGGTCTATAGAATAAGCTCCTGAGTAAAATTTCAGCCGCCGATCCCAACGAATTACCCAAAACGAAGCTTTGAATCCTGATGACCGTTTTGTCTGAGATCTAACTACTTTTATTTTTCACTCTCATCGACTTTCATAGCATCTATGCAAGCATGTAAACGCTGAATGGTTCATGGTAATTCACTTGCTGAAATCGGTGTGGAAACCACTCGAAACCGATGAGAAATTCAATGCTGTGGAATGCGCGTGGAATTAAATATCGAAATTACTATATAGTTCGCCGCGAACATTGTCGGACAGATTCCGGTGGTAGTAGAATTGTGCGAACTAATTTCGAATCGATAAAGGAACTAGTTGAAGTTGTTTAAACAATTAATACTACATTCTGCTATCGTTACATTATTCAATCCAGAAGTGCGGAACACAACTCGCTTGAATATGCATAATGCATGCAGATTCAAATTTCACAATATATAAGCAAAACGAAGGAAAACAATTTTCACGAAAGAGAGACGTAGAAAGAAAGAACGAAATATGAATCATGGCTGCAGATTCATTCTAAACGCCTGATAATTCCGTTCGATATATGTCTTACTCCCACGAATACGTATATATAGGTATAGTATATTACGTGGGCTGCTCGTGACCGGACCTTACGCAACGTGTTATAGCTATGAATATCGTCGTCGGAAAGCTCATCACGTTTTCGAAGAAAGTATACAGGTACGATATGTTCGGGGCAACGAAAACTAGGAGAGGTGGTTTCGGCCATTCGGCGAGTATAAAAGCTACTGTACTTCACCAGAACGTTACAGAGCTGAGTAGACACAGTTTAGGCAAGAAAAGAAAACTTGCAATCAGGCAAAATGAACTCCTCCGTAATGGTGGGTGCAGAATTTCGTCGAACATTATAATTGTATAAGCGTCTAATTATACCGAAAGTTTCGATCACGAGATGAAAAATTTGTAAACTTGAGAGGGAAATTTACACGATCGACATCGTTACTCGTTGTTAAAAGCATCTTCATCACTTCGGAAACGCGATTCGTCGCCGCTCCTACACCACACATCCGATTCGGATGAAACTCTTTCGGTTGGATGCAGTATTTCGGCAAAAAGTGGCTGAGTATCTCATCACCACGAATTGTCGTAGCGTTATATCGAAAATTCGAGTTCTACCAATCTAACCTACGAACAAATCTAATCCAACAATCATAAGCTCCCTGAAAACTCGGTATTTCCCCGGGATTCTGACGAGATGAAATGGTTAGCCACTTTCTCGTGAAATACTGCATCTGATCGACAAGTTTCATCCGAATCGGTTGTTCGGTGTAACAGTGGAGGCGAATCGCTTTCGCAATGCTTTCAACACCATAATTAGTAACATCGGGTACAAACATCTAATCTTTAATAGCACCTCAAGCTAAATTTATCACCGCTGCATCTGATCCTCGGTGATACTGATAGTCGGAATCTCCTCATCCGAAAATCTCCAGCTTGATATTTTTAATTTAAATTTTGAATTTTTGAATTTCCTTAGATGACTACCGCCGTTATCCTCTCCGTTTTGGGCAGCGCATTCGCGGGGATTGCAGCCCCCGTGGCACTTTCGGCACCGCTTGTATCTGCGCCAGCAGCGATTGGCTACACTAAGGCAGTCCCGTACAACATTCCACCGTATGCATCGAGGGTTGATATCAGCACGAGAAACCTCGCTGCTCCTTACGTCGCGGCGCCGTACATCGCTGCACCTGCAGCCGCGGCTCCAATCGTTGCTGCTCCGCCTGCGCTCCCATACGCGGCTCTTCCGTCGGCTCCTCTGGTAGCAGCTCCCGGTGTGATTCCTTCCGCCTACGCCGGAAGTTTGTCAGCTCCACTTGCCTATGCCTACGCTCAACAAGCCGCAGGAATCATCGGTTGAATAACGAAACAAACGATCAAGATCCATTTTTGTATTTTCAACATCCAACAACTGCTAGAGTGTCACTTGCCGTTGAAATAAAAGTCAGAAAAAAAAACAAAAAACAAACAACGCCAATGTTCTTTTTGTTTTGGTTTTTCTTTTTCTAGGTTCCTCAATTCGTCTAAGCCTCGTCCGTTTCGGGATGAGATTTTTTACGTCCGATTGAACGAAAGAGGAATGCAAAATTTCTCCCAAATCTTGAGTGAATGCGATTTCCCCGATCGGACCTCGTAATTGTATCCCGTATTCCGGTAGATTCTTAAACGACGACGAACAGCGTCGCTCTGTTGTTCTCATTTCGTAGAATGGGTTACGCGCGTATCAATTCATACATAATTTGTTTAAACTTATACCTATAGAATATATTGACTACGTGCGTACAGAGTATACGATGATGTACGGGTATAGAAATGGTTACACAAGACCGCAGCTGTACGTACGTAGGTTCCTCCTCATTCAATCTCATTATTATTTCCCCGCGTTCAGTCATCTGTCTCTCCATTCTTCATCCTATTTCCTGCGAAAATTTTCGTCACTCGGCGTATTGTCGCAATTGGATCGAAAAGAAAAAGGAACTATCATGTTCCGTTGCGACAGACATCCAGGATGTTCAAAACGTGCGGTATGATCGGATATATGCATGGATTCTGTGGCACACGAAGATATTGTAGGTATACTACCTACTATAACGCGTTACCACAGGACTTCTGTACCAACGAGACATACGATACACGTGCAAATCTTCATCGACCGATAATTTCAAGGGTTAATTTTAACACGCTCCTCGAATAATTGCCACTACAACTCCGCTTACCTATTATATACCTATATGTACTTCACTGTACCACAAATGCATACCTGACATAAATGTTACGTCAGGAAACAGTTTGTTAGTCGGCCTTCGGAACAACTTTTGATACGAAAATGAGACACATATATATTTGGCAAATTTATTATCAAAAGGAGCAGTTGGCCGGGGACGGGGGAGGAATTGGAGAAAAGAATTAGCTATCGTTTTCGCCTCTTAAGAATTACAGTATCGCTTATATCACCGCAATTATGAGAAAATCGGAATTGGAAATATAGCTGGCTAGCTAGCTCATAACGCGATCGTACAGAGGCGGAAGGATAAGGGCAAGGACGAAGGAAGGAGAGCTGGTAGGGTGCGTTGAAATGACGGAAGCGCGGATGCAGACAATAAGAGACGATCGTGCGTACGTATAAGGTTGTATGTATGTACATACGTACCCTACCTCGATAATTAAACTGGTTTGGCGCTGCAGTTTCACCAGGAGGAGACCTTGGCTCGTATCCTGTTCTGATATTGTGAGAAAACTTTGCGGAAGACTTAAAAGTGTATCGGAGGGCGAAGAGCGGGCATTCGAAGACAGGTCTTGTCCATTCGCGCGTTTTTGTAGACAGGCAGACTGTTTATAGTAGATCGGTACCAAGCGATGCTTTTTCAACGTCGAGGGAGCTACGGAAAAAGAAAAAGAAGAAACAAAAAGAAAAAGAAAGAAAACGCGAGTCCGTCAGTTTTATTTCTTCCGTTTTTCCATCTTCTGTATCTTGTCGTATTTTCTCTTTCTCTCCGTCTCTCTCCGTCTCCGACGACAAAGCGATCATGCGGTGGCGATGGTCAAAATGAAAACTCATACATCCATCTACGTAGGTATAGCAGCGATATAGTACTTACTTACTGCTTCAGGAAGATGATTTTTATAAACGATCTATGAGGGGGGAACGGAACCACCGATTCCTATACCTGTGCTTGCGCCTTCAGTTCAAAATCTATGATCGTACAACAATGAAGAAGACCTTTCGCTTGAATATAAACCGCCCAACCGCCCGCTCGAACTTTCAGGCACTTCGTTGTTTTCTTTTATAGTATACCTATATTACATATACCTATATCTACGTAGGTAAGCGTGTATCTACATAGTATGTGTGTAAGGCATAAGCTACAGCAGGTTTCTTTCTGCACAAAGAACTTGTCATATTCGTTATTTTCTTACTTTTGTTTCTTATTCGTTCGTCGTAGTTGGTTTTTCTCCGTTTCCTGCCGTTGTTATTCCTATTCCAAGTCGACTAAAGTTCATAGTATTCGTATACATTGTTGTTACATAGTATACATACCTACTTGCGTAATTCATTAGGTTTAGTATCAACTTTTATGGAACAGGGAACAGCAGGGACGGGGTACCACGTGATCACTCAATCCCAAGTCAAACGTGATTTCGAAACGAGATCCAAGGGCCTCAAACCGTACGATAGCGCGACAGTTTGGCCGACGTAACGAAACCAACTCCGGCTCACGTTTTACCCAGAAATATTATGTAGACCTACCTTACACCGTATATATATATATATATATATATATATATCTACCCTACACCAACCTGGATCAATTTCATGCGGTGTTAATGACGCACTATTTCACGGGTGAAATAATTCCGTCGACTGGCTGCTACCACGTGTATTTTCTCTGTACGATTCCATTCCGGATAAAGGGAATTGTCGTCGGGTGGCCGGACAGATTCGGAATGAAAGAATGGCCAGGATGGGATGAGATGGGAAACCGAAAATGACGCGAGACGGACCGAAAGATTGGAAAATTTATGACGACAAAGCTGCAAGGCGTGATCATGACCGAAGGAAATGAGTCGATCGAATCGATCAAACCGAACGATCACAGTATCATGTTGCGACGATTTGCAATTGGATCCAGGGCACTCGGTTACCCAACCCAACTATCTACCGTAGTCGAACCTCGTGACGCGTCGTTTAAAAGTGAAACTACCGTTTTCCCGCAGCGTCTTCGCCACGTACAAAAAACGTGATTCGCCTAGATAACACGCTCGCCTACTTTTAGCCCAATATTGTCTCCCCGCTTTGGGTTCTGGTTTAAAAATCACCGAGATCATGGCTGTAGATTAGCCATATATCGTGTTTGCGTTCTTTGGCAAAAACTCATCTCCAATGCACGAATGGGCGGACATTTAGCAGCCCTTTTCCGTTCCGAATTGACCGAATGAAATTCATTCTCGAACTACTTTCGACCGGAATTCAATTTTCGTTTGGAGGTCCGGTTATATTCTCGAATCGCTGCAGGAAATAAAGATTCTCCGCATTAAGTGTATAAATTTTAACCGAAAATCACTCGAAAGTTCATTCTCTTAGGCTGATTGCAAACCGAAGATCAACCTCCTCGCGGCTCTTTTAGGCGAACTTAACATCGATCACCACGTCTATTGATTTTATTTCATTTTCGCCCGGCCGCAGAGGCAGAGACGAGGCTGCGGTTCAATGACGACACGTCCAAAGTTGACGAAGTGGCTCTCAGCGATATGTAATTCCTTATCGAAGAATTAGCTTCGATCTATTAAACTGAGCTCCAGATTCCGGCACTCGACTATCTCGCAACAAGAGACGAGACTTAGAACTAAAAATTAGAATACAGATCCCGCTCGTAATGGACTACCGCACGGTATTTCGTACTCGAATATCAATATGGGACAGTGATCCGGCACACAGGAGCCTCGAGAGATTCGGCCGATTTCAATTCTCTCGAACTTCGTTTCTCCGTTCGCCGGAGTCAAAGGCGGAATATCAGTCGTTAGTCCTGATCTTTCAATTCTAATGTATTTCATAGGAGAGTCAAATCCAAGGAGGAGAAAACGCGGACCAGTTGTCGACCGGGCGTGTGGCGGTTCCTCAAATATACAGGACTAACGAAATAACGTGAACGGAACACCGACCAACGGTCATCTCGTATTCAACCGAGGTGCGGATTGATTTCTCATGCAAGACATATCGAATAATTGCGTTGGCGCCGCGGTGGTGGGAATGATCCCCATCGTCGTGCGCCTCCTCCTGTTTGAACCACCTATAAAAGACCGCGGCAACTGACAACGGACATCGCAGTCTTCGCAGCGTATCTAACCAACGAAACCAAACCCAACATACAAAATGATGACCAAGTGCCTCGTGAGTAAATCATCACTACATTTATTACAAATCCCCGGGAAGCCTTCCCCTTCCCACTTTCGTACCCCAGGATCTCTAGTGTCTAGTTTTTAATGATATTTGATTTACAATTCACGCTCCCTTTCTCCGCAGATCCTCCTTTCCGCCATCGTGGCTGTTTGCTCGGGAGGAGTCGTGCCCGTTGCCGCTGTACCGGCGGCAGTTCCGGCAGCTTTGACCGTCGGCACTTACGCCTCGAGCTACAACGCTCATGCGGTTAATCACGCCGTTGCTGCGCCCTACGTCGCCGCCCCTGCCGTTGCCGCTGCGCCCTACGTCGCCGCCCCTGCCGTTGCCGCCGCGCCCTACGTCGCCGCTCCCGCACCGTTGGCCTATTCGGGTTACCCAGCACTCAGCCCTTACTCCGCAGCCTACCCCGGTTTCAGCGCCTACTCTGCGTACCCGGCCCTCAGCGCCTACTCCGCACCTCTGATCGCTGGACGTCGTTAAAACATCGTCGTTCAAGGCAGAGATCAGTCATGCGGCGAAGATGAGGGCTTCTCGATTTAGAAGGGAGAAACAGACGACGAAGATCAACCTGCATTCCGGTTTTCGCGATATACCAGGAACTCGAATTTCTCTTCTTATATTCTCAGCCAGGCTGCTCGGAGTATTTCTATCTTCAGACACCAATGCACACGCACGACTAGATCTTCCGGCTGAATTATAACCGCTTCTACTTACACCTTCGAGCTGGAAATAAAGATTGTAATCGACGGGCCCCATCGAGCACTCGGTCTCTCCATCATATCCATTATCGCTGAACAGCTGTGATCATTAGTACATTACATCGTCAAGGAAACGGAAAAAAACAAAAAAAAAACAAGGATACAAAAATTTCGTTCATCGTCATAACTAATTTTGGACTACGATTTTTCATTCGTCAATAAATAAATCACCATCGAAAACAATTATCCACGTCGATTCGCATTGCGATTCCATTCACCCGATATCCCATTTTTGAATACCTAAGCATGGTCAAAAGCTGGGCCGGTGATAGTTTTTTGAAAGGAATACTTTCAGCTCGTGTCGTTCGACCTAAGGTCTGTACGAACGCGGCGTGCTGTTAGATCGAGTGGGATTTCACAACGGCCTACTTGTTATACAATTAATACGTGAAACACATAATACTCGAGGTTTTTGTGATACTGTAATAAATGATAATGCGATTATCTACGGACTCGTGTATCCGAGGGACCGCGGCGAGTCCGACCTTGCAGTCACAAAACTTCGTACACTTTCTTCGAGCGCGATTATATGGTATTCGAATTATTGAGCAATTGTCTATGTATATGAATCCGCACCGTCGTCCTCCAGCCCTGCAATTCTGTGGATCAATTTTGTTCTTACGACTTTTTTTCGTTTCGTCGCTATTTCGATCCTGCTTCTTTCTCGTTGCGGTCGTTGCGACGATTCCTTCGAGTCTTTCTGCGAAAGGTGATGGATACACAATTTGTGAGAAACAAAGTGTTGAACAACACAAGAGACCGGAAAAAATGAGATAAAAATGGATCGTAGGTATATACATCTGACACCACATCATGGGAGATCGTGGTAATTCTGTCGATCGAGATAGTATATCGATACTCGAAACAAGCCACTGCCGGCCCGCGGTGATACGGCATGAAATTGCCCGGTCACCTCGGAGAAATAACACTTGAAATATTGTTGATCCGCGAATCTGATTTGTTTTCTTTTAAAATTGAAAATTGTCATCATAAAACTATACATAGTTCCAGAAAGAATCCGCCGACCGTGGGATCGTCTTGATCAATTACATTCGTAATTGATAATCGTCTCTATTAATTTGTATATAAAATAAACTGAACAAAAATGCGTGAAATAGTGCATCTTCAAGCCGGACAATGCGGCAACCAAATTGGAGCCAAGGTAAGAACGTGACTCTTTCGTCGGTCCAATTAATTTGTGTCTCGTTGAAAGCGAACCCCGCATCGACAGCGAGCAATGTAGCGAACGAGATAACAAAATTTCATTCTGGAAAAATGATAAATTTGAAAAAATTTCCTAAATATCGTAATTCCCGTTAGTTCTGGGAGGTGATATCGGACGAGCACGGTATTGACCCGACTGGAACGTACCATGGGGACTCGGACCTGCAACTTGAGCGGATAAACGTTTACTACAACGAAGCGACCGGCGGAAAATACGTGCCTAGAGCTGTCCTGGTTGATTTGGAACCAGGAACAATGGACGCGGTGCGGTCCGGACCTTTCGGTCAGATATTTCGCCCCGATAATTTCGTCTTCGGTCAAAGCGGAGCCGGAAACAACTGGGCCAAGGGCCACTACACGGAGGGTGCTGAGCTGGTGGATTCGGTCCTCGATGTGGTTCGTAAAGAGGCCGAAAGCTGCGACTGTCTCCAGGGATTTCAGCTCACGCATTCCCTCGGTGGAGGTACGGGCGCGGGAATGGGAACTTTGCTGATATCTAAGATCCGGGAGGAATACCCGGACAGGATCATGATGACGTTCAGCGTGGTCCCGTCCCCGAAGGTATCGGACACAGTCGTCGAGCCCTACAATTGTACCTTGTCCGTTCATCAGCTGGTCGAGAACACCGACGAATCTTACTGCATCGACAACGAAGCTCTCTACGATATTTGCTTCAGGACATTGAAGCTCACAACCCCGACGTACGGCGACCTGAATCACTTGGTCAGCGCTACATTGAGCGGAGTTACAACCTGCCTAAGATTCCCCGGCCAGTTGAACGCAGATTTGAGGAAACTGGCTGTTAACATGGTGCCCTTCCCCCGCCTCCATTTCTTCATCCCTGGTTTCGCGCCCCTCACTTCAAGGGGCTCTCAGCAATACCGGGCCCTCACT
Source organism: Phymatocera aterrima (assembly GCA_963170745.1). Taxonomy (NCBI): domain Eukaryota; kingdom Metazoa; phylum Arthropoda; class Insecta; order Hymenoptera; family Tenthredinidae; genus Phymatocera; species Phymatocera aterrima. The sequence continues at coordinate 3,795,099 of OY720670.1, forward strand.
GTACCCGAATTGACCCAGCAGATGTTCGACGCCAAGAATATGATGGCCGCCTGCGACCCGCGACACGGAAGATACCTGACCGTAGCCGCTGTCTTCAGGGGTAGAATGTCGATGAAGGAGGTCGACGAGCAAATGTTGAACATACAGAATAAGAATAGCAGTTATTTCGTCGAGTGGATACCTAGCAATGTGAAAACAGCAGTTTGTGACATACCGCCCCGCGGGCTCAAGATGTCCGCCACTTTCATCGGGAACTCTACGGCCATACAGGAGCTTTTCAAACGAGTATCAGAACAGTTCACAGCCATGTTCAGACGCAAAGCTTTCCTCCATTGGTACACCGGCGAGGGCATGGACGAGATGGAATTCACCGAGGCTGAGAGTAACATGAACGATCTCGTCTCGGAGTACCAACAGTACCAGGAAGCCACCGCCGAGGAGGAGGGAGAATTCGACGATGAAGAGGAAGGCGAGGGAGAGGACAAGTGAGGAGCATCGTCTCGCGGTCTCCTTATTTCTTTTTTATTTAGGAACTAGAAGAAATTCGATAAAACTAGCGGAAATATAACATCGTGACTTTCCCACATGTCGCGGTTACCCCCTCCCTCCCCGTTTACTCATTACCACACATACCATGTAGTCCTATTATATTTTCCTGTCCTGTCCAGTCGTCAAATGTTCCATCGTTGTTCATTCTGTGTTAATTACTAATGGTAAATTTGTGAAACTCTATGAGTTGCGAATAAATCTGTTTCAAGAAATAATCTATCCCTATGATATAATTGATTATAGGTGATAGTAAAATTTTACTACACGTACGGATGGATTAACAATCATCCTGGCTACATCCGGTTTCCGCGTATGTGTAGGATACTACGTTACATGCGGCGAACTCGTTTTCACTCGGTTATCGAATGATCCGTTCGGATTACATAGGGACTGTCCAGTTGCACAAGATAATCGCCCACGCCTCAGGCTTTTCGTAGCGGATTCACAATCAGTTGGCTCCAGGCAGAATTGCATTCGCCGCTGTTACTGACCTAACTTATACATACATACCCGGACCTATACCTATCCCGCAATTCTGCGTCTTGCATCGTGTACTGACAACGTCAATGAGTTTTCAATTTCCTAATTGTCCATCATAATCGAACTTTTCGACAATTTTTCATCTTCCAATACAATAGCTGCCGTTTTTTCATCCTCCCTTTAATCTTTTTCTTTTAGATGAAGATAAATGGATGTTGATAGTTATTATATCGCGTTACTGATGCCATGAGGACGCGAGCGAGCTCCGGAGGGCCGCATAATTTGATTTTTTTTCAGCATTCATCTAGAAACATAAGGAAAATCCGTCCGGAACAACGAAGTTTGAAAATTGTCTGACTAAAGCCAATAGCGGATACGATGTTTCGGCTTCGCGGGAAAGACAAATTTTCTTTTCACCAATGCCGGAAGGTCGTAGTCACCGAATTTCTTTTCCAAATATCGATGAATCTTTGCCTTTTAGAGATTTTCAAAACATTCTCAAACGAAACAAAATTCTTGTGGGGACGACCTCTTGGCCTTAAAGGAGATCAAAATTCGTCTTCTTAATCGGCTCCAGTCGACCAAATTTCAAATTTCCATTTCCCGAACGTATTTTTTTGTTTCTCGATGTATGCACTTTGGCACTGAAATCGTACTTTCGGCGCTCACGTCCGGTCCTCGTAGCATCAGTAACGCGATATGTATATACACAGTACGTGCATGCATTCTCACATAAATGTATGAAAAAATTGTTGTTATCGGTTGTTTTTTCGTGATATAACAATATATAGGTATAATAACGTAATATAATGGTATAATCTGATTGACGGACAGAGAGAAAGTGGGATCGCAGTTAGCTAAGTGAATGATTAGATAACAGGATAACTATAGAATAATATTAATACTAATTAATAATCCCGGTATAATAATTGACGAGTAGAAGGTCAATGTTATATTCTATTGAGTAAATTTATAGCAATTATATTCATATATACGGCTTGATTATCAGAATTCGTACTAATTATCCTATTTTCTATTTATGTACTACATGCTCGTCCATACACGTGGATCAACGTTGCTCATTATATTGAAATACAAATGTAGCTGTATATTATACTAATTTAGGTATCTAGGTGCCTATTCTGGACAAGGATTTAGAAATTGATTTTCTATTTTTTTACTCGGTATAGACATACTCTGGTCGTATGTTAATATACGTCATACCGCGGTTGTGTTGATTAATAATACATAGGGTATTGAAATTCGAATACGTTTTGAGGGGAATTTGGAGTCACCGATGGCAATCTAACCTAGCTAACATAGGGAATATTCTTTTTTCATCGGGTCCGATCATTGTTTCAAATTATTATTATTCCATCTAGATATCGGAGAAAATTTGTCAATTGTAAAAGCATTATTGTGTTATCCCTGATACAATTTGACACCTTCGGGCTTTATGGATTCAACTTTCACCGATTCTCGTGCGCTAATAAGTCGACTGCGACTCAATTGATACATAGAAAATAGCCGCGGATGTATATGCCTATAATTCTTCAAGTGATATTAATTTCGCAGTTTCTCCAATGTCTATCTATCTATATAGCTCATCGAATTGTAATTCTCAGTGCCATAATTCGGGATCGCATTGATTATCTTGAACTTTGCAATCTAGTATGCGTGTACCTATGCATACATACACACATACATGCATGCCCCAGGAGGTTTCTAGCTCTGGGCCGGCCCTGGCCAGCCCTGGGCCAGCGCTGGCCCGTGAGTTGAAACCTACCTGGGTGCGTACTATGAAAGGATTCCGGAGAGGCTGCAGACAGTGATTGTAACAGAGTAGAATCTGCACCTGCGGACTGCAATGATCTGTGCAGAAGGACGTGAGAATTATAACGAATCACACGACGGAATGCTAATGAGGCAATAGAGAAATAACAAATCCGACACTTTACTACAATTAACAATCTTTGTACTACATTACGTAGGTATAGTTTATTTATTGTACCTGCTACGCCTACACCTATATATAGTTATAGTTATAAGTTATTACATATCCTCGAGATACTTGTCTCTCCCATCGTTATACGGCTGCAGAGGCGGCAATACAACAGTATCGTAGTACACGTCGGATAAGTTAAGGATATCGAATTAATATTCTCACCTCAGAATGCAACTCTCCGCCACGTATCGGATACAACATCCATACATATCTATATATCTCGTTCGAAAATCGTGACTCATATTCGTAGTGCGGACTGCAGTACGACGTAGGTGTGCTCGCGGGTATGCTATATAGCATATTCACGCGGAATTCGTGTAGCGGTCACATACTTCATATCACGTCGGTGTACATAACGATAATAATGATATTTGCACAATGTTCAGCCGTTGGATCAGGTCCGTGTCGCTATTATTTCAATATCGAGAGACAGAGAGGTAGGGAGATAGAGAGACTTGCCGGTTTCTTCCTTTTTTCTTTATTCATATATTCGTCTACTTCTGTCTCGGTATAAGAACGCGACTGTCGACAGAGCCTCACGAGACTGAGAGTCTGGGCCAAATATGATCACGAAAGTGCAAGTTTCGGCCGTTTATATATTACGCCAGGTGCGGTATATATAATCTTGGCGGAGATTCCGACTTTGATCGGTCCGGAATCGAGAATCTAGATGAACGTAATAGATCTTGGTAACGCTATGAGGCCACTCTTCACGGTTGAAAAGAGATCAGGCCGGACAAATATACGAGAGCTGCGAACAACGAGATTTATATCACGGGCGAGCTGCAGAGGAGGAAGATAAAAGATAAATAAAAATGTTGAAACGTTAGGTATGTACATACAGACGTAAGTACGTACACACACATGCGTGCACAATACTGTAAGGTAGCGGGAATCTCAGGGCGTTGATAATTGACGGTTTATTATACGTATGTACCTATGTAGGTATCATACTCACAGTCGCGGAACGATCTTGTTAGAGCTGCGGTAATTATCTCAAGGTGGTTCGCGCGAGAGCGTTTCTGTCTCTTGAATTCTTCCTTTTGCGTTTTACCACTTGCCTTTTTAACTTCGTATGTATTAGAGTTTCCCGTACAGTACGGCGATAATAGACCCGACCTTGGAAGACCTTCCTAGGCGAGAACCTCTCCGATCTTCGCAGCCTCCAGGATCCCGCGAATGAATCATAGGCGCACGCCCCGACCTCCACCCCCTTTACGTCACTCCGCTCCGTTTCATACTCCTGCACTTGGCTTTATTTCATGTGCGTGCATTACTGTATAGATATTATTGGCCAGGATCGCCCGAGGCGCGGGATAACGCGAGCCTCGCCTCACCTCGCCTCTCTCGTTCACTCGTAGTCCGAATTCGTTCTGGGGGTAATTTTTTCCAATCTCTTTCTGACCATTCTCTCGCGGACGTTTCTTTCCCAAGCCCCAGTTCAGATTGGTATATAAGAGGGCGGTATGACCGACTCGAATCACAGTCAGCAGGACTCCGTCTCTAGTCGCAGTATTATATCCTAGAAACAAAAACAAGGAACCCCCCCATCGCCAACATGTTCGCCCAATTGGTGAGTCCCATCGCTCATATCAATCTCCTCAAAACTCTGCCGTTGTCGTACAGTGTACTCTACCATTCCCTTTTCCTCCATTCGTAACGGGTGCATTAGATCCGCGACTGATCTTCTCCCTCTTCTCATTATCAGGTCCTCCTCGTCGCCTCCGTGGCCGTTGCTTCCGCCGGAGTTCTCCCATCAGCCTATGGTGGCTACGGATACGGTTCCCTTGGCCACGGTGTTGCTGTTGCTGCGCCAGCCGTGAGCTACGCCGCGCCAGCTTTGAGCTACGCTGCTCACGCTGCCCCAGCTTTGAGCTACTCTGCTCACGCTGCCCCAGCTTTGAGCTACTCTGCTCACGCTCCGGTAGCCACCAGCTACGCCAACACCTACAAGGTATCCACCAAATGTCTTCTATCTATGAGGAAAGAGATGAGTGTGTTTGTTTCGCAATTTGAAATCGGAATTTTGATTCTCCAGGTCTCTTACGCCGCCCCGGCTGTCGCTAAGGTTGCTGTTGCCGCCCCGGCAATCAGCTACGCTGCTGCCCCGGCTGTAGCTTACGGACACGGTTTGGGATTCGGATATTCCGGTTACGGAAACGGTCTTGGATACGGATACGGAGGATACGGATACGGCCATGGCGCTTACGTTCATTAAGTAATGAAAACGACAACTCCCGCGCAATTATTACCTCAAGTCATGAATATTGTATGCGAATGAACCAATCGTCGTCGTCGTTCTCGTGAGCTGTAGCTCCGCTGTACATACATACGACTACCGCCCGATCGTAAATTATTATCTGTAATATCGAGCTCAAAATCGACGACGACGTTTAACGAATGAGAATAAAATATTTTACAAATTGCTTGAAAAAAAGGAACGAAAGTGTATTGCATTTTATATTCATTTATCTCTGATTCATTCCACGACCAACATCCTCGCTTGCTATTTCGAGAGTACGATTTCGATGATATGCAGTGAATCGGGAAAAATCGGGGATGACGATGATTAGAAGATGGAAAAATTGAATAAATAAATTATCACTGCCTTCTGGACGCAAACGCGAAATACAATCATTCCGCAGTTCGTGTAGATACAATTTCGAAATTATGTTCATCCAAGTGTATGCGAGGTAACCAAATTTTGTTGGTTTTTCATTCAGCGAAAGTGCTTGCTCGTGTCACATCTTTCCAATCAATGTCTTTCGAAGTAGAAACATGCCTGCGGTGGTCAGACGCCGCGATGCGCAGTGACTCTATTATCACATCTCGCCGGCTGTTCGTACCAGCAGCGGGCAAATTGACGGATGATAGATATGATCGAGCGCGGAATAATCGTGAGAGCGAACGATTTTCGTGCGTCGTGATCTAGCCTAGATCAGCTGGCCCAGCCCACCTTCTTTACTTTTTCTCTCCTTTTCTTTGTCGTAAAAATGCATTCACCGTTTGTAATTGCGCTATTGCAGTTGCGAAAGAGTACAGAAAAAAAGGAGGAGATCAAAAGAAATAGGGATCGGTGCATACCTATATTTTTGTGGAAGAGGAATTCAAATCGGGTATAGTATCGATCAATTTCGGTGAGGTTGAGTAATGTGTGGTTCAAACACTAATAGGTATATCATGGCATTGGCACGGCGAACTACGTGACGGAAGAAAAAAACCGCTATTCGATCTGTGTCCTGTTTTCGTTTTTATCGATCTGTATCACAATACTATATCGATCATAATCAAGGACTCCGTTCATTTTTGTAGGGCAGAATGCAGAGCGGGGTGAAAAAAAAACAAAAACTGAGAACAAAAATCCGTCTTAATCCAAAACTGGCTACACGGTATGAAAAAAATCGAGTTATTCATAGATTTTTGTTCTATTCCTAGCCTGTTATTAAGAACTAAGTCCACGAGCTGGTGTAAAAACCCTGAGAACGAGGTACGCATCTCCACTGGGGAGTTGAGTTAGAATTCGGCAAAATTTCTGCGATATAATCGCCACGTTCGGCCATACTCGGAGGAGTTGGTTTCAAAAGTGGGCAAATTTTTTCATCGAAGCGCCGGAGGCTACGAACTATTTTTTAAATATGACGGTGTAGATTTATTTTCCAAATTGAGCGGAACCCTGTTTGGAAAATATTGTTGATTCCGATTGAATCAACAAAAATCAGAGTGAAAATAATTCGATCTGATTCGGTTCTGATCGGATATGAGGCGTCTCGATGGAAATCGGAATAGGATTCCATCGGATGGTTTGGGCAGGGAAGGTATCTCCAAATCTGAGTCTAGATATTAGTTCTGTGACACTAATACGGTTAGCATTGATAGAAAGTGATTTGAGAAGCTACGATTTGATGACAAGTTTACTTCAAAGCTTTTTAGCACCATATTTTTATATACTACACCCCAATAATTTTTATTTACTCAATAATAACGGACGATAAACTGAAAGATGTGGTTTTTAATTTGTGTCGTTTACTCGCAGTATTTAAAGGTCAGTTCAATGTAAGCGGTCTGATAATTGGAATATCCACGAAATTTAAATTTAAACCGACCAAAAACTGGAACATTTCTAAAATTTCATTGAAAAGCGACTAAAAATTGGAATACCTATCATTGAAAGTTAGTTTGAAACCAGCCGGAGGATTGGAATATCCTCGGAATCTAGTTGAAAATCGGCCAAATCCACTTCGGTGACATTCCATACCGGCCAAGTCTGAAAAACGTATCGCGCTAGTTTCGTCGCCGTTGCCGATTGATTTGCCTGGCTTACACACAACATTCGTCATGCGATACGTAGATGATATCCAACTATTAAGTAATTGCAATCATTGTTAGCTCAATAATTATTAGTTCTTTACGATTATTGAAAGTTCATCTGCGATGGACATGGCCGGGTTCGGAATTAGACGACTCAGTTATGGCGCAGCATAAAAAATCGGTATAGATTTTTCGGATGCAAATCCCACATCGTAGAATATTGAAAATTCTACCGGTCCTCTGTTTTGACGCGACGGCAAAATATTGCAAAATCATGTGGTCCAGTAAAAGAGTCGTAAAAATTAATATTTTTATCGATTTTAAATCGTAACGGTTCAATCAGTCTATAAAAAATCTATAATCAAGGATTGGAGTAGTACATGCGAAACCAATCTCACTCTATTTTACATACATTAGCATATCTACAAGACACGAACATATCATAATAAACGCAAATTCGGGCGTTGATAACGATCGACAGGTCGAAAAATAACTGCCTATATTACAGTGTGTACAGTGTAAGGTATATATCATTCAAAAACGTCGAAAAGCCGATCGCGGATCAAGGGTAACGTATATTTTGGTCACATACAGAATGACGTACTATATGTAAGTAAGGAACGAGGGAGAAAGAGAAAGAGAGAAAAAACAAGAGCGGAAAGACGAGGAAAGGAAAGAAGGAGAAAATGGGTATGGTGAAAAATCCGTAACCGATTATCTATATCTTCCAACAACAAGAACAAACGAACTTCCTGCAACCCTTTAGCTTTATATCGCGCGTACGTATATCGAACGCCCGACAGACTTTCCCAACCGTAGGTAACGTTCAATGTCATTTACGTATTAAAGGTATGAGCAAAGCCAAGGTGGCCAACTTTTAACTCGAATCTTGCTGCTACTTCTTTGTTCTGCTGGCGAATGAAGATAACGTCGTTGAATGCCGGATAGGTGCACATATGCTGTGGATCGATTCCACAGCATCGAATTATTTGCTCAGAAATTCTTCTGCTAACAAATTTGCTCCACTCTCAATGTGATTTTGGAGACTTTGCGAAATGCAGAAACTTTTTTCTCGTTCTTACTCGGAGGCGCGAATCATCGAAGAGTATTGCATGAGTAATATACCATTATCGCATTGATTGCCACCGACTAATATCTAAGTACTAGGCTTTTTTCTCCTCCTATTACACGAAGCTGCAACGTCCGGCCTCGTAATTTTTGCACGATCGACGACATTGGGCATCGGCTGTTTTAAATACAAAATTCAAGGTAAAATGTGTTTCAGCGGAATAGAGAGCCCGCAATTCGTAGGTACAGATACAATTAGACGCGTATATCGTTGGCTGCACAAACTTCACGCACATAATACATTACGTAGGTATGTACGTATGTACATATACATACGACGAACGCTTTCCCAAGATTGAGCCACTACGCCGACCCCCAACGATAACTAACGTAAGCGTAAACGTAAGTGAGCAATTCAGTCCACAGAAAGTCAACTGTCGCTGCGAGTAAAGAAGAGTAGGTATATAGCCCGATTACGTATATAGCCGAGTTACTCAACTATCATATGGCCGAGAATTGTAGACTTAATTACAATAGAGAACAACGCGTTACATGGGCATAAATTAATTCTCGAATTCGTGATGAACCTCGGAAGAAAGGACTGGAAACCGGCGCAGGTTAACAAATCTCTTCCAACCGCAATAAAATGAATGATACATTATGTGATTTGAGGTGCAATTGTATAGATACACGGCATTGAACAATGTGTAACAATGAGGATTTCGTGCGTCTTCGATAGCACCTTGAGGGGAATTCGGACTCGCCATCTTGAATGAACAGAAGCCGTTTCGAAAACGAGAATCGTAGATTTAGGGAAACGACTCGATCGATTTCGATGAAACTTCGAGACTTCGTTGAGTACGATGGCAGAGAGTGGCTGAGTATATCACTTGTACAAAACATCGATCAGATTTGATGAAAAATGAACATTCCCTATCTTAGCTAGGTTAGATTGCCAGTGGCGTCTCCAAATTCCCCTTAAGAGTAGATTATAATTAAGATTGGTCGGTAGTATAATGACATGAAACGCACGCCCAGGTGCGGAAAATAAATAGCAACAGCGACCTCCGCGTCTCTGGTATACATGTGTACGTGCGCACACACGCGTACGTACATACACCTACGACTTCTTTGTCCGATAATCAGCGGCACGGCGATTGGCACCATCCATCCCGTAAACGATCGACAAGGAACCTTAGCCGTGCTCGGATTCGCCAAAGGGTTTAAAAGTTCGGTAACTCCGAACTCGTATTACAGCTGCGCGAAGTGTCGCGCGGCGGAGCGGGGAGCGGGGAGCGGTGGCGGGGAGGAGTTGCAATACCGAACGCATAAGCTCAACGATCTACCTGTACACCTACCTGCCTACGTTCGACTTCGTTTTCCGCCCTCCCTGCCACCTTCGTGGAGCTGGCGAGCCGTTTGGTGCTATAAAAGCTGGCTGAATTTCTCGGAGAATCATCAGTCGATTCGTAGCTTCGAAACCCGAGACTATAAAACCGAAATTCAAACAGTCATGTACAAGTTTGTGATCCTCGCAGCCCTCGTGGCCGTTGCATCGGCTGCTCCAGGTGGCCTACTCGCTGCCCCAGTCGTCGCGGCTCCTTACGCAGTCGCTCATACCGTACCCGTTGCTACCAGCTACGCGAACACCTACAAGGTCTCAGTGAAGAGCCCATTGATCGCCGCAACTGCTCCACTAACTTATGCCGCTGCTCCTGCATACGTCAAAACTGTAGCCCCATTCGCTTACGCAGCCCATCCGGCTCCTCTGGCCTACGCGGCAGCCCCTGCCTACGTCCACGCTGCCGGACCTCTGGCTTACGGATACGGCGGTGCCTACATCCATTGATTGGCCTGCATGAACCAGAAGAAAGATCCTAATGTCTTTACGGGGAATTACTTCGACGACTAAAATTTTGCCTCTCTCATCATCCTGTAATGATTTCAATCTGACTGAATAAAACTTACTCTCTTCCTTCCCCAAGAAGAGAAGAAAAAAATCAAATACCTATGCACGTCACGATATTTTTTCTCCATTCTTTCAAAAATCCTCTCCCATGGGTGTATATGCACCTACGTATGCATGTATCTATAGTAGTCACACATATCGCATACGTGCTTATACCTATACCCGACGTATAAAACATTCAGTAGATCAGAGGAAAGATTTGATTATCTAGCTTCACCATGTTACTCTTCTTTTTTCTTGTTATGTCATTAATTTGAATAAGTTCGAAACCATAGGATTGGCAAATTATGCCAAGAATACTCGTATATAGTCGACTTGCTCCGTGAATTTCTCCACCTCGTTCGAGCGTTGTTTCCGCAGCACATAGGCACATACACAGAATCTACTTTCAACCCGATTCAATGAAGATAGCGGATAGTTAGGTAGGCATCTAATTGTATTCCCGGTCACGTTTCGGTTTATCTATTTTCGTAAGAGTTCGGTGGTATACAGGGAAAAAGTCGCCGATCAGAAATTCCAATAGAGACTCGACAATTTTTCAATCACATGTATGTATATACATCTAGCTCATTGGAATTCCAAACTGAATGAGAAAACGGAAATAATAACGAAAGAAATTCGTTCGCTGATGGATGAAAAGATTGCATACAAACATTCGTCGTAACTATCAATCACACCTATAGACGAGCAGCCGGTTACAATCGATATAATTACAATTGAATACATTTTTCTACAGTATATATTATATTGGTATATTGATCGATGTTCATTTCTTCATTTCCATGTTTCCGTGTCCGAGGGGAACATGCACAGTTCGTGGGTGGACCTGTACGGCTGTGTGTATAAACATCTAAATTGAATGGAAAAATTAGCATTGCATATTATGCTAATATCGTGCCTGCAGTATACGCCTGAAATTGTATCATATGCAAAAATCCATTTGACGATGACGAAAATATGAGAGCGAAACGAAACAAAATAAAACAACAACAAAGAATTACAGTGTCCGATCAGACGGCCTTCGCTTGATCCCGGACCCTCGATTTTTCAAGGTCGCTCTGGTTCGACTCTGATTCACTCACACCAGATCCCACAACCGGCTACCGAGCGCTTCGTCATTATTGTACTGTCACCGTATATCTCATAATTTGATTTTATTCGCTGAGAATACAATCTCGAAGTTCATGGATCTATATACATAATCTATTATAAATGTGCAACGAATCTTTCATATTTCGCATGACGTGAAGAGAGAGAGAAAGATACGAGAAAAATTGACTTCGTAATAGTGCAAAAATACGATTTAATCATATCTGGGTGCCCATATCCAGGTATTCGAATGAATCCATATTAATTATTCTCGTAATATAGGTCTCTATATAATCGCGTCGAATAGTTGAAAATAAATTTAGTGGATTTGAAATATGCGACTACATATGTGTACCTATCTATAGTGTCTAGGCGTGAATTATCGCGTTGATCTGTTACTGTCGTGTCAGGTATATAAATATATGTATGCAAATTTATTACAAATATCCGCCCAAAAATTCTTTGTAGTTATATAGGCGAAACTAGACTGTACGATACGTGTGTAATAAAATCTCATAAATACGGATACGTTCAAAATGCACTATTTGGTTTGGGGAGGTTTTTTTTTTTTCTCTTCTTCTTCTTCTCTTTTGTCTCTCGCGATCAGGAAAGTCCGAAGTTACGACGAACCAATAAATTATTAGCCATGTACTGCAGATGTAGGTATATATACATGGTATATACTCGATCGCGATATGGTCAGGCGGAAGCATGAATATATATATGTAATCAATTCTCGAGATTTTTAATTATACGTGCCCGTCTACGTATGCGAAGGTTCAAAGCGTAGGGCCGAGTTTGTAACTTTTTCAACAACGTAAACGTGGACTAGGAAGTCTAATTATTACCATTTCATATGCTATCGTGTATACCTATACTATAATCGCCTTTCTTCCGCGTTGCCCAATCTGCAAACCCCGAAAAAGCACACGTCCCCGAACGACGTTCGAACTATTTAAACAAACAATTTGCGTAATGATCAACTTGTCTTGCGTCATAAACTCGAAAGTACTCTGTTATACTGTACATGTGTTGTGTGCTCGATCGGGGAATAATACATGCATGTCACGTATACTACGATATACCTGTAAACTCGAATTATCAGGACCTTAGAAAAAGAAAAAGAAGGAGACAAAAGGCACGAAATATGAACCATTATTGCAGTAATTCGTATAACACGTCGCCGCGTATTATCTACGTAGCGAGGCGACTCTATTGTGCGAATCAATGTGATCTATGATTACAAGCGCGCCCATATAATTGCGGTAGTATTTATCATGCTACGCATATACATATAGGCTCGCACAGGTATATACAAGACGAACGATCGCATGGATCGCCGATTGTTATATTATTCTCTTTTAGATTTTTATCATTTCGTTTTTCTTCCGTTTCATCGTTGCCAGAAATCAGGCTCCTCACAATCAACGCAACTTTCCATATCGCGTTATGCCTGAGTGAGATTGTTGAATATATACTTATATTACATGATTTATTAATATAACAGAAGATCTATCATACTTGTGTTTCATGGTAATACTTGTATACCTGTACATGTTCATATACTATAGGTATGTCATGCATATATATATATATGAGATTGGACCGCGCAGGAATTTTCTGGAATATAGATTATTACATTACATGTTTTTTCGTTCGAACCAAGACTCGTACTGTTTCGCCGTGTGGGATCGTTGAATTTTTGCGAATCCCGTGAGCACGGAGAAAGAGAAGATCCTGCAGTTTCCTTCTTTTACATAAACTCTCGATTTCAATGTTATCGCATAGTCCGAACGTGCATACATTCTGCAGATTGTTTTTTGACCGTGAAGAAGCTATTTATAGTAAAAAAAAAAAGCAAATTGGGTCCATTTTTCTTGTTCGTTTTATACGCAAAATCCCGCAAATCAATATGCATACGCCGTCCGAGAGAATGGAATTATCGACGGAGGAGGAGTTACGTAAAAGAATAATTATAAGATGCGAGTGCAGAAAATGCACGTAGGTACAGTATATATAACGCATGACATATGCGTAATGGATTTTTGTTTCATAAATTTTCCTGAGTCCAGCAATAGCAATCATATATATATGTAAGACGTATACGATATGCATGCATACGTATACATGAACACAATTGCGATCGAGTATGTATGTATAGATATAATAGTTTAGATAACGAAGAAATTCTACGTCATATTATTTCATCGTCGTTATGTCTTGGCCCCTCGCACTTCCTGGGAAAGAGACTCCGGCATAATCGCGGGCGCCCCTTGTTCGGGATCGTGTTGGCGAACTCGTTGCCGAAGGTCTCGTTCCCGGGCAACGACAAGCTCCTATATAAACGGAGGTAGAACTGTTCCAAAGATCAGATCAGTCTCAGGTATTAAACCCAAACGAAACGTTCAATCGAAACGAAACAATAGCCAACAACATGTTCAAGCTGGTGAGTACACGTCTCTCTTTAATTCATTTGATTATCCATACGAAGAAGAAGAAGAAGAACAAACGCCGGAGCGAAAACTTTCAATCTTCAATAACGAAAATGCAAACGCAAATATTCGTATTCTAATCTATAAATTCCTGTCTGCCCTCTTTCATCTTCACTGATCTTTATCCTCTGCGTGCAGGTTGTACTGTCCGCCCTCGTAGCAGTCGCCTTGGCAAAGCCGGGACATCACGCTTTGTTGGAGACTCCTGCCGCAGTCGTGGGAAGTCTGATTTCGGAAAAAACCATCGAATCCCATGGTAATACGGTCGTCCATGGAACAGCACCTGTGATTCACGCTGAACCTGCAGCAGCGATCGCTTATGCCGCGGCTCCTGCACTAGCTCCGGTTCTCCACGCCGTTCGAGCTGTCCACGCGGTACAGCCGGCAGCTCATCTCGTTTCCACCAAGACTATCGAATCCCACGGAAATACTGTCGTGCACTCCTCTGCTCCTGTTTTATCTTACCCGGCACTCCCCGCTATCAAATACGCCGCGATTCCGGCCGTCAAATACGCGGCCGCTTTGCCCGCCGCTTCTTTGTTCTCTGAAAAATCTGTGTCCGGTTATGGACACAGTATTATCCACCAGGGATCCCCCCTGCTCCACAGTGCCATTGCTCACGCTGCACCGATTCTGAGCTATTCAGCTACATACGGTCATCCCGCGGCTGTCAGCGTATGGTAGATTCATTCATTCGTTCATTTGCGGCATTGAAACTAGATTTTCGGATTCCCATGACACACGCAAGGAGATAAGTTGCGATCACGGATCTTCACGGATTATATAATTATAGTAATGTAGTGGACATATCATTTGCTGGAGCTGCTAGAATCTTTCTTTCTTCCTCTCTTTCCATGAGCAAGTTACATCCAGAAAATTTTAGTGTGAGTCTAGCCATATACTACGACGCAGTTTGAACAATTGGCCGTTTCAAGATGCTAGGCAGTCTTATCTTAATTGGCTTTTGCGCTAGATAAGAGGCCAGCTGGACCAACGTCCTGTTTGATCGATTCATAAAAGAACAAGTTTTGGGAGCCTGTAGACTGAGACTCGAACGCTTCAGGCACAATGTCGTATTTGATGAATTCATTGTTGTTATATGTATATTTGTATAAATTTATCGATGCATCATATTGCACATCACATATGTATAATCTTTCGATCTGAAATAAATTTCTTGACGTAAATCACAATTCAGCATATATGCTCGTTTCCTCACTGCATGTTATCCACCATACCGACACAATGTGACTAAATCTCCGCTTAATATCTATAAGAATAATGTATGTATATGTAGGTATGTACCTGAACCCTACTCTCTTCCTCCATCGTGTTGCCTTATTATCCTCGGAAGTTACATGCAGTATAATGCATCCATGCAGTCTACAAAAATTTCAATACCTGCCTACACTTACTTGGAGGACGTTTTAAAGCGAAAATATTATATGTGTTGCTGGCCAACTGCATCCGCGCGAAAAGACCTTGAATCTCTGAGCTCGAACCGGATAAGCCGATTGAAAAATATTCCGATTATGTTATCTGTACAGCTTTTCTTAAATCCGTCAATCCGAACTAACCTCACGGTGTTCTCCGTACTTCTCAACAATCTATCTGATCGCTATTAGTTCAAGAATGACAAAAATGGATCCCGCAGTTGGTAGACCGGAACCTGTTCTATTTCTTATATGTTCAACCCGAACAGGGTCGTCTCAGGTAGTGCAACACCTGAGTTGAATGGTTCGTTATTTTGTACGATGTCCAGTCGATCGCTCATTGCCTGTTTTTATTTCTCGTGTTCTTTGGTTCTCTCCGGTTTTTCAGTTTCCTAATTTTGTTCTTTACTACTGAAAATTTCAAAATTCGAGTGTGATGTATGAGGTTTCCGAATATTTTGAACGGTTACTTTATACTGCAACAGCCTATGTGGAACGAACGGTAGGATCCGAGAGCTGTACCCGCCTAGCTATAAACACGAGGCAAAGAACTGGTGGAATCAAATGGAAGTCCAAGGTCTTGCAAGGTGAACGAACCATTGGGAATCACTGTTCCTGCAGCCTCCGCCTTCTCCTCCTCCGCCTCCTTCACCTTCGCTCAAGGCTCGTCGCGTTCGTTGCTCATTCTACACATGCCGCTCGTACTATTTTCATCTGCAGCTTCGTTAACATTTTTCTATTTTATTATAGGTATAACGTTCGAGAATGGGTGCGCGCATCGCGCCCTGGAATCACGAAGACGACGATATATTTCCGAACGCGCCGTAACAAACTCGTAGAAAATCGACCGATCTAAAAATCTTGCATAATCCGGCCATCTCGTATAAATGCAGAGTAGCCTACGTTTTTTTTTTCGAGATCATTGCGAACACGCGGGGCCGACGGATTTTTCACTATTCGTTGCGATAGCTTTGCATCTCGTTTGCGCGATCCACGATTTATCTGGATCGCCATCCTAACTTCGTGGTTTCTCTTCTCTTTTCAAACTTTCCACGTATGAAACAAGAATGAGAGAAAAAAAATTGAGAAATTACGTAAAAACGAAGAAGGAAACGGTTAAAAAATACTCTGTGAGTAACAGATAACGTCGGGCCATGTAAACTACATACCTGCACCGCGCTGACGATTTGTGCGAGTCACGGACCTTTCGAGACCTCTTGAAGGTTCCGCGTAGTAGATTTCTCATTTTATACAGTGTAAGCCGAAATGAAATTCTTCCACAAGCCTAACAAGAACGATAAAAGCGTAGGGCCATGTGGTCCGCGTTTGAGTTTGAGTGAAGACTGTACTCTATGAATAATGGGTTCACCTATGCAGTTAGCCTGCGTTCACGTAGGTAGTTTTCATTCTCAGAGCCCTTTTTACTTGCGCAATGATATTACACAAGTATTTACGGTACGAACATGTATACCTACCTGCTACCAGGTATACGGACTTCATTTTTATAATATATTATATATTATACGTTATTCCGGAAGTGATTAACAACTGCGGTCCACGTGAAGATCGCGTTATACCTAGATATAGGTATATTATAATCGTAGACAACAGTCGCGGTAACGAGAGTCTCAAATTATTGTTGAACCGAGGGACCATACGAACTCATCCGCGGAGAAATTTCAGAGTTCACAACGTGTCTGTAATTCTATCCAGCGAAGTTTGAACCAAATTTTCTACACAATAATCTAAATCCTCGAGTACAATTCTTATACAGTGGTCGCAGCAATACGCACGCCGTAGGTACCGCATCCCTTGCATCTCTATATCCCTGTGGTGCCTGTAGCAAAGCTGGATTTCAGGACGAGTCTAGTTGTTTTTTTTTTTTTTTTTTTTTCTTTTTTTCCCACTGGAAAGGATTGCACCGCCTATAAATAGCTCGCAGGGCGATGGAACAAGTCGCAGAATAACGCAGCAGCCATCCGAAGACCCCGCATTGCTTAGAAAGACGGGCAAAGGAATACCACCTATACACGTATACCTATATCGTTCGGATACATCGGTGGCAGGAAAATTTCACGATGATCAAATTTGTGAGTAAAAATACGAGCACGTACAAGCGACTTATTTTTAGGTATAACACATAATGCTAACATTTAGTAATTTCAGTATTTTTTCAATGTATTTTTATCGTAGGTATACCTACACCTAAATATATTCCCTTGTGTTTCATCTCGCAGGTGTTCCTTTCGGCCGTTTTCGTCGCAGCTATGGCCGCGCCTTCTGCAGATCCAGTAATCATAAGATCGGATACAAAAACACCCGCGTCCACAGCCAAGCTGACGCCTATCGTTGCTCCGATAATTTCACCGATTCATCATATCCCTTATGTATCAGCTCCGATTGTTCCCCAGGTTAGTGTGCATATGCATAATCAGTTATTACGTGGTCAAACACAGTTGACGAAACAGCAGAATTATACGTAAACTAGAGCGCATTGTGTTATTCATTAACTTTTCATCGAGATTTCGGATCATATATAAAAGCAGGCGATAATTCATTCACCGAGAGATTCACTCAGAGACATCAGCAACTCTTTTTGCTCGATCAATTATTCCGATATAACAAGATCGGCAATTGATTCGAATATGAGGATGAAAATCAATCGATAGTTCGGTTCATCGTTCTATACCTATACTTCGCTATAAATTAAAATGTACCTACTATGTGCCTACTTGTGATTGTGAAACGTAAAACGAAGTTCTCTTTTTTACTTCGTATTGCAGGTATCTCCGTACGCTTATACATATTCCGCGCCAATAGCACCGGTCGCATACGTGCAGCCAGGTAGCTACTCGATCGAACAACACGGATACAACATTGCCTACTGATTTAGAATCGATAAATTACTCGAACGATCTAATACTTATATGATAACGTTGGTGCAATTTCGATAGACAACAATTATATTAATTAATACGTCATATCATGGTTCTTTTTCATAATTATATTATAGCTGGTATACTTTACATGTATCTATGGATAAACTGGAACTATTATTCATGAACTTTGTTGATTGATGTACATACAAACTGAGAAAATAAAATCGAATAAATAACAACTGGTGCCATTTTTAAATACACGTATATTATACATGTTTGCATGAATCTACACCTACGATAAACCATTCGTATCACGTTCCTCAAGTTCTTTGATTATATTTCGATAATCCTGTAGCTCTAATTATTATATTACTGGTGGGATTTCATATTTTATACTACTATTTCATACGACGACAACCTTATCCTAATACCATTTAAGGACTGCTATCGAGCCTTTAATAGCGGCATATGCTTACTGCATACTCATTTTTTGTCTTCTATTATCATCTTCAAATGATTTCGCAACATATTGTTCTCTTGTTTTAGAATTAGGATGTGATAAATATGCGCGCGAGTTCAGTTCGAATATTTTCACTCGCTTTAATTGCGATTTAACTTCGATCTTCGACCTCCGCGATAGCTGTGATATCGATTATCGAGTTTTGTATAATCACAAATCGAAAATGAACCTCGAATCTCAACCGGCAACAGCAGAAGAAATACACAATCACACAATCTACCGTATATACATTGGTATACGTGTGTCGATCATTGAAATGTTTATTATTTTTGATAATATAAGCTACTTGAAAATCTCCTCTGATCTCCTCGCTAAAGTGTGTTGTACTTAAGAAAGAAAAAATATAACAGTGATATTTCGTATCGAATGATAAGTGGGTCTAGCTCATTTCTCCATATAATACTTATCGTTCGTTCCTTGAAGAAAAAAAACTTCGCAGTCGCATACGTATGTAGCATACATACGTACGATGACCGAAGAAACACAAACTGAAGTTTCACCACCGACAGCAGATTCTCATTCGAGTACACAAGGTCCTACACACAAAACTAATAAGGACAATAGAAAAGACAAATGTCGGCCCATGACAAAGGTAATATTGAACGACGAACCGTAACCTCTGAACTGCAAATATTTTATAGCGTTAATAAAACAGAGAAAAAACAAATTTTTAGGTTAGGATTGACCAAATCTTGTTTCTTTCTCCGCTCTCACTCTCGGATTTTGATTCTCTGTTACAAACTTCGGATCCCAATTCTCAAACTCTTTTCTCCATCCCAATATTTTAATCCCTTCAAAATAATTCACAGGTCGTAATACGTCGGCTTCCGCCGTCCATGTCGCAGGAACAATTCGTCGAACAAATATCGCCGCTACCAGATCACGATTACATGTATTTTGTAAAAGCTGATATGTCGCTGGGTCAACACGGGTTTTCACGGGCATATATAAACTTCGTCGAACAACAGGACATATTTATATTCAGAGAAAAGTTTGATAATTATGTATTCGTCGACGCAAAAGGGACCGAGTATCCTGCCGTCGTTGAATTCGCTCCTTTTCAAAGACTGCCTAAAAAACGTGTTGGCAAGAAAAAAGACCAGAAGTGTGGAACACTTCAAAGCGATCCTTATTTTATCAGCTTTTTAGAGAGTCTCAAAAATCTGGAGGCTGAATCAAGTGGAAATCAACCGAAGACTGAATACTCCTATCAGCCTTCAGACGGTATTCATATCAAATGTTCTTTTTATCTCATATTATGTCGTTCGGTTTACGACGTAAAGATTTCATGCAGAATTATGATTGTTCAAGTCATTTTGTTTGATTGAAGACTATAAAAGTTTCTATACGTTATAGGATCTTCGAAGAAAGTAACTACTACGCCTCTCCTGGAGTTTTTGAAACAACGCAAACAGGAAAAACAGCGAATGCGTGATGAAAAACGCGAGGAAAGACGACGCAGAGATTTAGAAAGGCGCAGGGCTAAGGATGAATTAACAATATCAAAGGTACCTGTTCAAGGAATTAGCAGAAAATTGTTCCAACACCAAAGAATCGGTTCTGCGACAGCAAATACAGTTCGATAGTGTTGAGAGCGCAGTTGTACCAAGGCGGCAATTTAACTTTTTTCGAGAGTCTTCTCTCACCATTGTTCTTAACATTCAGCACTGTATTTTCTGAGAATGACATTTCCTATCCGCAGTCATTATACAACGGTGAAGATCTCAGACCTGAATTTCCTTTCCCCAAACCCGGCGGAGACTCCTCCACCGAATTTTCTTCCAAAAATAATAAGAAGATTAGAGTACAGCTGGCTAAAAATTTGTCTGATATCTCTGAAGAAAAAAATTTGACTGAAATTTATTCCAAGGATCGTTCTATCACACACATTGAAAGATACGAGAATATAAAAGTGGGAAATGCAAGTCTTAAGAAACTTTTTGATTATAGAGAAAAGGATTGTCGATTGGACAACGATAAGTGGACAAAATCCAGCTACGATCGGTCTTGGTTTTACATCGGGAATAATTACGTTGAAAAAAAGAGTCGAAATAGATCTACACAGTTTGTTGGAAGCCAGGAAGTGTTTCCTGAACTCCCAAAAACTAAGTCGGTTAATTTACAGAAGATTTGGGAGTTCCAGGCTACGAGTTATCTCTCTAAATCAAAAAGCTGCACCGCCGTTACTGATCGATGTGATAAAATTTGCCCTTTCAAAGTCTCTTTTAGAAATTCTCTACCCGGATTCAAAAAGAATTCATGAACTGAATATTGGCTATATTTATGTATGAAGAAATGAGAAATTCATGTCGCTTGTCGTACATCGTCTTTTAGACATTATTATAATAATCATATCTTCTGAGAGTGTTGTACTACAAACATTTACAAATATCTTTTTACAACATATTTTTTTTGCCCAATTGACATGGAAGATACTTTTCATCAGATTTGTATTTCTATTGATGAACACGGAATGTGCAAGAATCTTTTTACAATAATAATTTTCATTTATAGAAAAGCAATCTACTAATTTATTCATTTGACTTTGTCTTAGCTCTTGCTTGTATGTCTGCATTGAATCGATTTTGATGTTATCTCCAATATAACAGAGAGCTATGCTATTGTTACAGGTTCTAAAGAACCCTGATCTTGGAAGAGACACAAACAAAGAGTTGAAAGAAGTGAAAGAAGAAAAGGAAAAATTATCGCCAAAGGAAATGAAGACTAGAAACAAGAAAGAAGATAAGCCAAGAGACAAAGCGTCAAGGGATAGGGAATCTAAAGTTACGTCAAAAAACTTCAAAGACAGAGAAGCAGTTAAGCACCAGAAAAAACACGAGGAGAAAAAATCGTTTGTTAAAAAAGAGGATAGGGAAAATTCGAATAAAGACGATAGAAGAAGTGATGCTAAGGAAGAACGCAGAGACGACGATAGAGACACAAGAGATAAACGAGTGGAAGAAAAACGTGGTAAAAGTTACGAAAAAATGAGACAAGAGAAGAAAAGATTGGCCGAAGCTAAGCGACAGAGCATTGACACTGCATCAGATATTCCAAATACTAATAAATCAAGAAAAGAAGATAGAGAAGCAAGAGAGTTTCCTAAAAAAGATAGAAAATCAGATGGAGTCGCAATGAGGGCTGAAAAAATTCAAATCCTCAGAGATGACATGAAGAAAAAAGATGAAAAACCTAAATCCAAACCTGAATCAGAATTAGAATCTAAAGATTCTAAGGAAGAAGCAGTCACAAACGAAAATTTTGAGAATTCTAGCAGCGCTCAAAACGAAGCTCATGGTGAAGATACTTTCTTTGTACTTTTTGCAAGTGAATTTACTTCACAGCTTGAATAGCCTAAATTCTCATAGTTTTTTTGATCTTATACAGACAAAGAAGCTGAGGTGACGCCATCACAGAAAGAAAATTTCTCTGAATCTACAAAATCTAAATCAAACGATCACATTGATTCAGAAAGTAATTACGCAACAGATTTAGGAATGAAGGATGACGCTAAAATTGTAAAGAGACGAAGTTCGTTGGAAAGTGGGGGCGAGGGAGGTGGTGGCGATGGAGGAACTTTGAGACGACACAAATCTTTAGACGGCGGAGATCAATGTGGTTTCAAAAAAGATGGCAAGAGCAATAAAGAAAAGTCTAAGAAAGATACGAGGCAGGAGCGGAGGATTAGAAACAAGGTGCGTTCCCGGGTATAAAATTTATACGATCTATTTTTTTTTTTTTCATAAAAAAATCATGCCTTACGATAAACCGATGAATGAAAATCTTCGATCTTTAATCTCTTCGCAGGATCGACCAGCAATGGAAATTTACAGACCTGGAATGGGAAAGTTTAGTAAACAACGTTTGGAACGTGCAAAATCAAACAATGACGATAGAGCTTCTCCCTCACAAAGCCCGACGCCAAGTCCAATTCCTTCGACCGGTGCCAAACCAAATAAACCTGCAGCTGAAGTTAGATCTATGACTTTTAAGCGCAGCCTGAGTCGTGATTTACCTTAGTTTTCCGAAAAAAATTGTAACTGCATAACCTTCAAGCCGTTTTTATACAACGATACATAGGAAAAAGGTCCGTTTGAATTTGTGATCGATATTGATCCAATTAGGTTTTACATGTGATACATAGTAATATGTATTGTAATTTCTGTGTATATTATTATTTCTTTCTCTTCAACTTTCTATGAAAACAATTCTCAATTTTCTTCCTATCGAAAAAGCTGTTCAATATTATCAGGTCCCTTTTAGGCATTTTTTGACGAGCACTGGTTCGCCTACCGCGGCACATTCTCGTATGAGCAGAGCTCGATCCGGGTACAACAACTAGTGACGGCATGCAAAATCGTGCTGGTTTGTTTGGTACATACATACCAAAACGCGCGAGGGATTAGGTAGGTTGAAAAAATTAACTCTCAAAGGATTAATGACGATATTACAGAACTTTTATGATGCACCGCTAGATGATAGAGATAATTCACTTACTGATAATTTTATACAGGACATTCGATAAAGATGGCTGAAGATTATTCCAAAGATCAAGTTTATGTAATAGAAACTGCATCCACGAATGAATAATTTTTACAGGAATTATTTCATTACAATAATTCAGTGTCTGATTGAACAGAGC
Source organism: Phymatocera aterrima (assembly GCA_963170745.1). Lineage (NCBI taxonomy): Eukaryota > Metazoa > Arthropoda > Insecta > Hymenoptera > Tenthredinidae > Phymatocera > Phymatocera aterrima. The sequence continues at coordinate 3,818,533 of OY720670.1, forward strand.
AGACTGCGATTCAGAAGCGGAATCAAAATCAAATATTCTCTATCAGATTTTATTCCAATAAATCAGAATCAATAAATTCTCGATGTTTCACTCATCTGATACCGCATTTTCCTGTTCGACCTTGAACTCGATATAATTGTCCGTGTTGTATAAATTAATATTACAACGTATTTGCTAACTACCAAGGGTGCCAGGGAGTCAGAAGTTTCTAATGAATTTACTTTACGCGCTTTACATCTGGTTCTACCCTCACCCTAACACGCTTCACAGCAGGGCACACTTGTGTATACCAAAACAGATAGCTCTGCCGCTACCACAAAGTACCAGGTCGTCAAAACGTGTTTGGCAAGTTTTGGTACCAGTGCTTGACAAAAAATACCTCATGTTCTTTCCTTCCGATATTATATCTAAAAAGAAAAGAATTGTATCTCTGATGAACGGTACCGATATATCATTAGTCATGCGGCGACGATGCAATATCTTGTAATATCCGCTTTGGAATAATTGTCGAAAAGCAATAATTCTTTGAGTAAAAAGAACAATAAAAATTTACAGCCCTATATTACATATGCTTCTCTCATTTGAAGCTTGGAATTTCATTCCTTTCCTTCTTGAATTACACTTCACTCAGCTTTATAATAATTCCTATTGAATTCCGATCTCACACACGCCTGTGTGAACATATGTGAAGAATAAAAATATCTTCGCGAACTTAAGTCTCTGCAACTTCGAAAATTAAAAAAAAATTAAAAAAATTAAAAAACACACGTTAATCAATCTATTTATCCCTAGAAGACAAATATTGCCAAATAAATTCAGCTGCATCAATCACAAAATCTATATCTACTATTACAACACTAGAGTCTAGTCGCTGTGTGCAGGACCGTGAAGGAGAGTGTCTCAAGACCACCAGTTCTCGCAATGGTAGAATTCTAGGACATATCCATTGTAAATCGCGGATGCCTGCCACCCGAGATTGCCAGTTTGTTTTGTATACGTATACATGCAGAGTAACGTACGTGCGTTGTCTCGGGTGATGGTGCGAAAATTGTAACGCCCATGGCGGTAAAATTTAACAACCTTTTCTTTAACTGACTCGACTTGATTGATTGAGACCTTTCCCTCAATATCCAAAGTTCGAGTGCTAACTGCATTATGTACAACCTTTTCTATACTTATCCATTGAAAAGTTCGTAATCGGTGGCGCTGTTGTCTTCATGCACAGAGCGATGAAGTAATTTACCTACATTCATGAATTGTAATATTGAAAGGATTTATTATCCATTAATCATATAAAGTAAAACCAAAATTAAAACTAGTATCTAAAGAACATTAGAACTTCTTTTCGCCATTATTTACATAATTAAATTCTCTCTTTCTCTCTTCGTTCCCATTCCCACTTATTATATTAAAAGCATATACATACGAGAATAAAATTTACATTATCTTTGTACTGATAGTTCGTGAACTCTTCAGCTACTCTGTATTTTTAAGATTTGCGGCCTGGTTTTTTACCTGGTTTTGTCCGAGTTCTCATACGAGGGGTGGCAGAAGGTGGTGGCATTGGTTCATCATTTTCTACCGTTGTGAGCATCTGTTCAAGTTTTTCCGATAACTCTATACACGCTGCTTTCATATCCGGTTTCTTTTTAGCGTGATCTATTATGTCTTGTAGAACCTTCAACACCGGAGCATGATGAACTTTCTCTTTCAAAAGATTAAGATTATCAGCAAGACGGCGAATCCCTGAGAAAAAAAAGTGAACCAATTATAACTGTGAAACCAAATCACAGAAACAAGCAAAGTATTTTTTGAATTGAAGCGCTTCAATTTGCTGGAATATCACGCTCACCTTTTACATTAAACTTTAGAAGCGAGAGACAGTAGGATAAATCCCGCCACTGGCGTTCAGTCGTCGCGAGTTTAAATCTGATACAAATTTTCTCAATCATTGAATCGATTTGTTTCTCCTTTTGAACAAGTCTTAAAATATATCTGTAAAAAAGTGAAAAGATTATGCTCTTTTCATTCTTTTCTGTTGCTTCTAGAGCCAGAATATTTTCGTCGATATTCAAAAATCTCTATTTAGATTCACAATCTTACTTGATTATCTCCTGGAATTTTTCCTCCTCAAGATTAACACTTGGATCAGTGAGTCTTGATAATATATCAGGAACTATGTTGTACAGAGAGTTACCTTTGTTCGCTAGCTCATTGAAAAATTTTGTAACTTCATTGCGAATATCTTCCTCTGGGTCAACCAGACAAACAGCTAATTCCGAAACTTGTCCTTTGACTCTGACCATCTCTCTCATTATGAGACTCGACAACATTTGAACACAGGTGCGTCTTACCTCTGCACAATTGTCTCTCAGTCTGAAATCAGAAGAAAAGAAAGAATTCCAGTTAGTGTTAGCTCCTCAAAAACGAACGTGTTGACTGTTAAAAGTTAACAAGTTATTCTAACAATGAAGAATACCTTACCGCCCATAGAAATGCTGCGTCCATGGCTCAATTACGTTAGGAAATCTTCCCATCATATCTGTGAGTCCAACTAGGATGTTGATTCTGTTAGATGAATACGTAGATCGTTCCATTATTGTTATTAAAAGCTGGATATTATCTCTGCAGAATATTGAACTGACTGTCATCATTTTACACAACGCTAGCGATGCAGCTATCTGCAACGGTTCAACGGTGTATATTTCTGGATGCTGACAAACATTCTTGATTAAAGGTCTGAAAAACAAATAAACAATAATGAAAACTGTAATAATCATTGATTGATCATATTCTTCAGTTTCTTAACACAATTTTTATATCCTTTTCAAATCAATTCAAATTAACCACTTACACAAACTTTGCCAACATTCCATCTCCAGTAACTATCTCATGCTCCAGAATGTTTTGGATAAATTCTGCGTCGGTGTCATCGGCAGTCGCGCCTTCCAGTGCTTCTTCTCCACTGTCTTCTGCCGTCATATTCTACGTAAATTGAATTTTCATTTATCTTCGACAGAGCAAGAAATGAGCGTTACAAGTTAGGAATTAAATTGCTTACAAGTCTGTTGCGTTTGCTGGTACTCGCGCTGGACGGTGTTTTTTTTTCAATTCCATGTGTGCTCGGTGTACTACCACGAATGCTTGTATTCCGTTTATTCTTTGTACTTTTTTTCTGTGCTGCCACTTCAGTTAGTGCATTTCTTCGCTTTAATTCTTTGTAAACTACGATATCCAAATGTACCAATTCTCTAATCGCAACATGACCAACAATTGTAAGCATATTTGCCAATGATGAAGCTCGTATCTTTTCTTGACCATTTGAATCATTTGATGAACTGAAATAGTGGTATAATTTTCCTAACACGTCTTCCATTACTGTTTCTGGTTTGTCTGCTAACTGTGAATCAAATCATAGAATCTTGAGATTTTTTAGTTTCCAGTCGTTATTTGATCTGATAACCCAATGCACAACACGAAAGAATATATTGCATATTAGATATTTTATTATTTTTAATCATTGAAGATAACAAACTCGAAAAAATTAGCTGCTCAAACTCACGTGATAAATGGCGTTTATAGCATCGATGGAAAACGATGTATAGCAAGTTTCACCTTGGACGGGGAACTGCTCTATCAAAAGCTTTGAGATCTTTTGGAACATTTCGTGATCTACAGGGAGTCTAAAAATGAATTGTTCATCATTTTATATCAGTTGAGGGTCAAGAATTAATCAAATCGTCTGAATGTAGGATTTTCAAGCAATCATCTCACCTCGACGGGCATATCAGCGAGTTGGAATTTTCTACTTTGACTCTGGTTAAAGCACGGCACGTGTCTCTGGCAAATAGGAGATCACTTTCTGCCCATGCGCCGAGGCCCACAGCAACAAGAACGTCGAAATTCTCCGTAAAAATCGAGTGTTCTCCTTCGGCAGCCATAGATAACAGAGATATCGCCGCTCTGCTATCCTCTGGCGATGTATTAGGCAGTTTTTGCGAAAATTTTTCCCACATTACCTAGTTATCAAAATAGAAAAACATTAGATCAAGAATTCTATACACAGTAAATCAACAGTTTATCTTCTCAATAAACTTACCTGGATCATATCGGATGCCAGCACCCCTTGCGCCCTCCAGGTTGTAATGAGCTTAGCGAGTGCAGGACTTTCTCCAGGTTCTAGACTTTTGAATATTTTTATGAGTGTATCAACAACGACCAACGCCTTCTGTCTTTCAGACTTGTATTTAGCTTCAGTTCCTACGTATAATGCCTTGTATACCTCTGCTAAGTTCTCAACGACCGATGGATCGGGATAAAAAGCCTGTTTCGAGTGTAAAATATAGTACATCACAATATGATTGCAGAATACTAATTTTCAATAATTACTTCACCTGGTGAAGGGCTTTGCGAACTCCTTCTTGAGCTCCTATCACTTGAAACTGATACGCCATACCCACGAATGAACATGCCTCAATCGCGTCAGTTGGTACTACGGATTCCATTCTTAATATTGATATAGGAATTGCCGTAGCGAGTGTGTTCGCAAAGTTCAGAGTTTTCTGAAAGTAAAATAGGTAGATTTGATGTAATCGAAGCTATATCTTCATGTTCCGTAAGTTCAGAAGTGAAAATCATTGTGAAAATGAACAGAGAGTAAAGAACGTAGAAATTTGATTTCAGAAACAATTCTGTGAAGTATAAATTATGTGTGAAAGCAAATTTCGGACGTTACTGTCTCCAAGGAAGGATTTTGATTTCAATTGACCTCAATGTAATCGACTAAATCCTTTTGTGTATCGTACTCCTCTTCTCTCCGCTGTTTTTCTTTGTTACGTTCATTTCGTTTGTCAGAATCGCCATCACCGTTTTCGTCCGTCACGCTACTACCAGCCTCTTGCGAATCCATAAATACTTTGAACATTAAAGAAATTAAATACTCTTCTCTAGCTTCAACTTCCATACTATTAAGATTGGGAACGCCGGGGAGCTGTGAATTGATTTTTAACAGCAATTCTATTCCTTCAGCTAATTTTTCTTCTAAAAAACGTTGCCTTACAGCTTCGAACTCACTATCAAGGTCTGGATCTTCTTCTCTAGATCTTTTCGAATTCTCTGAAAAAAAAATTCGTGATAGGGTCGGTGATTATAATGAATCGAAAATCTCTCTTTGTTTCTTTTACTTCAAACGAAACAATAAAATATATAATATAATATTATACAAAAATATAATATTACGTTTTACAGACAAGTTAGCTATCTCTGCCCTTATAGCTGGAAGTAAAAGACGCCAAATCTCTTTTCTGACTTTAGAACCCGGTTCACTTATGCTGGCGCATCTACACTTCAAAATCATTAATTTCTCTTTCGCTTCTGCTAGTCTTCTCTCCCAATCCTCGTGGTTCAGCTTAGAAAACAAAAAAATGCGAATTGAAATTTGATCAATTGAACGCTAACAAAGAGAAAGTAGATACATAATATTGAAGAATAATTACTTCTGCAGCGAAAGGATTGCATTGCAGCAAAGTTCTTAGTAGTGGATATGCGCTCTTACGAACAATAGCGCTTTTGTCATTAAGACGACGTATTGTAACTTCAAGAAGTCTACTTTGAGTGGCAATAGGCACGGCGCCTTCCAAGCAGAGGTTTTGCCATATTTGCACCGTCTTTGACCTAGCATGAAAATTGGAATCATTCAAGCCCAGCATCAATTGTTCCAAACATTCGTCTCGTTGGGTTTTTTGTTCTTCAGATAAATTCTCGGTGGTCAGAACGTCTTTCACAACCGTTCCCAAGATACTGAGAGCACAATGTCTCATTAAGTGACACTGCGAAATGGCATTGTGATATCATAGTTGAAAAAATCATATTATATGTGCATAATTCGATTAAAAATGGAATGGTTAAAAATTTTTCAACCACCTCTGCCTCGAGATAGCTTGTTAAGTTGCTCAGAACTGGCATCATCAATTCTGGATTTGAAGACGCTATCTTCCCAAGGAATGTAGAAATGTTTTTTGTTCCTCCTTCTCCATCTGTCGCTTTATCAACTTCACGCATTATTTCCTTCAGGATTCCAGTGCATTGCGTTTCTTCTATCAGCTGAACAATCCCAGTAGCTAAATGCGGCGCTAAGCCATCACACATTTTGACTAACTGTAAGCATAGGCATGAAATTTGAGTTTAGTATGATTTTGTTATCTATCATTAAATTCAGAATTATTACTCAACGAACCTGTACTATTTTTACAACACACGACATACTGTGGTTATATTTCTTAGCCAAAACTCCCAGAACCTGTGAGAAAGTAGGCAGACAATGAAAAAAACAAGACTGTTAAAATTGATTAAAACCGAACAAAAATCATGAACAGAGTGAGAAACTAACTTGGAAAATTGATTCTCGTATAGATCTATCTTTGGCGAGTTTACATCTTTCCAAAATTCTGTAACAAATATCTGCGATGTTTCTGAAAGAGAGAAAGATCAAGATATTCAAACGCGCTGTTTGTAATTTTGTATTCCCGAGTATGAATAAGTAAATATAGAAATGGAATAATACTCACGTAATAAAAGCGCCTTCAACTATTGGTGGATTCCAGAGTTTTTCAAGCGGCAAACTTATCCACTGATAAATCAGAACCAGAGCTTTATCTATCTGATCGTGCCATTGGACTTCGGGATCTGATTTATCGGAACCTTTCTTTTGCTGTGACAAATAATGAGAATAAACATGCCGGGGAACTTTGAATTTTGCAAGTATTCGTGATTTTTTTCTTCCTTTCCTATATCTGTTTCCGTTTTATTACCTTTGTTTGCAGCACAGTGACATCGTTGAATAGGGCGACCTCAATGTGGCGAATTAAACTGCCTAATAAGTAAACCAACATTTTAGTGATTGTAGCTAGACGAGGTTTCTCCTCTGAAAGTGGTTCACTCTTCTTATCAAACTCCTTTGCGAGTTCGTCTACGAACATATCTAAACATTTGTAAATCCTCTCAAAAGCTAGGATAAAAATCGGAAGCTTGACGTTCGTCCCGTGGATTAAAACAGAAAAAAATTCATCAAAATGTTCGAGTATAAAATTTGGTCCTTCAGATTTGAGATAAGAATTTGTATCTGAAATGGAGAAATAATATTTATATTGATAATAAGAATTTATAGAATAATAATTTATATTAATTTCTCACTCAACAGTTCTTGAGTCAATAGAAGCGAATATTTGTTTGGTTGCAAGTTGGAAAACGCACCGGTAAGAACATCCTTCAATTCTCTTAGTTGATACACTTTCCTAACCGAATATATTCCAGGCCGGTGCTCAAGGAGATTATCTTTTTCCAGAGGTATCACAAAGTCCGGTACTGGCTCCAACATTTTGTTGATTTAAATTTGATATATATCTGAACTTTGATACAAATCACTTTATTGTGGTCAGCTGCGAGTTCGCATGTGATTGCATGTGATCGTTTTCAACCGTCAAATTTTGAATCCAGTTATTCGTGTTCCCAAATGCTTATTGTAAAGGTAACATTTCATGAGCAGTGAGCAGCAGCGGCAGTTCACTGAATTCACTGAAAGTTACTAGCAACTTCCAGCGCAAGTTTTTGCTGCTCGAAGTTCATTCGTCCGAACCGTAGAGCAGCGAAAGCAACAGTGGTCAGTGACATTCGAGTCAAATGACGCGACGGTTACACGGCAGTTACTGCAGTTGGAGCAGCGCCGCTGCTGCGTAAAATCACTGGACTGATGCTAGTAACAACTAGTAAGTTACTAAACTGCTGCTGCTGCTCACTGCTCATGAAATGTTACCTTAAGGCTTGTTCATCGCAACAATTGTCAATATTCAGGCTTTAAAGAAAGCTCCATAAACTTAGCCCCTCATCTGTTCGGATCAGCTTAATTCTATTTTTAATCGTTTGTTCGTCGTTTGTTGGTGTTTGTTAATCCATTCCCAGCGTTTGTTGATGATCCGTTAATAATTAGAATTAAAACAAAACTGCTAGGGAATTTAAGTTAAGTTAGCCCCTCATCACCGCGAATTATTATCAAATTCGATTTTATAGACATCCAATCGTTTGTTCGTCGTTTATTGGTGTTCAATAGTTCATTTCCGAGTCTCGCTAATCAACCAGTTTCCCGGCAAAATCAAAAGAAAAGTGTGGTCCTGGGACCGTTTGCAGCCCCAAGGAATTTCCGCTAGACCGGTTCACACTAACCAGAAGTCACCACTTCATTCGCTATTTTGACATGAAATCACATTTTCCCGCCGTAGAATCGTTCGACGGACACTTTCAGGTGTCGGACGGTGTTTGGTAGCTCGACGTTCGATAAATAATTTTTCATTCGTTAAAATTGATTACAATTATGCGCGATCGGTCCTAGGGAATTTCGCCTGGTGCACACGAGTGACGTCCGCGACTAGACTCATTTTTACCCTTTCCAATAATTGATTGAATTTCACGCAGTGCCATCGTTTGTTGGTCGTTCATATCTGGTAATTGTTAACGAATTTCCGACGTATGATAGCCAACGGATCATTTGTTAAAACTAATTACTGGATAGGGATTAGGGATCGGGCAGCGCGGAGGGCGACAACTCGCAGCGAGTGCATGATGAAAAAGATAGTTAAAAAATGAAGCATTCGACCAAACGATGACATTGCTTCGCTTTCATTTCCCATTGCTCAATCGTATTATTTGAGAAATAAAATTATCAACATAAAATTGATAAGAATAAGAAGATCGTATGATGATCTCCAAAGCTGGCCAAACGCTTCCGACGGCTAACCTCTAATTCCACAATAGGATATGATGGACATGGATGTTGAGGGTTGAAAAAATTGGAAAAACCATTCCTACGCAGCAATTGCGCCTTCGTTGTCCTTGTTCGCCTCATCTGTATTTTTAATCGCTTCGTTGTAAATTTTTACAAAATGAAATTATTCAACATTTAGTCGACGATCTCCCCGCTCGACCGACAGCTAACCTCGAATTCCGCCACGAGTCGATGCAAATGGATATTAGTGTTGAAAACATCACGAATCAATTGCTCTTTCATCATTATCAATTGCTCTCCTTTTCTTCTTAATTGCGCCGTCGCAATTTTCGCGAAAAGAAATGATTGACGTGAGTAGGACAGCGTTTCACGATGATCGCCAAGCCCAGCTAAGCCGTACAAGCTTGTTTGACAGCAAACCTCAAGTCCCAGAAAGAGATTTTTTTTGTCTTTTGTTAAGCTCATTTCGGTAAAAAAAACTACGTCGGATCGATCAAAAATACAGATGGAGTAGTTTGAGAGCAATTATTTCCCGATTTTTCAGCCCTCAACGCTCGTTTCCATCATGCTATCTTGGGATTTGAGGTTAGCTGTCAGACGAGCTAACCCAGCTAGGCGATCAACGTGTATCTCTTGTCAATCATTTTATTACCTACGCAAAATCTATGCAAGAACGAGCAAAAATGGATCAAGCAATCGAGTGATGAAGAGGGAATGTTTTTTTTTTCAATTTTTACCACCCTCGACATCCATGTCCATCATCCTATTGCGGAATTAGAGGTTTGCCGTCGGAAGCGTTCGGCCAGCTTGGAGATCATCATAGGATCTTCTTATTCTTATTATTCGGATCAATTTTATGCTGATAATTTCATTTCTCAAATAATATGATGGCGCAATGGGAATGAAAGTAAAGCTCTATCATCGTTTGGTCGAATACTTATCATTTGTTATCTTTTTTATCATGCACTCGATCCGAGTTGTCACCCTGCGCGCTGCCCGACCCCTACTCCCTATCCTGTAATTAGTTGTAACGAATGATTTGTTGGCTATCAAACGTATCAGAAATTAATTATTGGAATAATGACGTAGATTTATTCAGATTTCATCCTTTTTTTCACATCGAACCTCTAGCTATAATGAAGCCATCTGTAGTTTCATTGTTCGGTGTTCGCACGTTATTTACGTGTAGCCATATTGGAACTTCCCAACGAGGCTCAAATATAGGCACACTCAGTCACACAGTGATATTATTGGTCCTTCCCGTAAGATCCGTCCAATCAAGTCGCTGTGTGTCTCGCTGGAGATGCAGCGTCAATTGCCATGCATGAAAAGGCGCTTTTATTTTGCCTGTCTCTCGGACACTTTCCATTCATGGGAAAAGACGGGAAGCAAAGCAGTTCAGTTACAGTGGCGCCCTCTGTCTATTCTCTTTGCGGTGAGCTATAATACGCATAGCGCACCGTAAGAAAAGGGCAGCAGAGGGCGCCACTATACCGAAAGCATAGAATTGTGGTAAGCCCCAGTGGCCAGTCGGCTTATGCATACTGTTGCCGTTCCTTGATTAGATTTGAAAGACTTGATTCGAAACTAATCTTAAACCGATACGAGAAATTAATATGTCCATATACGAAGAATTTCGAGACTGTTTTACTCAGTTCATTAGAAATATCCTTCCATGTAAGTATTTACTCACGTAATGTATTATTAAATGTGAGCGTACCTTTTGCTGGTAAACAAACGAACAGCGATTTCACCACTTGGGGCTTCAATTGTTTACATTTGGAACTGCGATAATATTTAGAATTGTTTTGGAAATAAATTGTGCCACTTTATATCGTACCACAATAACACGAAGCGGACGATACATATGGTGACGGAATTATTAGTCGATACATTTTTATTATCGGGATATGAAACATGCAATGTGTAGTGCAAGACTGTTATCAGCTGATCACTTCAGATAGGTCACTCGAATAGACTCCCTGCAACTTATGTGGATTTTGTTTTGATACTTATACTTTTTAAGGTGCAAAGATTTGTTTTTGTTTTAAGACACCCTGTTTTAAGTCAAGATGAGTTATACAATTGAGTCTAATCGGCAGGGCGCTGAGTTTTAGGGAACTTTTTTAACTTGGGCCGTGTCAAGACTCTGAGGGTCTATGAGATCGAATAAAGCATGGTGAGTCTGATATTTTGGCCCAAATAAATACCCCGAGCAGTTTGATCCATAAGCGTCTCCCGAAGGTCTGACACTCTCCTTGTGAGTAAAGTAGATTGAATAACCATAAATATTAATAACTGTGGATAATTTTCGTTTCTCTTCTTGTTTATTCATACACATATTATTTACATAGTTTTGCCAGGAATACATTAGCTGTGTCTCAATTCGCCAAACTTCACCGGTCTTTGGCTTAGTCTCCGTCTTATGATATAGTTTGATAACGTGAAGGGATATAACAAACTATACCACAAAACCGAGACCAACACCAAACCGATGAATTTTGACGAATTGAGACACGGCTATTGAATATCGGGCGTGGGTCATAGGTTAGTTTTGTAAAATCATTGTTGACAATAAAAATCGTAAACGTGTTGTTGCGGGGAACTCAGCTTCTCGAGGGGTGCTCTGATCTGAGCCCATCGCCGCACGTGCGGGTTGCATGGACTTCAGTCACGTCGTTTGAGCCGTGCAGGTTGGTGTGGATTGACATTGCTCAATTATCAGTAACAGGTGGTAGACCGTCTTGTCACTGTGATTTCATAAGCCCGTAATTTATCCGATGAAATTAACGTGTGGAATTTGCATCGGAATATTCTGGTAAAACTAGAATAGTATACACGACTATTGACGATGTATGTATATATAGTATAAAGACGTTAAACGTGTAAACGCGCGATAATATCCATGGAATAGTTGATTGACAGAAATTTTTCTTTTCATCAATGAATATAGTTTATACCTTTTTCAAAATTATTATTATCTACGTCATTATTGACAATTAGGTTATTTTTGCTCGCTAGATCGGTATAGGTATATATATAGGAATTATCATTCATCTGTGAATGTGTATAAGTATCATATTAAATAATTTGCATCGGCAAACTTCACGTACTATGAATTTTATGCTCTGAGGGCATGCTGGCTAAAAAAATAGACAGTCACTTATCAGTTATATTATAAAGAGACGTAGCAGTAATCGGGATAATTATATTTCCGAAGTAAAAGTTCTTTTTTTGCGGAACGAAACATGGTAAGAATGAAATATAATATTGATATTCTGTATTAGTGTAGCTTAAGTCAAATCTACATGTGTTATTTATATCATAATATTAAATAAAACTCGATTTCAAACTTTGTTCGAAAAATACATACATCGCGGTCGTGTTTTTTTTCTCACGTTGAAATTCAATCTCGATTCTAACTTCAAGTCGTTAATATTTGAATATTGTTGATAAATATCCTGTGAAAGTAAATTCGTATTGACAATCGTGTTACAAATCAGGTAATTATATCGTTTTGTTTCTTCCGAGCCGTTATTATCGCAAATTAATTTCAGGTCCTTAACAAAATTTGCATTTTCGTAAATGCCGCGTAAAACAAATACGATCGTGTTCGAAGTGATGTCGCGCATAAAAAACCGACAATCGTTCCTATCGAGAAATATTCTAGCGGGATAATTTTTTCTTTTGTAGATTTATATTTGGAGGTATGAAAACTGATCTGATGTGATAAAAAAGGTGAATATCGTTTAATAATTTTTGTCTATTGACGTCGAAAGTAAAATTAGAATGTATTTGTGTCATTTATATTCATTAAAACTCTGTTGGAAAAATTCATCCTCTCCGATCGTGTTTTTTTTTTGCTCACGCATCGCTTATATCTTCATCGTCATTTGTCTTTCGTTCGTAACTCGATCAAACGTTCTTTTTGACTAATTGTAAGTACCGAAAAAATTAGTTTACGAAGAAAATATAATAATTAAATAGGATATTTTTAATATCAGAAAATAGTTTCATTGCGTAATAAGTATAAGCGTTCAATGGTGAAAATAGATATTATGGACTATATTTAAATTAAATATTTGATTTTTTTACGCTGGCGTCCCTAATTGTGTTTCCAAACAAACTCTTTGAAAGTCTTTTTTTTCTCTGATATTTTGGAATTTTATCACTCCAACTATTATTGTTTTTTAACAAAACAAATCGTAAAATAACAGAATAAAATGGTGTAGCAACGATTGAATAATAAGTTTTTTTAGCTCCAAATTTTCAATTTTCTATTTAATAATAAATCAAGAAAGGAAACTAAATTTTTCGACAAATTCTCTACAATTTGTACAAATCTTATTACAAATTCTGAAGATTTCCTATCAGTTCTTTGATAGACAGTAATGTATACAAAAAGAAATGTAAAAAACAATAATATCATTCCTTGTTTCAGTGGGCCAGATTTTCTTGATGGCATCTGGTAGACCTACTCTAAATGATACAAACGACATTATGCACACTTATCTCGTCATCCAGAACGACTTTGGTAAGGGCAGATCAAATAAATGTATATTCATTGACATCATTGTCTTTTCAATAGTAAGCTATCAATGAGAAATTTTCGAAATGTGAACCATCCTTGGATATGCTTTCTATTCTATATTTATCTTTCTTGCTCTCTTTCACAGAAGATTCTTCATCGGACTAAAATACAGTGAGTTGTTACACTGATCACTGTCGTGGTTTTCAGAAAGGAAAGAGGTAAGGAAAGAATCAGAGTATTGCCAATTTCGCTAGAACGTTTTCAGGATTCTATGAGACTGTAGTTTATAACGTTTATGTAACAAAATCAGAAACAATAATATCAGCTGCCTTGCCTACTCTGAAACATTGCAAAAAATACTATTTTAGGGAAAATTGATGTGCAGGCAAAGCAGTTCATATTATTTCCCATGAGTTGGTTGCATTAACATTATAAACTTCACCTCATGAGATCCTAAAAATATTCTAGATCGATAAATCAATTTGTCACTAAGTATCCTGTTCGACAAACTTCTAAAATTATTTGACCTTTGAATTCTTTTTATCAATACTTGATGTAACTTTATAACGACATTGCTCATCCACTTTAATCGAATTTGCAGTTGATCCTTTGATTAATGCCATGCTCAACCGGAGTTTGGGGTCTGATCATACGCAAATGAAGCCTCTCGGAAAAATGAAACAATAGGTAATTTGGTACAACCACAACATGCTTGTAAATTATGCCATATTTTTTGTTGAATATAATTTTTTGATAATACAAATTATTGTTCAAGTATAGATTAGTATAATTTGGATTTGGAGCTCTTCATTTCTTTCACAATTCTTAATTTGATTGGATAAAATCGATTTCGATATTATGATGCTTCTGTTTGAAGTCAGTCATTAAATTGTCTTTCTTTTCCCACTTTATCACAGTGCATAAATGGAGACTCAGCACAGATCCTGATGCCCCGATAAACCAGAGAAACCCAAGGATGGCTATGACATGCTTTACTGGAATTCATGCATGACTTAGCAACTCCTGTTAGCGACAGTCGGTCGAATATCATATATAATTGTAAGAAACAAATGATCGCATAGTTAAGCCAAGAGAATAGAATAGATAGTAATGAAATAATACCGGCCAGGGGATTCAGTAATATCCATTCAGTACTTCTTCTAGATCTTGAATTCGTTTGGAGATAAGACTTGAATCTAGTAAATCAGTTGATTTATACCATGCTCGACAAAAGATCCACACCAACTTGGAATTATTCAATTTTCGTCCATGGGTACCGAATATCAATATGGTATCTCGAAAAAATTTGTTATTGATATTAAATGTTTATTTGATTAAAATTCGATTCAAAGTCTGTACAACTCTCAAATAATTCTAGGGATTAATTCTTGAGACTGGAGGCCGGAATTGATTGTTTTGTAGTATATGGTTAGTCAAAAAAAAGGTTTGCTCGAATAAGTTAAGGATTATTTATTTACTGCTGAACATGAGTTGGGTGTTATTGAGCGTACTGAAGCATGCATTGATCAGTTATAATATTTTTTTATAGTAGAGGCAACTTACATAAACTTTTGATATCTTCCAAGAAATTGTGAATCTTTACTTAACGTCATATTCGAAGGAATCTAATTTCAATTGGTTATAATCTATGAATCATAAGAGTGTCTATTTTCTGCTCAATCTTCTCAATCGAATTCAATGAAATTCTAGAGTGACATAATAGTTATGTGTGTCAAGAGCGTGTACAGTAAGATTTTTTGACCAGTGTGAAATTCCACAAGAGACAAAAGCGAGTGCAAAATGCACACGAGCCAAGAAGTCTCTATATGCGCTCGTGCCTCACATCCTATTTTCTGCCACTACTCCTTGTTAAAAATTCGACGTTTATGGAGTTTTCCAAGCACTCATGCTCGGAAAAATGCTTGAAGAATTCCATGATCGTCGAATTTTTGGCGAAAGGGGTACACAAAATCAGACACAGGACAGGCACAATCTATAGCACGGGCCAACACGTAATTGCGTACCTGAAAAGTTTGACTTATGGATTCTGGAAAATAAATGTGTATCAGATATAATAGAACTGGGAGAAATGAAATTCTGCTGTGCAGAAAAGATAAGATGAGAAACAGATTTATGAGAGAGTGGAAAAACAGTCGACGTAGTCGAGCTTATTTGAGTTCATCGACTGATTTCTGTGCTTTCAATGAACTTCAACTGCAATTAAGTGCAGTATCTTATTCTGGTCTTTTCTCAATTTCCAGAGAGGTTGATCTGGTTCACCCCCGAGGAATGCGTATCGATTGATCATATTCGCACCCGCGTGGAGGTGGAGAGAGTGAAATAAATAGGAATGATCAACCCAAAACCAGGAAACGGAGGGATGTCCGGATATTAACTGTAAACATTTGTTTGATAATCTCATGTATCATTACACAATCGAGGCAGTCAGGGCAACTTTCTTTTTCTAATCTGACACAGTGCACAGTATTCACAAAACTCCATCGAGTTGTTCCCAGCTTGGCTACCAGTTTATGCCGGTACTTCTGTCACCGAATGGTTTTGTTTTTCACGTTGCATAATCGAATGAATAACTTTGCCTGTCCAAAGATCACAATAACTTGATATCCCAGACATACTTGAGCGTAAACCTACCAAAAAGTAGACACATGTTCCATTTCCAAGTGCCAAACGCAAAATTGAGACTCTTTTCATGATTAATAAACGAAACAAAAATGTAATCGTAGAATATTTGTCAATTTAAATTTTATATTTATTTTTTCTTCCTTGTAGATGAAGGAATATATTTTTCTATAAATTATTGAGAAAATTTCAAGCTTTGATAATATCCCCCATTATACAGTGGGTGACGAAAGGATTTTTTTACTAATGGCTCTTCTGTTTTGTCTGTTTATCTTTTCCGCGAGGGACCAGGGGCCTACTCTATGAATCTGATGAATCGAGGAACCTATGGGATAACAGTGAAGGAACCAAGAAGACTACGGGAGTTGAGAGTACAACGAAGCCTCATGGTCGAATAAAATGTAAAATAAAATTCCTAAACTAGGCCGCCTACTATTTTGAATTTCTTTATTGCTGATGTATTTATTTCTCCACATTGCTGTTATTGTCCGTTCAATTTCCAACTCAATTAGAGAGAATCGTATACATTCAAGACAATCTCGTTTTTGTTGTTAAAGATGTTTGAACAATAATTTCATAAATGTTTAATTATCGGATCTGTTTTGGGTTTCAGTATTTTGCCCGCAGTATAATGCCAAGATCCATGAAATCTTCCCAGATTATGAGATAGCGGATGTCAATTGAGTACAAGAGAGTTGTGAGACTCAGAGACAGCTCCAAAAGAGGTGAGACTAGGTGTCTAGAATATAATATATATTTCAATTATCTTTTGGTATCCATATGGAATGTAATTTGGTGGTTTGGTGGTTTCAATATGATCACAGCTGCGACAAAAACAAAAATTTGCGTACGTGATTATTATAGGGTTCGTGGATACTAAATAGAGAATAATTACTATTTGTCGAAAAAGTTTGCTTTTGCAACAAGGAGAACGCTACTTCAAATTCTAAGAAAATCTATGATTTCAGTCATTCAGCTGATGAATAACCTGAACAAGTATTTTGTGTATTCTTTTAATCAATTTTAATGATTGAATTAGTTAACGAAACAGAAGAAAGTTGAAAAATGAAACCTCAAGAAAGACTATAAAATTATAACTAAATTAGATGAATTAGTTATGAAGTCATTAACTGATGATCAAAGATTGATAATTACTAATAATTGATTAATATATTAATTGTCAATTAATTATTATTATTAATTTTGTATTCGTTATTATTAAACTATCAAATCTTTCTTATGTCTCCCAAGACTACAAAAGCAAGCTTTGACGGGGATGCATACATTTTTCCATTGTTTTGAAGGATGACCAATAAGAAAAGAATGAACCGAACCCAGGCATAAGAAATTTTTTCTATCTCATTGACCGGTGCAATATCAACGGAAACAGAAGATTTTTCCACTTTATCATCATAATTTCATACTCTGAATCACATTAGCCAAAGTCAGATCCAACTTATTTATGTTTAGATTACGGTGATTATGCTAAAACAGCGGGCAGAAGAATCATTTTCTAAGCAGCGACATAGCTCAGTTTTGATTCATGCATATACATCGGAGGAGGGAGTAAGATATTCCATTTTTTTTATAATGTATGTAATTCATTGCTATTTCCCCTTCTACAACATACGTTGTACCTAAGTCATACTCATTCACATCATCTCTTAATAATACACGATTGGAAAATATGATCCATTAGCCGGACTTTGTCCGCCCGAAACGGTTCTAGATTTTACATCGGGCAAATCGCATACCTTGAAACAGTTCTTTCAAATAACTCGATGGTATCTTCCATCAGTTATGTATCAGGTGTAGACGTAACGCGTAATTAACAAAACCGTTCTTGCAAATATACTTTATTTCGTTGTTTCTCTGTTTCAACCGTTTGTGAACGTAGAGAGTAATCTCAGATATAAAGGAAATTGGAGTTCAAATCGCTTGCGAATTCAGAAAATAATACAAGGTCATTGTAATTTTTTATTATACATACAAAGCATGAAAAACATTTAGTCTAAAATATTTCATTTTTCATTTTACAAAAAAAAAAAAAAAAGTACTCAATATCTGCTTATCAATTTTAATCATTATTATTTATTATTAATCGCTTGTTTTGAAATTGTATATAAATATTCATTTTTTGAATTTCATGCTATTAACCGCCAATTAAAAGCAAAGAAATCTCGCGAGGCTGCGCTACGCGCCGTCAGGTGGGGGGGGGGGGGGGGGGGGGCGAATGAACGGTCTATGCAGAAGTTCAGAGCCTGAGATTCTCGGTGGTGCTCGAAGGGATAACTTCGTCTTTGATCGTTCTCGCGTATTGTGTGACAGTTACATGATGATCGTACAGCTTCGGTATCAGTGAATTATTTCCGCTAATAGTTTTTCCCATAATGGAAGTATGAATACTCTACAGTGGGATGTTGGAAACTTTTTTATCCACACAGGGTGATTATTGCTGGTTAGTATGAGCATGCGAAAAATTCGTGTCCACATATATACTTTTCGTTCGTGAATTGAGATACAATATATGGTACCGAAGAAATATCTGCATGGGCTACGCAAACTGTTAGTACCGTGAAATTGCCGGATAATATTTTTGTGTCGTCCGAAAAATGAGACTGGGTTTTTTCAAGGCCATATTTGTTTACAAGCGGCAGAACAACCCAGCGAGCTGGGCGGCGGTTCATACGAATTGGCCGTTGAAGCGGTATAAAAAATGTCAACAGTCGTGCTATCTGAATGAATTCTCAAGTGAAAATACATATTTAATTGAATAATTATTTCGTTTATACTTGTTTTTATCAAATTATTAACTCTGCTTCAAATTCGTTTGAAAAAACAAATAATATTCAAATGGTATTTTCGTTTGTCTTAGAGTTACTTTGAAATCGTTCGAGATTCGACATTGTTTGGTTGAATATTTTGAATCCGCGACTTTCAGCTATTGTTTGACCGTTGGCTTATTTCACGGGATGAGAGGGGAAGGGTCGCGTTCCTTTGTTACTCGGTCTTCCATCACGATATCAGTTCCCGCCTGAACCAGTTCGTTTTCTATCGGCTGTTTTTCAGTTGCGCGAGTGTATTTGGGTGTTCAGTACTACGGTAAGTGATCGTAGTGAAAATAGAATCAATTTTTCGAGTCATATATCGAAAGATCTGCTTGTGCGAAATAATGAAACGTATAATATTGGTGTAAAGGTATTAGAAAAAACCCTCGATCATCGTACATAATTTATCCTCGCGAATCCCAGGTGCCGAGCACCGAAAAAATGTCTACATAGGCTACGTGAACTGCTAATATCGTGATATGGGTATGTTACATATTTTTTCATATTCTCCGAGATGATGCAGCTTGGTTCTTTTTATTTTTTTTATTTTGTTTTTGTCCAAATTTTAACTCTACGCCAAATTTGTTTGGAACAGAGATGAAAAGAAAAAACAAACAATATTCGAACAGCATATTTCTATTCAGAGTTACTTAATTTGAAATCGTTCGAGATTCGTCATTGGTCGGTTGAATTTTTATTTTCAATTTTTTTTGTTTATAATCTTTTTATCAAATTATCAACTCTGTTTCAAATTCATTCGAAAAACAAATAATATTCCAATGGTATGTCTATTCATCTCAGAATTACTTCAAAACCATTCGAAATTCGACATTGTTTGGTTGAGTTTTTTGAATTCGCGATGTTCAGTTATTGTTGGCTAATTTCACGGGGTGAGCGGATGGGACGCGATCTCTTGTTGATTGGTCTACTATCACGAGATCTGTTCCCGCCTAAACTAGCTTTTGTCCATCCGCCATTTTTCAGTGGTGCGAGCGTATTCAGATGTTCTTTGTCAAGTGATTATAGTGAAAATAGAATCAATCGTTTTCCCATATCGGAAGATTTGCTTGCGCGTAATGATAAAGAAAATAACATCGGTAGAAAGGTGTTGAAAAAAAACCGCGATCATCGTATATAATTTCTCTTCGCGAATCCCAGATGCCGGGCACTGAAAAAATGTCTACATAGGCTACGTGAATTGCTAATATCGTGATATGGGTATGTTGCATATTTTTTTATATCCATAGAAATAATGGAGTTGGGTCGTTTTTCTTCGCCATATTTAGCCACAAGTGACCGGTCAACCCCGCGAGCTGTACTCTGATTTCTCAAAATTGAAGGTTCAATCGAGATAAGTGATAAACTGTCATATCATCTGATTTGATTGCCAAGCAAAAATACAAATTAGGATGAATAATAGAATGTATTTTCTTCTGATTTAGTTTTTAAGTAAAAATACAGATTGGATCAAATCATTTTACTTCTCGGCATACATTATTGAAATAAATTCTCGTATAGTTCGAAATAAGATAGAATTAGATTAGGGGCAGGCCGAAAGGAAACATAAATTTGGTTTCGTATCACATAGTTTTTATTTTATTTAATTTTTTTTATTTCTTTTTTGTCCAAATCTTAACTCTACTCCAAATATGTTTGGAACAGAAATGGAAAGAAAAAACAAACAATATTCTAACAGCATATTTCTATTCAGAGTTACTTAATTTGAAATCGTTCGAGATTCGTCATTGGTCGGTTGAATTTTTTGAATGCGCGATCCTCATATGTTTAACCGGCTATTTTGACGGGGTGGAGGAAGGAACTTGTTGGAACTTGTTAATCAGTCTACCATCGCGACATCAGTTCCCGCCTGAACTCGTTCTTTTTTCCATCGGCTGTTTTTCATTGGCGAAAGTCTATTCGGATGTTTATTATCAAGTGATCATAGTGATAATAAAATGTACTTTTCGAGAATCCAAAGATTTGCGTGTGCGTAAGAATGAAACAATTAACGTCGGTATAGAAGTGTTGAGAAAAATCAAGATCATCGTATATAATTTCTAATATCGTGGTATGGGTATGTTGCATGTTTCCTATGTCCAATAATATATGGAGCTCGTTTCTTTTCCGCGCCACATTTGTTAACAAGTGACTGGTCAAGCCCGTAAACTAGACTCTTGATTTTTCAGAATTAACGACGGTTTAATCAAGCTGAATAATAGACTGCGTAGAAAAATAACAAAATGAAAATAAAACAAAATTATAAAAAAAATACTGTAAATATAAGAACGAGATGAAGTGAGTAGATAGATCTGTTTATTTTTCTGTTCATTCGTGGTTTTCCTGTGCTTCAAATTCGTTCGGAAAGAAAAAGAGGACAAAACATGTTATTAGAATAGAATTTTTATTCCCGAGATATTTTGAAATCGTTCGATATTCGGCGTTGGTTTATTGTTTACCAGCCGTTTTACAGCGTAACAATCAGTGTATACATAGATCTTGCCCACCGTTACTTTATCGTTGTGAAGTATACTCTGAAGCGGTGATCAAAATAATTCGTTCCGCTCTTTTCGTTTTTTTTCGGAATTATTATTATCATTATTATTAAATCCGTGTGCGAAGTACCCATGCATCGAAAAATATCTGTATAAACAAGTTAGGAATAACGTGATAATGTAAGGTGTGTATTGAATTTTCGTACCGTTCGAGAAATGAAACTAATTTTATTTTCCTCGGCGAGTTTTGTTTACATTCGAATTGCTTTGTCCAACAGGGCGGCAGGGGGGAGGGGCGGGGGGGAGAGCGCTGCAAGCGGGATTCTCAGAATTGTCGGTTGAATAGCGGCACGGAATATAAGCTGGAATACCGTCCCATCTAAAATAAAATTATCCGAATTAATTCGTAAAAAGAAAATAAATAAATAGTGCGACCGCAATCGGTATTCAGCCCCAATAAATATTAATCTTACGTACGCAAACTACTGTTGATGCTACGAAACGGGTAGAAAGAATGCATCGTAGTCTTTTGTCTTCGTTGACAGTAAATTAATTTGAGTCGGTTCGTGCAATTTATATGGAATATAAAACTCGATTACGGAACACACATCGCGGCTGTTTTATTTTCCGTTTGTTTTCATGCTTTGCGCCGTCATTTGCCTTCTCTATTTGTAACTGTTGAATTCGAATCTCAATTCTAATCGTGAGTACTCTGTCATCAAAATACTCTTCGGGTAGAATAACGTAACCACTGCAAATGCGGAAATGATTCTTTTAGCCAAATTGAATTGTATTTTTTCAACTTTATTTTTTTACGATTAGGTATGAGAATTCTTCAATATATTTTTGTTACGTCTGAAAAATCTGGTCATTTTTCTTGTTTCTATCGCTCATAAAAATGCTTTCCCGATAATAATGTTTCCTTTTTTCTCTTGTTCTTGCAGCTCAGTGAAGATTTTCATCCACGAAACATAGACCCATCATAATATACCTGTGGACCCAAATAATTTGCAAAACAACCAATGTCATAAAAATCCCACCTTCTGGAACAATCGCATACCAGGTAAATAGGTATAATTAAAACATGCTTCTGAGTTATGTTTTATCATTTCTTCGATTTAATTTATTTTGATTTATATCTTTATTCGTTTGCACATTATTGTTATGATATACCTAATAATTGTATATAATAATTGAGTTGGCGTCTCATTTCTGAAAATTCGATTCTTTTTTATAGAGTTCTGAGATCATTTCGAATAATTCCGGAGTTCGTGATAGGTTTGAAGAATAGTTTCGGTTGTTCCTTTTCCAAAAAAACAGTGCTGTTTTTTGACTCGGAACTGTAACTCTCCTTTAAACTTATGAGCAACTCCAGAACTGTTTGAAAGAATCTCAGAACTTTCGATCGAAAATATATATGAAAAATGAGGCGCCAACCTTACAGACACATAGGACAGAGAACTTTTGTTGCGTTTAATAATTTTCAGATGATCTATGACAAATTCTAAGACAAGACTATTTTTTCTGTTTTCACTTTGCAATCTCTGACATGGGATTAACTTTCTTCGTTTCTTCTTTCCACAGTTGACTACGTTTCTGAGGCATCGAATATGGGCCAAGTACGAGTGCGTTAAAGCTAAGATAGCTACAAATCGGCAAGACTGTTACACAGTGGAGGGGACTAAACCTTCGAATAACATGAAGTTATTATGATATGTCCTCACATGTAGGTATCTTATTTATTCGTTTGATTCGTTGCACAATCTCACAAATTGAGTCATGTTTGCAGACAGCTAGTCACGATTGAGACAATCAATTTTTTTCATTACGTAAACTTATTATAATGATCCAAATTATTAACGCAGCTTCGATCAGTACATCTCTTTATCTGATACATTAGCTGTGTGCATAGTGATTGGCGATTCAGTCTTAAAATCTATTTAAACGCTTTGATACAGTTTCCAGAAAATATCCAAGTTTTTTAATTCCTGCATCATCACCGAGATATATTCATTAAATTCAGAAAAAATATTCTCGGGTGATCCGAGTAACTTAAGTATTTAGATAATGTTGTTTTATGAGAAATCTGATTGGGGTGTTCTACAATTTGGAAATTATGAAATTGTCTAGAATTTCTAAAAATTGTTCTTTCGTCAGTTTGTACTTTGATATTTGGGGCACGATGGAACAATATTCGAATAATGTATCGCCTAATGACTTTACTTGAAATATTCCAGAAGACAATTGATGCAGGCCGATGTTGAACGAAAAAGTACAGAAGATTCCGCCACACATCGATGACTGGAGTTATCTTCAGCCCGAGTACACGGATGCAAAACTCGAATCAATTCAATACGAACAAGGTACATACAGGTGCCGGTAGCACTGTTATGTTTTTTTCTTTCAACGTCAGATTATTCTAGATTTCCAACCCCTTGATCTGAATCACCAGATGTGTCCGATAATTTTTTCCCTCATTCAACAGAATTTGACTAATAATTGTCTTTCCACTTTGATTTCTATTACAGTGTGTGACGAGGATTCCCGAGTATCGAAGCAGAACCAAAAAGTTGCGTGCGCCCATCCGACGGTTGGAGGAGCCAAGGGGGAGGCAACGACGCTGGATGGATGTCGGCCTACGGAGCAATGAAGAGATGGTAAAAATAACAAATATGAAACCAAATTCTTGCTTGTATTACAGTATCGGAGATACGAAGTTCTGAAATTGAAAAAAAAACGCCATTTTCTAAAATCTGAGAACATTCTGAAAACTCGAATAAAATATAATATAATTTTTGAGCTCTATTAGAACATGGAAATTTCCATCATAGTTGAAGTCGAATTTCGAAAATATTGAGAAATCACATGTATATAAAAGTCATTGAAACGTATCTTCAACGTATGAAGCAACAAACAAGTTTTTTTTTAACATGGGTCGAAAGAAGTATATCCTGAGAATTAACGGCTGATGAATATATTCCATACATGTATTATAATACACAAATAATCTATCATATGATTATCATCAAATATATTGTATGTATAATATAAATATATTAATACGAATACATATGACAAGATACAAATATATCAATATATGTTTAATATATTTATCGTCCGTTAATTCTCAGGAGATACTTCTTTTCATCCATATTATGAGGAACTGTTCTGTTCATCCATGTGTCCAGAATACATTTCAATTAGTTTTATATATTTTTTTCTTAAGTTTTGAAATTCAACTTTAACCGTGATGAACTCTCCATCTTCTAATAGCGCCTAGAAATTTTGGTATATTTTATTTGATTTTTCGGAAACTCTTCAGATTCTAGAATATGGTATTTTTTTTTTATTTCTAATATTCATATCTCCGATACGACTGGTTAGAAAAATCTGAAAAAATTGGCTGTGTATTTTTTTGTCAAAAACTTGTGTACAATAGATTGTGGAGCAGATCTGAGACATGACTGCCAGATCTTGATCAAGTTGTTATAGGAGGCCCCCATTATTTTTTGCGATATTTTCGTGGCGCTTGTTTGATCATTGATTAACATTTGTCATTAGGACGATCTTCTAAATCATTTGTATCTGTTTAATTGCAGATGGCCAAGCAGAGACATCCGAGTTAATCTGCTCCAAACTCGGCAGCGTCGGTAAGTCGCATGATTTTAATTGCGGGCAACTCTTGGTTTTCTATTTTCTCTATCGCGTGGCACGACGGTAACATTGATATTGTATCATCTACGATTTCCTAGCTCAACTCAGTCAGACTCACTTGCTGCTGCAACGGAACTAATAAAATTGACTTCTCCTCTCTCAAATGAAAGCAAAAATTACTTTTGCCTGATACCGGTAATAAAATATTACATGTAACCGAAATTTTCCGTTGCACAAAGCGGCGAGTATCGCGACAGGAAACTCTGAATCGCTTAACCAGTTTCGCGATAAATCTAATCACTTTGTCAATTCCCGTCTCTACGGTAATTTGCTCAGACTCTCACTGGTTGAGCGGTCGATTTTCCTGAGATTAAATTCACACACTCCTGAAAGGAAAAAACACAAGTCAAATTCAAGCACAATTTGCTGATATTAATTTATACAAGATCGTAACAAGATCATTGCAAGAGTATTTATTTCAAATTTTCTTTTTTCTCTCTTTTATTTTCAATATCAACTTTTGCATTGAATAGTCCGCTCAAGAGAAACATTGACACTCAGTCTAGGATGTATCTAACCCGTTCTCTCCCTACAGATACAAAACGGTAAGTCTCTGACCACGGTGTACGAACTGCTGAGAATGTTTGTGTTGGTGAGAATGTCCTTTTCTAGATTCCGACAGGTACTTGTCGGGGAGGTAGGGTGGGGCATCTGGGGTATTCATGTCTGTGTGCGCGCCTGTTAGTTTTTAATTTCTAAGTCCGTCGGGTGGGTTTGGGTGAGGCGTAGGGTAGGAAGGCTCGGGTTCTTATTTTTAATGTGTCTAATGCTATTTATTCCACAGATGATTCGGACGATTACAGGATAAATAAAGACAAGATTTTGATATTGCTTCGTGACTATTTCTCAGTAAAAGATCTGTTTAAATTCTATTTTTCTGTAAAGAGAGCAGTGAAATTAGACGATTTCCGTATTAAGTCAATGTATCTCATTCGATCGCAGTAATTGAATTACTGTTTTGTAAGATCGATTAAATCGTAGAATGATTAATCAAATCCTCTCTGTAATCGTCCGAATGGGCAAGATGCGTACCTCCGTTTCCGTGTTTACGTGGGGCATGGAAACGAGGGACGCTGCGCTCGAAGACGTCGCGTCGAAGAGGACCGCCGACCGTCGTGCCACAAATCTTCTCTGCTTGCTTCTATCCCCCTTTTCATGGAAACACTTGTTGATTTTCTCCTAAAATCAAGCCTAGATTGATGAAAATTTGTTATTTTCGTGCAACGAGTGATTCCATGCATACTCTTCCTTGCTTTACTTAATTTCATAAGACTTCTTTTAATACGTTTCTAATTTTACAGGTTTATTTTTTTTCAGGGCGCGTATAACTTCATCTTTTCTTTCTTCCCCACAGGTTCCGCTAATTATTATTTTTTCTTTCAGAAATTGTTGTTTCATGTGTGCCTAACGAATCTTTTATCATTTCAGGTGATACTAATTTTCTCTTTGTTTCAGTTTCTTGCGGAAAATCACTTGTTTGCTTTGTCCTCAGTGTAATGCCAATGATTATGCTATTTCTATGGATTTTGGGATACAAATACGTATCGGATACAACAGAACCAGGGGGAAAAATTTCTGCTGTGCAGAAAAGGTGAGATGAAAAACTGATTTATGTGAGAGTTCAAAATTTGTTGACATAGTCGAGCTTATTTAAATTTATCTGCTCATTTCCGCACTCTTGATGAACTTCAACCGCAATTAGGTGTGTCTTATTGTGGTCTTTTCTCAATTTCCAGAGTGGTTGATCTGGTTTACCCCCCGTGGAATGCTGGAGATATTTATTTCATTGACACATTATTGATTGATCATCTCAGTACCCACATGGATGTGGAGAGAATAAGATTAATTGGAATGAGGAACCCAAAGCCAGGGAACGGAGGGATGAGACGGTGGTAAGCGTTGAACCTTTGTTGGATAATCTCATGTGTTATTATAAAATCGGGGAAATCGCGGCATCGTTCTTTTTCCAATTATAATGTGATTGTACATGGTAATAACAAATATCTTCTCATTTCAGTCGGCTCGTTTTTGGGGCATCGATACCGGGCGTGTACTTGTACAGAGATGACACAGAGGACAATATTCGCCAGGCTCCATAGAGTGTTTCTCACTTCAACACCAGTTTATTTCGTTACCTCGATCACCGGATGGTTTCTTCTTCATTTATCGAATAATTGAATAACTTTTTCCACGTAAAACATCAGTATAGCTTGATATTCTGGCATTACTTCAGCGTAAAATCATTGGAAAGTAGATATATTTTTCATTCATAAGTGTCGGCCAAAAAATCGAGATCACTGTTGAGATTAACGATCGCAGCCAGAATTTGATTAAAAAAATTCTGTAGATTCGATTTTTATCTTTTTTTTCATCTCATGAATAAACGAATACCTTCCTTTACGAATTATTATTCAGAAAACTTTAAGCTTGATTATATCTCATCGTACAGTTTGTAACTGATGGATTATTTCACTAATGGATTTCTTGTTTTGTCTGCTCATCTGTTCCAGCGAGGGATCCGCAGTCTACTCTACAAAAAGGATGAATCCCGGAATCGATAGAATAAAGGTGAAGCAACCGATTAGACGACAGGTGTTGGGAGTACGACGAAACCTCGGGATCGAATAAAATGTAAGACAGCTCCACCGGATTTTCAAACGATCTTTTTTCGTGAACCGCGGCCTACTATGTTGAATTTATGTATCGCAGATGTATAGATTTCTCCATATTGGTATAATTGTCATTTTATTTTCCATTTCAATTAGATAGAATTGTATAGGCTCATGACAATTTATTTTCCTTAGTTGAATATGTTTAAACATTAATTTTATTAGTCATGATCCATTTCATTGATGGATCCGTTTTTGGTTTCGCTGTCCTGTTCAAAGTATAGTACCGAGTGTCATGATATCTGCAAAAATTCTGAAATAGTGGAAGTTGATTGAGAACAAGAGTCACATGATCAAAACTAAACGAATGAAGTTTCTTTCTATTATGCAGCAAGAGGAGATCTATGGTCCACTCGACGGATTGGATAAAGTGGAAAAAACCTTTCAAATAAAGAAAAGTAGAAATCTATATTGAATTTCGTAGCTATTCTATTCAGCGTGAATGATTAAATAGATAAAGAATGATTTCCCGTACAGTTCCTCATGAAAAAAATGAGATAATTTGGCTAGTTTAAATGAAGCTATTATGACCCTATCATCATTTTTTCTTTTTTTAGATTACCAGTTGTTTGAGTAAAAATGGTCATTTTTTAATCTATTTGTAAAAACGCCAGACATAATTTAGACTATGCTAGTGTGTTATCGTTATGTTTTATCATCGTGGCTCGATTTGGAAGAAACAGTGTTTGTTAGTACTCCATGCTTCTGTTCACCCAAATCTTGAATAAACCCGTCTCTAGATAATAATAGCGCTATTTTGAATTCTTGTATTGATTCTTAATGAACTTGCAGAATACGTAATTTACGTTGCGGCATAGTATTTTGTAAACTTCAATCCCTCGGATTACAATCTAATTGGTATTTATTTTTTTTATTCCAGTTGCAATTTGAGATCCCGACGATTTGAGGATTCAAGATCATCGAGAATATCGGCTTTGTGCTTCGCTGGATTGTCTAGACATCTGCAGAAAAGCTAAGTGTCTTTTATTCTTCAATATATCAGTGTTTAATTCTTGTTATTATTAGGTTTCGGCTTTGAATCAGTCGTTCGATAATGACTATATATTCTGTGTACCGAAATATCTCGAGAGATACGTATCGTACCGTGGAATGTTCAGAACGGAAACTTCGATCTCGGAAGGAAACACCTGACTATGTAAAACTGAACCCCCCACCCCAACCGGGCGGGCAGGCGGGCAGGGTAGGGCGGGAGGGGTAGTAACTTTCGAATTTCAGGCAGGGAACCTCTATTTGTTATTGCAGGTTCGAATTCTTCATAAAAGAATACGCAACAATTATTGGAAACGTTTCCTCCGATTCGATTCGAAGCGCATTTTTCGGAATCGTTATATTTTCAACTGATCCACTAAATTAGGAAATTAGGAAGTAGGTACGTGTCGAATGTTCTCAGGAGAACGATTCCATTGAGCGTATAAGTTAAAAAATTATATAGTTTGATTTCGTTCTTTGCACGCAAGTTTCTCATTGCAATCACGTGGACGGCCACATTCAATGGACTAACTACTATTAGCGCTACCCAAAAGTGGAACCCCGATGGTGAGAGGAACGGGACTCACCGAAAAAAAACCCCGGAGGTGAGAGGCGTGGGAACTCACCAGTGGAGTGCTAAAAGTAGTTGTTTCATTGAACGTTTACGTCCTCGTTGTTGTGATGCGAAGCTTTCGTCTGAAACATGAAATTGATCTCACTAATTTCTGAACGCCTTCGAGGTGATAGAGTTGAAATTACGCACAATCGAATTGTTTTTCCGAAAACACTCGTGACGTAGTTTGTAATCTGCGATTTCGCGCGCATCTCTTGGAATCGTTATATGTATTTTCGACCTCTTCACGAAATTCGCATCGTTTCGAAAATCGGGAAGTACGCGTCGAATGCTCTCAGGCGAACGATTTCATTGAGCGTATAGGTTAAAAAATTATATAGTTTGATTTCGTTCTTTGTGCGCAAGTTTCTCTTTGCAATCACGTGGGCGCTTACATTCAATGGACTAACTACTATTAGCGCTACCCAAAAGTGGAACCCCGATGGTGAGAGGAACGGGACTCACCGAAAAAAAAACCCGGAGGTGAGAGGCGTGGGAACTCACCAGTGGAGTGCTAAAAGTAGTTGTTTCATTGAACGTTTACGTCCTCGTTGTTGTGATGCGAAGCTTTCGTCTGAAACATGAAATTGATCTCACTAATTTCTGAACGCCTTCGAGGTGATAGAGTTGAAATTACGCACAATCGAATTGTTTTTCCGAAAACACTCGTGACGTAGTTTGTAATCTGCGATTTCGCGCGCATCTCTTGGAATCGTTATATGTATTTTCGACCTCTTCACGAAATTCGCATCGTTTCGAAAATCGGGAAGTACGCGTCGAATGCTCTCAGGAGAACGATTCCATTGAGCGTATAAGTTAAAAAATTATATAGTTTGATTTCGTTCTTTGCACGCAAGTTTCTCATTGCAATCACGTGGACGGCCACATTCAATGGACTAACTACTATTAGCGCTACCCAAAAGTGGAACCCCGATGGTGAGAGGAACGGGACTCACCGAAAAAAAACCCCGGAGGTGAGAGGCGTGGGAACTCACCAGTGAAGTGCTAAAAGTAGTTGTTTCATTGAACGTTTACGTCCTCGTTGTTGTGATGCGAAGCTTTCGCCTGAAAAATGAAATTGAGCTCATTAATTTTTGAACGCCTTCGAGGTGATGCAGGTGAAATCACGCCTAATCAAGTTGTTTTCCTGAAAACATTCAACGCGTACTTCCTTATCATCGATTGAAAGCTCAATTCTTGAAATAATCGAAAATTTTATTTACCATATTTACAGCGCCGTGTTCCTCGAACCGACTGAAATTTTTCCAATGAAACTTCCGTATCTTTTCATGCAGAATCCAAATCTTCAAAATGAAAAACTATTATAACAAGCGTTTGCGTCTGCAATTTTGAAGTCACGATGCCGCCCACCCTCAGCGGCTAGGGGCGCGGGGTTGGTTTTCACGTGGTCAGTTCTTCCGCTCACGATCGAAAAGTTTCCATTTCGGCACGTTCTGTCTATCATAGTTATTTAGGCAGCTACTTCGATGTCTCACGCCAAAGAACCCACCCTTTCGGTTCTTGGTTCAAATCTTGACAAAACCAAAGTGATTACAAGGTCTCATTTGTTGAGTCAAATCATTCATCCATGGAGAAAAATTTAGCACACTATCCAAACCTCATATGTTGCAATTAATACATCTGAATTTTCATTCCACGGAACGATCTTTCTCTATTCGAGCGTGCAGACCGTGGATAAATTTGTGCAGAACCGGAAATAATGATTTTCAATTTTTACGGCATAAATACGTATCCGCTCATTTCGTATGGAGATTAACATATTTCAACACTAACCAATTCTGAAGCATCACGGCCGCCAGCCTGCATGATTTCATTCGGATCTAGTCATCAGTGATCGATCATAGTCTTTCCTTAGTTTCGAGCATTGGGTCGCGTGACCGATTTCAGAGTTCTTCAGAGTCTCGGTCGCATTTTTCAACATGTTATTGGACCGATTTGGATTTTTTTGCAAAATAATTGTACTTGATCCACAACTCAATCAGACAAGCCGCGTAGTGTGGCTACGTAAGTAGCATAGATTCGTCGGTCTGAGGACGTGCGATATAAATTTTTGTATTCATTATTTTACTGATCGCCAGTCGTATTCTCGCGTTTAGAAAATAGAATTTCATGCAATAAAGCGCGGAAGAATGTATAAAATTGGGAAGAATATCCGCCTGACATACCGATGATCACACCTATTCAACCGTATTTATACGTTCATGCGTATAATGAACGTGATTTCAAGCGGTAATTTCTCCCGATTTCATAAGTTCTGTCACGTTTGTAATCATTGGAAGGGTTAAGAACTGTTGATATAGGTACAGACTCTTGTGAATAAAGTCGGCTTAATTCACAATGGTGTTGGTACGTCTGGATACGCTTTGTTGCTTGTGCTTCTGCCCATTGCATCATGCTGTTCAGATTCGCTTTTTATTTTCAGATGGAAATATGGAAAGCACAGGAATTCGGTGATAGTCTTCGAGTACTCGGGCCACCAGCCGGAAGATTAGCGCAGTGCTGTTTGATAAATCCACCCCCCGTGCGAAATGCACATATAATACATATCGCAAGTGCATATTGCGATTAGTGCAGTGCTGTGATATAAATCCATTCCCCGTGCGAAATGCACATATAATACATATCGCAAGTGCATATTGCGATTAGTGCAGTGCTGTGATATAAATCCATTCCCCGTGCGAAATGCACATATAATACATATCGCAAGTGCATATTGCGATTAGTGCAGTGCTGTGATATAAATCCATTCCCCGTGCGAAATGCACATATAATACATCTCGCAAGTGCATATTGCGATTAGTGCAGTGCTGTGATGTAAATCCATTCCCCGTGCGAAATGCACATATAATACATCTCACAAGTGCATATTGCGATTAGTGCAGTGCTGTGATGTAAATCCATTCCCCGTGCGAAATGCACATATAATACATCTCGCAAGTGCATATTGCGATTAGTGCAGCGCTGTGATGTAAATTCATTCCCCGTGCGAAATGCACATATAATACGTCTCGCAAGTGCATATTGCGATTAGTGCAGTGCTGTGATGTAAATCCATTCCCCGTGCGAAATGCACATATAATACATCTCGCAAGTGCATATTGCGATTAGTGCAGTGCTGTGATGTAAATCCATTCCCCGTGCGAAATGCACATATAATACATCTCGCAAGTGCATATTGCGATGAGTGCAGTGTTGTGTTATAAATCCACCCCCGTGCGAAATGCACATATAATATATATCGAAAGTGCATGGTGCGATTAGTGCAGTGCTTCAAGTTCCTTCCGCAAGTTCATCGAATGCTCATGGCCAAAGGATTCCTTTAGGATGGATACGGATTCATATCAATCCCGCTTGGAGCATCCGGAGGTCGAGGCCCGAGGATGATGAGTGTCCTATGCGATTAATCAACAACGAAGAAACAATCGTATCATCGTAGATGGAACCACATATCTATGGTATAATACAAATGTTCTTCACGTTATTCCTGAACTAAAAACGTCACCATGTGATTTATACACAGAATATTCAGAAGATGGCCCACTATTGGTACCGGCGGATCAGCCATCAAAAACTCATTGAAAACCTTTTTTCAAAAAGTCTGCCGTGCCCCCGTTCTCTAAATATCAACGATGAAGGTGAACCGATCAGAGAGCACCTTTAGAATTCAATCTGAACGAGTCTTGACTGTCGGGTGTACTTACAGCCAGGTGTAAAACAATTTATAGAAAAATTGAATCTTCGGACTAGATTCCACGGAATAAAAAGCGATACACTATTCTGCGCCTCGTTGTAGTATACCCAACAGTCGAGACTCGTTCATACGAAATTCTAAAGGTGCTCTTGGATTGGTTCACGATATTTCAAAAATGTGGGTACGGCGGGCTTTCTGTGAAAGGGGTTTCAATCAGTTTTTGACAACGAATCCGAGGGTACCAATAGTGAACCTACTCTTGAATCAAACGAAGTTTGATTAGGCATCCTGAAATCAATGGACTGAGACGAGTTCAATCACACATCACCTGTATTATCGTGACTGTCTTTCAACTGGATTATACCTACACAAGAGTTTTCATTTACATTACTTTCATATACTCATACGCGATGAGTCTTGCAAAAAAACCGTGTTGGCTTGGATTAGGCAGATCAGTATTGTAAAAATCCTAATTAAATTTCCATCTAATTACCTACCCATTACTTCTTCAATGTGTAATCGAATCATATTCAACCATCGATTACTTTTTCTGTGTGTAATTATGATGGGTGAATAATAAAATTGTAATGGGTAATTAGATAGGTAATTTCATTGAAAATTCAATTGCTGGATCACAGCACTGTCCGTACTCACGTGATCATCCCAAAGCAAGGGAACGGCGGGATGAGAGGGTGGCAAGTGTTAAACGTTTGTTAGATAATCCGATGTATTGTTACATAATTGAGGGAGTCGAGGCATCGTTCTCTTTCCAACTATAATGCGATTGTATAGTGTAATAACTAATCTTCTCTATTTTCAGTGGGCTGGTTTTCGGGGCATCATTAACGGGCGTGTACTTGTGTGGAGATGACACGAAGGACAATATTCAGCCATCGAGTTTCACCCAGCTTGGCGTCTGTGACGTTGGCGCCTCATTTTTGAAGATTCGATTCCTTTCCGAGAGTTCTGGAATCCCTTCGACTAGTTCTGGAGTTACCGATAGGTTTGAAGAATAGTTTTGATTACGTAGAAAATTTCGCTTCATCCAATCTATTCAATAACTATTTTGTTGATAAAATTACGGATTCCAAAAATATATGCAAAAAACCGTGGAAGTGCACACTTTTCTCAAGATGGCGGATTCAGCTCGCCTCCAATGGTTTGGGAGACTTCACATGTTCAGTATTATGCCAATACGGACATCTCTGCCCAGTTAGAAAACTTTCGGATCTTTTTTTCTATTTTTCCTCCTTTGACTCGAATACGTCTTTTTAAAGATCATTTACGAAACTCAGAGCTTTGATATACCTAATCATACAGTTGTCTATTCATCTGTTTCAGCGAGGGATCTGAGGCTTGTTCCACAAATCCAATGAATCAAGGACTAATGGGTCGAAGGTGAAGAATTCTATAAAATCAGGGCCGCCAAGAGTACGACGGTATACACGAAACGTCGTGATCAGATCAAGTGTGAATTAGATCTGTTTGTTTTTCTATTACCTATTTTCCTTTGCTGGGCTGCCTATTATTTTGTATTCACTTATTAAAGTAGTAATAACTCCTTTACATTGCCATTATTCGTTGAATGAGTTGGTAGTTGGTAAGTTGGTGCCCGTTTTGTTTCACAATTGATAAATAGCGCTATTCTCCGAATGAATCGACTATTCATCGAATAAATTTAATTAATTGTCATCATACAACCTCGTAAACGGAAGTCTTTGCGTCTCGTGCTTTGAATCTCATGACTATTTTTCTTGAAATTTTCTTGTTTTTCTTCGTAATGCTTCTATTCGGGTTGTCCACTTCATAGTTTTCGGAGTCCAGGTCATCCGCTTTGTAGTTTTCGGTGTCCAGGTTATTGGTGTCGAAGTTTTCGGTATCCAAGTCGTCCGCTTCGTAATTTAGGGTGTCCAGGTCGTTGGTGTCGAAGTTTTCGGTATCCAAGTCGTCCGCTTCGTAATTTAAGGTGTCCAGGTCGTACGCCTTGTAGTTTCCGGTTTTTCGATGTTCAGGTCGATCGCTCTGTGGTTTCCGGTGTCCAGGTTGTCTACTTCGTAGTTTTAGTGCCCAGGTCCTCCGCTTCGTCGTTTTTGAATTGATTCTCAATCTAATTATATGTTCCGTTGATCGTTGGTAAAGTTCACGTTCAGACGTAAAGACGACCAAAGTGATGAATGATTCAGTCGCCTGCGATGTCAAATGTGTAAGAAAAAGTTATTCGATGAATAGAGATTTATCCGGAACAAAATGGGCTAAAAAAATTAACTTCTTTCAAGAAAGCAATAACTATTTATCCAACGGATAGTACGTTACCACTCGAAAATAGTTCATTTGAAGCTCATTTGAAAAATAACTATTCGGATGGATTAAATTATTGTTCTAAAATTTCTGTGCCTTTGACTGTTTCAGATCTCCGGGGGAAACTTATTGATAATATTTTGCATAATTTCGAATGTTTTTCGCTTTTCCGATTTTATCTTGTGTATCCCCTAAAATTTCTGTGCCCTTGACTGTTTCAGATCTTCGAGGGAAACTTATTGATAATGTTTTACATAATTTCGAATGTTTTTTGTTTTTCCGATTTTATATTGTATATAGGTATGTCTTGAAATTCCTGTGTATATTTGACTGTTTCAGATCTCTGGGGGGAAACCTCTTGATAATGTCTTGATTGATTTCGGATGTTTCTTGCATTTATTATTTCAATCTCACCTTGTATGTGTTTGAATTTCTGTGGCTCTGATTGCTTTCTGTTCTACCTTGCATACCCATGGATTTAAGTGCCCTTTTTCTTTTCAAATTATCTGTATTTTCTGGGGGCGCGAACGGGCAGGAAACGGAATGGTGTAAGTGCAGCAGACTATTCTAGCAGACGGGCCAGGCTGTTTAGTAGGTGGGTCTGCTGGAATCGTCTGCAAGCTGCGGCGTCGTCTTCGGATCAACCTGCGAGCTTCATGAATTTCCCTTATTTTTTGAGAACTACGCGTGAAATTGATTGATATCTCCATACATGTTTCCGAATTCCTTATTCTGTCTCTTGTTGCTATACGTTTAGTTGCATGTATTTCAAATTCTGCTTCTCCGACTGTTTCAAATTGTGTTCACGCTGTTCTAAGTTTTCGAAATTGGAACTCTACGTAATTTTTGGTCTCTTCGGCGATGGTCCTGCCAAGTACACATCATCGGTTCCATCTTCGCAAATTGGAAAGGACATCGATTATGAGGGAGATGATACAAGCAAACCGCCAGGATCAACATCCAACACCGATACCCCTAGAGAAAATTAATTATGTAGAGTTCCGATTTAAAAAACTTAGAAGAAATAATGCGTGGATTAGGCCTACGGGGGATACCACGTCAAAAAAAAAAAAAAACGCGCCTGAAACCCAACCCCAGTGGTGGTGCGGAAGAGAGTTTTGCTTTGAAAAAATAAACTTCGAGTTTTGAGATGTTGAAAGCTATGCAAGTTTGAATCATTCGAAAAAGAAATCACCAGGGTGTCTACGGCTCCTGGAAAGCCTGGAATAGGCCTGAAACTTTTTGGGTGTCTTGTTTCTCCTTGTGTTTCTTTGTCCAATTTTCCTTGTTTTTTGTTGCGTGACTCTTCGTGATTGGTCGGTTCAAACTCGCTTGAACATGGCCGCCGATCTAGTGTAATTTCGGTGAGTGATTTAGTCTAGTAACAAGCCCGAACGCGACATTCTAACCTCAATTTCCACACACGGGCACACAGCAACCTCACGTTGTGGAGCATTGTGGAGTATGGAACGTTGCGTACTCAAGTGAATCTATGAAGGGCTTCCGCCACGAGTCGATGCAAATGGATATTAGGGTTGAAAACATCAGGAATCAATTGCTCTTTCATTATTATCAATTGCTCTCCTTTTCTTCTTAATTGCGCCGCCGCAGTTTTCGCGAAAAGAAATGATTGACGTGACTAGGACAACGTTGCACGATGATCGCCAAGCCCAGCCAAGCCGGACAAGCTCGTTTGACAGCAAACCTCAAGTCCCAGGAAGAGATTTACCTTTTACCTTTTGTTAAGCTCATTTCGGGAAAAAAAACTACGTCGGATCGATGAAAAATACAGATGGAGCAGTTTGAGAGCAATCATTTCCCGATTTTTTAGCCCTCAACGCTCGTTTCCATCATAGGCGCGCGCCGCGGCGCGCGTTGCGGGGCGGGGGGGTGGGGGCCGACGGCATATACCTATAGGTATACTCTATCGGCGGTGGGACGCGAGTTAGTTGTTGGATAAAATTTCATAAATCCTCCGTTGAGAGACGCGACTATAAAGTTTAGTAGCTCGGTCGGTAAACCTAACCTAAGACTACGGTGTAAAGGCAAAAAGCTCTCTTTGTGTATAGGATACGTTAAACTGAACATGAGATAACATAACCTAAAAATAAAAAAATGAGAACAGAACCTTTTAATAGATAAAATTCCGAATGGGTGAAAAATGAAAATCGAATAAT
Source organism: Phymatocera aterrima (assembly GCA_963170745.1). Lineage (NCBI taxonomy): Eukaryota > Metazoa > Arthropoda > Insecta > Hymenoptera > Tenthredinidae > Phymatocera > Phymatocera aterrima. The sequence continues at coordinate 3,855,973 of OY720670.1, forward strand.
GTTTAGACTTTCGAATAATCATCGATTGAATAACAGTAAAATTCTTACAATCTTTTACACTTCCTTACGATGGCATGATAGACATAAGCAATTCGTTAATCCTGCCAATGTCAAGTTTTTGGCCGATTTACTCGGCATTGATGATTTCAATGCGGAAAAAATTATGAGACGATATCAAGGCAAAAGTATATTTTCACCAACAGATCTTACCAGGACCCATGCTATCTGCGTGGTAAATATCTAGGCGATGATAATTCAGCTGCTCGTATTACTTCCAACCGAAGATCTCAAGTTTGTTTCTCGTTTAAATCTATGTCTGAATCTTGTTATTTATTAAAGAAAAATTTGATTTTACAGAAATATGGAATTGCCAAGGAGGTAGCGTCCACATTGCCAAACCTCTTTTTCCTTGCACCTTTCCGCTTGGAGCATAGATTAGGTTTCCTCAGGGATACAGGATGTGAAAATCTAATGCGGGCACTGTTAATATCGTAAGAAATCTGTAATGTTTCTATCTATTCTTCTTTTTCTCTTTAATTCTCTCAGACATTTCGATTACATTTGTTCGTGAAGTTTTCAGCGAATCGTATGTCTAAGTGTGGCAGATTTAAAGGAGCAACTAATACTACCAGCTGATGCTGATGTTACTCAAAATTTCATGAAGTGTCTCTACGAACCGCCGGATATACCTCTGATTGAATCTTACCCCGACAATCATACCCTCAGTAATATTCATACTAATGTCCTTCGACATTATCTAATATGGAAATTTTCGTATACAGCAGAACAAGTGGAACGACTTTTATTGCCTCGATCTAGAATGGCACATCAGAGCTTTTCTATGCTTAAAGAAATGGTCGATTTGTTACTGAATGAGTTCAAATTTGGACCAGAGAAGGTAACGTCTTATCTTTGATGTAAATAGATCATTACAACGTTTCTCAACACCTTTGATTACATTCTGTTTCGTTTTCTATACATCCCTTTACAGATTAGAAGAAATAGCAAATTGCTCAGTAGAAGTCCTTCTAACACTCTGGAAATTTTGACAAAAATTAAATACATCGGTAACAGTGAAACCAAGGCGTTGATCATAAGATATCCACGTGTTTTGAACAACATGGTGGACACGTTACAGGAGAAAATAAGAATTCTCAAAGAATTCAACGTCAGGGATGAATCCACATCAAATAATCCCGAAATATTTACTCTGGCTAGCAAAACCATAACTCGAAGATTAATAGAATTCCGATTCATAACAGAATTGCAAGGTCATTGGGTACATCCGCGATTTTTGTTGCTCATATTTTATATTAATTCAGTTAGAAGACGGTTGAAAATTTTAGAACTACTGAAAGTCAGGTGCATGAGTCTGCATATACTGTGCGCAAATGAGTCCACCTTTCAGAGGCAAGTTTAACATTTTATTTCAACAATGTAGTTTCCACTTGTTTTCATGTTCTTTTTTGCTTACATTATCTGCCGTTTGATTTGCGTATTCTTTTTCATTTTTTTTCTCAGGTACATAACGATAGGAACTGATAGAACTAAAGGCACGGATTCAAAGAGATTTTTATGCTACAAATTCGGTCTGGAAATCAAGGATCCTCGAATTGCTGAACTCAAAAGACATTCGATGTGGTGCCAGATTCCTCTTCTTCATGTGCATGAAACCTTCAATTCATTGGAAAGAAATCAATTTTCTTATGACGATATGTTGAAAAATATACACATAGTACTTTATAGGAGGTAATTACTGTCATTAGTGTCGTCGTCATCCTTTCAACAAAAAAAGTTGATGATTATTCTATTTCTTGTTTTTTTTTTCTCTATTCAACGAAAAAAATGGAATACAAATTTTCACGCTAACAACAGATTATTGGATCAATATGAATATACTTATTATTTAACAGAACGCAAATTGAAGACGAATTGAAGAAGATAGATTCAATGAAATTAGATCCATCCTGGGAATTAACACCGTCAAGAAAATTAGCTCTGTGTTTATACAACATAGAGAAAAAATATCACTTCGATGGTAACGGCATATGGAATTGTCAAGAGAATGAATCGGTGCCAGAAAATAATGAGAAAAAACTAGCTTCGCAAATTCTTAAGCAAATGAACAGAGCATAAGTGTTTTTTACTCGTTAGTTAATCTCCTTTTATTCTAAATGCCCTGTAGTTTCTCCGAAGTTTTCTCAGTCATCGCCGTGCTCCGAAATCCATCTTTGATTTTTATTTTCTGTTCCATACTGAGAAAAATGAAATACGATATCATGATGTTTGTAAATATAGGTTTAATCTCCATACGTGTGATATACAATAGAATTTATGAGAACGATTAATTAGTGTGAAATAGATTCGAAATTTGAACAATTGAAAACACATCAAATTTTGGATACGTGTTATTAATGTTCATATACCCACCCATATCCAATTGTACTACAGGATATTGTTTTTGTGACTAAGAGAATAAAAAACGAAAAAATACCGTTGCCAGAAGCGAAAGAGAATATAATATAATATACTAATTATTGAAACACATTATTTCTACGGTGAAATCAAACTTTCGATAAAATTTCAATTTACGGGATGTAATATTAACATGTTACCATAAAGATCAAGATACGAAAACCTTGTTTCTTACATCACAAAAGTGATTAACCGTTCTTGAATTGAATTAATTTTTTCTTTTTACTTTCATTCTAGCGATATCAGTCAATCGATGTCCGCGTTATCATAAACCTCAGTATTCAAATATTGAGAACGAGATTAATATTCGAGAATCGAGAAAAATATTCAGCCGCCGTATGATATATATCAGAAAAAAGGGCAATAATAATAATTAATATTATACATATATTCATTTATTTTATTTTATTTTTTCTATGTTTTTTCTATCTATAGTATAGTGTTTATAATACGAAATATTTATTATATTTCTTAAAATCTAGTAAACGGCCGTGATTCAATGAATAATTCATATTCAAAATACTGCAACACTGCGCTCGCTTTTTCAAATACTTATCAACTATCCGCTATTCCTATTGTACGATAGGAGTTGGTATGTACTAGAAATATGTAATTATTATCCCAACAATTTCGTATAATATACCTAATATTATAGTATAACAAACTAAATTCCAAATTCTAACTAATAATTAAACTGACAATTTTCGTATAATTTATTTTTGGTGCAATGACTATGTAACGACCTTTTTCATTTCTATATTGTGTATACCTATATGTATATAGATGTATATATATTCTTCAAAATTTGTCAACGGGCAACGATATAGCATACCAAACACTTCGTACTAATATAATTTCTTTTTCTCGTCTGTATATAAGTAATTATATATCAATTCGTAAAATGGTGATTATATCGAAAATCCGTTTGCTAACCGTGACAGATCGTATTATTGAAATCTGGTAAAAACTCGCAATCACGTGGAACAAGAAAAAAATAAAATAAAATAAAAAAAAAAACATTACGAACATTTCACTCGCGACGTTCTTCAAAATTTTTGCGAGATTTCGACTATGATTCGGTACACGGAGGGCTGAACGGATTTTTTTACTAACTCGCATGATTGTTATATTTGCGCGCTGCATACCGCGCGTACATACATACATATACCTATTCTAATTTTCTTATTCATAAATTGTTCGTTCAAAATTCTGTACATAATATTCGCAATTTATTTATTTTATATGATTCGTCGGAAAAGTCACGATTCAGATAGATATAACTATATATTCAAAACAAAAATACAATAACTACAAATTTTTGGTCCTCGCGTATATGTATAGTATACCGTGATGAAAATATTCAGGTATACGTACTATTACGTACAATTACTGGTATGAAAGATAGGCACAGCGATCATTGTATGAATTACTGCGAAGGCACATTGAATACACATATCGGGTTCGATAACAAAAGAAAAGAAAAGAGACAAAAGTAAAACAAGATAAATTGTTCTAAAGAATGAAACAGTTTCCGCAGTTTCAAATAGAAACGGAACGAAACAAATAGAAGAAAAAAACTTCTCACATATAATCTTGTTGGTCGTAAAAATAATCAGTGATTAAATCTAGACTCGAACCCCAGGGTTCGAGTCAGTTCATAAAAGGAGGTAGCTGAACGTAACTTTGTTGATTGCCTGGTTCATTTTTACCCAAAACTTGATCTTTGATACCCTGGCGACCCGGTGGGGAGTGCATAACGTTATACTCCTGTTTTTGATCCTGTGATTGCTGCTGCTGCTGTTGTTGCTGGGTATAGTCACCCTGATCATGTTGATATTTTTCTGCCGGACTCAGTCCGCTGACATATTCAAGTTGCTTGCTCTGATGTTCATCCTCGGACATTGATCCCGCCAAATGGGTTGGTGGCGAATGAGTATTCACCATGGTCTGATAATCGGCGCGCGTTAACTGCGGCGGTGGACTATTGTTGGCGTTCATGTAATCCTGGTGAACTCGCATTGTGTTCGCATTCGACGGTGCTGAAAATAGCGAGGCGTCGTGTTGCGGTATCATTGTCGCGTAGGAATAGGCCGATCCGTTATTGCCCGGACCACCGAACGCCGATGATGTGTATGGCGAGTTTGACGGACTCAGAAGATTCAGGTGGGGCGATAAATCGTACGCCGGGGTGTAAGCCCACGCGTCTGGTGGAGCCGCTGCGCTCCCCGAAGACGTGAATGGGTTCAGACTGTTGTTCAGGGATGTGAACGAACCGCTCAAACCTGGGCTCGCCGATCCTCCCGTCATGTAACTCGCGTTCTTTCGTGGCGGTTCCCGCTTTCTCCATTTCGCACGACGATTCTGGAACCATACTTGCACACGCGATTCGCTCAAGGCTAATTTCAACGCGAGCTCCTCGCGCGCAAACACGTCAGGGTACGGTGCTCTCTCGAAGGCTTGCTCGAGCTGCTCCAATTGGAAGGCGGTGAACGTCGTTCTGTTGGAAAAGAAAGAAAGCATTTTTACTTTGTTTTTTTCTGTCTTTTCCCGTTTTTGATAACCTCGGGTTTCGTAGGGTGGGGGTCGTAATGCGTAAAGACCAAAAAGTGGACAGGCCGAATTTCCGAATTTCAAAGATACGAATTCTAAAGTAGCGAAAGATCAAGAAACCGAAATTTTCATTCTTCATGTTTTACTAAATTGGATGACTGTTTCATCGAAAGGCTATCCGCCCGAACGCGCTTTCGTCCCAAAATGTATTTTCACATGGTTTATACATTGCGAGAAAACGAAGCGATTGGCAGAATTTCGAAAATGATATTTTTGAAATTGAAAATTTACAGCGGCTTATACGTTTCTATCACCCAATGAATCGAAGAAAACAAGATCGGAACTAAAGATTCAGAAACGTTAAAACTCCGATAAGCAAAATGTCGGGAGACCAGAATTCTGAAAGGCCTCAGTACAAAACAATGAGTGCATGTGTTCTAATGTCTCCCGACTTCTCGTTTTCGTGGCCTTTCCATTTCAATGGGTTGCGGAATTCTGACCTCTCGAGTTTTTGGTCTTCCGATTCATTAAAATCGGATTCGTTAACTTTGGTAATGAGCACGATTCTGAATTGCGAACACAAGACTTTCCACGCGTTCGATATTTTGACCAATCCGGATATCTCACCGCTCGTAGTCCTGCCCATGCCGAGGAATAATTTCCGGTATATATTCATCTCTATGTTCCAGTGTTCCGAATTTGTCGTTTCAACTTGATAGCCTTTCGTTGTTACGGCCTTCCCACATTTTGCACTCACGGTAATTTGACTTTCGGAACCTCGGCCCGTCTATTTTCTGGTCCTTCGGAATTTCCACCCCCCACCCGTTTAATATTTTCACGTTACATTATACAGCGTTAAAATATTTTTCATCGTTTCTCGATTGAATGCAACCAACTTTTTCCCAAAGTGCAGATATACACAGAACAAGGGTGGTTCGTTTTTCTCTTATAACCGCCGAACCCGTCTCTGAATCACAAGTCGTTTTACTTTCCTGAACAGTTCGAAATTCCTGCTCGCGTACGTAAAGAAGAAATTTCATTTTCGACTATCTACTATTGTATTGCATCGTCAGAAATGACGGAACAACCTTTGCTAGTAGAGGAAGGCATACTTTTCACGCTACATTCTCTGATTTTCATTCACTCCCCCCTCCCTTCCCTAGGCAATTAAAATTGTTCACTCGGATCTCACTCCGTTCCACCCACCCTATCATGTTGATTGAAGTTTGCACTTTTCTCACATGATTTTCTACCTTTAAGTGGTAAAAATAATCCGTTTCCGCCTCATATTCGGTATGACAAAAGTTCTCCTGGACTTGGCTAATCTGTTGTGTATGGATCCCGAACGTTCGTTTTTTTTTAATAATATGAAAGCAACTTTTCGAACTTTTCTTCTCTCGTACAGTTCAGTTTCGTGCAAATTTACAGGAATTTGAACGCGGTTTCACGGATCCTTCTAGTACCTATGTATGCATAGACAGATAAGCTATTTGAGAATTGAATCGTTTAACGTCATTTCATAATCGCGAGACTTGATCAACGCGGTGCCCATGTGGTTTCGGAATACATATACCTACAGATTCAGTCATGAAATTGGTCGCTTATATCACATACGATATACCTACCTATATGCGAGAATGAATGATATGAATGCATGCATGTATGTATATATACTATATATATATATACATGTGATGTATGTATAAAACGAGGTGACCAAATGTCGTCGGCATTTCGACACGCTATACTCAACTCGGATCGCCTACGCACTACATACGCTGAAATTCATATCGCAATATAGGTATATCTGTATATCCATCTATCTGTTATATAAAAGTGTATATAAAATATACACATAGGTAGATATAGGTACCTATATATGAACACCCGGTGCTATGAGGGACCCTCATGGAATTCCTAATTCTACCTAAATGCGACCGTCGTCACCACTCAGTATACCGTCGCGTCGCGGAGGGTGTTCCGCCGTCCACGTAATGGTCAAGCTAGATCGTTCCGATAATCTCGGCTAATTTTCAGAGATGTTATCCAAAGTATGAAATAAAAAGGAGAGGAAAAAAAAAGGAACAAAAAAAATCATGCCCGTGGTTGGGAAAGAAGAAGAATGAAAAAGAGAAAAACGCGATTATATTGTATGTTTTTTTTCGTACAATTTCAACCCCCCCACCCAAATATTTGTACGGCTCGATCTACTATATATATATATACATAATATTTATATATATATATATAGCGGTAGATCGTTTTGTTATTAATAATTCTCAACGAAATGTAAAACTCACCTGGTTTTCTTCTTCTTGATACCATTGTTGTCGGTCTTTTTTTTCGAATCTTTCTTCACCGGCTGCGTATCACTGCTCACTGTAACGAAACGAAGAATAAGCAAAGATAAATAGAATATTCACTGATTAGTAATTGGCACTTCACTATACGTCGGGGTGGATTTTGAATCGCCGTATTGAAAATGAAAATAAAGTAAAATGGTATCGGGGCAATCTATCGTTGGCGGTATGGCGCGCTGTACTATGTACGTGTGGCTCACTGCCGCGCCGGTATAAGGTATACTAGTTGGAATATGAGGAACGTACGCTATGAGGATGAACTCGCACAAATTACTGTATATCAACCATCAGGGTTGTTTAGCTGGTTGAGCAATCAATTCACGTTTGATTTACGTTGATTAGTATTTATACGAAGCAGAAAGAGGGGCGCGGGCGTGCAGCGCAGATTATTATACCGACGCGACGTATGATGCACACGTATAAGGTACCTACTGTATTCCTACTCTCGTCAAACTTAGATTTTTACAATACGCGTGGATTTAATGTTGCATAGGTAACCAAGAAAAATGGTAAGAGGAAGACACTTGGAGAGAATGTTTTTCCCCCTTCACAGAAAAATTCAACTCTCCCGCGTGTCAAATCTCCCGGCCTTAATTGTTATCCCTGATAATATATAGGTACGTAATTGTTCCAATTATCCTAACAAACCGCAAAGTACGTACGTTATAGCGTTATAAAAAGCGTGTGAAGCGCCCGCGCGCACGCGTGCGTTCGTGTGTGTGAGAATTGACACAAAAAGTACAGAAATTGATACCGCAATGCTGAGTCTGTAGCGCGAAACTCTGACCGGAGTGGAAAATTTCGATGAGAAGAGTGATTGAAATGGAATAAAATAAAATAACTTTTACCTGGGGTCATTGAGTTCATGGAATCGTCGGGTTTTCTCTTGACCGAATTGTTCATCTGCAATCCCTGCTGGAGGGTCGTTGAGCTCGGAGCTGCCGACGATGATGTAGACGTGGTTACCTCCTGGGCCTGGGACAGGGGCGCGTACATTGCCGCGAGTTCGAGTTCTTTAAGTTCTTTTTGCTGCTGTTGTTGAAGTTGATGTTGGCTGACGGATACGTGAGAATGATGATGGGTCGGCGGACTATTCGATGAATCTAGCTTGTGCAGATGACCGCCCGGCGGCAAAAGATCGCCGGCATGATGCCCGCCGTGAAGACCAAGCATCACTTGAATGCTGTGAACACTTCCACCGCCTCCTCGAGGTGCTCCAAAATCCGAGAATATCGGATCGTCGAACGGACCACCTTCCATTACGTAGAGGCTTTCTGTATTTCTGGCTATTTTATCCAAACTTTCGGTGCTGTACAGGAGGAAGAGGCGGAAGAAGAAGAAGAAGATGAAGAAGAAGAAGGAGGAGGAGGAGGAGAAGAAGGACCGGAGGGCCTCTTCCTCGCGATTCAATCTTCCGATGATTTTCTTCTCTCTTGTCGTATGGGTACGAGTATAATGTATAGCGAACGAATTAGTAAACGTAGTAAAACTGCAGACGAAGTTAAAAGCAATTATGCAAAAATGTGGATGATTGCAGCCAACGAACGCACGTAATGGAATCTGGACCAATTGCGATCAATTGTTGGCGGTTATGATTAATTTTGATTAGTTTTAACCAAAGTTAACGAACTGAACTAGATCTACCGGGCCTTGATGCCCGACTGAACTTGTTAAAACTCTGTTCAGTATCTCGGAGTCGGTTGCCTCGACAACACTCACTTCTCTCTACTAACGGGAGTAACACTGAGCCTCCGACATCACACTTACACACATTTATATTTTAACCAATCCCAACTGCCCCGCCTCTTACACCCCCGTTACAACCAATACGGTCACTCCGTACCTCCGCTACCAACATCGTAGCTACTAGGCTACCAACACAACTGTATCCATAACCAAACCCACCAGGATGCGGGTACCATACTCCACGCACCACGAGTCACGCTGCACGCGCAACTATACCTATGTAAAACCGCGAGTATAGGTACCTCATACTACTTCCATGCAAAGCTACACAGAACGCGCGTCATTGGGTACGGCACGGAGGATTTTCATACCGCACGATAGTCAAGACGGACATTAGGACGATCAATTTTCGAGCGCCCACGCGCGCATACACATACCCTATGTTTTTTATTGTACAATTTTACAGGAAACCCGCCTTGCCCCCTTCCATTTCTCGCGGCGGTGCGGGAAAGGCCGAGAGAGAGTGAGAGAGAGAGAAAGCGAGCGAGGTATCAATGAAGTGCGCCATACGTCGGTGACTTTTCCAAAATCGTAGAATACTGTTATATATCTCCACTCCCATCTGTACATCTCGATCGATATTGATTCTAGAATGATCGGATATCCTAATGGCCGCACCACCTTCGTCGGCTGTTAGAGCGCGACTGACATCGGTCCTCTTGCAATACTTTGTCAGAGATTGACTACGACTCGGCGTAAATCCAACAATCGTGAGGAATTGCCTCGAATTGACTCAATCAAACTACCCCCATTCGTTCGGTCTCTGCAGTTATACCGTTCACTATATACATACCTCTACGCTACGTCTATGTACATATGTGTAGTATGCTATAGACTCAGATCCAACACGGGGTCTATCAACTGCTAATTTAATTGTCTTTAATTAACTCCAAACGTACTGATTTTCATTACATACCTACTCTCATCGTCTAATGGCAACGCGCGAATGTCCGAGACAACGCTATGTGCGTACGTATGCGTGCTGCGCAGCGTTATTGTCGTGTGGGCATACGAGGGGTTGTTCACTCCAATTTTCGGTGTACAAATGACCTTCCACTTGGAAAAACTTCCGAGGACTTGCCAAGACTCACTCCGAATTCCACAAAATTCCAAAGTCTTCCACGTATGAAGCATTCTCTGACTTCCCAATAACTTCCAGCTACTTTTAGTGACATCCAAGACTCTCAAGACTCCCGAGACTTCCAAGATTTCCATATAGACTCCCGAAGAATTGCAGAGAATTCCAACGATCTAAGACTTCCCGAGTAAATGGCCCCTCTCGGGTATAGAGATTCCGTAAACGCGGCTTATCATCAGGTATGTTTGAAATTTGTCATCGTTTAGAGTTGGTGACCAATTCATTCGGGAGCGAAATGTACAATGTACTGTATAAGTACTATTTGTATAGACGCGAATAATGGACATCGGTAAAGAGATTACGCGGATTGGTGCAGATCGCGAGACATGATCGCTGCAGGAGGAGTGCGTATTGTGCACAGCGGTAAAGTTAACTCGCCTAAATGGGTTTTAACTCGACGTGATTTTGCCGACGAACCACTAAATTGAACGAATATGAACCTAAACTGAACTCAACTAAGCTAATCATATCACATTACCAACGTTATTAGCCTGCCACGATATAAGTAAAGGTCCGAATGCTTCCTAGCTGCAGTTCACACTGGGCACTGTCTCCTGCACCGGACCTTACACGTACTGCAGATATTCGGCAATACTTACATACTTTCTTCCATCCGCATACCGACATACGCATATAAATATACCTGATATCATATAAACTGCACGCGTTCGCAGTACACGAGTGGAATGCAAATATCAATAGATCATAACATATGATCATGGTTATGGGGATAAAAATCAATCGTATGCGTTGTACACGAAACGCCGGTGCTATTGTAAAATTTTTGAACAAAATCGACCGCCTATGGTATAATTACAGCCGCTGCTGCTGCTGCTGCTGCACCTATGCAAGTTCAGGAATTTCTCAAGTATCGGCGATATATCAATCGCATCGTAAGTGCTGCGGCAAGAAAAAAGTAGAAAAGCGAATAAAAATTATGGAATATCTGGATGTAGGACCGACGCGGTAGAACTATACCTACAATCGAGTGTGAGTTTTGGAAAAGTGTTAATCTCGTGGATACCGGGAGCCGCGTTGGAGCTGGAGCTGAAGCGGGTGCGGAGATTCCTTCTCTGCGCTCGCGCGTTAGCCAGCCAACGAAACGAAACCGCTGCAGAGTGCAGACGGTGGGTGTAGTGGGTGGTGGAAGCGAGATCTTCTAAGGGTGAACTGGTGTTAGTGTGTAACCAAGCTCCCGTCGCATACGAGACCCTCCTCGTCGCCGCACATCTACTGGGAGTTTAGGACCTCCGCGCGGGTTCTGGGATATACTCTGCATGGAGGCGGTATGCCTCGCGCGCTCATTGGTCCTCATTTTCTGCTGGTATAACGGCGGACCGCGGCGGAAGGAGGAAGGAGGAAGGAGGCTGGAGGCTGGAGGACGGAGAACGGAGTAACTAACCGCCGGGAGTGGGGAATTATTACTGAATCATTACTCTCATCCGAATCCTACGCACTATATTGCTTACATGCATATACACATTATACCTTTGCGGCATAATGATAATACACCTACACAGAGCTTGGAAAATATGTATCGATGACGAAATCGCTGCAGTTTTTCCACGATCCGCGATGCGTATGCGACACGTTTGCGCTTACATTTTCCGTTTCCTTTCTCCTTTTTCTATTCCGTAACGTAAACGTGAACCGTAATCTGCCTTCGCGAGAGCGCGGTTACTGCAGAATAGGTGGACAAGATTCATCGAATAGTATGCAGTGTTTTTACTGCAGTCGGATATTCCTCTATGTCTTTGGCAATGATGGATTTTTGTATACTTCCTGATGCCACCTGTTGGTAATACAATACATACGTTCCGGAATGAGTTCAAGTGGTTTTATAGCTCCGCGGAGAACTATAACTGCAGACGCATTTGATATCGCACGATCTCAGACGTTGATACCTAATTGGCTGATCGTTTGACAGTTGTCCAGTATATATAACATTCTCAATTCAGTATACGGAAACCGCGCCTACGTTCTAAATCCGATCAATTAAACAACCGCGTACAATTATAATATAGCTATAATTATCATCATATTATATGTATATTATCGCACACTTTCGCGACGAGGTAGTAGATATGTATATGTATACACCACGTCCTAGGTATACGAGAAAAAACTCTCGAAGTCCGATCATCACCCGGCGATGAATTTCGGAGGATAAACTAAAAAAAAGTACATACATACATACATACATATATGTATGTAATATATCTCATTAAGGAAATATTGCATTCTTTTTTATTGTTTCTTTTTATTATGTATTAGGTATATATATCGCGTCTGGCAATAAACTCGTGTCTGCAGGGGTAAAGGTTGCGAGTTTTGTTTTCTCTTCCCCCACCCCCTTTTTTCGATGTGTAGGCATACGTTTTATCATTGGCGTGAGCTGCACAGTAGCAAGCTGCGTGCGTAATGTCGTTTGTATTTCATTCTCCCGCGCGTGAGTTGGACCTCAAGCTATAACGTAGAGATGCGCGTATGCTTGCTCGTCGAAAGGCATCTAGGTAGCTATAACATAGCTGCCTGCCTGCCTGCCTGCCTGCCTCCAATTGAGCCAGTTAACGTCAATTGAACTAAATTGTTTCAATTGAACATAATTGCTGCAAGGCGACGGGGGTATCTCCGTACGTTGTTACACATGTAAGTATATACATACACATATGCGCGGTATGTACTCATACGCGTATATGTACATACACGTATCTGTGTGTATATACGTTTGTGTACTCTCTCGTTCACCGGCATCCCAATCTTCCCAGGCTTTCTGAAGTCACATTTTTTTCCTTATTCATTATATACATTATGAGAGAACTATGAAGCTGCACTGTACACTATACGCTAATATAACGTTCGGAATGTCCTGACATGCAGTTTCCCTACGTTGTACGCATGATCTTCAAACTTTCGGAAAGAGTACCTACATCGTTATTATTATTATTATTATTAGTATCGCGAGAATGAATCATAGACAGAGCCTCGCAGATAGCTGAATAATTTTTCGTGTAATTCTACTTTCATTTTTTTCCGTGCCCTCAAACGTATGTAGATATGTTTGCATAAAAGTGGATGAAATGAATTCAACGATCCCATTTGGCATTGGCCGTTGCCATATCGACCTTATATCCAAAATAAAGACACGGTCTTGTCTATTTCTCTCTGTGTATTCTTCCGTTCAGTATACCTATCTGGAAGATGCAGTTCGTTAATTAGGCCCACCGGACACTTGATTTACATTTCATGAAACGGTTCTTTGCAAACTTATTCAAACCCGTGAGACGACTGGAAGACATCGAAAGGACGCCTGATATAATTCTTCTTGATTCCAGACTGCAAGAAAGCGGAAATTCGCCGACTTTTGGATGTCTTTTTTAGTCACTCTATACGCGTATTCAGTTAAGTCAGAGAGTGATTTTGTGCCAACTATAGATCGGATGCACCTACATTTCACCAGTTTCACATGCCGCTTGTTGAAACTGTAAAATATTCGCCGAGATAATACGAGACTCGTGCATCGCAGGATGACAAACATCTCCGTATATATACGTGTACGTCTAGAATACAACGTAGAGATGGTGTCATGTCGCGCATATCCTTATTAAAAATTCATGTACGCTATCATATAGGTATATACGTATTCATGGTGCGACGTCCGTTTTCCAGATTCTATATGCGTATGTACAAATAGTAGCGAGTAAATACTGTTACATGTAATTTATAGGAATCGATGATATTACTACCGATTGCTACGAGATTCTTTCAGCATCAATTTTCATCCGGTTTTGTAAGATGTACCGATATATACATGTACATAGGTAGGTAGGTAGGTATATATAGGTATCAGCTATAAGTCAGCCCTATAAACTCGACCCACATATTCCGTGAGAACGAAATTATTATCGCTATTACTGTGTATAAATTTCTCATGACGTTTCGACGGAGGGTGGGATGGGATGGGATGGGATCGGACCGGACTCTGTGGGATTCGTAGACTTTCATATAAGAGTTTTCCTCGCTGTATAATGGTGGTACAACCTATAGCCGGCTATACGCGTGTGTAAATTTCATCCCGCATAAGATTTTGCTGCGGGTGGCAAGGCAAAGCAAGGAGAGAAAAGAAGAGAAGTAGATATATTACGACGCAGTATATATTGCGGGTATATGTATATCACAGTTTTGGCATTATACCCACTAACAATAAGTACCTAGGTACTGACGTGGTAATACGCCGTATAACCGCGATATCGAACAGACGTGGATGAAAATCGAAAAGTAGCGGATATAGTGCCGGTGGAAAAACAAAGATAACGAAACTCTCAATTCCCTGTGATACTGCAGGACGAATGTGATGCACCTTCATTATACGAAACGTCTAATGTCCGTTCTCGGTTCAAGACTGAAAAGTGGACATCCGATGACTCCAGAGATTCGGTTGATCTTCCTACGGATGAAAATGAGTCAGAGAGTAGAGTTTCCGCGCTACCTTGGACCGCGTTGCTGTTGTACACGGCCGAAAAACTTCCGGTCTTCGATATTATAACGTGGCATCATTATCACAATATAAATATCTACTCAACAACGAGGGATAGGTGTATCCCGAGATCTCGTTACTGGACACGGGATACAGGAAATTTTTCGAAGATAAATTACACCGACACCACCGCGGTACCACGCATTGAATCTCGTTTTACGTGCTTACTCCATTCGTAATAATAGAACGCTGCATATTACGTCCGCGATCTATCTTTCAACGCGTTTCTCATCAGACCTGTTAACCTCTACGAATACACACACATGCATGTACCTAAAGGACAAATAATAGGCGAGAGAAGTATAGCTACAACTATATATCTATAGGTGTAAAATCCAGCCTCTACACATGTATATCGACGTATCTTTTATTGTGTGTTCGGTGCCCACAGAGAATCCCTAAAGGAATTGATCCCTCGATCGGAGGGGCGAGTGGCCGACTTGGTGGTTACCTCTCTATGGCACCACTCTGGTCTCGTGTCCCGTATGATGCATTAACGTATGCTTTCAATCGCCGTGTGCTAGACGTTACGGTATGAAAATTGCCAGCTCTTCGCGACACGCGACCCGCAGCTTCTATGTATATTATTTAATTGTGCCATAGGCATATACCTATGAGAATTTCATTGTATAGCAATAGAAGGGATTGAATCAATATATTTTCATTTTTTCCCTAATCTTATAGTTCCCTCGGATTCATCGTTATCCAATTTATTACCTACATTTTCTGTCCAGTTCTTTCGGACGTCTGGTTTTCACGGGAGAGGAATGCACGACTGCGGTTAAGCTCCATGGAATGGCTTGAAATTTGATAAGAATACTGAAAACATCTCGTTATCTTCATCTTCTTCATAACTTCTGGTAGCCGCTCATCTATCTAATACCTCTCGATTTGTTCCAAATTATCGGTTTTATTGTCGATTTTTTTCAAATTTCAATCCAACTCGGGGTGAATAAATTCATACTGACTCCCGCCTCGTATGAATATCGTACTTCGCGGTGAATTTAGTTCTCAGATTGCAACTTGGCGCGCTACTTTCCGGATTTAATATATCAAACAATGTAACGCGGGTTGCATACGATGTCTTCTCTGTTGCATATATGCGAGGCGCAATGCGCCTCATTGTATGTAACCCGCGGAATTGGTTCTCGAACATTCTGTAAGATGGCGACAGCAGATTTTCCCGGTGATGGCGCCCCCGCGCTCCCACCGCGGCGGTTTTACAAAGAATAATTTTGCCGCGGAAACTGACAAGAGCGCGGTGAATGGCTTGAATTCGATTTACGTATTGTGAGTCGAATTTTTGGGAAAGATGTCGGGAGGAATTGGTAAAAAGAATCGTAAAACGTGCAGCATGTGTGTGAAACGAAATGGCAATCATTATTTATTTTAATATATAAAAAGAATGCAATTCAAATTCAATTTATTGGAATTCGTAACAAACTGCAGATATGCGTACACCTGTAATTTTATTCAACAGTTCGTTATGTCTGGTGAATATTTGGACGTGATCATCGTGCAGCTACCATTTCGAGATTCTTCTCGTATCTCAATCCTCATTCCTTATTATTTCTAAATTCTCCAAATTCTTCGTGATATATCCTCAATCTAGTATTTACCTTTCAGGAATTGATACACCGCGCTAAAATCCTTCTTGCCTAAACCCTGTCCTATAGCAGCTCTATATATCTGGTGCGCAAGAGATCCTAAAGGAATTGGAGTTTCCGTACGCGTCGCAGCTGATTGGGCGAGCCCCAAATCCTTAGTCATTAACGCAGTGCCGAATCCTCCCTGAACAACAATTAGCTTCTTTCAGCCCATTATTTTACTCAATTCGTTGTTTTCTTTCAAATACATAATATATGGGCGGTCGTTTCCGATTTCGAAAACGCGTCTATTTCATATAAATCAGGGCCGGGTGGAATGCCTTGAGAAATCTATTTGAAACGGTAAATGGAAAATGCCTGGGGAAATGTGTTTGAAATGAAAAATGATTTTCGAATGGCATTTAAGACAGGAAATAAAAAATGCCGTTCGCCATCATGAATATCTATTCGGTATATAAAACCGTCGCGTAAAACGCCGTTTCAAATCTCTTCAAAGTGGTCAATAGAAAAGGCTGTAGAAATGAATTTGGATTGGAAAATTGAAAATTGATAATGGTTTTCCAAAAAGCATTTGAAATGGAAAATGGAAGATGCCATTTCCATTTTAGGTATCTACCTGAAATTTAACTATTTTCCATGTTACTCGGCCCTGCATATAATTAACGAAAAGTATTATTAATATGAATCATGGATTGTGCAATTGTCATGAATACGGTGTCATCACCAACTACAGTCAAATAATTGCTGTGTAATCGCAGACGCCGCAATCGCACAGGGACACTCACTTTGTAGTCGTTTGAGCTGGGAACATTCTCAATGACGCCTGGTACCGGATTGTATAATTCTGACGACCAGCATCGCCCAGAACTTGAATTTATCACTGAAGCTAAAACCTTCGGGTCTAATCCCAATCTGGAAAAAATGATTAATGGATATCGTCAATCTTTACAAATTCGATTAGATATCTCGTTCGATTATTCATCATGTTCACATTACTTCGACTGTAAAAACGTAAATGAATCTCCAAATTCCGCGACTTCAGTGCTACGGGAGAGCGAGCGCTGGATTAGTCGCCCTTCTTTTTGGGACTCGGGAAGCTTCGACTACGAGTGAAATATAATGCGCTCAATCTGCACCAGCTATACTCGGTCATGAACATTATCGACATCCAAATGTCACGGTGTGAGAAGCAGAGCGTGTTCGGCATTTTATCAAACGTCGTACAATACGGTTTTGACAGTTTTATCACCTTCGAGCCTTTGCCGCAGCAAGTATTTATAATATTCAAAATCGCTATGATATGTCACAGTATTCTGTAGTTGATTACCCCCAATTTAGGCCCTGCCCAGAATTTGTTCGACGTTTCATTCAAGAAAATGGCAGCATTATATTAATGAAAAAAGACAATCGGGGAGCAGAAATGGCTACATTAATTCTTGGAGTGGTTTGGCGAGCGCCCACTTTTGTTGTGATTTTTGGAAATTTTAAATTTCGTTTTTAGATGACGAGGAACGAGGGCCTTTTCCGTCTCGTGAGTCCTCATTTGGAGTGTTCTGCGGGTTCGCACCGCTCTCCCTTACTTTATACCTGTATATTATCCACGTATATTTATATATTATATACCTTTCTCCAAGATTAAATGCCTCCGCTGTACCGATCATGCTGATACCAAGGAGCATGTTATTGCAGAGCTTAGTTGCCTGGCCAGCACCAACGCTGCCGCAATGAACCACTCTTGACCCTAAGGCCATCAAGAGTGATTCAGCATCTTGAAAGTCCGACCTCGAACCACCGACCATAAAAGTCAAGGTGGCGGCATTCGCGGCATTAATACCTGCAGAGAATGTAATCAGGGAAAATTGTCTTCTATTAATTAACACGACTGTATGCGATGAAAATTTTTGTTCGAATTTGAAATTTATCAACGGGCTCAATTAATTACGATCAGTCGATTACCCCCGGATACAGGAGCGTCGACGAATCTAGCGCCCTTTTTCTTCGCTTCAATTTCTACCTGCTTCGCCACTGCTGGATCGATCGTACTGCTGTCTACCAAGAGCACATCCTTCTTTACTGAACTGGAATAACAAATTTAATACCTGGTGCAACCGAGCAGATAAATGGACAGATTTTAATCGATTTTTCTTGTTATTTGTTAGTCATTGTTCGTGCGTTCACCTTAGAATACCGTTTTCTCCTGTATAACAATCCAAAACGTGTTGATTCGAGGGAAGCATAGAAATGATTACATCCGCATCCTCCGAAACTTCGGCTGCATTTTTAGCCCCGTTTCCTCCAGCTTCGACCAAGCTCGATACAGCTGAATTGTTTACGTCATAAGCTGTTAATTTGTATCCCTGTTACAGGTGGAATTGTCAAAGTTGTGATTAGTATATCTGTGGGAATATTTTGTTAAAATTACTAATCGTAAGCAGTTCAATTTCGATTTTTATTACCTTCTTTACCAAATTTCTTGCCATGTGGCTGCCCATATTTCCTAATCCGATGAAACCGATCTTGGAAAAATGTCTTCTGCCTGAGAAATTGGAATTTCACCAAAAATTGAGTACATATATATTCCTGGAGAGATTACTTGGAAGTAGCCAAATTTTTTAGCCAATTTTTGGCTCAAACTTGTCCAATGGGCAGCTCGGAAATTCTCGAAACGCCGAAAAAGATGAACAAATAAACTTTGGCGAAAATAGTATCAGGTACTAAAATGCAGAATTGAAGAAAATTATGTCTGGTTTGCAACCCTCGGCCGCGTGAACCAGCCAACACCAAGCTTACATGCGATTTTTTCTTAGTACCGATTTCGGCCATTTCAGCATTTGAATTAACAAAAATCAATTTTGTACATAACGAAGTTAGCACTCGAACTTTGGATATTGAGGGAAAGGTCTCAATCAATCAACTGACTCAACTTGATTGATTGAGACGTTTCCCTCAAAAAATCAATTTTGCTAATAAAATGTCGAAAAGTTCCATTCCAAAATTTGTTCAAGGTGCCAACAGAGGCTCACGGCGTTCAACAATGTGAATTGAATGATTCAATAGCTAAATAAATTTTTATAGCATCTGAAACGAATGAACGATATATTCGCCGAAAGTGGCCTACAGTTTGAATTGGCTACAAAAAATCGATCACCATTGAAAAAAGTGGTTTTCGTATCGGTTTCCCGAAAACATCAATTTCTGCTGAGAATCTAATATCGCCACTAGATGTCCCCCTCAAAACCCTACAACTTTCATTCGATATATTCGTGTCTACGACTTTATATGCCCCACCCTGTATACTATAGATAAATTTACCATTTCTCGATACGAAAGATGATCGTCCGATAAGCCCGATGACGGTCATCGTTTTAGTCCTAAACGATAAAACGAACAGATTGTAACGCAGAACTGTGAGAATATAAGGCTGAAAGAGTATAACTGACTAGCCGACTAACTGACTAAGTAATTATGGTAATGTAATGTGAATATAAATTACGGAGTGCAAGACAACAATTGGATGATCAAAATTTCCAATGAAAATTCTACTCGCGATCGTGTTACTATTGAGTATACGCGAAGAAGCTCGTAAGCCTCGAGTATCACACTGCTGTATGATAATTACGGAATTATAAATCGCATGTTGAAACGTTCTGAAATGATATACTTCACTGTTGTTATTGGAGAGTTTAAAATCACTGACGAAGATAACGTAACTTGATAAAAGTTTATTCTTAAACATCATGGTGCCATATATATTGTCATGACAATTGCGTAACCGTATAATAATGTATTCCTTAGTCTGGAAATGTTATAGTACAGTGAAATCATACCGCTGCAGGAAGTTGCTAATTGCGATCTTGATTATGGTTTAAGATGCCATTCAAGATTCAGGGCGTTCAACAATGTGCAACAACGGGTATTTGATGCGTTTTCAAGAGCACCTTAAAAGTATTCCGGAGTCACCTCGAGGTGCCGTAGGACTCGCTATATCGAATGTATTAAAGAAACCGCTTCGAAAACGAGAATCATAAATATTCGCAAATGACTCGATGGATTTTGATGAAACTTCCAGAATTCATTGAATACGATGGCAAAGAGCGGCTAAGCTCTTCACTTTCCCAAAAAATCGATCAGATTTGACGAAAAATCAATATTCCCTATGTTAGCTAGGTTATAGATTGCCAGCCGCGACTCCGGTGGCCTCGTAGGGCGCTATCGGAGACTCACGGCATTCAACAACGGCTAACAATACATTCAACAATGGACAACACAGGGTCTTCCATGCGACTCCAATGGCCCCTAATTAAAGGCTAAACAAGCGATCGTAGAGAACGAAAAGAAAAATTCCCACCACCTAATATAATAATGAATGTTTTCTGTTCGATCGATCAACCTTTCAAACTTCCTGACGGTGTTCTTCATCCCCGAAGATTATCTCCTCAGTTTAATTATTATACCGTGTCGTTTATGTACACGGGGAGTACAAACATTTATTGTCAGATGACCTTCGCTCGGTTTTTACCTGACTATTAATAATTATGAAATAATTAGCACGGCGGTAATTTAGGTCAATGGATTTTGCGGGTTCCTTTTTTACCTACCTACTTATCCGAAGATGAATCGGGAGCGATATCGTATCCCCATAACGAAAATAAAAATGAAAAATTCTAACGTGGGTCCGGCGGAACGAAATTTTCTGCGCATTCGACATAGCCATATAGTTTTTTTCTAATAATTTCTTGTGCAATTTTTTGTTTCGCTTGTTTCCCTTACGTGGATGAGCGATCGAACGAAAGATATATCATTTATTGCTGCACATGTGAAACAACAAGGTATGTGTGTACATACATGGATACGAGACTCGTATACAGAGCTGTCAGCTCCGTAACTATACGATAACACCATTTCACTGTCAATTAGTAGATAAACGTTCAAAGGTGGTACGGGCAATAAAGTTCTTTCATAAATACTCGCGGTCGGTTATGCCTTTGTATGTATACTCCTCGTCTGGGCGGTAATACCTAAACCTCACTCGAAAAAACGCGTAGGCGCACGTGTTGTACGTGTGTACTTTACCACACACGCCCGGCTTATCTGAAAATTGTCACCGACGGGTCTCAGGTCGCGGGAAAAATGCTTAATGATACGTTCATATTCAAGAGAGCGAAATAAACAAACTGCTAGGACTAGGATAATATATCATGAAATTACGTATCTGCCTGTACACATCGCGTTCGCGTAGATCGATCTCATTCCTACAACATACCGTCGTTATTATTTGTTTCATTAAATTCCCTGCAGCCTTCGCGGTAAGAACATACAAATGTATGTACATGAATTATACCCACGAACAAGAGTCGCTACGACAGATTGATTATGATGTATACAATGTGACGTAATCCTTATAATTATTGGGCAAGAACATAAAGAACGAGAACAAGTTCGGTGTATAATAGTATAGAGTCAATAAGCGATGATATCGATCGAGCGCGGAATTTGCATTTGCATCTGCATCTTCTGCCAAATGATATTCGCCGAACGTATCAGCCTGCAGATACCATTGGAACCCGATTCTTGGATATCTGAGGCCGATTACCGAACGATGTTGAAAGTGTCGTTCCCTTTTGCAAAATGCTGCAACGTCTTTCTCAACGGTGAGTATACGGTGCAAGTGCAGTGGCGAAGGAACGAATCGTTCATTACAAAATGTGTGGAACGCAGAGATCGATATTTGAACATTGAATGTAACACCGGCCCCTATGTATAGGTACAACTATCGAGATCGAACGGTCTTTCGAATATTTTGTTGAAATATATCCAAACGATTATTCAATAATGCGAAGAATTCACGATTGTCAAGGGTATTTGTTGATCACTTCCGACGAGGAGCGTCTCCTATGGGCATTGGATAGGTATGAAATGAATTATACAATAAAGAGACTGACACTCGAGTAGATGAATCAACGGGCACACGATAATTTATATGAATTCAAATTCTGTACAGGGTACCATCGGCAATTTCTACAACGGAATTGCTCATCATATTCGACAACAATTTGTCGAGAGATTCGAAATTGTTCAACGGATCTTTATACCGAAATGCAAACGCGAATTTAGTCTCGATTTCCGGCTTATGGAGTTTGTCAGAAAATTTTTTGGAACCCCGGACTTTCGCGCAAGTTGAAAGGTCTGCGAATTTTATGGGTATACTGCACGAGCTTGATCATTCGATGATGTATACATCTAATTCATTCCGATTGCGCAGATACGAGGATCTCAGGTACACGAATGACCTCGCTGATTTTAAGGGCAGGGAACTACACGCCGCGGCTTACTACAATCCGCCGTTGTGCTATTTGAACAAGACAGTAAACAAAATTGTGGAGGGAATAGAGGCAGAAATTTTCACCGCCGATACTGGTAAGGAGAACCAGAGATTGCAAATATTATAATCGTTAATTTTTCTCCATGGTCTAGCGTGATATTTGTAACAACAACAAAATGAATCTCGGCAAGTTTGCGCTGAACAGACAATTTTTTTTAGTCCCCTTATGATCATTTGAAATAATGATCGTTGATCAGGAGCAAGATTAGACATTGAATGCGCGTTACGACAAGCCAATTTCAATGTAACGATAAAATATTATGATGTAATCAGTGGATCGTTAATGCGTTCATATTGTTCAGTAGACACGGTGTCGGTCATCAACTGTCCCCGCATCACAATTAACGGACGGTTTTGATGAAGAGAGCTACAGCCGAAGAAATTAGAAAAAACAAAATTGCTTCGGTCTGTGTGTGTGTGTGTGTGTGTGTGTACATTTTTGCCGGGAAATTCATGTTTTCATTAACCCAGCCTAAACCAAAACGGACGTTTCTTTGTTTTTAACAAAAATTTCCTAAGGCCGTTCAGCGATACATAGAGTACGACATCCTTGAAGTTGATTACCATGAATTCAAGGTTCATTGACGCGACGTAAAACTAGATTATGAGTCCAAAGAGCGCGGTGCAGGTATATTTAATATTATAAAAACATCCGCTAGAATGAGTATTGTGAAACAGTTTTCCTTCCACTAATAGCTCGACGTTTTAACGCTGTCTATAAATATCGATTTTGTTGATCATCCGATGTTCCAGATACCGAAAGGGACGGATTTGAGTTTAAAATATTCACGTTAATGGCGGAGAGACTGAATTTTTCTTGGACTATAAGACAGCCTTCGGGAGGATTCAGGTAAACGGTAAATCCTCCCTGATGCAAGCAAAACGTGACTCTTCGTTTATTTTTCGTCTTCATTGTCAAACGAGGGAATAATTTTTCGCAGGTATGGACGCCGAATTAACAACGAAACGTGGAAGGGAGGAATGATCGGCCAGCTGGTAACGAAGGAGGTGAAGATCGCAATGGAATAATTTGAAAATCTTCCTCACCACAAAAGTTCCATCCTTTATTTTTACCATTTTCGTGTAGATCGACATCGCCTTCAGTGGTGTATGGCTGAAGGAGGACCATAATATATTCACAAACTTGTCGACTCCATTCGGTCAATTATCAATAAGGTTTCTAGTCCCTCGTCCAAGACCTTACACAAGTTTTTGGGCGCTGACAAGACCCTTCACCCCATTAGTCTGGATGATGATTTCCATAATGTTATTAGGTCAAACTTGCTACATGACTATAAGATCGAGAATAAAACGGAGGGAGAGTACAAAGCGTGAGTTATTAGTATCGATCTGCAAGCCTGACGATACTCTATTGCAAAGAGCTTTTACACGGTTAGAAATAATATGTGTGTAAATTTAAAATTTTTCGCATGTTAAAATTATTGTGTCAAAATCAACCTTTTTTCGTTTCGATTCAACATCACCTATCTATGTTGAGTCCATGGAAATGTTGAGTTTCAAGTTTAACGTCAAATTCCAAAATTTCAACACAAAGGAAATGTGAATAAGCTCACACGCAAGAAAAATGTCAAATTTGATGTTACCAATTGCGGTCCGCGTTCTCCACCAGAGGCGTTCAGGTGCTAAACTTTCTCGCGATTGAAAATTTGCAACGTCGAAACGAGAAAGTGTCTGAATTCCAGCGTCTGCGATTACCGGATCACTCGGAAACTCCAAACATTAACCAAGTCAATAGTTATGTATAAATTTTTAATTTGGTCACTGGCCACATGCAAACCAAAGTAAAAAACAAAACAACACTCGGTGTTGGATAAATTGAGAATTATTTGTATATTGAAAGTTGACAGTATGTAGATGTAGGCAAAAATCTAAGGCAAATCAATAATTATCCACACAAAAATATTAATGCGTGCCTTGGAACATACGTTATTTCGACGTCGAATCAACTCTCGGGAACGTTTCACGTCGAATTAACATAAATTTTACAGTGGACATGCTGGGACATGTAAATAATGTTAAATTTAACATTTTTATTCTAACCGTGTACTTATCGTCGGATTTATACACCGATCAGCCATTAATATATTCATCAATCCTCGCTTTATCAAGGATTTCGCCGCTTCTCGAACACTTGCATAGAACTCACTGGCCGTTTGCTCGGTATCTGGGCACCGAGAAAAATCACTGGAGCAAAAATTCAACTCCAGTTTTGGCACGGTGCTGGACTGTTAGTGGTCACCGCATATTCCAGCAGCCTGGCAGCTCGATTAGCTGGAGCTGAATACGAAGAAAGGTGAATATGCGACAAGGAATGTGATTATGCAAATGTTTGTCATCAGAAAATTCTCTTTCGAGTCAATTATACGTCATACGTGCAATTATTCAGGATAAACACTGTCCAGCAGTTAATCGAGGCAGGTTTAACTTGGGGAAGACAGGGGCCGGATCCGATCTTCCACGACTTTTTTGATCTCCAGGTAAATTCCCTTTGATGTTTCAATCTCAGTTCGTCATCACACAGCTGATACACATATTTCCTTCTATTTCTTTCTCCGTTCTTTTTCCCCCTCTGAGGATGAATACTCGGCGGTTCTTCCGCAGAGGTTTAAGCACGAAAGGAATTCCGATGACAGACATGAAAAGATTGTTAACGGAAGCTATGCTATAATTGGCAGAGTAATTGGTGGCGTATTTTTTCCCGAGGACGAGGTGGCGAACGATGACTTGCAAGTGAGTTGAAACTATGCATTTGTATGAATTGCATACTGGACTATGATTTGCAATCAGTGCTGGATTGAGGGCAACTCGCTGAGGGGGCTGGGGCCCCCAAGTTTCCTAGTTTTTCGTACAATAGTTGAGAAGTGAAATCGTCCAACACAATTTTCCAAAACAATTTTAGGAATAGCTCAAGAATGGCAGAAATACCAAAAATGTTCAAATACAAGATTAATCTTGCAAAAATAATAATTTCAAGTCTCAGTTTCAAGGGAGATTGTTCCCTAGACTGAAAATGGAAATAACAAAGATGAAAACTGCCTGAGTAACGTCCAAACAGTTTCATACCTTGAGAAAGGCCACCGACTAATTTGTAAAATCGTAATTGTTTTCCACTTCGACAAGGTTGTGAAGTGGACAACAACGGAATGGAACGATTCATCTGAGACGTATGATTGATTGATTGATTTGTTTATTATGCCAAAGCCGACAATCGGCCAAAGGGCAAAAATACAAAGAAAGATACAGAAGATGACAAACTTATAGAGTTACATAGGTAAACAGGGTAAATACTATCAACTAAGGTAATCCTATAATAATGCTACAATAACACTGAGGAACTGGGTCCGACGACCTAGCATACAAGTAGGGGCAACACAAACGCTCAACACCATATCTGATAGGAAGACCGCTAAAGACAACTGACCAAGCTAAAGCTTAGAGCCCAGAACACAGGTCGAGCTTGCAGCCTCACACGCCATCAAATGCGATGACAACCTAGCCTTAAGCACCACAATGGAGGATGAGGTGCGAATTGAGGACGACAACCTGTCCCAAAAATTCATTGCTGCAAGCGAGAAGGAGTTACGATACGCAGAGGTTCGGTGAGCGGAGATATCAAATAGCGAAGCCCGGTCGGCGTCCACAAGCCTGGAGGATCGACGAGCAGAAGGATTTGGCTCGGGAAACAGTACATGCAAATAAGAAGGCGATGATGATTCAAGGATCTTAAATAGGAGGACACCAAGGAAGTACAAGCGCCAAGTATGAGGCATAGTGAGCGGTCCGAATTCCAGAATCTTGATAGTACCTACTGACGAATAATTTTTTCTGTAAATATAGTAACGTCTCAGTACCAGAACACGTATGATTACCAATTCTGATTGGATAATAAATCGGAAACGCAGAAAAATTTCGAAAGTCTGGAAATCAGACCGATTTCTTAGTCCTAATATGCATCTGTGACCGATCCGATGTCCTATGCATGCATGTATGTATGTACACCCAACGCCATGGACTCTGTCGCCCGCAAAATAGGCAACCGAAGATACATGTAGTTTCAAGTTGGCAATATTTCACTCGCTCATAGCATATGATCCAGTGGGTACGAACCGCCCGTGCCGCCCGTCGTCACTGGGGCACATAGAGACATAGAGCATGGACTGCGCATCTAAACCGAAAACCGGGTTGCTTCGGAAGAAGGAGATAGAGCAACAACGGAGCAAGTCAGGGTCTGAACATAACAAAATAATATGAGATAACATGACCCGAACTAGCTCCGTCTTTCTCACTTTTGTAAACCAAGTTCAGTACGTTGCGTTAGTGGAGGATGCGCGGTCCATGCTCCATGTCTATGCTGCGGCATAGGGTGGAGTGAAGGATTGCCAACTTGAAACTGCATGTATCGTCGGTAGCGTATTTCGGGGGCGACAGAAACCGTGTCGTTGGGTGTGTACATACATGCATAGGACATCGGATTGGTCATGTATATATATACATACATCCATACATCTCTTTTCTCATATTTCGTTTCTGACGTGCAAAACAATCAGCACGCGGCAGTAAATTGAAGGACAAAACCATTTATGATTTCCCACATTCATAGGAATCGCCCCTTCGATGGGGGGGGGGGGGGGGGGGGGGATAGGCATCAAAAGATATGAGCACCCGGCCTCTCACAATCTTGATCCGGCACTGTTTGGAATGCGGGTTATCATTGAAGACTGTGGTCTTCGACGAGGCATAATATTTGTAAGATGAGAAGAGAACGGTCGAGTAATGAATATGTATTCACTTTTTGAAGAATTTCAGATTGATGAGTAAGTCGGTCGGCGCGTATTATTCCTGTTTCGCAATGCAGCCATGGCTACTTCAGAAAATCAACAAGGTCCTGAAAAATGTGATATCAGCTACACGCGTACGATAATATTTGACTGTTTTCATCCGCGTAATGTTAGTTATTCATAAGGATATGCTAATATATTGCGCAGATAATGCTGTGGATCATCGAATCGGGGTTCGCAAGTTTTCATCTCAAAGACGTGATTCGACGACGAGCAGGATCGAGTTTGAGAGAGGTACTGGTCGAGCACG
Source organism: Phymatocera aterrima (assembly GCA_963170745.1). Lineage (NCBI taxonomy): Eukaryota > Metazoa > Arthropoda > Insecta > Hymenoptera > Tenthredinidae > Phymatocera > Phymatocera aterrima. The sequence continues at coordinate 3,883,877 of OY720670.1, forward strand.
ATGGGAACAACGGAACGGCCAGAGTTCTGGCTTTCACTCCGCTGGCTTCTGGTTTCGTATTGTTACTTACAGGGCTGATAATATCCTCGGTGGTATTTTATTTGGAAATCAGATCAGCGAGTGAATCCGCTATGGAAGAGTGTGTTCCGATGGAACCGATTCATTCGAAGACGAAGAAAAAAAAGACGAAGGGAAAAATACCTGGGGTGGAAAAAAATATTCTGCATATCGCGCGACACAAGTAAAGAAAAGAAAAGAAGAAAAAAAACCAGTACTTCAATTCAATCTACGACTCAATGAATCAGCTTCCGATTGTCATTCATAATCTCCGATGATGAGATACACCATAGAAATTTCACTTTATTCCCCGCACTCTTTCCCACCTACCCGACACGCGCAAGTTTCTAGCTGTAAAAAATGAAATACAGTTATCGCTATCCAACACATCAGCTGGTGTAATTTTCATTCTACGGTAGTCTTGAAATTCGACAATTTACCATTCGCAGTTGTGAAAGTTACGCGCTATAGCAGTGTGGCCGTAATACGTGCGACTGTCAATATACAGTTGTTGGTGTTACTGAAATTTACACGTTTTCAATCTACGTTCAGAGGAATAATCTCGCCGAGAAATCGAAGTATTTCCGACCGGCATTTCGTCACGAGTACACGAATCTCCGTGCATGCATGTATGGAATGTTGCATGTATGTAATTTCACCGACGATGTTCTTCTGCGAGCCATTCGCATCAGAGTTCGTTAGTGTTTACATATCCGTTAGTATTTACATCAGGTATTCGATATTATGTAATGCAGAATGACGCAATAATTCACAGTCTGCTGTCTGCTTGATCGTACGCAGAACTCTTTTTCCAAGGCTATATCCGAAAGTTCATTTGAACCATCATGCTCCAATTTTGAGCACAATTTACAGATACAAATTTTTGTATTCACATCTTCGAATCGTTGTAAACAAATTCAGACAGAAAAACGCGCACAGGCAAAATAGGCGTGAGATGGACGATCCGACATACATACAACACACACGTTATCAATAGATCAGAATTCAAATATCTCAACATATTATACACTCGAATCTGCGGAATCGAAACTTATCCGATGTTACCTAATCTCAAGAATATTATGCATTAGAAGATTTCGCGTTATTTTACTATACGCAGACGCAATCTGAGCACGATCATTTCAAAGGCTATATCACTGTGAAGGATTTCTATCGTAAACTTCCGCAAATGTTTCGGAAGTTTGATCATCCTGCACGGAATTGTAAATTTATCACGCATTCACTATGGAATTTATTTACGAATACTGTAATTTTATTATAAAATTCGGTAGATTCACACACAATTTAGTGTCTTCTTCTATACAGCCGTTAAGTGAAAAAGTGAAATTACGAATTTGATTGTAAATTTGAAGAACATGCTTGGTAATTCGCGAGAACAGGTGAAACTTTCTCTGCTGGGAGAGTGTATTGGCCTCCTCTCGCCCGCCCACGAGTCACGCATCTGCGCATACATGCATGATATTGTATTGTATGTATATACGTATATGTACTGTGATTGCGTAAGTTATACGATCATCTTCGTCTGAAGATTATCTGGATTACATGTAGGATAATTTTCTCGACCGTAGTATGTGACGCGATAATAGAGTCCATAATAGAGTCACAATGCAATGATGTCCAGGCTCAGATCTGTTCTCTCTGTTCAAAATTGCAACATAATCTTCTATTCGTAATCTTGATAGAATAACGCGAATCTAAATGCTTAAAATTCATTCGTGCGAAAATTCATTGCAAAATTCATTAAATGCGTTCCAAAACGTGGACATGAAAGAAAATGAAACATCCAACCGTGGGAATTACTTGTGTGCACAGAGGTGGAGGCTGTTCAGTTATTGCGGATTAAAAAATGCTACTGTGCCCTACATGTGATGGCCTAATAAAAATCGCCTGTCGAGATGACTGCAGGACCAACCGGTGAAACAGCTTGACAAAATCGTGACTTCTCTGAATTTTTTTCGAGCATTATAACTCGATACATGATATGTTGAAATGATTTACACCTAGTAATCGCAATATTTACATTTGCTTGCAATTTATCTGTCATTCTGACGAATCTACGTTGTTTTTGGTAGCTAATAACTCGTTTCATTACTCGAATCGGTTCAATGGTGATGTGTAAGTATTGGTTCGAGAATATACATGAGAATCGAACTCTCGACGGTTGAGACTGCACTTGTGTGACCTCAACTTTTCACGCACCGGTCGGTCCGGATGTTCTATCCTATGGGCGATTTTTCAATGCCACATAATTAATAAATACGATACAAGCACGATACACCTGTCGCCACTGATTTTTAAACGATTGTACTCATTTGCGTACATTGTCATCATCCTGGCATGCTATTACCTATCACGTCTATCCCGCGGTCCATCGTGGCAACTAAGTTAGTGAAAAATTGGAAAACATCGGAGGCACATTACGCGTATGGACATTGCGGAAAGTCGGAATCAGAGCGCTAGCTGAAGCGCGGATCTTCTACCGTTAACCGAAACCGAGGTAACGATAAACGTAATCATTGCAAGGAAGGCAGTCGAGCAATCTCTCTGAGAACCTTCATTCGTATCTAGACGTGTGCGATTATGCCACTAATAGTGGTCGACGCTCGCAGTTGAGTCGGTGAGGCTTTCCGAGTCAGAAGTTCGTTGCGCCTTACGCGAAGAGGAACCGCGCTGACAATCTCTTAACGAATTTAGTTTTTATTTGACGGATTTTTTAATTTAGTTTATAGCATCGAAATATCGAACTCTTATGAAACAAGGCATCCGTCACGTCGATAGTGCGAGTACCTGGATCTTAGCGATTTCGTACTGTCAAAGAAGATTTATCCTACAAAGGTGAAATGAAAAACAAGTAAACATTGTATACCATAACACAGAGTTATTATAGCTGTACCCAGTTTTTCGATTTTCGAATAGTCTGAACTACAAATATGGATGAAATAATTAGCGAATGTGTACGTATAATATTCTCTGACATAAGGTATATCTTATCATAATTATAGTTTAACTCAACGCGATGAATTCTGTAAAGAAGGATGAACGTAGCGGGTGTAATTCCACACCTGAGCACATTGACGATGGTGAGTTGACACTGAAATAAATTCATCAACTGTACTAGACTCTCGACTGCACTTAGCACTTGTTCGTACGAGCCAAGGCCTTGCCTCCATTGCCGGATGAAATTAGCGTGTACATACATGCATACGTCCATTTATTTTGAGGAAAAACAATTGCGGAACCGATATGTTACCTAATACTTACTGGAATTCAAAAAAATAGATTGTATTGCATGGTATATTGTTCCAGAAATGTTTTTTCCTCTGTTTTTTGCTTTCTCTTTCTTCTTTATGAAATAAAATGTTTTTGAAACGGTTTCTATACACTTGAGGCGAATTTCGACTCGCTATCCCCAATGTACAGAAACCGCTTAGAACATGAGAATCGTAAATTTTGGCAAACAACTAGATCGATTTTGATGAAACCCCGAGAATTCGTTGAGTATGATGGCGGAAAGTCGTTAAGAAATTCATGTTTTCAAAACATTGATCAGATTTGACGAAAAATTAATATTCCCTATGTGAGCTAGGCCTGCCGATTGCCAGCGGCAACTTCAACGGCATCTTAAGGTGTTGACCGTAACCGCGAAATATAACGAACAGGTCTGGCGATTATTATAGATCTTTCCGCAATTACTATATTTATTATATGAATCTCAGGTAAACATTTCAAATGTGAAGAATCGCGATGTATGTATTTTTCACAGTCCAGCCTGCAACGGTGGATGAACATCTTCGAATTTTACTAGCCGACGAAGATTCGATCGACTATGATACCTCGCGAGAAATGACACCAGCCGATCTCCCGGAATGGTACGACGCCGAACTGTTTAAAGTGTAAGTGCGAAGTTTCGCGATGAGTTATTCGACGCTGCAAGCTGGTTTAGCAAATTTTCGCACCGTGTCTGACTCAAATTGCGGAATTTTTTATACACGATATAGTTTTCGAAATTCATTAATCGACTCTTTTACTAGGTGGCCGATTCTTCTTTTGTTACAAAATTCTCCCTGCACCTCACCCTTTTGAAAATAATTCCCATTCATATTTGTTTACTCATTTCCAATCACAGAGGGCAACGGTATTTTCCCGACAACATGCTGGGAATATCTACGGCAACATTAGCCGGACTGATAGCAGTTTTCGCAATACCATCTATTTTAAAGGTGAGTATGACATACACGGATTATATAGATTGTATACGAAGAGAGGCGGGAAACGCGCGGTGCATTTTATCGTTGCGTTCTATCGTCATCTTCTTTTCGCTCGCTCGTTCAATCCCAGTAGATCAAATGCTACGAGGCTCAACGAAATTCCCTCACTTATGATTTATTATACTCGCGTAGGTTCTAATTTTCACAAAACAAAGTGGAACGCCTTGTGCAGCGTTCAGGAGATACCTCGAAACATTATTCCACAATTATACCTGGCACATGCATGACGTGGAAGACAAGGATTCAGAGTAAGCTAACTGCCACCTGGCACTCACAAACAGATGTGTATGAAAATTGACCATTTGAATCTCTTCTCGATTATCCTTAGCTGGTATAGAACAACGAACGAAGTTCGCATCAGGCACTCCAATGTAAGTCGACGATCACTTCACGCAGGATGCGGGGGAATAACATATCGGGATATGGCGCTTACTCAGTTTGGTTTTATCGGTTACGTTTTAACCCAGCCGAAACATTTGGGCCTAACAAACTCTGCGAGAGAGAGAGAGGGATTCGTTCACTTTTCAAGGGTTCTAGGTCACATGCTTGGAATCCCAGACAGGTATACGAACGCGCGGATGCCAATAGAAATTTGAATAGCAGTCATTTGTAACTTATCTTTCCCCACAGGATAAACATATGCCGTAAAAACGAAGCCGAAACTACGGAATTGTGTTCAAAATTGAAAGATCAAGTATTCGGGAAATACTTTAAGGAAGCTGCTCCGGATTTTATTCATTTGGCGGAGGTAATGCTCGCGGGATTGTGGTGCGCCGATATGGCGAATGACACGGATGCAGTTCTTGCATTTGCGTATAAATTGACCGACGTTTCGTGTACGTTCTCATTTTTTGTTCACATCATTTCGCTGATCACTTTTATTCTGTTATCAGATCGATTGATCTTTCTTCTTTCCCGCAGATCAAAAACCGCTCGGCCTCTACAGTCGAATGAATTTGAAATACCGAGAGACATCACTCAAGCTTTGTGGTAGGTGATCGTTCATTTTATCATTACAACAAAAACAGTTATAGATTAATACGTTCACAAGATATCCGACGAAATTTCGAACGGTCGTGGACCTTCGCCATCACAATACCTATATTTCGGAAACACTTTTAAAATGGAAGTTTGAAATTGGAACCTGATTTAAACCGAAACAGACCAACTGCCATCGGCTGAAACAGTCTTCAAGCCAAGTTCAAGCCTGAAACCCTGTTTGAATCATATGTGCGACGAAAACCGAAAAGTTTTTCATGTCGAGGCAAACAAAATTAACTTTCAAAATCGAAGCGGTCGTTCGAAAATTTCTGCAATACCCATTTAGCGGTTTATTTTCATACACATATTCGATTAATCTTATGTAATACTTTTAAGCGTTTCTAAATTTCAGGTGCACCCTACATCGGCACTATAGTACGCGTGTTCTACAACTATTTTCTAATTTTCAATTACTGGCTTGTGAAGCGCTGGCCTATTGTTGCGTGGTTTTATTACGGCATAGAAGAATCAAAGATACGATTGTATCGGAGCGTTAAATGATATTATAATTCTTTTCTTTCTAATTTCGTATGGATTAAGTTTTCAATGTCTTATCATCCCTTTTGCTACGTTATTGGGATGTATAAATCACATAACATTATTCTTAATAGTATTAATATTGTTTGTATACCTACTTGATGTCGTTGGCGCTATTTTTAACAATTGATATTTATTTCGTCGATAAATATTTTCAACAATCTTCACACTATGATAGATACTACCCTAGGTGCTATTAAAGACTCACGACACACCGATATACCATCCCTGAAATCGAAACATTTTTTGTAATTCCTTGGACGAAATTGTGAATATGAATAGTATTTCCTAGTAAAAGTTATAGATTTTCATTAAAAATTGTAGTACGTTGTAAAAAATTGGATTAAAATCGTTTCTACTATCCCCTCCCATCCGCTGCAGCCGTTCGTCACCAGCTACTTGTTTCAACGCTTTGTCCGTAACAAGTTATTGCAATTTGTCACACAATTCTGCAGTTCAGCTGTCTATTTACATGAATTCTTTCCTGATCATTCCCCATTATTTTTCATCGAATTTGTATCACGATGTGAATTAACGGATCGCCGTTGCATTCGATACATTCTCACATACGAATCACCGAATTGAGAAACAGGAAATTGAACCGTATTGAGAATCTCAATCCGTTTCAATTATTTTCCGTTTGCTCTCAGTTGAAATAGATGAAGATCTAATAGTATGCATATAGGTATATAGGTATATTTATGTAGGCAGACAAATAAGTACATGGAATATCGTATCGTATTTTGATTATTGCGTGTAAAATTGTAAGTATATATAAAGAAGTATAAAATATTGTATCCGCGTATTGTGTGTGTATACACGTTACTTGTGTAAAAATATTCGCATTTTCTCTACCCCCCCCCCCCCCCCCCCCCCATTTCTTCGCCACACTGTACTATATAGGTATATTATTGTTTGAAAGAATAAAACACTCGATTTATAACAATTCATTACACCTAGACTACAGCATGAACAATAATATTAACTAGATAACGCAGTATTTACAACAATCCGCTGTTAATTTTATACATTATTAATTATTATACCCTACCCTGCGCTCTCGAAGTTACAGCAATTATTATCATCATTATTATTATCTAGGTATCGATCAGTCAGACGTCGCACAGTGAAAACAATTTATTTATATTTAACTTATAATTTATCGCGCGCGATTATACTTTCGACTCAATGAACTTCTATGTATCGTGTTACACCGTACACGATGAATACAAAATAAAAGACAATAACAAAGGAGTTATGTTATAACAACAACTCGCCCGCACCACAGAAAATCATTTGAAATTGCATCCGTCTTTTAGTATTCGTCGCAAAATTTTGCCCGAAGCATTTTTGGGTATGCTATCGACGAAGGCGACACCTCCTACGAAGAAAAGAGATTTGAATAAATTCACGTGTTATATATACATACATAAATTGTCTGTGAATGAAAATGAAATATAATTAGTTGCAGTTAGCTGGAGCAATGAAACTTTGGAATTAATCCCACATACTGACCTACGAGCTCTTTGTACTCCGCTACCTTTCCCTTGACGAAATCTTGCACCTCTTTTTCACTCAGTGTTCGATCCTTTTTCACCAAAACGAACGCTCTCGGTAATTCTCCGCTCCTGTCGTCGGGAATACCGACGACACCCGCTTCCTCAATGTCAGGATGGGTTCTGAGCAGAGCTTCCAATTCCGCTGGTGGCACCTGCGGGGCGAATACAAAAAAAAAACGTGAACATAATTTTAAATTTGGTTTTCTCCGCTCCAATTTCTTATCTTGGCTCCCAGTACAATATCTGTACCTGAAATCCTTTAACTTTAATCAGCTCCTTGAGTCTGTCGGTTACGTAAAAATCATGGTCTTCGTCGAAGTGAACCAAGTCACCAGTTTTGAGCCATCCATCAGGTAGCACAGTCTCTTTGGTAGCTTTTTCGTTTCTGTGATATCCCTTCATCACGTGCGCTCCTCGGACCCAAAGCTCTCCCGTTTTTCCCGGAGTTGCGATGTCCTCTCCGGTTTCGGGGTCCACTAATCTAGCCTCGGTATCGTAAACCGGATATCCTATACTCGCGTATTTTCGCGAGCCACCCTTTTTCAGGAATGTAACGGGCGATGATTCTGTCAGGCCGTACCCTAAAATCGTAGTCATAATCGTCGTCAGTCACGGATTTCCAAATCGGGCCTGTACTACATAAGAATTGTATACACAACTGACTCTACCTTGCGCAAATTGTAACTTTTTATCGTCGACCCGAAATTTTTCGTAAAACCTCTGGATATCGGTGGCTGCAATTGGCGCCGCGCCGCTAACCATAAAATGTATGGTTTCCAAGTGATTCTTTGATATCGCTTGATCGGCGATCAGAAATAAAACCAGAGGAGGAACAACGAAGAGAGCGGTAACCTGCGTAGAATTGAAAATCAATTTTAATAAATTCTCCAAACACCATACTTATATGCTTGACCATTATATCAGATCGTACTTTATTATTCTCCAATACGTCGATGTACGATTTCGGAGTAAACTTAGGGAGAGTAATCAGTTGCCCGCCGAGTCTCATGACAGGGAACATCGCGCCGTTCATACCGTAGATATGAAAAATTGGTAAAACCATTGGAGCGATTTCCTGATAATTTCCTGAAACGGTATGAAAAACAGTTGACCAGCCCTCCAGCTTATAGCAACTATATAGTTTCGAATAATTTTAAATTCGATTCGTGTGCCCAATGAAATTTTGGTTAAAATTACCGATTGCAGGTTGCCACGCATCTCCGTCGAGACTCGTATCGACCTGCACTATGTTACTTATCAAATTTTTATGGCTCAGCATCACTCCTTTTGGAAAACCCGTCGTACCACTCGAGTACGGTAGTACAGCCAAATCGTCAGGAGTCCATGGCTTTTGAGGTACAGGTGGTAACGATTTTCCTCTAGTTATAAGATCCTGTGCGATCAATTTTTTATGAAAATAAAGCCAAAATTCGAACATCGTATTAGACGCGAGGAATGTAAGAGTTCCTGCGATCGGAAGGCTGAATAGGCTTTCACCTTGAATGGTATGTACGATCCTGTGGGTAGCTCTGAAAACTGCGTACCATCGTCGATCACAATGAAAGGAGATTTGCGCGACAACGAAATTTGAGCTGCTTTGAAAACGGTGCAAGATATTTCACCGTTCGTAATTACACCCTTAGCACCCGAATCAGTCAGCTGCTTGCTTATTTCATCTGGAGAATACGAAATGAGAAAATGAATGTTTCTCTTTTCCTGTTTGTATGCATGGCCATGTAGGTATAATAATGACATGTTCCGGCCGAATCGGACTCACAATTAGTAAGTCGACATTTTTACGAGTGAACAATCAATATTACCAACTGTGTACTGCGGATTAACGGTGGTAACGATCAACCCGGCTTCGATTGCTCCCAGCAAAGCTATCACCGTTTCTGGTAGGTTTGGTAATACCAGAGCGATAACGTCCCTGTTTTTAAATCCCATATTAAGAAGACTTCTCGCGACCCAATTAGAGGCGTCCCGCGCTTCCGCATATGAATACTTTCTGCCAGTCACTCCGCATTTCTGATAAACAATAATCGTCACTTGTATCCACGTATGCGATACTACTTCAGATTATATACCTATATACATATATATATATATGAGCAAAATACGGGGATTGACCTCAGGAAGCTAATCTGAGAATATTCCAATCGACATCGTGGATCTGTGGAATGAAAATTATCTATCACCAAATTGTCCAATTTATAAACATACACGCAGTGGAAAGATCCGTTGAAATGTTGAACCAGGATTACAGATTTCGTTGGGAAGAATCTGTTTGGATTAAGTATCTCTAACTTGACTCGAATAACACACGTTCGCATTAACAATTCCGGTACAGTCATTTCGATCAAACAATTTAGTCAGAAGGATTCGTTGGTCAGTCCAAAGTTCCACTTGTTTCGAATGAACGTTACTTGTTTTGACTGGATAGACGGTTGATTTTCTGAGGTTGAGTCAACCTAGTATGCTTCTGTTCAGAATGTGTATCTATACCATGTGATTCCCGTAAATCACATATTCGTTGTTAGTACTTTACAGTATATAGGTAGGTTTACTAGCAATTGCACACATCAATTCAAACAACGAGAAATACTTTTATCGAATGAAACGAATACTTTGTCGGTCAAATTAGAAATGGCATAATCTAGCCGGACGATTGAGTCGAATAAAATCATTGGAGAGATTATACAGCGCGATTCAGGTTGAGCGGGGCACATTTTATGGATAGATTCTTTGCATAAGATCGCCCTGCCGTGCAGCGTTTACAGGATTCGCGGGGTCGAATCGCCGCCATCTACGTTTTACGGATAAATTAGCCATAACTTTCTAGATAAGCGGACATCTACAGAATCAGATCGATTTTGAATTTCCATTTTTGAGCAGGTACATCGCCCAAGCCATTCCATACGTTACCACGCTATGAATGTGCAAATAGTACAGACACCGATGAAAATGTTCATTCGATATAAATGATCAGAGCACTCTAGACTCTCGATAAAACCAGTAACGTGAGAGTGAGATCAATGAACGCTAAGTAAACTCGTCGTTCACTTCATCTGTAAAATATGCAGTAGAATAACATTTTGAGATAATACAAGGCAACAATAACAAGAACCTTGATAAGTGCTGGTGCAGTTCCATACATTCATTAGTTCAAAACAACTCGATCATCGGTTCGCTCAATTAAAGAATCAGTCATTTGAATGAAATATTTTGTTAACACATGAGTAAAAGACTATCCTTTGAACCAAACCACGCGGTGGTATAAATAACTAAATTAAATTACGCTCTCTAATCAATCATTTTACGACCACGTTCAATTGCATATTCAGTTACGCCAACTATTTTGTTCAATTAACAATAAATTATTTTGTTGAATAAACTGAACATTCCCTCTGGCACATTTGATCGCCGTATTTTGCTCAGTTGAATGAACATGATTGGATTCAGCAAATCATTTCTCTGTGTTGAGAATTAATAAAATTTGGAGTTTGGACTTTGAACAATGGACTTTTTCCAGTTCCATCAGTAATGTATATACTATTATATATCCGCGATAATCAGTGCCGACTCTAGGCTCTTGCCCGAGGCCGCGGGTCCCGGGGCGGGGGGGCTGGCACTGAGCGTAGTAATAGATTTTGTTCAACCGTAAATTTAATCTCTTAACCACTTTCAAAACTTTCAAACAGAATAACGCTATTCTAACGTTGAATTTACGTTTTCGTTTTCAACTATAAGCGGAAAAATCTTACTACCGGGGCCCCCGATGATCTTCTGGCCCAGGGCCCCGCGGTCCCCAAAGACGGCGCTAATACATCGTGTTAAACCTTGTTTCATCTCGTTTTTGAAATAGGCTATGTTTCTACAACCACTGGCAGTACTGGCATGCTAGTGTCAAAGAGAGATTGGCGAACCTATTGGCGCGATAAAGAGACGAGGCAAGCTCTCAGTACTACTGCCAGTTGAAAAAGGAACACGGCCGCAGTATACCTATAGCTATGTGTTATTGCCATTCCAAGACACACACCTGTAATGATATCATATGCCTATAATGAAGTACTTTTCAGAGGTCTCCTTCAATTATTTCTGCATAGTCAACCCATTATCACATGTACAGGTGTATGAACGATAAAATTACTGTTTCTAAATTATCATCACATATCCAAGGTCCTGGCTAGTCTATAACGTCGTCAGTACAAAAACAGTAATAAGATATAAATTGTTTATCGCTATAAATTTCAACCGAGCAACGTCCTCCTATACGATATGAGACACACATACACCTTGTAAAGTTACCTACATTGGTAGAAACTATTAAATCTATATCTATGCGAGTAGGTATACACGGTATGGGTACAAATCATCTTTCATACAGGTATAGCTATGTATACTACCTACATACGTATAATATATACGTAGAATAGCCGTGACGTATGAATTTCTATCGTTATCATGTACGATGCGTGTAATAAGAGCTAGCTCAAAGTTCAATTTTCTGTTTCTTTTTAAAATAACAATATTACACGATATATATTACTCGCAGGTTACGTATTCATTGTTAATACGAATTAGAAAATCTCCCGTCCCCGTGTTACATGATTATTTCATACACTTGATTTATGTATTATTACCATTGTTATTATCATACCAACTTACCAATGCGATTTTATCCTGCCAGCTTCCCATATCTTGCCAAATAAATTCGTGGAATGGTATACTCGGATAAGTTGCCTGCATTCCGTAAGGCGATTTGAAAATTTTCTCACCATTGATACCATTTTCCAATGTAACGATTTTTCTAGCAGTTGACACAGATCTTGAGGACGAGTTGCGTATCATTCGACTATTCTTTAACAGCAACAATATCCCCGCACGAGTACCGCGTCTCATAGTTGACATCTTTCGAATATACCGCGCCCTCTTTCAAATTAATACTTTATAATATTGGCTGCAACGAGCTCTTGGCGCGATTCTTCCTCCTTCCAGTTTGGCAAATGAACAATAATCTATGAATACCACATCGGAATAATAGAATTATTTCAAATAAGAAAAAAGACAACAAAAAATACGTGAAAAGATATTGTGAATAATATTATTAATATCGTGGTCGCGGTGGTCAGCACAGAACGTAGCAAAGTACAGCTATAATAACTGCTCTGACGCGTCAGTCAATCTTTCCCTTGTTTTGTCTACATTCGCCAGCACCCCATTAGTAGGTATATGTCATACATACATGCTTACATACATACATACATACATACAACATCTATATAAGTGGAATATGATAATATTAAGATAATTAACAGATAACGAACAATACGGGAACTATGTTAATCACATAATTGCTGCAACATTCTCCTAGCATGCGCCTAAATCCATTGTCTCCTACAGGTATCTGCAGGATAAGTGCCATATATTATGGTGTATTATAGCATACAGCTAATAATTAAAAAGCAAAGAATGAATGATGAGATTAATCACTTGATTATAAACAACTGTAGCCGAGATAGGAAGAAAGTTGAATAAGCTGGTGAAATAGTAACATTTTGGAGTGCCAATTATAAGAATCAGCACAGCCAGTTAATGTATTATTCCAAGTAGTATACTCAAAAGACAAAAAAATCGATTCAATATGTGATATTTGTACGATGAACGAATCAACCCACGCGCTATGGCGAAATTACACCTATACCTATATATATCTACCGTAACCGACATACAATAATTAATACATTAAATATTCATCCAACATGTTTCTCAAGATTTCAGGAAGATATACCCGTCATTTGAATTCTCACTTTATAGCTCTTATGGTATAGTATATCGATAAGAAAAAAACAACAATTTTATGTATACTATACACATATGAGATACTTACATGGACGTACGTTCATACTTCGATTCATTCATTCAGTCAATGCCACGCGGATAAACTTGAACCGTAAACATTGATAAACTACAAAAGTAAAGACGAAGACAATTGAATTATAATTGGCATGCATAAACCTATCTAGAAAAGATTGATTGATTGATTACGATGCAATATATCACCTTGTTTAACCGTATATACATATCGCGTCAATATTATCTGTGTTCGACGCAAAAAAAAAGGAAAAAATAAAACAGAAAAATAGAGATACGTACTATATTAAACAAATGAAAATAACTACCGAATAGTATTTTCTCGATTATAATAAAGGTGTGTTAGGTATGTAAGTCACTCCTCCCACCGTGCACAGATACCTGGCGCGGGCATGCCGTATCTTTCCCTACGGGGGGATGGAAACGTAGCAGTAGGCAAATAGTAACAGTATATACCTATATGCTGTCTTTTTCACGGACGATCTGATTGGCTCGAATCACTTCAGTCACGTGACTGTTTAGATACGGGACACGTGAGGCAGAAGGAGAGCGAAGATTGCGCTGTGATTCCCCTCTCTGTCTTCGCACTTTTCAGCCGAAATTCTCCTGCCGGGTACAAAGAGCTTATAGGTATACATAGAGTAGGAGAGTCATAGGACCCTACGTGGAGTGGAAATGTTTGCCGGGGGGAAAAAGATAGACAACCGCGGGGCCCACGTCTGTCCTTTACTGATGTTGCGTGCGCACCCGAAGTGGTGACCCCGGTGGGGGAATGGAGGGTACGCTTCACGTTGCCGGTTGCTTGACGCGATGTATAAACTACAAAACATAGCGGTGTAAGCAGTGAAATGTTCACAGTTTGTCAGATTTGCCTTGTTTTTAACATTTATCAAACCAAAAATATTACGGACATAAAAATAGTGAAAACATGTATTATCTGTAAAAAGCAGCCTGTTCCTCATTTTCCCTACACGCTCTTTGGTCCCCACTTCGCTTCTAAATTTACTGCGCATGCGGTATTAAACAGAGATAGCAGTGGCATCCCCATGTTTTCTCTTTTCCTTCTCCACAAACAGGAATCCGGCCCGCTCTCCTACTCTATGAATATAAGCTCTTTGGCCGGGTATCTATGCTCTGAGGTATAATGTACACCCCTGTGCAATAATGGATTTTCCTCTGAAGTTAGCTACGTTATTATAAGATGTTCCAAGGGTGAGGCATAGACCAATCAGCGCGTTGTATATTCGAATTTATTCAAATGCGTCGCGCTGATTGGTCGCTGCCTCACCCTTGGAGCATCTTGCCGCAAACGTAGCTAAGTTCAGAGCAAAACCATTGATGAACAGGAGCGTACGTATAATACAACGTATGCCTACTTTTATTTCGTTTTCCTTTACACACGCGACAAGGGCTGCGTCCCGAAATTAGCTGTCCGCGCTGGAATTTTAGCGGAAGAGAGATAGCGCTCATTCAAAACCCGGTAGAGCGAGAAAGACACAAGACTGCTGACTGTACTGCCAGCTAGTTTCGGAACGTAGCCAAGATTCAAAGATTATATATACATAGGTGTAGTTATGGGATTTCGCAGTTGTAGCTACGCCATCTGTTTGAACTACTACAATCGGGTCAGCTGTCACTGAAAAATTAACGTCACAATACATATTTTTCAGTATTCCAATCATCAACAACCGAACAACAATGGGGCCGACCCGAATGCGTTAGTTCCAAATCTACGGTGGCGACCTCATGCCAAATTCCAAAAGTATCGTGTGTTTTTACCTTTTGTGTGTATCTATTATACTCTATTTCCATACACACATGTATCTTATAGTTAATACTGTGATGGCAGTATAGGTATAATATAGTATACGCGGTTAGTAAATAAACGTGCAGTAAACGCGCGTTCCCCCAACCGGTTCGTGCTTTGAGCTACTGTTAGATACTGAAATATTCACGGACAAATCGTTCGACTTGTAAACGCGCGCGAGACGCTAGTGCGGGACTCAAATGGTTCGAGCTATCCATGTACTACATGCATACTTCAGGCCTGCGATCCCCACCCCGCCCCACCATTCCTCAATCGCCAAAGCACGTTACGAACAGATGCCGGGATCCTACGTATGCGCGATGAACGACAAAGAAATTAACAATACTTGATTATCCATGATGTATTATAGAATAAAAACATGCGACATAGATGAGGGAAGAAAATTAAGAAACAAAAAATTGAAAATTACAAAATTCCAACAATGGACAATTAACATACTAATTCACAGCTGCGTCTCACTCACTAGATACTATGATGATTACTTATCTACACTATTTATACCTTTGATACGTATAGCTACATTTGTACGCGGAGAGGATTTCATAGAAAACAAATTTTGGTAACCCCTGCTGAAAAGTTTGATTTTCGAAGCATGTTGAGCGTGTGTAAAGTACCGTATTCTAGCACTAGTATGGAAAGTACTTTTCTATACTAGTACGGGAAGTTACTCATTACTCAAAGTACTCTCCACTCCAGCACAAAAAATTACTCTTAACGACTAAAATAATGTGAGCTTTATTTGGTTCGCGCGCGTCTCAAGTCAGACTAGGGAGCAATTAGACAAACTAGGGTACATGACGAGTGTGAATAGTCGGCTGCCTGGCTCGCGATGCTAACCTCACGCTCGTCGGAAACCGCCAACTTTCCGCACTCATAACACAATATAAGCTATTACGATACTACGGATAGCAAATATGGAACATACTTGAAATATTGTGTTCAGCTGGCCTATACAAAATGTAGAGATAAACCATATTTGTGGCGAACTTTGATAGGATTATATCTAACGCATCCGTAACTGGTGTAGGATTGGACAGAGCGCCATATCACGAGTATGTTCCACTTTTTCTACACAAGTATCGTGAATTTTTCTATGAAATTCCCTGCGTAAGCGGTTCGTGTAATGACACATAAATGACCGCGCATATACACATACAATACAAACCTGACATATACGTAAACTGCTCATCATCTCATTCTAAAAATTTCGATTGCTGTATTCATCGATATTTGAAGAACCGCTGTTCATAATATACGATTATAATTGTTATTGATTAAGGTTTTAACAAATTTTTCGATTGACGTTCAAGTTCATGTGTTCAATGGAATTTACGGTTTATAGATTTGTGTCTACAATTACATATTTTGATGCTAAAGTAACTTTAATGATATTTATGTAAATAATTCAATAAATTTCATCTCTCTGTTCAAAAGACTTGATAATTCGTGTGTGTGGTTTTTTTTTCTGAATTTATAATGAGTCTGGATGTTCTATTTTCGGTTGTAATCGTAGTACACATATTGCAATATAAATTGGATAAGTAAGCAACTATCTGCAGCTAGGAGTTTGGTCAGTTTACTTTCCGATATTACAGTCGATAAATTCTTAAACAACCGCGTTAGTTGGCGAGCTGTATAATTTGTACCTGCGTACGTACGTACATGAAACTGTGATACAGCGATAAGGAAAAAGATTTGCACACTTAATTGACAATTTATTATGATCTCAAGAGATACTGATAATTCATTATTATTAATATTACAGACTAATAGTATTTGAAAATTTTATCTTAGTTTCAGAAAACTCTTCATTCATTTAGTCACTTCTATGTTAAAGATTTCTTTAGGTATTATGCTCTATGCGCATTACTGTGGAGTAATTATCACATATTTGAGATCGGTGATAGGAGCTAAAATTTTCACTCAACGAAGAATTACACCATCCAGGCTCAATCTCTGTCTTCAATCATCTTCTACGGTATAAAGATAAGCATCAGTGGTCGTAAGCCTCCTATCCAGCAGAAAAAAATCAGAGTAAATATGGAAAATAATCGACTGGGGTTCTCGTAGATTTACGAACAGATCTCGAGTCTGAAACACATATAGTAATCTACAAGAAATTGTATAAATCTTAGGACTATTCAATTTCACAATATTTCTACATTTTCATTTCTCTCGATGGTAGAGAGTAAGAGGAATGAATGAAGAAATAAATGAAGAAATAAATAGAAACCTTGGGATCTCATATTGTAAAGTGCGTCTGACGGAAAATAAGGATGTCCATCAATTACAGGCATTGGAATTCTTCCTGGTGGATCATAACGGTTTATCAAACTTGGCGGTTTATTGTCGAGATCTTTTTGGCGGTCCTCATCGTCTAAGTCCCAACATTGGTCAGGCAGACATTCCGTTCAAATTTCAGCACGAACATACGATGACGAAATTAATATAGTAGGTAGTTCAGCTCTGATAGACCTAAGCTCTCTAGGATATATTTCATAAGGTCGTGAGTCCAAAGGAAAGAAATGACACATCGTCACGGCAGACTTTGAGAATACTGAGAATTTTCTGAATCATTTTTTGTACAGGGTAAAGACGAATAGCAGCATATTTTTTCATACCATCCATGGATCGCAGACTGCCTCTACCAAAAGCAAGACTTCCATTTGTAACAAAAAGCAGTATCAGCGCCTGCAGTAGACAAAAAAGGCCGATCTGGTGTTCCATTTGCAGAGAAGTTCACCTATGGCTTGAAAAAAAATTAAAAATAAAATAGTAGAAGTAGTAAATTTTCTCTTCAACTTTCCTTATATCGTAGTCTCTTGACCGAAGCCTTACTTTGATTTGTGACGACGAATAAGGGGTCTAGCTGGGTCTAGAACTACTCCAATAAATATAGTTCATATAAGCGAAGATAAGCTAATAGCTAAACTGGTGGGGACTGAATCAAAGCGTGAAAATGAAATAACGTGGTGTTTAAAATTGGAAAAAATATCAAATAAAATGGTATTGAACGATCGATCGTCACAAAAGTAATTATAATACAGTATCTTAACTGCTGGTTTAACCACGCTAGATTATTTTACGTGGATTACTATGCACTGTATTATTACCAAAACAATTATACGTAACGTTCTGCCCATACGATTTGCTGGCGTTATTCAATTTTCAAGATGAAATATACTAAATGGTAAGACCGCAACGTTTGATCATAATGGAATTGCATACATGCATGTGTAATAATTATTGAACACATAACGGACAATTGAGGTCGTAGAAAGCGTGTGAAATTCTTTATCAATCTATAATAAACCTCATTACATAATGTGATGATAAAATTTTCGATAAATATCAATTTGAATGAACGAGCGACAGATATTTTGCATACAGCATTATTAAATTGCCAAATTTAAATACAATTACTACAATTACGCTACTCAAAATCTAGTTAGCTGTATACCTGATCTAGTATCTAATTGCTGAACTCGACATGGTCCTGATTTTACCTAATCCTCTTCAAATATTGTCTATCATTTTGGTGATAACAGACAGTTTTCCATGAACCGAAGAAAAAAACAGCAACTGAAACATCGGCAAGATCCAAGCTCCGGCAATATCTTTTAATAAAAAGAAATAGGATTATATTATTATTGGAGATTTGATACAGAGCGATATGTATGGCATCGAGGTGTGAGAGAATATCGTCAAACTCTTTAAATTTATATTTTCCATAACTAGTCCATCAATTTATTGTCCAGATTTGTGCGTAAGAGGGTTTTACAAGTAAATAAAAGATTTGTACGAACCATATATCGCTGCCGGGAAAGGAGGAAGACGTTTGCTCTGTAACGAAGAGCGATGTACTATCGAATCTAAATTCTGGTGGATCTGAAGAAATGAAATAATCGTTAATCTTAAAACAAATGGGATTATTTGGATATTTAGAGGAGAAATAGCAAAATGAAAAAAGACTATGCCTTGAAATCTCAAGAGGGCCACTGATATACACATTGGCGATCAAGCAGGCGTCGATTCCTGAGCGTTACCACAGGCTGAGGATTTTCAAGAAGATTGACCAGGTCTCCGACTTATCTGCAGCTGGAAAAAATGATTTTACATGAAAATAGATATACCTGAAGAATGTAGAGTGATTCTAAATATTTTTCGAATCCTCTCCATCGCATAATCGATTAAGTTTGTTTCAAGTTGTAGAAAAATGAGGTACCTTTTGGGCCGTAACTTTGACCTGGGAATAGTCTCTTTGCGTGAAATCCTGGCGTTTCTGCAAAAGAGCAAAAAAAAATAAAAATATAGAATAATTTTCTCATGTAACTGAAAGAGATCTAGTCTAGATATCTTTTTTGAGTTATTAAAATCACGGTGAAAAAACTGTGGCATAAATTTTGACAATTTGAAGCTTGCGCCTCATACTGGACTCCATTATACATACATCACCTAGCTGCATTGTTAATTGCTTAAAATGTACTGCATCTATATGAAGTTTATCTTTCGGTTAAACCTCTAGACAACACCTCAACTGCCGATCGGAGCACTGGATAAGAGAATTTAACTGTAGGTTGAATTTTACCAAGAGATGGAACAATCGGCCCTTGAAGAAGTTATTATTGAATTTGAAAATTGGAGATTTTTATGACACTATATCAATGCTCCAGATCCTTTCTCAAGTGATTTGTTTTTTTCCTCCAAATTCTGAGCAATTCTCTTTTTCAATTTGAATGATTCGAATTATCCATGAATATAAGTGATTGAGCAAAGACAGAAAAATGGGTAAAAGATATTCGTCGTTTCTTTATCAGAGGGAGTTTGAATTTAGACTCAGATTGCAGCTGTTTCAGGATTCAATGCTTCATTAATAATGCCGATATGCTCAATACTACAACGCGTTTTTGTTGAAGTAATTACATGTTTATCGAAAAGTATAATTTATGAATGGAATTCATATCATGGAATCCGACCTAATTTATATCATTAAATTGGCAAGTTAAACAAAATTCGGAAAGACTTATCATTATCCCGCGCATCCTTCACATGTGAATGTCAAGAGCCAAAATTCAATTGGAAAGATTTTGTAAAGAATTAATGTATTTATTATTAGAAATGTAATTTTCGTAAAACAATTCGTGAATGAAAGATGAGACAAAATTCTTGGAGAACGTTGTTTGTTTGATTATTTTGAACCGAGCCATTTGCTATTTCTGTTTTTGGTGCATCTCACGAAAAACCGCATTCCCACTACGTATATTCATATTAAACAACGGATTTCATATCCTTAGTTTCCGGGCACGCTTGCGCGGAGTTTCCGGTACATCGCGGTACCGCAGAGCTTTTCGCGTTGCCGCTGCAGTACAAGATATTGATCCGCGAAAGTTGGTTCAGTGTTAGAACCGCAGGTTATAGAAAACTGCCTCCCGGCGTTTACCTCCAATTTTTTGAGTGAAATTTTGGAAACATAAAACAAATGAATGAATAAATAAATAAATGAATAAATGGATAAATGGATAGATAAATATGAATTGCGCAATTTTCATTAGGCGCGTCTTCGCCTCGTGTCTAAGTGCGTGTATTTCAATTATCATACCATAATATATCGCCGATAATGAAAGACGTCAAGTAAAATAAAAGTTTAGTAGAAAATTACCGACATCTGCGGTTAGTGCATGCTACATTACACATACGTTATACTTTTTTCTGTATAATCCGGATAATGAGATAACATTTTTTGTTCGCTGGTAAACGTTTTTCAAATTTCCTTCTTTTTCCATTAATTTTGTTTCTATTTTTCAAACATCGATATCATCGGATACAGGAAATTACAGAAACGCTATTTGCATAACTATTATGATTTTACGCACGCCAATGCCTGATAACACAGATATTATACTTTTGTTTTCTCTCTACAATAATTTCTTTGCCGCATTTAATAACGTAGATTACGATTCGGGTGTAGCAGAAATCAAGAAATGAAATTCCGCGGGGCATAATTAATTGTTGTTAATGCTATGAAGAATATTCAACACAGATATACATACGATAATATTTAATTGGTAAGAATAGATAATTGATAACGTAGTACTAGTATGCATTATGACGCGAATTAAACTTTGATATGAATTAATTAATTGCTGTTGGCTATCCATAAATCACGAAAATCCGAAACAGAAAAGAATGATGGCCAACTTTCTATTTTACACGAATTCGATGTTAAGCATTTTGTTTTTCATTTTACGTAAGAAAAGAAGCCCCAAATATCACGCTAATAACATTCGCTGCAGGATTTAGCCTGGTTCGTGCCAGCTAAATAAATTACTCAATTATAGAACATACCTATTCGCGGTATATCAACGGAGCCTACACTACACAAGAAAAAATAATACTATATACAGTTCGAAATTCTGTGGCTTCGCCTTAAGTATAATGACGTGATCCATTCAAGCGTTATATTTTTTTTCTATTTTTCTCAAACAATAATTAACTGTTCATATTTTTCTTCGTTTTTATGTTTTTTTTTTTTTTAATTTCTCGTATTTTCTTGATATTTTTCGCCACTCCTCCGCTACAAGTAGATCGCGGCGATGATAATCATCAATCACATTTTTTGTATTAAAAACTGAAACTTCTACCCTACGCATTTTGTTATTATACATAATACGAATGACGATGAAAACAGTATGCATATCTACAAGTATGTATACTGATGAAACAATTAAAAAAACAAAATATACATACCTATATACACCATATGATATAATATAATCGTATTGTAACGGAGAAAAGATGCGGATAGTTATATAGTATGCGCAGTACCTACTACATACGAAATATGCATACTAAAATGATAAATTAATGAATATCACATACAATTTACTCCGACTCTGAACTCTGATGATTGAGAGAAAAAATCAATAAATAAAATGAGTACAATAATAATTGCAATAATAATAGAATAAAATAACAAGTGCGATGCCTCGAATGTTTTCTAATTCTTATTATTACTATATCGATACGATACATATTATCAATATTCGTGAGACACGGTAATTTCCGCATATATGTGTAGCAAATAATTAGTTTACATATATATGTATGCATACTTACTGCGTACGATATATGTGTAAATATTATAGGTACCGTACATAATTATCATGCATAAAATCGAATTCATATATATGTTATAACATACATATATATACATATATGTATATATACCTGCTATAAAGAACGAAAAAAGCACACCATGACCAGATAATATTCGAAGTATAACGAATACGGAATAAAAGAATTGAAACTAGGATCATGGCATCCGATTATATAATAACGGGTGAGTCTCGATTTTTTTTTTCTTCACTATACATATATACAATATTAAATCGAAGATCGCGATATACATAGGTATGTTAAATTTGAACAATTCTAAACGGTTCTCTCTTTTTTTTTATACATGTATATATATTTTTACACCTGTTTTTGGTTGCAGCCTCGATTATACTCGCCATCGTCAACATCTGTTACGCGGAATGCCAGAGTGAGTGATGTAGAATATCATAACACATGTAGATCACATAGTATTCGTAGAGCAAGAAAAAAAAAAAAAAAACAAAAAAAAAACTGAACAAACAATAAAACAGACTCGAGAATCTCAGTAATTTCTCATGCGTCGTTGTACCTTTTTTTCTTTCTTTCTTTCTTTCTTTCTTTCTCTTATACCTACACTATAATCGAACCCCGTAGTAGATTTTCATTCGATTATCAGAAACGATTAGAAATTGGGGATACAAAACCGTGAAGTATTCCGATTGAAAGCAAAGAAAAAGCAAAAGTAAAAGTAAAAGAAAAAGAAAACGAAAAAAATACTAACGTTAACAGCGAGGTCGGTCTACTGTTACGAATGCGATTCGTGGACGGATCTAAGATGCAAAGATCCATTCAATTACACGGCGTTACCGAGGGACCAACCGCCTCTGATGACATGCAACGGATGCTGCGTGAAGATGGTCCGCAATGCGAAGTCACGTGAGTGAGAATGCACAGAAGGAAACTCTACTAGTACATGACTATACGTTTACATCGTAGGGCCAGAGTACGGGTCCAGGGTTGGATTGGAGCCAATGAGAATCAAGAATAGAGAGGAATACAATAATTTCTTGTCAAATCTCGTCATTCAACGGTTCAAATTCAACCCTGACCTACGATGGAAACGTAGTCCATATATATATGTACTATAATAAGATCGCGGAAGAAGCGAAAAGCAAAAAAAAAAAAAAAAGAAAAAAAGAAAGATTATTTAATTATTCAAAAAGAAACTGAAGATAAGGAAGAAAGAGGGGGAAAAACGAAGAAAAAAAAATCAAAACCCTTCAAATTTATTTGTTCGCAGTTTACGAGAGCGTGAGGAGAACTTGCACGTCGCAACTGCAGATAAACTTGTTTATGGTGGACCACGTGTGCATGATGGAAAGTACCGGCACTGGTCACATGTGCTTCTGTGAGGAGGATATGTGCAATCGCGTTGGAATATCCTCTCTCCCGTCCCCAATACTCAATATCATCCTGATAACATTTATTATTACACTCTCGATCCTACGGAGCAGTTATAGTCCTCCTGCAAGCTTGCTTAGTAGGTCGCTGTGATTTTATTATGACGAATCATTCTATACCTGTATACCTACGTTCAATTAGACCCTATCCCGTACGTTCCTACCTTAGCTCACCGACCTACCCTACCTATCTACCTACCTACCTACCTACCTACTTCAATACGTTATTAGTCTTTCTATATTAGTATATTATAGTATAGAGTTGCAGCGTTATAGACGCTGCGGAGACCTTATTATACCTTAGTAACATAAAAGTAGAAAATAGAAAACAAATGAAAAACAAAACAGATGAGGGCTTGCTTGAAATGAAATGAAATGAAATGAAATGAAATGAAATGAAATGAAATGAAATGAAATGAAATGAAATGAAATGAAATGAAATGAAATGAAATGAAATGAAATGAAATGAAATCGGACGAATCGAATTGAAAAAAGTAGTCGAAGTAATTCGAGTCAAAATGATACGAATACGAAATTCAATGGGCAGATTGAAATTTTTATCCAATTGCGTCTATAACGATCATATTGTGTGAAACGAGTTGAAACGAGATTGAGGTGAAAAAAAAAATAAGTAGTAGAAAACCGGACGAAAACAAATTCGGAATAGTATAGTTGGTTGATTTCAACAAATTCGATTGTTAAATCCATTGTTAGTTATACATATAGTAGAATATATATAGGCAATAACAAAGAGATTTTAGAGATTTTTATTTTTAGATTCGAGTTAAATATAACTTAGAAAACATTATATACAACATATCATCCTTCGATATGCTGTTCGTCACACGACATATTATAATAGCCAAAAGATGAACGTTCGTCGACACGGAGAAAAAAAAAAATGTTCGTCGTGAACATATATACATTTATATATATATATATTCCCCACTATGGGGAAGTATATTAATATATACGTAGGGGTTCGGAAAAATTGAATTTCGAATGAGAGAAAACGACAGAGAAGAAGAACAGAACGCAAAAAAAATACAGAAAAACAAACCGGGAAACACGGAAAAAAAGTGAAAGATAATTCTACCGGGATAAAAATTATTTGCCACGCGTTGATGTTAATTATATGATTAGAGTATGGATTTTTTTTCAAAATATATCAAGCAAGTTCTTATTTAGATGTGCATATGATATTTGTTTGAATATTACTATAGTATATATACATCTAGGTATACTATAGCATTAATAGCATATCAAGGCATATATACATAGCATAGCATAGCATATAGCATAGCTGAGCACATGAATTATAATTATGTTTATCGATAGTATAAACAATCACTTATGATTCAATATTTGCAGTAGCATGACGATCGCACTTAGAGAATTCTTTCACGATAAACCGAACTATAAGCGTAAGCGTAAACGTAAACTGTACCATACTATACCTATTTCACGTGCATACATCCATACAAACATACATAGATACATGCATACATAGATACCTGTGTAACATAAAACGTAACTACAATACATATACTATATACCTATCATTAGTTATACCGCTGATTGATAATTGGCAATAGAGAAAGCAAATATTACACTATACACATAAGCTGAATCGATATCAACATACATGTATACATGCATTACATTATAGGATATATGTACGCAGCAGCATAACTCGATCGCTAGATATCATTGAATTTGAACACACAAACGCACACACACACACGCAGCCAAACGCAGACACATGTTTATGATAATCGAATCTCAATAATTATTTCCCAATTTTTTATCATCATCGAAATAGTCAAAAACCTATCGATCCTTTGAGTATACGTTTCGAATCGAACCTGAAATCCGGCGAAGTCTAACGATTTCCCAAAATAAAACTCGCGTGAAAATTTCGTTTTCGTCGCGGCCAGCGAACTTTGCCTCTCCGTAAAAAAGTCAAATTTTCGCCAATTTCCTCGCGCGGCGTGATCCTTAGATTCATTTTCCAAAATTTCTAGTCTCAATCGTACCTACCAGAAGGCCAATCAACTTTTCACCAGTTCGATCAATGATCCACGCGGGTATGAACTCGCGGCCAAAAAGACCACCGGCCCCGTAACTCAATCTCTATTCCAGCACGCGTTCCCCCGCAAGATAAAGAAAACAACGCGGAAAACGAAAACCAAAGAAAGCCTACGATAGGCAGCGTGATCACTGTCTATTGCGCGGTGAAGAAACAATTTAAATTACATTTATCGAATTTCAGCTGTATATGAATAAACGTTGTCGGTAACAGAAGAAGAGAAAACAAAAAAGAAGAAAAAATACAATTTTCTTTTTTGTTTCACAACATTTCTGCAAATAGGGGATAAAAACAATCTTTACGGAACGTTAACAATCGCATATTATTAAATAGTAGATAACCTATATAGGTAAATATTATTACCCTCGATCCTTATATATACCTATAACGGAACGCGACTTCACACTACTATACCACTGCCTGCTGCTACTAATACTACTATACTATACATCGACATTATATTTTGAATTTTAATTATGATTCTATTTTGCTTGTTTTGTTTTTGTTTCTTTTTTTGTTCTTTTTATTCTCGTCGTTGTTCTCAACCAAATATACCAGTATAAGTATATTATGATTTTATCATTGTTTTTTTTTTTAACAGTTATCATTATACTGTAACTATACGGTGGTACACCTATCTATGCAACATCGCATATTTATTCGCATATGCATATATTATACGTATACAGCATCAAAGTTGTAACTTGAAACCGTAACTTATAATTTGTTCTCTTTTCTTTTTTCAATATAAATTATAGAAATGCATTCACACGCGCGTGTTTCCCGAGCATGTCCACACCAAATTATACCACACGGTATACAGTATTACTAAGCTGTTATTCAATACAATAGATCATAGTAGAAATAAATAGTAGACGCTTTACTGACGAGAATTGCTTCTTTTTATTTTGGTTCTTTTTTTTCTCTCCTTTTCTTTCTTATTTTTATAAACGTGAAAAAATCAATCGGCGATTTATTGATCGATTATCGATAAATGATGTCAATAATAATCATAATAATGATAATGAACATAGATCGGAAGAACAATCGAAACATTCGAAAAATATATCCATCGGATGAAAATAATTTTCCAAATTATATATATACAGGTATACCCATATATACACATATTTCGTTTGTTCTCTGCTTTCGGAATTCCGCATTATTATTATTATTGTTGTTATTGTTATTATTATTATCATTATTGCCTATGTTTCGCAGTTACTTCCTATACTGTATAATAATGCATGCCCGCAGCACTACGCAAGGTTTATTATCAACAATAAGATGTAGACGTAGGTATAGTAATTTGAAGACTAATAAAATTAGAGAGAAAACAGAGGATATATAATAACACTGATAATAATGATGACGAAGATGAATAATCGTACGAAATGATTATCATTCGTACGATTGTACGATATATTATTTGAAAAACTGACGAATCCAAAGAAGAAAACGAAAAAACACCGAAACAAGGATTATCGAATGCCTGAAATACTGTTACAGTACTGACGGCACGATACTTCATACATTCGCGCTTCTTTTGATCGATGAGAAAAATGAAGATAGTAGAAATTTGAAAAAATGCATGAACGAATAAAAAATACGACTATATACATATATCTATAATGCGATGGGATTTCGAATGACAAATTTGCTGAAAATTAACAACGATCCGTCGAACGTGAGGCAAAGAAAGAGAAGGAAGGATAGATTTGTGAAAAAAACAAATGATTATCGTTACATATTTACTACGGTATATGTAGGACGATAAATATATGTATATATTCATTAT
Organism: Phymatocera aterrima; assembly: GCA_963170745.1. Lineage (NCBI taxonomy): Eukaryota > Metazoa > Arthropoda > Insecta > Hymenoptera > Tenthredinidae > Phymatocera > Phymatocera aterrima. Next base: position 3,911,504 of record OY720670.1, read on the forward strand.
TTCTCGTTTATCGTTGAATTGGGAAAACAGAAATGAGACGGAATAAAAAATCATTAAAACAAAAATCTCACGTGGGGGTAAGTATAACAAATACACTGTCTGATGATGAATAACCGATCACATATAAGATGAAGATTTGAATTTCACCTATTGATATCAATATATACTGTAATATACTATATGTATAATAATAATTATAGTATAGGTACTTTTCTTTCTAGTATATTACATATGCATATGTATATATGTATAGGTGATATACTTGGCTATGGGAATGTTTGAATCTTGAATCATGTATGAAAAAAGAAATAACAATAATGCTTATTCACACTGCATGAGCAACACAATGTGTATATATCGTTGATACTTCACTGAATCTATTTCGTCTATACTATACTCTACTAATCCATATCTGAACTACTTCTCTGAGAAAGAAAACGAGAAAAAGAAAAACACAGTAAGAAGAAGAAGAAGAAGAAGAAGAAGAATTGAAAATGGATGGGGCTGACGAAAATCAAGAAGCAATCGATATTTTGGTTGATTCAAATTTGCCGTTCTTCTTTTTTTCTCACTGCATTTTTCCTTTCGTTTCACTCGATCGCAGACAAGTAGTTCAGATATAACATAATCCACCTTTCCACCCTCAAACGAAATGAGATAATAAGCACTGCGTGGGCCTTCAACTTAGTTATAATTCCGTTGAATACATGAATATCGGAGTGTGGAAAGAAAAGAAGAAGAAAATTATACGTCACTGTGAAATGTAATAATATTACAAGTTGAACGCCCATGTCCTCACAGAAAGGCTTATATATATATTACTCAGATATATTAGCCTTTTGCCAAATTAATTTCGCAGCTCATATTTGGAATAAACAACAACAACAAAAAGAAATATATATATACACATATATATAATCTATATTATATGTATGTATATACATATATTTATCAATAATATCAATGAACAGAAGTTTAGCGAGGTTTCTCTGGCAAGCCATGCAGCTCGTGCCGTGTCATTTGTTCGTTATAGCACGCGCGACTGCGAGGCCGTATAAATTATCATTGTGGTAGGATAATTACTATCGAACTTGATTATTTTATTTTTTTTTTCCACAGGGTGACGGAGGGGGGTGGGGGTTAAAAATGATCATCATCAACAGCAAAAAATCGCACACTCGAGTCTTTTAATACCCCCCCCCCCCCCCCCCTTCCTTTTAATAATAAAAATTAGCAAATGGCCTCGCAGTTGAAAAGTGTCCACCCCACTCACGGTGCAAGAGAAGAAAGAGAAAATGAAAATGAAAAAAAAGGATAAAACCCGATCGGAATTGCAGCTGTTCAAAAGTTTCTCTAATTTATTATTGCTTTGTTATTGATAAATTATTATCTATCCTACATTATATACATACTACGATGTATTATAGATATTTGTTATAAGGCGAAAAAGAAAACGGAAGCAAAAAAAAACCCTGTTACGCAAATATTAATCATTGTTATATAATTGTTGTATATAGTATATTATTATACCTTATACCTATAGTATTTATATTTTTATTTAACTTTTTTCATTGTTTTTTCTTTATTTTCTGTATTGAACGAAAGATATTTTTACCTCATTATAAATATATGTACGGTCTATATCTCGATGTGTTTTGTTATTATTTTTTTTCAACTTCCCGCTTTAACAAGGAAAGTTATTTGAATCACCCCGAAAATGAAAAGCTGAGTTTTCACCGGATGTCCACGTCTTGAGGACCGGAGAATCATTTGCGACGAATTTTGGATGGACGGCTGTGTGTGTGTGTGCGATTACATTATGTCCGGCGATAACTTGAGCCCGAATGAACGGATTTTAACTTCCAATACACCAATCGATGCTAATATACGCTACTCAGAACCGATTAGATTTGGAGTTTGATCGGTGCAGACATTTTTGAGGGTTTAAAAAAAGAAAATTTCGAATTTTTTTTTCGGTACGGTGATAACTTGAGAACAAATTGACAGGTTTTAATTCCTAATGGGCCAAGCGATGGGGATTCTCGTAATTCAAAACCGATTGCATTTTGAATGCGATCGGTTTTTTGGGTTCCCGAGTTATTCCGATGAGAAAATGCTGACAAAGCAAAAATTCAATTGAAAAAAATGACTTTTTTTCTGCGGTCTTCTGTGTTTCAGCCTCTTTGCAATTTTGGAAAATTTCTTGACCAAATTTCTCCGGAATTGAAGCGAATAAAAAATTTTGTTCCTCCTTCTTTATACTCGTGACTTTTATTATGAAAACGCGGAGAACCAAAATAATAAGGATAATAATTGAGCTCGAAGAAGCGGGAAGTTTTCGGACTGGCCCATTGATTAGTCGATTACCAGCTTTTTTTATTATTAGATCATATCTTTCCATTTATTGTATCTATGTATTATACTATTATATATATATATATATATATATATATATATATACATTTATTATACATGTATGTTATACGCACCTACTTGATATGTAACTATTTGCCGAAGATAATCCTCTCATACTAGTTAATAGACTACAAGAAAAAAAGAGAAAGCGAGATGATGAACAAATTTTCATTTTGTTATCAATTTTACGCTTATTTCGTTTTTCCGACTCTCATATAATTATTTTGCATAAAATCGAATTACTATACTATATAATATACTTATATACATACCGCAATTTATAGCAATTTTGTGTGTTTTTATCATGGAAAACAGATATGAAAATAGAATGCTATTGTCTCGCGCTTTAGAAGAGAGGAAGCGAAATGTAAATTACATATAATATACTATAGTGATAATTAGCTCAAGGTGTACAGAAGAGGGTAATATTTATTATGTATTATTATCATAAATTAAATATTGCTACTACTATATATTATAAAGTGAAATCATTGAGTTCTACCTATTAGCTGATATGTATAAATTATACATAGGCATGTATCGTACATGCCACGTATACACCACACCTAAGCAAATATACTTATATTTTAAAGTTATAAATGGTAACATTGTAAGAAGTATTCATTTTTTCTCCCTCCCTTACACACTCGTTTGAATGGCTATAATGCAAGCACAGCTGTACGTAGTACTCTAATGAGCAGAGTATCAAGATTCGCGGTAGCGAATCGCCGCCAAGTACAAAAAAAAAGATATTATAGTCCTGATAATAAATTTTCGGATTCAATTCATGTGAATAGAAATACCAGTGCCGTTTTTGAGGACCGTGGGGCCCCAGGCCAGAAATTCTTCGAGGGGCCCCCGTAGTAGTATTTTTTCACTTATAGTTGAAAAAACACAAAGTTGCAGTTGGAATAGCTTTATTCTAATTACAAATTTTCAAAATAGTTCAAAGATTAAAAAATTGGTCAAAGAAACTTTATTTTTCCGCTCAATGCTGGGGCCCTCCGGCAGCCGGAGCCCTGGCTCCTTACCTAAGGACGGCACTGAGAGATACCGTAATAAATAAATCGATGAATGCTGCTGTTACTATTTCTATTCTATCGCTAATCATATACCTATACCTATAGCTTCACCTTCTACGTCGCTCTATATTCTACGCATGCCGTGGCCAACAAGTTAGTAAAAGCTGCATCATCTAGTTAGCCTTAACCCCGCCGTTTATTCTTAACATTGAGCGATGGCCTCATCATTGCCCGCGATACCTCAGATTCTCGCAATAGTCCAGAGGTTATGAATGCTATCGGAAATTTTTTTTTTTTTTTTCTTGTCTTCCGTTTCTTTTTGAACGAAATTCGATATAGTAATCTAATCAAATAGTGTACTCACGGGGGGCACGCATAATCGCGACTTAACAGATGCGTTTCATGATCGCTTACGCACTATAAGATGACAGCGCTTGCCTTGTTGAACAGGGAAGTGAGCAGTGAGTACAATCAAGTTAAACCACATAAAATTGGTATATACATACCTCGGACAGAATATACTATTTCGCTTTGAACGAAAAAAAAAACCCAAGAGTTTTAACAAACATCACGTCACTCGAGTTGTCTCAATCCGACCTACATCACGTTGTATTGTTTTTGCTAGTCTAAAAAGCAGACAGAAATCTTTGCTGTTTGTTCATTTTGAAGCCAAGGAGTGATCCATAGACCAACGAAAACAATTGATTGCTCGGCTTCTTGATAAAGTGAAAAATCGAACCGCGGCATAGACCTATGCGGGGTTATATAGATGCTCGATATTGAAGCGGGAAATTTGAATTTCAAAATATAGAACTGAACTACCTCAATACACGTGTTTTTTAAATTTTCTTTCCTTTTAGGAACTCTACAACTTCTACAAACTCAAAAGGCTTTATTTATGAGAAAGCATTATCGAATCATTTGTAGGCATGAATCAAGTTTCATACCACGCAGGGTATTAATTTTGGCCAAAGTATCACGCTACCATTTTGAAAGGGAGCGTGAATCACATTTAAGTGAATCTCAATTTAGAAAAAAATTAGTAGGAAGAGGATCCGACTATGACACATTACTCGCTAGTCACCATAATGATAAAACAAAAGAATTGGCCACTAGAAATGTTTTGAAAGAATTAAACATAGAATATAAAATTACTAATAGGTGAGTCTTACAGCTATGCCATGCTGTTATAAATAGCGATCCATGAAATCAGCTGCGTTAATATTACAGATTTTTCTATCTTAAACAATAACTAATTGCCTCAGATTATCAATAGACCACGACGCCATCGACTGGGCAGATTTGATCCTACCGATAGGTGGAGACGGGACATTTTTGTTCTCGGCAAATTTAATTACCAATAATATAAAGCCGATATTGGGGATAAATTCCGACCCGAATTCATCCGAAGGATATCTAATGCTGCCAGAGAAATACACCAAAGATATAAAATCAATATTCGAACTACTGCGGGCTGGCGAGTACAAATTTTTAATGCGTAATAGAATTAGAACAACGCTAAAAGGCGAAGGGATATGGGATCCAACTTTCCACACGCATACTAAGCGGAAAATATCAAGAGAAGATAAAGAGAAAATGGGATCTGGATACACAGATAAAGATACTGCGGCGGAAAATAATAATGGGTATATCACCGTGCTCACGCATCACAATATCATCAATGACGAGACGCTTCCACAAACTAAAGTCAATTTCTTATCTCAGGTTTCATATAGATGATGAAAATAATTCGATGAGAAAAGATAAGGCAAAGAAAGACCTTCCGAAGGAGAGACGACTGCCTTGGCTAGCCTTAAATGAAGTGAGTTGATAATAAAACTAATATCGGTAAAAGATAATAACCGATTTTTATTTACTTAAATGTTTTTTTACATCTGCTTCCAGGTATTCATAGGAGAATCTCTATCGGCGAGGACCAGTGCTCTGGAGATAAAATTAGGGGATGATAATTTGTCATTTAAAGTAAAAAGCTGTGGTTTATGTGCGAGTACTGGAACAGGCTCAACGTCTTGGCACAAAGCCATAAACAGTCTCAGTCCTCAGGTCGTTAGCGAAGTGCTAAGATTTTCCGACGTGAAATTAGATCCTAGTAAAAAAATTGATGAAATATCGTCAGAGTACAATAAAAGTTTACAATTTCCCGCAGGTTCGAGTTCAATTATCGAGATTATTGAATCATCATTATTCAAGATAACTTTTGCCAACAGTTTATAGAAAAATAACATTGATATATTGTCTTTTCCTCAGAGGACAGAAGAATAGCTTATACGATAAGAGATATGATTATTGGAAAAACTTTGCCGTCGCCTAAGGGAATTCAGCCACGTGGTTATTGCGATAAGCTTATTATTCGCTCTCACTGTTTCGACGCAGGACTTGTACTAGATGGTGGAATAGCGGTTCCTTTTAATGACGGAACGGTTGCAGTGATGGAAATTCATGAGGAAGATTCTCTCAGAGCGATAATACTTCCAGAATGATGAAGATTTCATCTATTGGAAAATAGTACTTTCGGTTGAAGGGAAATAAATTGAGAAGGCTTGACTATAAACCTGAGCAAAATGAAATCGAAAAATTGCATAATATGTTGTATACATAATTATATAATATGAAATGATAAGAATAATAATAATAAATTAGTTGAAGATAACGGAAGCACAGCTGTGTATGCTCATGAGTTTCATTTCTGCATAATTGCATCAAAATTAATCATTTGCATGATGAATTTCTTCTTTTTTCTTCGATTTCATTCATCGCTAAAGTGAACAAAAATTCCACGAAACTTAAGTTAGATATCGTTTTAAACTCTCAAAATATAAATTAATATACATAGACATTTTTATTATACACAGATATAGGTGATATTGCGCAATAATTTTGGAGAATTGCTAATTATAAGAATAAGGAGAATAATAAAGTTTTTTTGTTCTCTCTACTTTTGTGATCTATTATGTATTCGGTTATTAATACTACCGCTGTGCGTTTTATAAACGAATTTAAAAAAATACTTATATTGTAGAATAGATAAATATATACTGGCAGCTGCGCTGAGAATTATATCGAATATTAATAAATACATTATTATGAATAAGCTTAAAAAAAATATTATTCGTGGTCGATCAGTATATATAGCTTCATATCAATCCTGATTACCGATATATTATTTATTCATTCATTTGTTTATTATCCTAATTAAAATACGCAGGTATCAGTCTATGTGCCTAATTGTTTCTCCATGTGCTGCTGCTACCGCTGCTGCATTTCTTTTCCTTTTTTTTTTACTCAATTAGATTATAATATATATAATACATACAATACAATATATTATAACAAGCAACAATTCGTAGCGTTTTCTTTTCTATTCTTATCTTATTCAAATACCTCTTACTCCTTTGAAACAATTATACAGAATGTATACGTTTGATTGTAATTTCTAATTTTTTGCCCAGCTCGATTAGCACAATATTCTCATTTCAGCAAGACTAACGATTTACGACCCATCAATAAATATCGTTAAAAGAAAAAATCCTTACGCGAATCCCAGCTGGGGTTTGATTCGTGTACCGCAGATCGGCATTTTAAAATCAGGCTTTAGAAATAGGACGCTGGGAGAGCATCCCGCTGTTATAACATAATAATTGTAATTATTTTCTTTGATTTCTTCAATATTATCATTATTATTACAGTTATTTATTTGCATTTATATTTTTAAACTTTATCATCATTCGTTATATTTCCCTTCTTGTAACTCTAACGGCACAGTATATTACGCGACTAGGGAGAAAAAGCAGACTGTCTCAAACTGCTTATGAGATTGCCACCCGAACCGAAGGCGAAAGTGGTGAATACGCAGTTTGGGACGGTCTAATTTACTTCCCGTGTTGCATATACTATTTTCCGCCACACCTGTAACGGAAAGTTTGATATTTTCTACTCAAACGGGGCAGAAATGAGATACTTTCCGTCGAGGTGTGGTGAAGGTATAAGTTTATCAATATAACATATAAGTTGATCACTTCATAATTTTTTTTTCTTGAATTTCGATATTGAACTTATTCTACAAAATAATTTATTGGACGAGTTTTCAAATTGATTGAGATAATTTTAATCTCACCCCTTAGAGAGGCACGCCGATAGATAAGTTCAAGTCTGTATGTAGCTCAAAAATATATTGAAATTCGACGAAGTTCATCTTCTAAAACGTTATTTATTTGATCAACAATTTGTTTCTTTTTCTGTAATTCACACGATATTAGTAATTGAAGCAATACTCACGCACTTAATGTGCTATGAATTAAGTTTTTTTATTTTATCTCTTTCTCTCATTTACCGATTTTCTTTACAGAAAAGTAGATCAGTGTATACTATATACGGGATTCCACGCCGATTTTGGAAAAAAAATACTCTCTCAACAGGTCTGTAGCTAAAGATTCTGAGGTACTATTGATAGAATCTATAGAAAATCAAAATTGCACGTTGGAAAATCAAAGATGCACATACGTGTCGTTTTATTTGTCTACTTTTGCATTCATAAACACCCTTTTTATGCGTTTTATAGAGAGAAGACCGCATTTTTCGTCCAATAAAACATGTTTGATTTTTGTCAAATTTGGAGGAAAGATTCTGTAAGTTAAATTGCTCATTATGAGACATTCTGAAAGGTGGTATTTTCAAAAACAATGGAGATATTGCTATATGAAATGGTAAAAATTCTCAAAATCACCGCAAAAGTGCATGATCTCTATCCGAAAATAGTATAGACTCGAGTATGGTCGAAACGGAGCGAAATGCCCCATATACTGTTCAGAAAAATATTTTTTTTCATCAATTAAAAATTAATTTTAGATTTAAATAAACTTCATTTCACAATTATATATTATCTAACATTGACACACGCAGTGGAGGAGGGAAAATAAAATTGTTTGAAGAGCAAGAATTATCAATAAATATAATCATAATACTATTTGTAAATGCAGAGTTGATCGAATTCTTTGTTACCAAGATGTTTTTCTGTTTTGTGATCATATCTTAAAATTTGTCATTGCGTAAAGCTATCATATATATATATATATTAACTATGCGTAATTATCTTTCAATGAAATGGACCGTGCAGTATAATATCAATGTATGTATATCGCATATCTATTTGTAATATTATCTAAGTAATGAATGGATCAATTATTATATTTACTATTTTTCCTATTTTCGTTTTGTATATATTACTGGCTATTTTGTTTGTTCGTGGTATTTTTGTTGTTTTGTTTTTCACTCTTATTTAATGAAAAATATTATCGCAACCGTTTTCGCCTATATACTATATGTATAACGGTAACACTATAGTACATTACTATTCAACATGAATTAGGTGAAGTCTTAAGATTAAAAAGACAAAACAAAAATAACAATAATATAATAATTAATATAGCAGTTTTTCCTATCCTACCTACAATATACACATTAATCGAAAATAAATAATCTTGGAAACAATACCATGAAAATCCAAGAGAAATTAAGTGGGGATGAAACGAAAATCAGTAAAATCGTTTCCATACGTACTACATACACGTTTTGTTGCGTGCGTAACTTATCTTTTCAAAAAGCTAAAAAATCCTTTGGTCTTCTCTGAGGGAGGCGCCATCAACATCGGAACCTGATTTTTATGGGTGATGTGAATCTGAAATTTTTATTTAAATTTAAACAGCAAAAATACCCACAACATTTCTAATTCAAAGTTCTAGTAGCTCCGTCATTGATATAATTTATGATACTTAAACTATATAAATAATATATTCACCGTGCATGGTCCCTGCATCCATGGTTCGCCGTCAATTTGCATAGGAAATCTTTTGGCAGTTTTTATTTTAACACTGCTGCACTGAGCAAGTCTTCGTCCCGACGCTCTGAGCCCAGTTTTAACTTGGCCCATGTGTAAACAGTTTTCCAAGCCTATTACTTCTATTAGATTGTCTCCTATATCTATAAAAATTAGGATTTTTCTTTTTCATTAATATGCTTATATCAAATAGGTACAGTATAAACGTTGTCATAATAATTAATGATGGTTGGCTGCAGGTGCATCTCTAGTCAAACCTATTCGAACAAATTTGAATACTCTATTCCTTATATAATTCAAGTACGATAACTCAGACAGCCATATTTTAGAGCTGTCAGTTGCAAGTGTAACTGTCGTTTATACAGTCACATAGATATAGTTGAGTATATTAATAGACGGTCATTTTCCCAGGTAATTGAAGGGTGTGGCATAACTCTGCTCGCAATTAAAGCTAGCTATGTGCAATGAGAGAGCACCGCCCTCAATTACAGAGCTTTTACTCAGTCGAGCGAACAAGATGTTGGTAAATTCTTTAGGGCTATTCAAGGGGAAAAAAAAACAGTAGTACGTATGAAATTGTAGGAGTTTTAATTTCCCAATACCATGACCGTCTCACTGCCCCGCTCCCTTCTCCCTTTCCCAGGGGTCAATAACATGGTTTAAATAATTAAAAAACCTGGAATAGAATATATGATATTTGTTGACGCACCTTGAATAGCGGCGTTTAAATCTACAGAATTAAAACTGCTAGTGCTCAATTCTTTGTCCGGGCGTTTTCTACGCTTCCCTAGACGATGCCTCGCGTGATGTTCACCCCATAAATTTGAACCTCCATGGGTGAATGGGATGTTTAATAAAGCAACGCCTTGAAGTGATGGTCCGTGAGCTAAGTCTAAAGGAATGTCGTCACACTGTAAAACGACAGAGGACGAAAATTTGATAATTTGAATGATGGATTTCTGTAAATAAAATTGAAAACAAACGAAAATGAAAAAAACAGCTTTTTCATAAAAAATTCTCATAATTTTCTTACTATTATTTCCAAATCTTCGTGAAGGTTTTTACAACTAGCTGCAAACTGTTCGCTCGTGGCATACTCGAAATACCAAAGTTTATTTTTCATCCTGCTGTTAAATTTTTCCGGATTTCTTTCTCTTTCCAAATGAAATTTAACGCATATAGCAGCATCCACACCAACGGAGAAGTAGTTGTTTATAATATTATAAGGAATGCTATCCTGGTTTGGTTTTCGTTCCTCATCTTGATCGGTAAGATCAATTTGCCATCTGTCCATCATAACTGGCGTCGCTTTTTCTATTTTCTGATCATCAGGATCAATCACAAAATATTATACTATACTCCCTTAAACTTTTGGTTTTTTTTTTCTTTCTTTTCATTAGCCACAAAACTTTATCTTCACCTTTAGAACTTTGTATATCGCTTCGCCTTCGTAACCACCGCCCCAACGTAAGCATCTCGCTAAGTCATTCCCTGTTCCTAATGGAATAACTCCGACTGCTGGTTGTTGTGAAAATTGAACACGGTCTGAAAGTGAACAACAAGGAAAAATGACAGCATTTTTAATACCCTGTGTTTGAAAAATTTTATACATATGAAGTTTGAATTAGTGTTAAATTACGTTACCCATCGTTTCCAAGATCCATCCAACGGTCCCATCACCGCCACAACAAATAACTTTGAAATTTTCAACATCTTTGAACATTTGGAGTCCTTGCATTGGGCCACCGGTAGCTAAATTATGAACTTGTCTGGGATTTAATATGTACTGAAACTTTCTCAGCATTTTCTCGCCCTGCCGACCCCCAGATTTAGGATTTATAAAAACTAATAACGGTGTTACACCATCTGGTAATGTTATCTGAAAAGACATTGCAGGCTGCTGGTTCGAAGAACCTCCCCTTGATACTGAAACATTCTGGCAGAGAAAAAGCCGAAATTAATAAGCTTTCACAATAATGAAAACTAATCAAGATAATGAACAAGAAGAAATTTTTTGTTCTTTTGAAGGGGTGTCAAGATATTATAAATGCTTACGGAAGTCGCAGACGCATTTTCATGCCCATATCTGCTCCCTCTTTTACTATCTCTTGACAATGATCGTTGCCTGTCTATAACTACGGGGCAAATAGCAGTCGGGGGTAAGATATGTGCTGCATGGTCACCGAGAGTGCATTCGGCTCTGACTTGAGAAACGCATCTATTATGGAGCTGGGAAGTTGAAAAAAAAAGTGTAATTATATTTCGAAAAATGAATTGTTGTAATTAGAGATGCAGTTTGAAATAGTGGTGAATCTGAAATATATGTTATGCTTACAGTTATCTGACACCATCGACAATGGAGACCAGTGATACCGTTATAACTTTTAATCGTCTTTCTACATTTAGAACATTTTCCATGACAATTACCCTCAACCCAATGATGCGCCATGGTTTGCGACGTCTTTTTACTTTTGACATAAGTTGCTATGCAAGAAGCTGGCGCTCTTTGAACACATCTCTCGTGAACCGTGTATTTACAAACTATAACAGAATGAGCAAATAATGAATGTATGAAAATTGTTAGCATAGAAATCTAATTTACAAATAAATATAATAAAATGAGTATACTGAATATACGAGATACTCACATACGCAAGATAATCCTTTTTTACCCAATCCAACGAGCATGTTAAGACACAAATTGCAATAAGCAGGTTTACTGAAGTGTTTTAGCTTCCAGAGATGATTTCCATCTTCCTTAACGTGAGAATCCAAGCCCAAAAGTACAAGTAGTGGAATTGTTGTAAGACCTCCGCGTTTCCATTCATCTAATGAAACCGTGCCATCGGAATCGTAGTCTATCTCTATCATCATGTCTTGAAGAATCTGATGAAGAAGACAAAATTCTGGTTTCCAATATTTCATTCGTTACGTTACCAAATTCATATTTATGAAAATTCGATTCTCACAGGTTTGAGTTCGGTAACGTCCCAGCCGAGGTACTCAGCGACGTTCATCATCTGGTTAACTATGCAATCGATTTCCTGTAAATAGAAAGCAATTCGAATATTATATTGAAAGTTGCAGTATTGATTGAGCATGGGAAATATTTTATACTCACATTCCGATCGAGAACTCCATTGCCGTCTGTGTCGTACAACCGGAACATAACTAAAACAATATAATAATAATCAATAATCACTCGAAGAACTATCGTTATCATGACAGAGTAAAGAAAGAAAATGAAAATTTATTAATCCTGATAAAAATATGAAGTTTTTCTCATTCGTACTACAAAATTGGAATCAATGGATACGAATATTACGAATTGAATTATTTCTGTATAAGGTTTGCTGAATTCCGTACGCAGAAGAGCACAATTACCGAAGCTAGAGAGTAAAATGTAATGTAAGTAATGGTCGTAGTTCTCTTACATTCTAGTTTATCTTCTGGTCGGCCAGCTTCGAGTAAAGAAAGGTAACAAACGATGTCTTTCAAGCTGACTTTAACGGTGTGGACATCTATCATACTCTGTTTTCTTACGAGGTGTCTCATTTCTGAAAAAGGATACAGACAACGTGAATTAATATACAACGCTGCAGTGCGCCAACGTATATTACTGTTATTATAAACTGTTAATATAGGTGCAACATGCTACACACAGAATATGTATGCAATGTATGAAATTTGTTGAAAGAATTAATGAAAAAATTGTTTTAAATGAGAGCGGCAAGATTGTCTCTTATACCTTCTAATTTCCCATTGTTAATGAACAAAGAGTTGTTAGACTTTCGTGAAGAATTACGTGACATTTGACTGTGGCTCGGACTGCTATCTGTACTTTTTTTTTCCAATACATCGTGACAACTGTACGAAGTATGCGTTACGGTCAGCATAGGATGTACGCTACCTGAATTTTTTGTTTACATAAGTATATGCGTACAGTATGAGCAAATCGTAGATAAATTTGTAACGAGTAAATATAGCATTAATAATTCACCAATTTTATTATGCATGCTCAATCACTAATTCAATTATGTTCTAGTGTATTAATAATCGGCCGAACACTATTAGCTACTCGGAACTACGGATAATATCAAATTATTATAACATCTTGGAGGAAAATTGCATTGGGCGGATCACGAGTGCGATAGAAAATGACGACTTATCATTAATGAATTTATTCATTCTTAAAATCACCTGTTCTAGCTCTGGCAGATGTTTCGCTGTCGCTTCTATGATGCCCGAGGGCCTGCAATTTTTCTGTAAGTCCGTGGATCTTATCTACAAGGGATGATCCGCCACCGTGAGTTTCGGCGGTGCCGCCGCTGCCTCCTGTCAATCCTGTACTATTCATGTTACTGTTCGATGTTGTGTGTGAAGTAATAACTGCACAGGCTGTTGTTGAAGATAACACGGCCATTTCCTACAAGAAGTTGAAAAAATTAATTTTAGTAGAACGTTTAATAATATGCAGAAAACTATTGGTTCCCAACGACTATCCAATTATCTATATATTACGTAACTGCAGTATTGTCTTTCTATTTTTTCGACTGTTCTCACAGTCCAGAATTCTTTGGTTCCGTTTTCTTTTCTTGTTTGACTTTTTTTCTTACTGTTTTTAGCATTTTTCATACCTTGAGAGCTTTGCTGTCCGTGGCGCTCGGCCCTTTTTTAACAAAGGAGAGAAATAGGTGACGAGCGAGTTCGTCAGGTGCTCCGACTTCGAGGTAACTATCGAGGAACCTGCGAAATCCTTCGTAATCGATATCCTGCAGGACGAAGGAACATAAGTTACAGTTCAAGTATTTTTCAATCTATTCTGTTTTGTAATTATGCGAAGAAGAAACAAATTTCACGCTCACCCCGTCCGGATGATATTTTTGCCCACCACTCGGCGTCGCGGTGGCGCCGCAAAAGGTGGCCAAAACATCTTGCAGTTTTCTCGGTGAATCTATGCGGTGGCGTTAGACAAAAAATATAAGACGGATGAAAAAATTCGAAAATTCGAAGTTTATAACGTTTACCCAATAAAATGACGAAAAATAACGACCTCTCGAGATGTCGCGAATTTCGGAAACGCGCGGAATGAAAAAAGAAAAAAACAACAAAAATAATTCTAATTACGATTTTTCTTCGTGGACGAATCTCAGCCGACGATATTGTATTATTCTGCATGATTTTTTCGGCTCCGTGGAAAATACCACTTTTCGCCTCTATTGAACTACAATATACAGGTATTCCTATAATATGTCGTTGACATTATATCTGTAATAGGTATACGCTTGGGGTGCCCTCGTTAAATCTATCCGCAAGAAAAAACATAGACAGATGATATGTCCGTTCCCCTCGAATTTCAATGGGATTTCAAATATGTTGCGGAGCTTGGAAAACTAAGGAACAGTACGTATTTTTTTTCTATCCGGCAAAAAGCATATCTAGGCGGGTAGGAAGCTACATTTGAAATTTGGTCTCGAATCGGTGGAACATCTGAAAGTCTTGACTACGAATAGTGAATCTAATCCAGTGAAACGTGTGCCAAAATTTTCTTTCATAATATGATAATGTAATTCTACTACTATAACCGTAAACCGATTCCGTTATAATCAATGAACGATCCTCGTATATAGATGCGGAAAGAATTGGGTTCCGAAAAGTTTTGAAAACATTATTCGTTGTTCTGGCCGAGGAAGATTTTGGCCTCTTCATACTCAAAACTTTCAGGTGCCCCTCCACCGATTTAACGTGAAAATTTGGAAGATATCTTCGAGATCCAATACAAAGAAATACACGTCTCTTGGTTCCTGAAGCTCTACAATATATCCCGATTTCATTGGAATCTGAGATTACTTCCACCGACGTTTCGGCTAATCAGTCAGCGGAGTAACCGATCGTGACATAGAATTAAAACGAATGAAACCAATTGTGGACGCGACGCGGTACCGCCGACCGAGTGCAGGACTTTACAAACTCGAATCTTGAATTGACTCACATGCCGCGAGATCTTGAAGCTGTTGAAACTCTGAGGGTGAAAGCTTGTCCCATTGAAGTGTCATCCTCGGATCGGCGATTGCACCGATTATATGGATTCTATAATCTACTCGCGTTTCTCCTCCTCCTCCTCCTCCTCTTCCTCCTCTTCCTCCTCCTCCTTCTTCTTTTTTACACCGAAATTTCGATCTCCAAAATATCTACAGCAGAACATATATTATGTTTACAGGTCTACGTAAGATTCCAATTATCTGCAATCGTGCGTGAATACAGGACACGGCGATCTAATCCGGCACGATATCAATTTCCAAATCATCGCAGGGAAAAAGAATAAATCGAAGAAAAAAAAACACATGCGAACTCTAAGTGAAAACAATCGCGAAAATTACTGATTTTGGTCCTAGTCATTATAATTTACTCCTCGTGTATCAAGAGCCTGTATGACAGCAGTAGGTATAATGATATAATATTATACCCCGGGTGAAAATAATCTCTACCTTCGAATATCTATACGAATTTCTAAGAGAATTGGAACGTTGCAGGCTTTTGTACGAAATTGTAGAAATGTATAGAGTGTTTCATGGAGAAAAAAAAAAAAAAATGGTAGATTTTGACAAAACTCGGCGGATTCTCATTGACCACCCCCTCCCCAACATACCAAAGATTTGAATAAAAATCTGCAATTTTTTGTTCGAAAAATGTTCTAACTTGAATAATAGTTGTAGAAATTTTCATCAGGGACACTCTGTGATAAAGTGTAGCTGACGATCACTGGATGTAGTATTTGCAGTATAGTGAAACAATTCTACATATAATATTACGATGTATTTTGTGACGTCATGATCGGCGATCGCGTAATATTTTATCCGATAGATAAATACAATATGACATGCCACGTTTAATTAGCGTATATTGTAGGCAGATAGATACGTAATTCCCTCGACGACGTTGTAGGATATAGCTATCGCTACTTTTATACGTTGATAAAAATGAGAAATACATAGGACGGAAAAAGGAAACGCGAACAATAACTGTTGTCTTTCGTGCAGGTAGCAATTTGCGTGACAGGCCTAGCTAATATACTGTACATGTACCTACCTATATATTTATATATACCTATAATAATATGAACGCGGGATTAGCTCTGTATAGAGCGTAGACGAGACTATAATGAATCTTCATGCTATATGATAATATTATCACACGCACGAAAAACACGAGATACGTTAACGTTGTACATCATAATTATATCATTCACTTCAGGATTCGTGTATTCCGTATATACATCCTTAAGCACACCATGGTATATATTATTAGCTTATTTTATGTGCAGAATCGTGCGAGCTCAAGGCACTTGCAGAATTCGGTATAAACTATAACCCTACGCTAGTGCATAAATTCCAGCGAACGCGAGATGGTATACATTATATTTGTTTACAAACTTTGATAGCCAATGAAACGAGTTATTGAAAAATCTGTGTTACAGTAGATATATACACCACGATACTCAAATTTTCGATCTCTATTATATACCTTCTCTGTAATAAGCGATATATAATCGTAGGCGAAATAGGACCAACAATGCGCCAATTATAACTGGGACAATAATTATTACATCCGTATAGTATAGTTTGTTTTTTATTTCGTAAACGCGGATCGCGGGCTATAAAATTGGATATAAAACGCGCGATTTCCGGAGATGATCGATCCCCGATCGTTATAATAATTATAACGATGTTACTTAAACGGGTGTGTATGTATACATATACATTACACTTACGAACATTATACCTCGAGTACATTAAAAAATATAAGCATATGCCTAAACGATTCATAAATATTTCTGGATCAAAGGAAAGCGCGATCGATTCTGTCGCGTATCGTTCACACTGCACGGGAGAGATAAACCGCTGCGCGCGCGTATACAAACGTAAAAGTAGCCGGGAAAGAAAAAGAATAACAAATTTGCATTTTAGATTATATAGGTAGCCAATCAAAGAGTATTGTATATTATACAGTTTTGAGAGCCCAAAAGCGTGTTTTCACAAACATACCTATATCATGTATCATTGTAAACAGAAGTACACCTTACCTCTGCAGGACGAGGACGAGGACGACGACGACGACGGGATGATATAGTGTCGTCGAGTTTCTCTATTTTTTTCCACTATAGTGCGCTATTCATTAAATTTGGTACTGCTTGCAATGATATATCTCTCGTAAGAAACTGTCATATCTCTCGACTGAGGCTCCGTTTGCGATGGGCTTTTTTCGACTGGACACTCGCGTACAATATACTGTGAACCACGTTCTTGCAGGACTTCGGCTTCATTCTAGTCGCGTAGACCTCGATTACACTTAATATCCGCCACTGCAGTTTTATTTGGCACCGAGGTTTCCGGTTACTATGTAAGTCGCAGCAGGTACAACATTAACATTCATATATACATTAATTTATCATCTGCATTTACGACATGAAATCGCGGTGCTGCATGTACCGCCCGCACCGCCGTCCGTCTTCTCAGATGCAGCTTCACTCTTTCCGGAGCTACTGAAAATTCAATAGAAAATTTGGTTTGGCCTTTTTTTCGTTTATTCAAGTCGTTTGACTTTCTTCCGCCTACATCATTCTATATACAAATGACAAAGAATGACCACGAAGAAACTCAATGCGGTCTCGTTCACTTCACATGCCTATAAAATTCTCATCTGCGATCTACTATAGGTATGTATAATCTATAACCGATGGTAAAAACTATAGGAGAAATAGAAGAGAAAAATAGTAATCGCATAACATGCGAGAACCGCGTATCCATATAAACATCGACGATGGTTCGCTTTATGCGAAATTATTGTCGGATGAGTATTTATACTCCCGCTGAAAAATTGTTTAGGGGTTTTGTTTATACATACTATATATACTCCGTATCAACGTAGTTTACGTCGCGTTATACCTACCTATATAGCTTCGTATACAGTCTCATGTGTCGTAATCCATATTGACACCCCGGGTTTTACGGGACGCAGGCGCAACTTTTCCAACATATAGTATAATGCGTACCTATACCTATCTATACAATATACGTATAACGTGGTCGAATTGTGAGAGCACAATTATTAAAACAAACCCGACCCTACGGCATGCTATAGACCAAATTTTGGCTCTTCGCAATCATACGATCCTATCCATGACTATGAAAGGCGAGGTATTAGAGCGGATTGCAAATAGATTACCTACTGGATACATATTGTTCAGTTTATTCTTCGATGAAACTTTAATGATAATGTTACAATTAATTATACCAGGATGATACGTTCGAACGGCGTTCAAACAGTACATGAATAAAATAACTGACGAATACGGAAACGCGTTATCCCGCGTTGACCCCGTGGGGCGTAGGTATGCGTGTGTATACACACACATACAGCTCCTATGGTCGAGATTGGATTTGGCAGCATGATAGGGTAACGGATTAACGGTGTGTTCACGGTCCACCTCGACGAATCTGTGTACCACGTACATACGTACAACATCTATAGCTTATAAATAAATGATGCAATTAGCAGATCCTGACGATCGGAGGTGTATATTGGGTATCGCGCGCGCAGAGTAGTCCTACCTACGTAACGCGGGTTCGAGGGGCCCGTTCCTTTCCGCTCTATTCTGGGCTCGCGCTCCACGTATCCATGGAAACGCATCCTTTCTCTTCCTCTGCAGGAGATTCTGAGACTGGGACTCGGAACGCCGCGTTTTATCTACAAATTCTCACTCCCAATGTATTATGTATATATGCATACATACGTACGTACGTATATACTTCCGACACTTCCTTGAAATTCATGAATCCCGTAATTCGAGACCGTCGAATATCGTTCATGAATCATATTGAAAACGTGTATCAATGGTATATGCGGATTGATCTTGCACTCACAATCAGAATGAAAACATGAATATAAATTGATGAAAAGAGAGAGAGAGAGAGAGAGAGAGAGAGAAAGAGAGATAATTAATTGTCTGCTGCGGCCCGCGTCCTCGCGACAATAATGAAAGCGTAACCCTCGCGATCTCCTATTTCTCTTTTTATACGATTAATCTCCACCCTACGGAAGTTGACCTTGAAACAATGTGAGAAAGATATTGGACGGGGGGGTTGTCACGCCCCGTGAGCCGAGGGCGCACCTGGCCAATATCTTGGCATTGGTAGACCGCGGACACTTTGAATGTTTTATTTCGCTAATCTCCTGTTCTAAACCGGTATAACTACCAACGGGATCTATATCCCACGGCGGGTAATTATAAACCATTATGTCCTCTCTATTGTATCTCTACTTTGATTCTTTTTTTTTCTTTTATACTCTTCCTTTCACAAAATACATCCGAGTAAACGCGCACCATCGTTTCAAGATATACCTACCTATAGAATAATCTAACGCGGGTTATTATTGTGATCTTTATTCACGATTGACCTAGGTAATGGTCGGCTAGGTATGCCAAAATCAAAAGCCATCGTCACCGTTTTCCTCTATTGTTTTTTTTGTTTTTTTTTTCTTCTTGCTTGAATAACTTCAACATTGAAAACAACATGACGTTCGGCGATAAAAGCAGAAGAAGAAGAAGAAGAAGAAGAAGAAGAAGAAGAAGAAAAAGAAAAACCTAGTTGACTTACATAAAAACCGCACTGATATTTACCATATTAGATCATTTTCATTTTCATTTCTATTTTCTCCCCCTGTTATGTACAGCGACTTCGGATTGTTTATGTTGTAATTATTTTTGACCGTTTTTCTTTAAACTCGCATCGTCGTTATTTTTATTATTATTATTTTTTTTTTTTTATCAAATACTGATACGCGGGGGATGCATGTATATGTGCCACTGTGGGGTTACTACATTTTGAAAAAACAAATAGTATCAATAGTATCGGTGAGTGTATACTTTTCGATCGCGTTTGTTCGATATTATACCGGTGGCACGCTCACCGAGGTAGATAAATTTATTGTGTGATAATATTTTTCTCTTCCTTGTCCAGTTGTTACTGCGGTATAGCATAGGTATATCATTGTCAAATTGAATCCAGTCGCCAATGATTCCCCGAAATTTGGGAATACATCGCCCTCCCGAGTACCGAACTCCCACGCGGCACGGGAACGACTGACTACTGTGACTATCCGAAACACGGAACGCGAACATGATTAGATCTCGTCTTGAACCTAAAACCTACCCGGTATCCACCACGGGGCGCCATCTGCCACCAATGATACCCGTTTTATTTATCAGCTGTTGTCATCCCCGATGAATATTTTTTCTCATCAAATTATCATCCTCTATGATATGTGTGTATGCATATACTACGGCGAAACATTGATTTTCTATGGATCTTCAAGAATGAGATGATTAATAGATTCGCATACGTACCTAGTACATACAATCGACGTACTTCGACAATATTGCGCACGATACGTAAGCGTATGTAGTCCGTATTAAACCTATATATACGATCGATCCGCGAAAGTAAACTCCTCTTTTTACTACTCGATGTCTGACGCACGTTGACTCGTACTACTTAAACTCGATCGCTTGCAGGGCGTTATTCGTTTATTTCTTTACTCTCGGCAGACTTCTACGGATATGAATTTTTGCATCGAGTTTACCGTATTTAGTTTTTCTTGTTCTATTGTTTAATCTTTATTGAAATTCAGACGACTGATAATCAATTTGAACCCATAGACTTATATAGATAGACTGAGCGCTCCCGTGAGAGGCATTGAAGCTCACATATACGGGACAGAGATATGCCGGGAGTACTCC
This sequence comes from Phymatocera aterrima, assembly GCA_963170745.1. Taxonomy (NCBI): domain Eukaryota; kingdom Metazoa; phylum Arthropoda; class Insecta; order Hymenoptera; family Tenthredinidae; genus Phymatocera; species Phymatocera aterrima. The sequence goes on from OY720670.1 coordinate 3,932,595, forward strand.
TTTCTCTTTTCAATCGGCGTCATGGTGGGAGACAAGGGAGCAGTGGAGGTGGGACCACTGATCTCTAGTCTCGCGCGTGTCAAATACGCATTTGTTTTCTTCATGTTTTCCTTCACCACTCACGGATTATGTTTAATTTGTTTATTATTGTGATTAAATAATATAATAAGAAGGTAACAGAATTGTATTATTTAAAGTTGGGTTAATTTAATTAATACATATCCATTCATACCTTTTCATACATACATATACATATACGAGCGCGTGATTTCCCCTCATTCAACTCCATTTGCTCCTCTACCGCCTCGATCCCCACCACCAATATCGTCAGACAGAGAGAAGAGTACTCCCGGCATATCTCTGTCCCGTATATGTCAGCTTCAAGCTGCCCATAAGAGCGCTCAGTCTATCTCTATAAGTCTATGTTTGAACCGCGCGTATTACAGAACGTCTATTTTTATATACCCGGAACAGTATCGTGTATACATAGGTATGTATGGCGTACGACATACATACATACATTCATACGTAAATAAATTCGAGTATCTTGACCCTTGGTAAATGCTCGCTGTATGCAATATACGTACACGCGTCTCGCGTTATGAGCCTCAAAACGTTGACTATATCGTAGATTATAGCGCCAATAGAACAGTTTCATTATTATTCAATTATTAACGGTCTAAAGTTGGATTTCATAATTCTGTATTATCCAAGCTCGTGGTATATATCTATGGTATAACAATTTCACTTTTCGAACGCAATTCAATTTCCCTTGAAAATCACGAGGAGCTAATAATAACTTAAATATTTTCATTCACGTACCGATTATTTCTATTTTCATCATTTTTGACCCATTTCAATCCACGTCTCGCCTCCCGCTTCCCGCCTCGCGACTCCCGTTTTCCATCTTCTGCCTCCGGTTCGTTCAACGATTAAAACGAGCTTTAACGAGCGCGCCGAAATAACAAGTAAAATTTTATCGTAGATATTCAACGCGGTTGTAAAAACCGTCGATTTTTTTAATACCACTAAAATCGTATGAATAACGACCAGTTTTGTTCATTTATTTACTATTTTTGTCCTCTCTCTCTCTCGATCTTTAGAGCTTCTATTTCCAATTTTATGCACTTTATTTCAAGACAAAAAATTTGATTCTAATTTTCTGTATTCAAAATTTATCAATCAACTTATGAAAAGCTTCTCTTATTGCGTTCGATAATAATAGATTAAACATTGAAAAAAAATACTATTCTATTTATTCATTTTTTCATACTAGATTTATAGGTGATGTATACCTACAGATACTTCGTTTTATTATACATGCCACAATATACTGTAATATCTATTTCGTATATTATACTTATGATTACGTTTGATTATAATAATATAGTATATTCAGGAAGAATTGGTAACGTTTATACATTCGAAGCAGTACTGAGGCGGCCACGAGCCTGAAACAGCAATTGTTTCGGTGGTTTATGATTTTCTCAGTGACTGAAGATGGCAAGAAATTGAATGCGCGGGCGTCACGACCACCTCAGCACTGCTCCGAATCTACGGACGTTAGGAAGTCATCCTATAGGTACATTATATTTAGGTTGTATACATTAGTAATGTATGCATTTTATAAAAAAAAAAGCATTATCCTTTTATACTGTAGAAAAAAAAAAAAATGTATCGCAGCCTTTTTTTTCATATGTATATCATATCATATACTACATATTATTATCCCTAATTTCTAATACTAATTTTAATTGGTTGGAATATAATATAGTATTTAAAAAAACTCTTTGAATAAGCTATCTATATCTAATCATTCTTCATACATTCTGTCGTATGTATGGGATTCAATATAAAACCACAATGTGAAAATATATGGAAATAAAATCGTACCAATTATTATCGTTATTGATATTATTATTATTATCATTATTATTGTACGTTATCATTATCGATAATAACTCCAGTCCCAAAATCTCACATTTTTCATTCATTTTCATTAAGAAAAAGAGAAGAGAACAAAACAAATTACGAATCAGTTACCCAATGACTATACCGATAGGTTTCACTGTGTGAAAATTAAGCTAAAAGCAATGATCAATTTCACAACCACGATAATGTAATAGTGATAATAATAATTGAATCATGAGATAGCACAAAAATGAAAGCGAGATCAACAACACTCGTGTATTTACCATCCTTGGTACAGGTTCGCTTCGAAACCAACAAACAAAAAAGGGAAGGAAGAAAGAAGAAATGAAAAAAGGTGAAGGAGAAGCATGACCTGTTTTTCACGACTGGCAGACATTAAGAGCTCTTGAATTTATTGGCCACTGGTATAACGCTTGGAGTCAAAGTGAAAAACAAAAAAGATTGTACCCTAATTAAAAAATTTTCTCTCACAATAAAAGGTGAAGACGTGTATTTATACATATACAGCTATGTATACTATGTGTATTAAATGGTCAATCAGATTGTAGAGAAAAAACGAACATACAAAAAAAAAGACAAAGAAAACAAACAATTCGAACATTCTACTATCTATGGCAGTTAAAATTTGTTCATATCTACCTATACCTATGCGTAGCTACATAAATATTAGAGAATGTATAGGAGTATGGATATTGTACACAACTGTGATGAATTAATATGCCTTTTGAAATTAGTATATATATCCCAGCAGAAAATAATAAATCATCGTTAAACGTTACGGATATTACGTCTATCATTCTCGTAATGTTTTAGACATTAAATAAACACATTGGCAGCACTATACAACATAAATATCATTTTGAATCAAATGAATCGATATTAATGCCAACAGCCACTGCCATGCCATGCCGTGCCATGCCATATGGTACCAGTTTGGTATCTCTGAATAGTAAAAGCAAGAATTCTAATCAAATTAGCTGATAAATAGAAAATATTATTTCTCGAGGTGACGTTCTGTCGGTTCACATAATGCCTGACTAGACTTAGCTTCTTGTTTCACAGAGAAGAAAAAAAATAATTGGAAAGATTTTTAGTAGAGAGTTTAGTAAAATTAGTAAATAGCTATATTCATCGCAATCTTGAAGAAATTTAGAGTCTAAGTCTTGAAACAAAACTTATATTTCGGTTCGACACTCAAAAAATATTTGATAAAATAATTTTATTTATTTCTTTCTTTTGTTGTTCATTTATTCAAACTTTTCAGTTCAGTTTTCATCATCATAGACCGTTATTATTTGTATACAGTATATTTTCTACGGAAATAGAAATTCTCTGCAGTTATTTTCAACCACCGAAATTTTAATTTCAGTATCAATGCCTCGGGTTATATTCAAATGAGTTAGTTCAATCAAAATTTCGTTAATGATATAGGTAACTTAATTGTAACTTTTATATGATAATTATTTACTTAGAGATGCTAACGTAATTAAATCACACGTATGCGTGAATCATACTCATTCATGCAAGTCGCCAAATTCTTCCCAAGCCTCTTCTCTCAAGGTTCTATCAGAGACGCACAAGACCCTCATTTTTACGAATTGTTAAATGCATTGTTGGCCATCGTTGGATACCGCGAGTCTTTAATAGCACCTTAAGCTAATCAATCGATATGTAATTTAATATTGAAAGTTACAGCCTAAAGATAGCTTGGGAAAAAGAGTCTGGGATAAACTTCACGCTCATTCGCAGCACTCTTGAAAAAAATAGTTCGAGTCTTCTTAGAGGTATAGCTAATCTTGCGATGAACTTTTTTCCTTAATCTGGTGCACATGCTTTCTTAAATATTGCATAAACTCGATAAGTGCGGTAGATAGAGATGCGTTGATTACTGTGCTAGGTAGCCAGCCTTTCAAATTAGTATTCACAAGCCACGTGAATCTGCAGCGCATGTCTTCCTCCCCGCACAAGGGCTCCATTGCCCAGCAACTGACTCTGTTCTCACCCCTGACAAAAAAATTTGGAATAAGATTTCGTTTGCTGTGTTGAACTATGAGAAAGATTATAGATTATGAAGTTTACCGAGTAAAATTTTTACGCGGCGGAATGTGAGGGTAGGGTACAGAAACCCCGGCACTAATAAACAACGAATCCAGCTCGCCCCAGCGCCTCAATATTACAAAATCTCTTGCTCCTACAATTCCACCACCGTAAGGAGTTGTAGCTTGATATACTATGTCCGTTTCATTGTCTATCGCCTGTTTGCCAGAGTGAAAAAAAGTCAATAAGAGTTCATCAAAAATAGGATTCTACGAACTCGTGAAAAGCACAGAGAGAAAGGTAACAAAGCCGATTAACCACTCACTTGGATTTTCTTTGACTCTGCTAATTGTTTGTTCCAACTCGGAGCATTTTCAATATTTTCAGATAACTCGTGAAGAAGCTCTGTCGCAGATAGATCAATTATTCCCTTGATACGAAAAAAAAAAAAAATCAACTCAATTTACTAAATAATCCAGATTTACATTGTGAGAATTATTCAATTATAATTTGCAAATTGAACTTACAGTTATCTTCAATATTTTTCCATCAGGTTTTGGGAGATGCATCGAAGATATTGTGTCACCCTCCGCAGTTTCATACTCTATTGCCCAATTTGGACTGGTAACGAGGGCAGCGGCTCGCACTAAAGTTTCGACACCAATTGCCTTATAGTCTTCAGCCTTGGTTGGAAAAATGAGAAAAAAAGTGATAAAAATCATTATCATAACTGGGCATCAATATCTGAGAGTTTTCAATTCAAATTACTCAAAAACTATGAAATGGTTTTCATCTATCCAGTCGTTTCTTTCTTAGGCAACACACTCGGTATAGACAAAGATTTAGTTCTGTATTTCAAGCATACACAATGCCTAAATGGAATATCAATTCCGTATAAGGAAAATGGAAATTATATAATGAGCGATGAATAATAACAGCTGTATGAGAGAACAGAGAATCGTAGAGGGCATAGCTGCCTACGAATCATTCTTTTTCATAGCTTTTCAAGAATGGGGATATGAAATACGTAATCGATCGTATTAGAAAAAACTGAGAACTCGTAATGACGGTTACAAAAGACATTCCTTTCATGCACCTGATATACGTTGAAATAAAAATCAGAAATAATTTACACTGTGAGTATCTAGCTCTTTCTTTGTTTTAGTCTTATAATCTTTCCTGACTTACTATAGTCACATGGCTATCGTTATCCACCTCATCCTTTTCCTTGTATTTCTGTTTTTCGTGATCATCTACCTCCAACGCCTTACGATTTCGATCACCAAATAAAAATCCCTTAAGGAACTTCATGCTGTACGTGGTTAACACAACCGTTGGCAACAGCTTGACGGATTATTTTATTAACTCGATTCGAATATTAAGTTTAAATGAAAAATTTATACGTTGAGATTTATGGCGGGTAAAATTATACAATAATTTATTATAGTACACAAGTAGGTTCAAAGGAATATTGTAAACGAAACTTCCTTGTGGATTTACCTGATCAAACCCAGGCAGTCAAATCATGTCACCAAATCATATCGTCACAGACATGGAAATTATTGTGTGACTTTATCATCAATTTCACAGTTGATAGAGGTCTTGTGTTCTTCCTGTGTTTTGTGTGCAATATCAATCGTCATATGACTGGAGGTAGCACCAAATATATCATTCAAAAACTTCAACACGTTTAATGCCGATATGAGTATCATGTACAGATTAAGGCGTGAAGGTGTCAGATTCTCAAAACACCAGTATTTGTTATATTTATGCGCAAAGATCGCAATGCAGAACTTGGCTCTACGTGATATTCAATGACTTAAGAACGTTGATAATGAATCGGTAAATTAATACATAAAAATCACTTCATTACATTTAATTTTCACGTTTGACGATCGTTTTCTGTTCACCTTAATCGGGATTGATTCTTCTCATTTTCCAAGTTTCCACTCACACGCATAAAATCGTCAAGTTTTCGGTAAAGTTTCAAGATACTCAATCAATGGAAGTTTGAACTAAGAAATGTTGCTCTTTCACAGGGTGAGAACAGAATGAAAATTCGAAATGGATTCTATAGAAACCATGAGAACGTTGTTAGAAACATTAGTCAGAACTTACGCAGCTGCGAGCTTAACTAAGCGAAAATTCAATGAGTGGGGAGAAGCGATGATCAATTATGTAAAACATATTAGAAGCATTTGTTGATATTATGTTATAATACTTGAATGTCAATATTCAAACCGGTAAAAATAAGAATAAGAACTATAGATTCATGACATTGTCTTCATTTTACATGTTTTTATATTTTTTTTACATTTAACACAACTGCCCCGATCAATACCGACAAATATTGAACCCAAGATTATGCAAACGACGAAGAAGATATAGCATAATTAAATTGTTCATAAAATTATGCGGGACTGCAAGATATCGCTAGTTAATACATTTTTCCTTCCCGTGTTATGTGAGACATCATAACTCAAAACCAAAAGTTGAGAATATTCAAAATATAATAATCCGGGGTCAAAAATGACTTTAAGACGAATTTTCAAAAACCATCTGAAGGTGAAGCTACAACCTTCAAAATGCTTCCCGGAATGATTTTTTTTTACATCTTTTTACTGAGTTACAGCATTTTGAAAATCAGTATTATTTCACCGAGTGCCGGGTGCGCTGTTGATTTTGTTGCTGAGTGTATTTTAGAAATTCTTAGAATGCATCAAAATTCTCTGACCGATAAAAAATTCCCTGACATTTCCCTGACAGGCCGAATCCCGTGACTTTTCCCAGTTTTCCAGTCGAGCGACCACCATGAACAAGAAATGAAAGCAATGAAAATCCACAAACCTTTTCTGGACTCAATCTGGGCAGAATTGGTATGCCTAGCCGTTCAGAAGACTGCGTTCCCACAGAAGTTCCTAATTCTCTGACACTTTGTTCGTCGTCAGAATGTTCTGGTGACTCCATAGGGGAATAAAAATTGCCCACGCTTTCTGTATAGTGCGAAAGCGGACCAGCTAAGAAGTGTGATAGAAGAGGAGCTCTCTCGGAACCGGAAGAACCTAGATCCAAAAAATCGATTAACATTTTATTTCAGTTTTTTTAGTTCCAACATTATAAAGTCTGAATTGATACATTCTCTGCTGTTTTCATCATACCTATAAGCCAATCCCTTGCTTGCGTCTCTTGCGGTATTACCCTAAAATCGAAAAACCATGCTTCGCTCCATGATAAAATAAACGAGGATAGAATAAGCAGCACTTCGAAAACTGGCTGGACACTGTGCGGCCACTGAAATGGAAGTCCATGTAAATAATGGAATAGAATTCCAACTAATAACGGAAGTAGAATATTTCCGTGAATGATAAATCAATATAAAAGCAATAAAACAGTCAGGAGTGATTCGATTTCTTTCGATTTGGAATAAATACGGGTAGATGAAGCCGAGGTGAAGTGTGGTGATGGCAAAGTTGTGAACTTTATAGCCTAAACAATGTGGCTTCTTGATAGGAGTTTTTGTTTCATTAGAATAGTAATATTACCGGGCGACTAAAAGGCAGACAAGCTGGGACTAAGTTTCGAGAAATAAATATTTTCGAGTGAGCTACTATTTGAATGAGTGAACTGTATAATTATTATAGGGCTTCGTCAAAAGCATTTCATCGGGGAGACAAGGAAGTTAGAAATATTTGATGTATTTGATAAATTCAGAGAAATGAGTTTTGCAATAAGCGTGATACTTACGTCGAACATGAATACTTTGGCAATGAGAAAGGCACAGGTCACAGCAGTCGATAACTAAGAGAAAATTTCAACTGGATGAGGATTTATTATTATCAACTTTATATAAGATTAGATCGAGATTCGATAACTTACAGCTATTATTATCCAATGGTTGATGTATAACAGGGCGTAGAATAGTAGTAAAACTGTAAATCTACATACTGCAGCCATCTGGAAGATTGGAGAAATTAGAAAAATTAGGAAAATTGTAACTTTTTGATGAATAGAAGACGAACGCATCTAACAAGACCGAGACAAGATCACTCACCACAATATCAAAAAGCGAGGTCCTTATATTATAATGCACAACTTGATTCACAAAAGCGTCTTCGACGTTTCCTCCGCTCAGCTGACATAGAGATAAAAATACAAATATGATAATCCGGAAAGTTCTAGAGTTGAGAGTTCAGTTTTGACATTTATATAAAGAATCTAAAAGAGAGGGAAAATGAGTTTGAACTTACCATGGTGCAAATGAGCCACATAAGACACGTGAACAAAACATCAAACGTGATGAACAGACAGAAGAATCTCCTAACGTTTGACATTCTGCCTTGGTGCCTAGCTCCTGCTATTAAATCTTCACTTAATACTATGTCCGAGGCACGGTTTATACTGTGTTGTGTAAAGGAACTTCTTTGGGATGGTAAAGATCTTGTAAGTAGCGCTTCGGCTGCAGCCCTTATGCGTCTTTCTTCGTCAGTCATTGTTAGAAGTTTTGCTTATTTTCATCCATGGGAGTGGAATAAACCCGTTTGCAAAATTTCCGGGACTGAAACATGAATTTCTCATGTTTTCGTTGTTGTTTTTAAATGGAAGTCAAAGAGGTTGTAGAGATTTATACTCTGTCTGAGAGAAGATTATAAACTAGAGGAAATAATTTTTGGAAAAGCTGCCTCTGTTCAACGCGAAGCAACTGTTCAGCTGCAGATTTGCGTATTACGGATTATTTACTCGTAAGTTGTTATCGATAACCACTTGAAGAGAATTGTTTACCAGACAATAACATTTGTGGAATTTTACAACCTCACATATATCTGCTTATTGTTGTTGAGCTATACGTATGAAAAAATATCCGCGATAACAAAGGAAAAGAAAAAAGATTACAATGGAAACCCTTTTCGATAATTAAAAGTTACGGTAAAAGAATGCAGGCATGAAGCTTAACAAATTCCACTGAATATAAATAAAATTGACGCTTCGTTTGCGTTAGGTCTCACCTTATCGAGTACGGGAGAAACAGCGATGGCACCTCAAGGTTGATAAATAAATACAAAGATTGACTATAACCTAGTTTTGAGCGGTGTTAATGAAATCGGTAATGAATATCACAAGGTCAATTTCTTCTTCCTCTATTTTCTACTTCCAAAATCCATTATCCAATATTATTTCTATTTATTCCGATCACGCGATTGTCGAAAATAAATTTACACTGTTATTTCATTTCTATCACGCCGTATCGCCATATTGAATCGACGATCCTGACTTTTATTGTTTGTTGTGTTTATTTATTTAGTATTTGTAATTATTAAGTTGAACAGCTGATCGCTACTCAATGAGTATCGTTTCGTTTCCCCGATTACGTCTATCGCGGAACTATTCTCAATATTTATCCGTAAATGAATATAGTTACACATCCATTGTATACCCGCATGCGATTGTAAATAGAATGGATTCATATTTCACCTCGAACGATAGTTATTTGATTCTGATAAATATTTTCATTCATAATACTATGTAGTTAGTTGCGATTGCGGAGAATATCTGAAGCTGTTTGTTATATTCCGTTTGTTCGATGACCGAGGGATGGCGATACCAGCTTGAAATTTGAAAAAGTATCGCAAGCGTGACGTCACTACTTCACTAGACACTAGCAGAAGAAGGTTGATTTAAAAAATGGCGTCGCATGCATCGCCACAAAAGCCAAAAGAGCTTCATTTACCGCTTTCTCGAGTGAAAACAATAATGAAAAGTTCTCCATACGTCGAAACTGTTGGACAGGACTGTTTGTTCCTTGTAGCTAAAGCAACGGTACAATAATACATTATCATTTTTCAATTAACTAAACAACAAGCTTCGCGCCAAGACGCTAAACAACTATCGCCGCACATGTTAGCGGGAAATACAAATCTAACAAATTTGTAGCTATCAGCTAAATGCGAAATAATCCGAAAGTTAATTCTATGCGAATTCATTAATTGAACGTTCTCTAGGTTAGTATTCAAACTAATTTTATTTACTATTTGATTGAACTTTTTAACAGGAATTATTCATTCATCACTTAACAATCGAAGCTCACAGTCAAGGAAACAAGGGAAATACTTTGGACTATAAGAATCTAGCCGAAGTTGTACAGACTAGTGAAACGCTTGAATTTCTTAGAGAAATACTACCAAGAAAAATAACTGTGAGAGAATTTAAGGAGATGATGGCTAAGAAAAATCCCTCGTCTTCCGAAAGTAGTTCTTCTGAAAGTTCATCGGACTCTGACAGCGACAGTGAATCAGATAGCACATCTTCTCACGACGATAGTGCTGCTAAAAAGAAAGAAGAAAATGGTGTCTCTCAAGTTTCAAGTAGTTCCAGTGACGACGAATCTGTCAATAATAAAAATAATGGCAATAATGAAGAAAATGGAGGAAATGAATCGAGTGATAGCGAAGGAGAATCTAATGAAGGATAGAAATAACAAACAGTGTTCTAATACAAGGAAAAAAAACCATCTGAAATTGGAATAGAATTTAAGAAAAAGTATCATACCGGAAATATAAAAACGTTTCCTCACGGAAATTTAGCAGATGTTAAAAGACAAAACACACAAATTCGAAATTTATCAATTTTTATGTATGGAGTATTAATATTATAGTAGTAATGTCAATAATAATAATAATAATAGCGTAGCTCTCTCTTGATGAATAACGAATAGAATTTCCGATTGGATAACACATTCCTGCATGGAAAATAATTTAGTACCATTTATTTGAGAAATTTTGACTATTCTGTCTGTCTAAACTCACCAATTAGTTTAAACTTCTTCAATCACATACTCATGTACTAATTTATTTCCGTTTATCGTATGATCTAATATTTTGCATCATGTAATATAAACATTTCCCACATTTTTCGCCTGTAGGAAGTATTTTTGTAAAATACTGATGTTGCTGTGCAAGAAAATGTATTAAAATATTTTAAATCGAATGCATAAATTCATTGTTTATTTTTTGTTTTTACACAATTATTAACTCCTAATTAAGTTTTGAATAAGAAAATCACGACTTTTTCGAGGCTCAGGCGCATTACACTGGGAATGATAACGATATACAAGTTGGAAGTCGTATCTATCGATGAAAAATTGTACGAAAAACTGCTGAAAAGCAAATGATTACTCAAGGAGAAGATAGTAAATTATTCTTGATGTAGTTTTTTGGGCGGTAGATCACCATCCATACTGAGAATATAATCTTCTTCGTTAAGTTTCTTAGCCAAGAAATATATTTCTGCAAGAGCGATAATTAGGGCACAGATTATACCGAGTAAAAGTCTGAATCCAAAGTCAAGATTTCCGAGCAATAATTCAACGCCTATAAAGCCGAAAGCAAATCCAGCTAAAACGGAGAAAATAAATTGAGCGATGGCGATGAGCTGCCTGTTCATTTCCCTCACTGTAAAAGAAGAAAATATCACAAATTAGAGTAAGAACATCGAGGCGAGACTCAGAATCCTTGACATGTATTTGAGTTTCTTATTCATACTTTGATACGAAATAGTATCTTCAGGAATGTGCTTCCTAACGGAATCAACGCTTTTGGTCATCGCTCTATATTCCCTGGCATTTTGTTTGATTATTAATTTCTGTATCCTAGCTTCGAGCTCAGGATTTCTCGGCGTGACTTCAGGCGTCGGTAATTCGATTGTAGAATTTTCTAAAAATTCGTGAATGTAGAATTTCTCTTCCGAACTTTTTCTCCACTCTTTCAAATACTCGCTCAACCATCTTATGTCCACAACTCTCAAAATTACTTTTGATCTTTTCTTCTTTGTAGCTGATTTCAATGCCGATATACCTTCAGGCGCTTTTTCAACATCCTTTACTTTATTTACAATAAAATCTATAAGGTCACTACCAGGTTTTATCGTTATCAAAGGATCCTTTATCAATCCTACAGGCATTTTGATATCCTTCTAATCGAATTCTAGTTTTTAGTGTTAAAACATTTATATTTTTTGATGAAAAAATGTTTCACGACTTGACAAAATAGAAATGTATGATTTTTGGTCACAGTTTAGTGGTGAAATGTCCAAGGAATGTGCTTTCTGCAGAGAAGATTCCGCTTTATGGAGTTATGTGTAACTTTTCCTCAAGATCAGCGTAAAACTCTCTCAGTTCTTCTTCCTTTTCCTCAAAAGTTTTATCAACCTTCTCACACTTATAGCTCATATCATTTATGAATTTTTGCCATTCAGCTTTCCTAGCTTCTCTGTTTAATTGCAGCTTATTTTCCTGTAAATAAGAAAAAAAATGAAACATATAAAAACAGAAATAACGAGGATCGCCTTACGAGTCAATTTTTACGAACATTGTTTTTTAATTTAAAATTCTCTCGGCCACTATTAGGTTCCCGAAAATTTTGAACAGCTCAAAAGATAGGGAATATATCACTTCGACTGAATATTCATGAAGACTAACAGTTTTTGTCGGTTCCAAAAATCCAAAGGAAAATGGGCAATTGCCGGTCATGCATGACGAAAGTACCGCTCCGTTGGTACCAGAGGTATTGAAAAATAGAACGCAAGGGGGAAAAAGGAGAAGATATTTACGTTTTCAGTTTTATCCTCTTTCTCCAGGACACGTTGGCACATGCTAAGCGCAACGTCTAAATTCGCTTTTAGACTCGGCAGATGACAATCTCCGAGTTGTTCTGTTCGATCGAATTGACTCTGTCCAAGTTCCGTGGAATATTCCAAGATTTCAAATAGCCGTTCGACTTCTCTATCGCCGCGCCTCTCCTTTGTGAATAAAAAATGAATTTATCATTCAGAAGACAGTAGACGGGAAATCTGTGTTTATATTTTATTACTTGTGTGTTTTGCAATTATTTACTACCTCAAATTCGCGCAAAAAGTAGTTTATCTCGCCTTGGACGAATGGTCGATGATCAAAAAGACGATTCCAAATTTCCCCCGCGTCTGACGAATTCGTTGATATTCAGAAAGATATGAAATCAAGAAAATAATAATTTCGAGTAAGGAGCGGTCTTTATTTAACAAAAATTTTAGGTATGTACATTAAAATGATCCTATTTATTATTATTTCTTATCCATCACATGATTATCACACCTTTTGATATTACTGACGCCATCTTGTATGTCGGGGTCACGTGATGTCTCAAATTATAGGTATGTGCGCGCGCAGTGACATCAGCGCGCGAAATATTGTAATACAAAACTTTGTAAACGGAGGGTAAGAAAACCGTAAATTGTTGTATAAGTAAACTGTGACGGTGGCAGCCAAAAATTAAGCGAGATATGCTGCCGCGGAGGCACAGTTGTCAAACAGAAACTCCTGAAAAAAATCCTTTATATCGGGTATCGTGTCGCCTCGTGGCACATATCGTGGGACTTGAGTCTTCTGTGTCATATCGCTACCCTAGAGCACACGCACTAGCGCGCGTATGTTTCGAAACCTAATCGGTTTAATTAAAATAAGTCATGTGATCGCTTCTTTTCTGCATCGATTTATAAACGTATGTGAAACTTTTATTGAACTATTATGTAATCAATTATAAGATATTTCACACCTCTATATTATCCCATTTCTTATATCTCATGTACTTCGTCGTTCACGACAAATCGCATCAAGCTGCAGAGCCAATTCGCAGGATTTTTCAAATTCATTTCCCTACCAAAACGATGATTATCACGATCAGAAGTAATCTTCAGAAATCGTTGAATGTATGTGTATGTACATACATACATATAATATATACGTACTTCTACTTCGATATACTGAATCCCTTTTTCGCTAACGTTGCCCGGCGTTAACATCGACCCTTGTGTTTTAACGCATTCGATAATGCGCCGCAATGTATCTTCTCCCATTTTATTATCTTCGAAAAAAAATTATGCGTTATTGTATAACCGAGTTTATCTAACTGTATTATTTCATAAATCGAACTCTCACGATTCATTATTTTGTATTACAACTAAGATTCAGGTGTTCTAGCTTGAAATTCCCGCGGCATATTAAAATCCCGTTAGCTGGAAAGACGTCTTTGGATAAAGGATGTGCCTCGACGGGGATCATAGCTTCCGCTCTTTCTTCCAACGACTGACGAAAATTTGTCATTTGAGTTTTTTTTCAAATAATAATCGGTGTTCACAGATCCGCAAATAGCAATTGCGTATAATTATACCTGAACAATCATTGGCGTCGATCGATTCACACTCGATGAGCTGGAGTTGCTAATTATTTGACGCGACGCTGCTATATACATGGTGAAATATGAACAAAATAGAATAGAGACTTTTGCACTTATTCTATCATTTATATTTAATAAGAAAATTATCGCAGACCTCTACGTTTTTTCGCAACGCGGTTTGCGCTCCCTCGTTCGTTTTCTTCAGCTTCTAAAAATTCTGGTCTCGAAGCTTCACGGGATAGATTGTCCATCTATTAATTATTTTGAAACGATCTAGCTTGAATGCGTTGATTTGAAAATTACTGTATTTCATTATACGCAACAAAATGCGTGAATAGTAGAGAATAGAAATGGGGAAAGACGGAATCATACATTTTCTTGGCAGAGTTTCAATCTGTGCAGTTTTCTACGACGTTTTTCCACAACTTCCGCATGTGTTAGGGTAAACCTGTGGGACAGGCTCATTTTTATATGGAAATCGGAAGACTAGCTTCATATTTTGCAAGGAATTATTCATCACATAGCTATTATACATATACTCTACACACGCGTTTAATTGTTTGATTATACACTCAGCACCAATGTCGTTTATTCTATTTCCGGTGAGCGTCAAACTTTGTAAGGATCTGTGGAAATTCATGAAACCTTCTTAATTTCATACAACACTATGACAATTATTTACCTCATTAATTGAGTTCCAGACATTACCCAAGTAAATGCAATACCTAAATTTTCGTATTACCTGTTAGTTCTTAACATATTGCCAATAGATTTTCCCCCTTTTTCGGAAATATGATTATTAGCTAGATTTATCACGATTAGTTTCGGCGCATGCGGTTTATCGCGGTGTGATAAATTTGATGCAATTTTGGCCACACCGTCGTCGTTTATTCCGCACAATTTCAGGGACAGGTGAAGCAGACTATACATAGAATAATCCACAAGTAGGTAAATCTGAATCCAAATCTGGTGAATTTTTAAATTGAATCACCTGGTTCCCGGGGCACAAAGGAGATCGTAGTTTTGTTTGATATTCGGGTTACCGTCTAAATTCAAGTCTTTTATACTGCGGCCAGATACCGAAGAAAGAATTTCAGATATTCGCACGATGCCCAAAGCGTTTATTGAACATCTCTGCAATCTGTGCGGTTCAACGATCATTTTTCAATTACGATTTACTTCGCGATTTGAAATTTTCGAAAATTAGATATATTCTTACTTGAGAGTTGTTAAAGTGGTGAATTTTTTTACGCAGCTATTCAGCGCGTCTATCATAAACAAGTTCACTTCGCAACCTGTAGAATGATAAATTGGAAAATATATAGTATATCTACCTATAAGACAAAGTTAGATAATCCTAATAGTTTCCCGACATTCCAGAATAATTATCCACTGCACTCGTTAATATATAGAATCACCTTTGCAGCGAAGGTCTTTAGGCGCATTTAAATGCACTTGGTTATCATAAATCAAATTGAACACGGTTGCAAATTCTGATTTTGACGTCGCCCTAATAACAGAATAAAATAACGACTCAAAATTACATGAATTGAAACCGACAATTGATATCGTTCAAATCTGATATCATGTATACTGGGGTTCAGAGATTCCTTTCAACTTTCCAGCTTCTTCGCACCGATCTAAATCATCAATATTCGAGTTTGTGAAAATAATTTTCGAAGTTACCGCTGCTCCAGTAATCTGGAATTTTATTTTATCGTTTTTCATTCTTATCGTGGATATTGCAATCGTATTAAAAAATATGAAATAGATATATATATATACGTGAAATTCTGGCGAAGGAAAAATCTCGTACGCTTCGCAAAGTTTTAAAAAATCTGTTACAAAGTTCGCTTCCGAAAGTTGATCGAACGTTTGCGGATTGCTGGCTATAACAATGCAAAGAATATAAAATAAAGCTTCAATTCGAAAAAATACACCCAAAATCAATGATTTCAAAGGTAAACTCACGCTTTCTTGAACTCCGCAGCGATGTGGATGATCGGTTCGTTTTCCTTTCGGTGATCATATTTTTCACGACTGCGGAGTACGCATAAAATCAGAAAATTACACAGAAATATTGATAATTGTTTGTTTTTTTCTCAATTATCTGTAACAGAAGCATGAGTGTACATTATAAGCCCTTCTTGAAGCCGACGCCTCAACTAAAAAAATGCAACAATTTTCTTGTGTATACTCCTAAAGGCAGTACAGCGAATTTATTTTTCAATGGATAAAAGTTGAAGCACTAACAGGAACTATTTTGGATATTTTGTTGATACTTTAGAATATTCTGTCATGTAATTACGTTGCATGAAAATAAATATATAACAATATTATTATCTAGTCTTCCTAATTATTTGGACATTTTCTCTCTAGTTCAAATTTCTAGAAAATTAGCGCCATATTGCGGTGCGTAGACAACGACACCACATCGCGGTGAATAGAGGAACTAACAAAAAGCCACCCTGGCGTTTTGCACCCCCGTGAAGTTGGCGCCTGATAGAGGATCCTTCCCATCACCACTAATATTGGGTGCGTTTGATTTGCCACCTTTCCAAAACAAAAGCTTGGAAAACGACGTGTGATTGGTCATTTTTGAAATGTTTACCAATCCGATATTATAGTCTCTTCCACTTCCAGAAAGTAGTAAATAAAACGCAATAATTATAACCGTTGAGTGCAGATACCCTTCTACACTCAACGTTAAACTACAAGTGATATCCCCATTTGAGCACGCAGGGAATTACGGAACGCGGTAAGACGGAACGCATTGGGTATATCTATAGGGGAGTTACCAGATCCCGTAGTCCCTGCTTTTCGTTTCTCCTGGCTTTTACCTGTTTTCCTCCAGCGACGAATTTCTCTACAAGATTTTGAAATGCACCCCTCTTATGATTATGTACCCTGAAGGTTGACTCCTTACGTAATGTGTGATCCAAATTTTTCCAAAATCCTCAATATAAATAAATCCAAGCAGGTATGTTGGGAAGTTATCCATCATCTCTAGTAAATACACACTTATTCCGGTTCCGACCTAATTGTAAGTCTAGTTTGTACCACAAAGTTCGCGCCGAAATGTTTTTGGTATTATTTCCATCCGTTTTTCAAGTTCGTGGAGAACAGGCCGTGAAATTAATGAATGTTTGAATATTTCGGAAATAGATGTGATCGTGGAGCTATATTCTGTTCAACCAGACTGAGCAAGGCATCAGATTGGCAGTTGAACCGATGATTTGCTAGTGAAGAGCGTTTGAATAATGAGGTTTTATAATGAATAGTGAATGCTACACAGTTAGGCTCAACGTTACGTACTTCATGTTGTACAATTTGAGGGAAAAAGTTTTCCGAGTTGTCTTGGTTGAATGACCTTTTTGGGAAGAACTTGAAGCCAAGAAACCAAGCTCGTGCAAGTATGATTTCAAATATTTGAACGCTTCTAAAATTCTTATCCAATTTTGCAATACGGGAGGCTTTTCCTGGTCTCCTTGTCTCCTTCTATCGAATTTCATGGTCTTTAATATCTTTATACGTATATTCGTTTCATTCGTCATTTGCGGATAACGTATTTGTCTGATTGAGCGAATTTCCCATAACAAAATCAAAACGATTTTTCATAAATTGAATAAATAATGCCATGTCCTGATCCTCTTGTCGCACGCCAATCTTACCGCAGACACTTTTCGATTGACTTCAACTCATTGCACAGGGTTCAATTTTGTGTTTCTTTTTAATTTTCTTGGAATTTCTCCAGTATGATGTGATAGTCTGTCAATTCTCGCAACGATCTCAAGTGACCACTGCTCTTATCAATCTCATATGCCATGCTGGCGTGCGCCCATTTTGCGGTCTTATGTATGTACTTCATCCGTCTCAAAAGTGACGTTGTTTGTAAGGAGACTGTTCCGAATGCACTTCAACAGGTGTGGTCATAGGTGGTGGATCGAAGAGTGGAACAATGATTTGCTGGTCAATTACTATGATCACGTGTCGTAGTGGCTCATTCTTTCAAAGAGATTCTCTGTCACTAGCTTCGATCGCATTTCGTATTGCTCTCACATTAGTTGCACCTCGATCACAAATCTTCAGTCTCTCATTTTCTTCGCTTATTATTTCTTTGTACATCCTTGCAATGGCTTCCCATTTACTTGTGGAGTGACTAAAAAAAAACGGAATTAGCTGCTTCCAAGTTCCCGTATCAAATCAGCTATGACGTCCCACGATCTACCTGTGCCAACCTTTCAGCATGGTCTAATCTGGTTTTGAGTGAAGCATGACGTTTTTTGGGCTCTTTGTACTGACGTTGGCAGGCTGGTAATCGTGTTGTGAATCCGCTGTTCTTTAATATGCAGTGGTTTCACAAGAAGAACAAGAAACAAAAATAAACAACGAGGAAAACTGTTGTATAGATATGTGTGCATAATAAAAAATATGGAGATTCACATTTATCGGAATTCATAGCTATTGTTGTGATGACATATATTACACAAAATATAACTAATATACTATAGCCAGAATACAAATACAATTAGGTATGAATAAGAATCGTATAGAATACATTCGTCAAATGGAAATGTAGGCTACACATCTTTAGAAAGAATATTTTCGTTTTTTCTCATGTAACACTTTCGCTGTTGGGATTGTTTTTGATGCCTGAAAATCACGTCGGTGCGTACTGTCTTGGACAGGTTTTCCTTTCCAAAAGTTGCAGTCAAGGAAAACCGCTGTAGTAATGAGTGCTCATTTGTCTGAAGCATGTCAGTGTACAGCTTTGTCAGTATTTTGACTGCTTCGTGCGTTACAGTCTCAAACCGTTTCAAGAGCTGTTGTTTTTTGTTACGCAAAAGCATATTCCGGTCTTGATTTCCTTCAGAGCTCGCGTTTAAAAATCGTAATAATTTCCGCTTCTTTAACAGAAGCATTCGTTTTGCTGCTATAATTAAAAGAAGCCCCATTAGATGAGGGAGTTTTCAATTACATCTATCAATGCTTTCACATTTATTTTTATTGATTGGATAAAACATTAAAAAAAAAATTACCTTTTCGCTTATTTATTCGCCGTGGTTGATTGCTCTTGCTGCCAGATATTTCGGCTGAAGATTCTGGGTTTGAATCTGCAAACATGACAAACGTGTTAATACTACTGAATAATATTCTGAATATATTGACGAATCTTCTCCTGTCTATGATATAAGTTTCATGACAATTCTATTACAAAAAGACAATTCAATAAAAACGAAAATACATGTTTCAGCACAAAACTTACCATTGGTTGAGAGTGGATCCTTCAAAAGAGATTCGTTGAATGAATCTCCGCTTCCATCAGAACTACCACTTGGTAACGCTGTATCAATAGAGACGGGATGAAGCGCTTCCGAACTCGGAGACTTTTTCAGCGACATAATACCTGCAATTGTGTGAAGTTATTAAACCGGGTTCATTTTGAGGTCACTTGGTTTCTTCAACATGCCAGAAAGACTCACAAGGTGACAGTCGAAGGCCCTCATTGTTATTATAACCCGGATCATTCCGTAAGAAACTAAATATTGGGGTACTCGTCAATGGTTCCTGAATCGAGCGCAACAGTTCTGTTTTAGATGGTGGTATAGGATCTATAATACGAAATACAATACATTGCAAAAATTCAATCATTTGTTTCAAAAGGCGCACAGAAATGTTATTAGTTATTCTTGTAGGCATATACATGCCTGGTAAATGAAGAGTTGGGATTGCACTTTTAGATAGTTGTTTCGCAAGTACATATTTCGGTTCGAAGTGGCGGCCACAGACCACTTGGTGCCTCAGATTATTCGGAGGAATTTTCAGTAAGGCTTCATTTCCAGTAGCCGATACCCATAGCATTAGTCTATTGTCGTTTATACGTGGAAATTTGAAAGTTCGTTCGGACTGGGCTATGCAGCCTAGAACCTTGCACTTTTTTGCCATTTGTAATAACCTAAAGTAAGCAAACGAAAAACGAATGAAAATATCAATAAACGGAATGGAAAAATATGACCGTGTATACGAAACGTAGCATCATACAAATAATAGAATTGTATGTATGTATATATGTATATACAGTTTCGAAGAGTGGCTAGCATGTGGGTTACGAATCGTACAGAAAGCTTACAATTAGTATCAATGATACGAGAATTCACCCGCGATTTCAGAACTCGTGACACTGAGTTTTCTTAACGTACGCATAAAACAATGAGGATATCGTATAAAATGTTATCAAATAATTTGGGAGATCGAAGAACACTTGGTACTGTATTTCAGTTCTGTATTATTCTTCTTGGTACCACTTGACCTAATAATGGAATAAATTTGGCTGCTTCCCCCCTCCCGGTAAGTGTACTGGAATCATACTGGAATAAGCACACACTAGCGCTCCAAGAGGATAAAATCGGCGTAACTTAAGCTCTCCTACCTCCACCTGTTAGTGGCGCTGTTCACTACGCAATTGATTTTCGGGTCTTATCTGGCAGGACTCGGCCGGTAAACAAGTGTTAGTTCCCTACCCTAATCACTCGCGTAGCCAGTAAACCCTCTTTGCCCACTACGAGCTCTTAGCCCTCCGCAATTTCTCTCCGCAATGCTCTGCATCTGAACCTAAATAATACTCGGAATAGACGGACCCAAAGAGATACTCTTCGGTCGGACCCTTACCGTGCGAAAATCCACTGATATCAGTGCACAAATCGTATTGTGCCTCCCGTTCGAATATAAACAACGTCAAGTTATCTACACATTCTACACGTTGAGACATGGTCATGCGATCGATAACAATTGATATTTGAACGAGAAGAAGTATCTTATCGGAATGTCAAATCAGAATAATAGCATGAAAGACACATTGGGAATGAGTCCAACGAGATAAACTTACTCGTCGATATAATTAACAAGGTTATCTACTACTCGGATGATGTGTACGTAACCTAAAAACCGTTTCCAGGTTAAATAATTACCTTCCGATTATACCGTTCTTTCCATTGTAACAGTGAGAATAATTCTATCTTCTATTACTCCTCTTTGTGGTTTTAAATAAACGACCTTGAGAAAATATTTTTTATCTTCGTTATCATTGTGATTCGTTTTCTATCTGGTAGTTATATCGTTGTATCGAGTCAATTCGTTGTACTGAGTTTGAATAACGTCACGTGTTCTCATGGCACGTGACACAACGCAGCCCGATATGCGAGAGAGAGGTAAAGAAATGGAAAAAATGACACAAGTTTAACCACGTTGAATAATGGGCAGTGCCACATTGACAGATAAAACATGTCGCGATTCGGTCTACCACACTTCGCTCTAGGTCCTGTGATCAAAGGATTTGGACGAGGATCTAACGAACTAGGAATTCCAACCGGTGAGTTATTATTTGTATTCTCAATATCTTATTATTATCATTGATTCTCCAATTCATTAATCCAATTTTGATGGAAACCTTTTTTCGAAGATTTTCTACACAAAGATATAAATAATAGATAACAAGTTTTGTTTAATCTTCTCGATGAACCATTTCTCGCTTTTCATTCGATCGGTTCTTTCCATTTCATTTTTGTCTTCTGTTTTCTTTCGATATCAGCTAACTTTTCTTCCGATGTTGTGGAAAATTTACCACAGGATATTAGCACCGGAATTTACTATGGTTGGGCGTCAATCAACAGAGAAGATGTGCATAAAATGGTCATGAGCATCGGCTGGAATCCATTTTATAAAAACAAGCAGAAATCAATGGTAAGTTTAGATTCCTTTTTTAATGTTTACAATTCTTTTTGGATGTTGTTACCAATCCGTTACTAGATTTATTCGTAGGATTGTTAACATCTAGTCAATTGTTTTCCTTTCTTTCATTTTCTCTTCTTTAGTTTCTCGTTTCTTTTTTCAGGAAACTCACATAATTCATAAATTTGACAGAGATTTCTACGGATCTGAAATGAGAGTTGTTATTCTTGGGTTCTTGAGGCCTGAGGCTAACTTCTCTTCCGTCGGTGAGCAAAGTTTCTGTTTCAATATAAATTAAATTATGCTCAATTTTCTGTCTGAATTCAGATTATGAGACATATCTTGCAAAATAAAATTGCTGAATGGTAGAATATTGAAAATTGTGGATCGTCGGCTAGTTTCGGAATTTTAAAACTCATTACTTTCACAGACGAATAACTTTACGATACTTTCTAGAAACACCGGTGCATGGAGAGAAGCCGAAGTCGAAGAACTTTTTTTTAGATATTTGATATTTGACTAAATGTTTTCACTTTTTAGAGGATCTGATCGCAGGCATTAAAGGAGATATTGAAAATGCGAAAATGCATCTCGACAAACCAGAAATGGCAGCTTACAAAACTCACAGATTTTTCACCGACGATAATCCTAGCTTACCAAGCTGAGAGAAGAATTGAAGTTTGACTGGAGGTGATCGGCAAACTTGGAATCAACTTTTTAAATTAATTATCATAGGTCTGAAATAATTGATGAAATCTGAATCTGACTAAATTTGATGGAAAATTGTCACTGGCTCGTTTTCAATTGTGAATATTCATCCTCATCAAATTCCCAATACTTTCGATATATTTTAGGATCCATGACGCAGCTGAAGAACCATTGCGGCAGGAAAGAAACTGTTCCAAATACCTTGGATATTCATTATTATTTTTGTCTGGAACACGGAAAGGATAAGATTTTTGGTCTAAACACACGGTAAAACTTGAAAAACTGAAAACGGAATTTTAATTTATAGAAACGTTGAAACAATACTGAAAACTTTCACTTGTTATTTCCTCCGATTTGAAAGAGTTACTATTCATGCAGATTCTGGTACTCGAGTATTAATGTTTTTCAGAGTATTATAATCATATTCGTGTACGAATTTACTCATTTTACAATATCTCAGAGCTTTGAGAAGGGATAATTGCTCATAGTGTACATTAGAGATAGAATTATTAACGCTATTTTCCTGTGAAATTGTTTCCGGTGAAAGATTTTCACATGACAGCTCAATTCTCGGTAACCATACGATCTGTTTGCTCTTACCGCACCCAGCTCCGAATGTTTTAGAACGGCGGAGCAGGGGAGGGAAACCTTCTCTGGAGATTCATCGGAGAAGAAATGAACAAATATGATTACACATAAATCTAAAATCAACGATATCGATTACAAACTAGTATTTCTTTATTTCTTGTATATGCACTTAATCGAACTATAGTATATTATTACAGAAATCAACCAAGACGATACTGCTATAGGAATTCGAAATCGAATATTTCGAATTACAAATTAAATATTGAACATCTATGATATCTACCTACATACGAATGTATGTTTGTTATGTAATATATTTTTAATCGGGTGTAGGTTGGTGTTTTATTTTTGTCATTATAATGATAATAAATAAATCTTTGTTCTATACAAAAGGATATTGCTAAAAATTTGGAAAAAGCGAATCGCAGAAATCCGATTGGTTGTATTAAAGTAGTAATTTTTTTACTTCCCCACAACCGTAACGTGTTTTAATTATCCTGAAGAGCCCTATTTTACTCGGTTTTTGTGAAATTCGGTACTTTGTACGTCAGCTTTCATATTTATTTGTTCTCTTATTTAATGTTTGTAATTCTCTAAATCGTTGATTAAGTTTTGTGTGGATCTATGATGCATATGAGCAATGAAATTTTAGTTTGATTTCCCATTTCCCTAGATCGCCAATTTCCTGATTTCTATTATTGGTGTATGGTATATTGATTCGCTCATTATTCATGAATGTTTATCTATAAAAAATAAAGCCTAGATAGCTTCAATTCCTACGGAATTAAAACTTGATATTCTCGAATATCAGCCTGAAGGTATTAGAAATCGAGACTAATCGCAGTTCTTCGAAACTAATCAAGATCGTGGAATAATTTACAGAGCTGCTGTGTCGTTGGTATGTATACCTATGTATGTATTAAATTATCAAACAAAATATCATAAATTTCAGTATCCGGCCACGCGCTTCGAAGTTGCTGTAAAACTTTATAAATTCTCTCAGTCATAATTGTAATTTCGATACGTTCTGGGATTCTTGTTTTCATTTTTACCTCTCGAATTCAAGCAGATTATAATATAATCTCGGTGTAAATACTGTACAGTATATACCATGCATACATATCCGTACCCATACATACCTAATTACCAACTTGATCGATAAATTCTTTACCTTCCTTATAAACGTATATGCGCAGGTAAAAGGAAATTCCTCTCGCATACTATAACTTATTCATTCGGCTTCATCACTATGCAAGAATACGCCGTGGAATACTATGCAATACGCGTTGTATGGGGAGAGAAATATCGCGTCTGACCCGTCACGCGCTGCTACCACTGCCGAGCATTCACTGGCTTGTACCACTACGACCTGCCGGACTATTGCGCGCTCGCACTACTGCTTTGTCAGAACTTGGTTCCATCGTAGACACTACTGATGCACAACGACAAATTTTTACGAATATAATTTCGCAAACATATCGATGTTTAACCGAATATAAGAAAAACAGGGTGTCGTGTGTTCATAGAAATTCTGGTATCATGTGATTCTCGGGAGAATTTGTTTACTGTCCGGTGAATTTTTTCGAAATTGGTGCCTCCGCGTATCAAAATGTCCACCGAAATCTCGGAAAGATCTGCGCGGTAGCCTGGTGAAAGTTATGCTACAAATGATTACGAATCTTTAGAGAAATTGAAACGTTTTTTAGTTTCTCAAAGAAAAAATGTCATATTTTTCTACTTAGGTCGACAAGGGCGAACAATTTTCCGCATTACTATACGCCTCTACACTTTACACTACAACCTTCCGCGATAAACTGTACGGGTATCTGTGATTTTATAGGAAAAATACTACGGAAGTCTACAATCTTTCACGAAAAACGGCAACTGTTTTGCATGGAAAATTACGAAATCTTTCAAATTCCCTGAAAATTTGTAAGAACAGAAATTTCAACCAGGGTAACCATTCCTTGCGCGTTTTCGTGGTTCAAGTTTACGGATATCAGCACCTGCGACGTGGTATACCTCTAAAGATGCAGAGTTGCAACCGAATCGAAAGTAAACGATCTTACTGGTTTTTCCCATTTCTAAATCTACACCCAGTCGTTTTCGTGTTATCGTGTACTCGGAGTCGGTCTTGAAAAATCTGAATTTTTGTGTGGAACACGTGGATTTCTTATGCGCCAATCTTTTACCAATATAGACTGCGATTGGATCCCTCAATTTATGATATACTCGAAAGCATGTTCTTAAAACTTGAACAATCACAGATCGATTTGATGAAAATATTCAGAGGCAATTATATTTTTTAAATTTGTATTTATTGAATTTAAAATTTTTATTTCCCTAAAACGTGATCAGACTATCACCCTTCTTTCTAAAACAATGCCGAAAATTACTGTTTTCTACTTTGCTAGCTATAGGTATCTAGGGTCCGGAGGTTGCGGGAATAAATAGGCTTCTAAATTTTTCAAATTCACTGCACGTCGATCGTTGTCTCGCGATATAGTACGTTCTTCGTCCTGGTGTATCTATAGCTGATAAACTTCAGGATATACCTAGTATATATGTCTATAGGTATATTATACAATACAATACAATACAATAGAGTTGCTGGGACTGTATAGCAGATGCAGACTAGAGCCCGTGGTACATATATGAGGTATGTACTATGCTCTCACGGTTCTAGGTAAGTTTTCTACGATGTTCTCCGTTCTTCCACGGTTCAGGGATCAACAGAGGGCCTAAAAGTATCCCTTCCACAATGTCTGCAGTTTTTACTACTATACCACGGGGTACAGAATAAGTGGTGCGCGCCGCCGGCAATTTATATGCATCGATACGTTGGTATATACCATGTACCACCTTCTTCTACATCTACATGCAGCTTATCTGCTAGGAGGCTGCTGCCGCATTTATGCGTTCGCGGCACGGAGTAATAAAATAATCTCTTTCTTCCTTTTTTTCAAATTCACTTCCTGTTTCGAAATTTTTCGAAAATCCAATTTTATGTATGCGATGTACATACATACGAATACATGAAGTTTATTCAGGTTTTTTTTTATTTAAGTTTTTTTTTTCAGTTTGTGACATAACTTAGTTAACATAAAGATCATTAGTTCTTTCGAAACTCCACCAATCTTTTGGAAAAAGTGAAATACTTGGGCACTTTCTGCCTAAATACTGCATCAATCCCCAAATTTTCTTTTCGGCCGGTTCAGTGCCCTCGGAGAAACTACGAATCGCGTTTTCGAGGTGATATCAACAATTGAGGTAACAATGGTGTTCATAAGCTGCAATAACCGCTCAAATAGCTCATCGATTCCTATCGTGATTCGGCATCGATCTGTTGAATATTACGACGTCATTTTGACGAAAAGGTGAAGCCGTGCTGCAACGCTTGTGCAAAGTGTCGATTCTCATGTTTTATAGGACTCGGCACATCGATATATAGCGATGAACGCAGCGACTGGAATACTGTCATATCATACCTCAATTGTTGGATTCGTACTTACATCAGCTACGCGATAACTCCGAATAAAAAATCATGAACCTCCGGGTTCCATTTAGGAGAAGTTATTAGCTCGCGATGATTGCATTTCGTACAAGATGCACGATAACATTAATTGAATCCGTTTAATCTTTCTTATACATCCGCTATACGTATATAGTACCATCCAACTTACAATTAGTCTGAAATATTCGTTCTCGCATGATCATCCCATTGCAGACGGTCTCGAGAGTTGTTCGGTTGTCGTAGTTTAAAACACACGCTCTAACCGCATCGTAACATCGAGTCTCAGATTTTGTTTCCACGCGTGTTTTCACGAATCCGCAACGCAATCGTGAGGAGCTTTTCTCCATCCACTTCATAGGCTCTCGCTCTCCTGAACGCGACTGATGAAAATTCATGCCCGCGTATAATGCGTACGTCCGTAGAAAATTTTATCTTGTTCTGAAGACATCGTTGTGGATGAGAACGGTGGGAGGGTGGGGGGGGGGGGGGGGGGGGGGGGGGAGTCGCGTGTTTGAACGTAGACAGCTAGTTTGGTCGGAGCTCGAATGAAATTTTCGTGCAACAAATTGTAAAGAATAAAAGATAGAACGAACAAATGTTTTTCATTTTTCATTTGAATTTTTAATTGCATCGCGGGCTCGATGCGATTCACTTGGAATAATTATTTATCATGTAACGCATGTGGTATGGTATGGATACGCTTCATAAAAATTGACTATTTTATCTCCTGCACCTATAGGTATGTATACTATACAAACAGTTCGCTATCCGTTTACCTACATCCCCGTATCACGCTAATACTGTTATCACAGGTTTCCATCTCATTTTCATAATCCTCTTTCTCTCGGGGTTTTCCCAAAACGGTTAACCCTCGAACAGTCATATCTATGTACCTCCCTACATGCGCTATAGGTATATGTATAGATGTATATGTACATATTTATACAGATCATGACCACCGGAAGTAGGATCCCGTTACAAATCTTTTCCCTTTCCGCAGCTTCTCTTCTTCATCTCTGCAGTAGCACCCGCGGCTCACCGATGCCGAGGTTTGCAGTGCCTGATAGCTCATATTATTATACCTACAGCTGCGCCCGAATCGTTACCATAATCGCATGTATGGTATATATAAATAATTGATGTGGTATATTTCTGTATAAATGTACATGCGATGTGTGTGTATATATAGATATATATATATATATACACATTAAAAATTTCACAACTATATTATGATTATGGTTATTATCATTATTAATAAACCTATATACTATGTGGGTGGATTAATTTCTCCATGATTCTCGATTTCGTGAGTTTCCTTCCGTTTCCGTTTCTTTTTTTTTTCTTGTTTTTTTTTCCTCAACTTTTCAAATATTCTTTTTATAAATCGAGCTCACTGAAATACACAATATAGCGAGTTATTATATCGTGTGATGCGATTACGATCCAATTAAAAGAGCCTCTGGGCTCTTGGCTTATTTCACGGAGGTTGTTTGTTTGTTCTTTCTTTCGTTCTTTTTTTTTTTTTTTTTTTTTTTTTTTCGAACTCCCGGATAAACCGGTCTTACAATACAGGTTACAGGTATACTGCTATATATACATACCAATACATGTATGATTCATGCTATAATTAATAATTGTATAACTTAGAAACAGCCGGGAGAAACATAGTAGCGTGAGCAAAAATGAAAAAAGTGATTTGATTTTGATACATATTAAACGTATACATAGGTAATAAATGTGGCAATTATAATTCAATTGTATTGATATAATTTGCGGGCGTTTATCCACCAACTGGGCAACTTCGTCT
Organism: Phymatocera aterrima; assembly: GCA_963170745.1. Classification (NCBI taxonomy): domain Eukaryota; kingdom Metazoa; phylum Arthropoda; class Insecta; order Hymenoptera; family Tenthredinidae; genus Phymatocera; species Phymatocera aterrima. The sequence goes on from OY720670.1 coordinate 3,961,114, forward strand.
TCCGAGTGAATAAAATGTTGAGAAAAAAAAAATGATCATTTTTCTTATTTCAGGGGTAGAGTAAACGATTGATCGGATCGAGGCCCCGCTGGGAGTACCTGTTCAAAAAACCAAAATTCCAAATCTTCGGATTGGAGAGGCGGAATATCAGTTCCTCGGTGCGTCACCAAAGCATAATGAGAGATACTAACGTGATTATAATACATCGTTTCAATTCTATCCATCGCTCTACACAGGTATGATATATTTGTTTTATGATACTGCAGGTTGCTGATTATTCGGAGTGTTACGTGTTATTTATTAATTTTCATCACGCGAAAATACGAGAGAGAAGTTTGTCTCGGATTTTGAGACGTCGGTCCCCTAGCACACTTACCAAGCATATTTTAATTTTATATTAAATTCTTAATTTAAATAGTAGGTATACCTATTCAACTCTAATTTAACTTTTTTTTATCAATTCTTATTTTATACTGAACAACTCGAGTGGCTCGACTTCTCAAAGAAGTAAGGCTTACGATTAGAGTGCTTCGATCACGGTACCTTCATGTTCAAATTGTCATTATATTACTATCAGTCAGCAATCAGTCCCCGTTACGAATTTCCTTGGGTTTTCGCCCAGTTAGCGGAGAAACACCCATTTATCATACCTACATACCTGTTATATGCCTATAATATACACCTACAGGAGAGATACAGTATTATTGTATGTATGTTCTTATATAAAGGTATATGTTGTACTGCCAAAATAGCTGGCTATACGTACTATACTATATCGACTTGAGGGAAATTCGGACTCGCTATGTTCGATGTACAGAAACCGTTTCGAGAACGAGAATCGTCATTTTTTGCAAACGACTCGATCGATTTTGACGAAACTTTGAGTATTCATTGAGTACGACGGCAGAAAGTGGGCGAGTATTTCACTTTATCAAAATATCGATCGGATTTGATGAAAAATGAATATCCCCTATGTTAGCTAGGTTAGATTGCCAGCGGTGATTCTATATTCCCCTTAAGCGGATTGTAATTGCTTTCAACTCTCGCTATGCGTGCACATATATTATTTATCTACACCTATGCCTCTTTACGCGTGCATGAAGTACGTGTGATGGGTTACCTACGTAACTGTACACATTTATTTTACACAGATTATCTCGACGAGTTTACATATGGCCGTATAGGTTATGGGTATATCTTACATAGGCTACAGTTATGTACATATACGTACATACATTTCTGCGAGTATTATAAGTAGGTATATATTTGAATGCGGTGAATTGGGGGAAAACTCGAATGAGAAAACTTTGTCTAACATCCGTCCACGCATATCCCGGTATATATACAGTATCATATACATATTATTTTATCTAGATATAAATATAATAACATATATTATAGGAATTCATTTTTCTCTCCCACCTATGACGTAGTATAGGTATATTATTGTATACTATGTATATACGGATACGTACACTCCAAAAAATATCCACTTGAATCAACAAAATTTACAGCCGAACGAATTTTTAGTGAAAAATCAAGAGAAAAACCTAGAATCTAACCAATTATTCGTTGAATTAACGAATCATTTTTGAATCGAACAAAATTATTGGCTGATTCAATGAAAAATTTCTTCGACTCACAAGGCAAAGTCATTTTTCTTTGATTTAACAAAACTTTTTCCTCCGTGTACGTGAGTGTGTAAAATAGTGAACGAGGGAAGCGAATGAAACAAAAAGAAAGAAAAAACAAAAATAATTTTAAAAACTAGAGAAGAAGAGGAGGAAAGAGAGCAGAACAGCGGGAATCGGGAATAAATAGATAGAAAAAATAAATTTTCGTAGCATCGCCACGATCGCGTGCTGGGAATTCTCAAGATTTCAACATTCCCAGAATCCTTTTTCGCAGCTTGCGATCTTCCTGCCGTTGGATAGGTACTACTATACCTACCCACATGCGTTGAGTACCTACGGTATATATATATATATCACACCTATGTACATGTATGTACCTACCTTACACCGCTACTATAGACTACTTAATTTTTCTCCAGTTCACTGAGAACGCCCCCCTCGCCCCCGTCGGGAAAATAAGTGAAAACGAAGAGAATATAAAGATACAGTTGTAACTATTTTTTACTTTTTTTCTCCCCATGATTTTCTATACTCACGTTTTTATACCGTGTGTAGTTTTCACATGCTCGGTTAGCCCGGATTGGTGACCGGTAACTACGGCAAATTTTGGTACGGTGTGAGGTGTGGATATGCCTATAGAGGTGTATACATATCCTGAACCAGCGCGTATCGTTCCGCAGAGGCGAAGTAGAAATGCTATAGTAAAACCGCCATCGGACACGATGCGAAGGTGAAACACAAGCTTCTCGGGGATCGAAGGTTAATTCGATATGGCAAGGTACCCGATAATTATAGAGCACGAGAAAGCCGGCGAATGAGGGAAACAGAGACGGAGAGGGAGGGAGGGAGGGAGGGAGGGAGAGAGAGAGAGAGGGAGTTAAAACAATAACAGACAACTACTCCGAGGACATGGCACAGTTCGTCGGAGTTCGATGCTAATTAGACGTCATGAAAGTTTTCTTCTTTCCTTTTTTCAACGATTCTCGTTCGGCCGAATCGATCCCGATTGACTTTCAAACTTTCCACGCGATGGCGGATGATCAGATGATAAAGGCGCGAGGGAGCGGGAGAGGGGGAGGCAGAGGGAGAAAATAACAAACGGTTGGAGACAGTAAAGTCGGTGAGAATATAATACCTATAGGTATATATATATCATACACGTGTAAACCTTATACGTATGGTATATACAAGAGAACCGGGAATAGTATATGAATAGTATATACAGTATAGTATATATAAGAATAAAGAAAAGTATGAACATAAAATCTCCATGCGCCTTCGATTTAGACCCGTTTGTTGACATCTGTCAGAGCCCACCCCCTGCCCCTCCCCCTGCCATTCCCGCTCCCGGTCCCCCGTGGAACCTCCAGACCTGTTCACACGGGACCACCTACAGTGGAGGAAACCCTCCCCCCTCCAACGCCCCGCCGCGCCGCCCGACCGTATGCCAATACACATAAACTGTAAAGGACGCAGTGTGTATATTGTATATCTCCTCAAAGAATGTCTTCCGAATCTTCGAATATACCTACACCTCGTAAACACGGAGGACCCTCGGAGCGACCGGCTCCTCCTCTCTCCCCGGCCTGCTATTGTATATCCCCGATCCGCAAGAATCGTGTATTTAAATTTCGCAAAGAACCCAACCCATCCCCCCCCCTCCCCGCCGCCACAGAATAATAATAATAATCGAAGGAAGAGAAACATAAACTGCTGAAAATGTTACTCGCAGGTATGATCTACGTAAGAGTTATTTCGCGGATTTTTTAGTCACTCCACAAGTTCGCCGTAGCCACTATGGGAGAGAAAATGTTCCATCGGAGCGTAAGCGTTTGCGAAAATTGTCAAAAATGCCGCGGTTATCGCCGATCAAATTTTCGAGAAGTGCCGTCACAGCTGTCTAGCCCTCAGCATTGGAAAATTCATATCTCCGAAACAATTCATGGTGTTGGGTTCACACTTGCGGTATTTTATCGGTAACAATTGCGGCTCCATGGAGGCAAATATTAACTAGATATTTTCCTTTTTTTTCACATTTTTTGATCAGCGGTTTTTTGACCAATTTCGTCGCTTTTTTCCGCGTGACTACGCGGCCAATTGTGGAGAGAATGTTTCCGAATGCGCGAAGTCTTCCTGCCTAAAAAAAAAAAAAAAATTTATGGAGACTGCAATCGTTCCGGTGGAAAAAATTCAAACGTCTCGATGAGCATCTAGCGCATTCTGTTCAATGTCACTAACAATAAAGACCGAAGCACATGAAATTTCATAAGCAATAAGCAGAGGATGCAGAAGCCGTAGCACATGCGAGGTACACAGTGCGTATGCGCTACGGCTTCTGCATCCTCTGCTTGTGGCTTATGGAATCTTAGGTGCCTCCACCTCTAGCGTTCATTCCGTAAGAATGTGCGAAGTTACGAATTCACGGGCCTTTCATGCGCAATCAGTTTTCGCATCCACACCAACAGTGCGTCGAATGGTGTGCTCGACCAATCAGGTGTTAGTCATTAGAAAAATGACAATTCTAGAATTTTGATAGGTGAATTAAAGTGGTAATCGGCTTATTTCATAGCTTCCGGAAATATCGCGAGAGAATGATCCGCACAAAGCGGTCGCCGAAATATGTATTATTTACCGTGGCAACAAAATATGATCCCTTGATACACGTAACACAGTAGAACCCTCAAATTGAAGACGCGTGTCGATCCGGTGTATCCGAAAGCTTTTTTGAACTTACTGGAACACCTGTATTGTAAGGCATTCGGATTCTCTTATCCAAGATTCGCATCCATGGCTCATATTTTCTATGACATTGTACCCGAACGCAAACACAGAAGGTGAATAACCGCGACATGTAATTGAAAGAATATCGCCAGTATCGAGGAAAGTTGAAAAGGTATGATACGTAACGTAAGATGACTAATCGACGCGGTTTCCCTCATGACAATCAACAGAGGCGAGCAACGCGAGCCAAGCGCTTTGAACGAGATTTAACTCCGCTGATTGTGAGTAGATCCACGCGTTTGTATGAATAGCGCGAGTACCCGGAGGGTCACGCGGCGTCGCGCGGCGAGACGTTTCAATTTTTTCCTCCGGAACAATTGAAGTCTCCATAAATTTTGTTCGCCTTGTTACGCGGAGCAAGAGTTCGCGTATTCGGGAACATTTTTCTCACAATTGCCCGTGTAGTCCCGCGACGAAGGCGAGGAAATTGAGCAAACAATCGCTGATAAAAAAATGGGAAACAGGAAAATTTCCAGCTCACATTCGTCTACTTAAGGGCACACTATTTGTCGACAAGAAAATACCGCAAGAATCAACCCGATACGATGAAGATTTTCGGAGTTACGAATTCCCTAATGGAACGCTGTGTACGGCGCTTCTCAAGAATTCAAGTGGCCATGGCGGTAACTGCGGCAGTTTTCGAATAATTTTCGAAAACGCTACGGCGGAATATTTTTTCTTCCATAGTGTAGGTACTACAAATTTCTGGATTGACTAAAACATCCGCGACACGACACCTTCTTTCCGATCGGTCTGGCATTACGGCGGAATGGCTCAATTATTCCTCACCAGTCGTAACCCTGATCAAGTTACTCAGGATATTTACAATTGAGAAGACGTTATAATCATAAATACGGCGAGCATACTCTTCTCCGTTGGCATCCATCTGGTCTCTTTTCTTTTCTCAGAGATGGGTACGCACCTTTTCACCTTTCTCTTTAGCTCTTGTACCGCACGTGTATTGTATGCACCTACACGTATATGTTATCTCGAAATTCATTGGTAGTAAGTTTTTCTGCGGTATAAAGAGAACCGCGAACGGAGGCTGAGGCTAAGGCTGAGGCTGAGGTTGGGGCTGAGGTTGAGGTTGAGGTTGAGGTCGAGGTGGCGGTTTAGGTACTCTCACCTGGACTGCGAACACTACCGTCAGGATTTCAGAGAACGGTAGCTAGGTAGGTGCATTTATTTCCGGTGGATTTGTGTTCCTCCGCTGGTACCGTAAGCATTACATCGGGTACCAGCCGAAGACCGAACTAGCAAACGACCATACGACCAAAAGACCAAAAGACTAAAAGACCGAGAGACCAGAAGACCAGAAACTCCACCGCTGCAATGTACATATGTGCAGGTGCAGAGAGATGAAAGAAGAAGAGAGAAAGGGTGAGGTAGCGGTCGAGGGAGAGGGAAGAGGGTGAAAAGAGACGAGCCGAGAAGAGAAGAGAAGAGAGATTTCATCCCTCTTCGGGATGACGTCACGTTGCTAAAGCGACGCGCCGACGCTGGGCGTCTGCGTGGGTCGGCGGCTGTCTGGGACGAAATCAATAGTGTGCCAGGAGCCAGGTAGTCGGTGTGAGTGGCTGTGAGACTCTGATCACCAGCAGTCCTGGAGCCGACCCCTAGGAGGTAGGACAACACGTCGTCTTAACCGTCTTACTTATCGTGGAGAGGCCATGCCAGCCCCACCACCTCGGACGTACGTCATCGCCTAGAACCGCCACAGCCTCACCAGGTAAGGGGAGAGAATCCTCGATCCTGAATCGTCGGTCAAGTATACCTGCCTACCAACCCCGCGTATACTTGGAAAATTCTTTTTCTCACTTTTTCGTATGTGTTTTTTTTCCCCCATTTTGGTAAAAAGATTCTCTGATTTTTACCCCCCTTCTTCGTGTTTTCTCATCACTCCGGATTAAATGCAGATTCATATTACTATACGACGGAGATATATTTTCGTAAATATTTTCCATCATTCCCCATGGCAACCCCGCAGGAGCGGTAGGTATGCGTGGTGCAGGTTTTCTATTCCCTCTTTTTCGAAGAGCTTGCTTGTGCGCGAATGCAGTGTCGTGTATTAAAATTGTGCTGTGACCGAAAAAGAAAGAAGAAAAGGAAAGAGGGGAAGCGGGGAAAAGAAAAACAAAGGAACGGTAACGCGAAAAACGAAACGGGATGAAGGGATCGACGACGATGATTTCGGAAAATATTGAAATATCTACAAGAATATCTGTACACTTATATAAAATTTATAGACGTGCGCTTCCGCTATACTCTGTCCTATGGTGTAGATTATAGGTGCAGGCGCACTTTAAATTTCGTATACCTGTATGTATGTTTGCGATTTGCGCGGGATATGGTTAAAAAAAAGTAGAAAAAAAGGAATACGCGTAATTATCATCTCAAATTCATACCGCATGCAATAGTTCAATTACTTTTGGTTTTCTTTTCCTTTATTTCATCGTTGTTTCAAAAATAAAGTGATTTTTCCGTCCTCCAGAGCTGCAGGGTAAACGATATCGTATATTATCCGCGTTTGGAAAAAGCCCCGCGCAAAACTTTACAACGCGTCGATTGCTTTCTTGCTGCTTTTCGTTTTCGTTTTTCGACTATACCTAGATAACAATGCATACGTAAAGCGATCGTAATGACCGCGGTGGAAATCCCTATCTCAAGTGTATGTACGTATAGTAAAATCTGAAAGCTGTGATTTTTTTTTCTTCCAATTCTCATATTTCCCACTAGTATACAAAATTCGTCAGTTCTTATTCTGTCATTCCATTCTTCCCTGCGTCTGTACCGATACTGCAAGATATACCGGGGCGGATTAAAAACGGCAGTGCTTCGTTTCGCACTCGTATTATAATCAGCGCGATATTAGCGGGCGTATTCGAAAGCTGTAATTTTTTCGTCTACTTCGAAAAAGGAGCCATAGAAAATGCCGAGAATTTTCATTTTAGAGTTATACGGGATACACAATATGCGGCTGCTTGTATATAGTATTTCAGTATTCACTGCATACAGATTCTCGAAACGCGATTATCTCCAATCGCACAAAAAAACCAAAAACTTCTTTCCATCACTTTTCTTTTCTCCTGTTCAATTGTTTCACTTCGGCGTTTCTCTCGTTTCTTTCGTCGACTCTTTAGCAATTTGGAGACAATTTGAAAATATTTACCCCGTGATCGGAACGATTGCTATTATCATCATACTTTGGAAAGCCCTTCCGACGGAGCTTTTCTTCTCACGCCGCGCCGGTATCCGACGTGATTGAACTGATGTAAGGACAGATAGACCCATCGCTCGGGATCCAATCCCATTACGAACGTCAATTTGTCATATGAACTCCCGTCAATCATAAATGCCTAACCTTTACTCTTTGATTTACAACTGCCCCTGCCCCCCTCCCGCACCGACCCCGTCACCGTCACCAGCCCCCCAAAAATCCACATGTCGTTTCTATACATCTTTTCAATAGCCCCCGGAAGCCCGAAGCCCGAGGCTTGGCGAGGCAAGGCTCAAGGGGTAGGTTATAGGCAGATAGGTATACCTATACGCGAACAGCTTTTCGATATCAGTGGCACCAGGCTCTCCAAACTCTTGCCACCCCCGTCCCCCGTCGCCCCAAGTGTCGCTCTTTTTCTCTTTCCTGCGTTTAAACATATCGTCGTTAAACGTAACCCAGATGTGCGATAGCTGCGTGTGTTTGTATTCGTATGTGTCCCATGTACAGGCATAGGTATACAGCAATAGAATCTTACGATGGGGGTGTGTTTGCGGCGCGGGGGTGTAGCATGTCACCGTTACAGGGCGGAGATGTTCGCTTATCTTACTTCGAAGTGTCTTTCTCATCTTCGTTTACATTGCAATAGCATCGTTTCGTTTTTTACTCTCGATTCTCTCTGTCTCCTTCCCGCATCATACCTACCCCCGTTTCTATGTTATTTCGAATAAACGTCTGCCCTGCAACGATACCGTACGCGGTATATACGGATCGCATCTGGTATAAGCATGCATGTATACCTGCACGTACGAAAAGTGCACTTTTATACACGATGCAATTGTATTCGAGGATGGAAATGCTTCTGTCAACTTGCCAAACTGATTTCCCGCAAAGTATTGGAATCAGAGTTTCACCGGTGAGTCACGTGAGCTTCCGCCCTGGGCACCATGATTCTCCTCCAAGTCCAAAATTCGTTCGAGTATACCTATACATATAAATATACTCCCGGTGAGTACGGATTCAACGGGATTCATTCGTTCATTCGGGCATTCATTCACGAAAGAAAGAAACAATTTCATCACAGATTTTATATAAGTATATGCAATGAATCTAGGTGCAGTATATATATACATAAGTTGTATATACACATACAATATAGTACCTGCTCGAGGTATTCCATCATTTATTTAAGTATAGACTCTCCTACACACATATAATGAAATATTCAATCGCATAATTATCACGGGGAAGCTTAATCTCTATTTATTCGCGTCAAATTATTATATTGTCATCCCCCCTCCAGCCCCCCCCCCCCCCCCCCCCCCCCCCCCTTCAATTGTCTCACTTATTAGTTTACTGTTTCGAACGAAACGGGCACAAAACAACGAGGAAGAAACAAATTTCAATAAAAATTTACACCCATTTACAATTAACTGACATAATTCGGGAGTTTCCTCACGCGGGGGTCTCACGCAGCATAATTATTTTGGCAGGAAATTCCAAATCGATTGGATGTTTTTCGCGAAAAAGTTAGACCGAATCTCTGAAGTACGGTCACGTGACCACGTGCTCGAAACTCCTGAACGCTAGCAATTTGTAAAATCCAGTCTTACCGAGTTCTCATTGGCCGACAACCTATAATCAACGGACATAGGTTCTGAATTTTGAAATTAAATTTTTTTGGGGTTCTTTTTTTTTTTTTCAAATACGGAACTAGCCGACAGAAAACCGGAGCGCGTTACGGGCTTCCACATATCCTTCCCCTGTATTACACGTATGTATGTATCTATGTATATACAGTACAACATGCATATACCTATGTGTCACAATGCGAGTCAGAGCTGGGAATTGATGAGCTCGAAGGGTTAAAACAAAAGAAACGAAGCGAATAAAAAACGAACAACAACATTAACAAGAGAACAGAATAAGGATACACAATGGCTGCAGGAGAGTAACCGGGATTAAAATCAATCACACGTATATCAACAGCCCGCGCATATCTATCTATCTATCCACCCATCTATCTATCTATCTATCTATCTATGTACCACCTACATACCTATGTATAACGTATATACAGAGCTACCTCTGTAACATTACTCGTGATGTTTTGTTGCCAAAATCCTGTGAATTAGTCCTTACATTAGCGGTTAATAATTCTCTCGAAGATAACAACTACTAGCTACTACCACTGCTATACATACGTGATGAATCTGCGAGATATACCGAGAGATAGCTGAAGCATGAGAGTAGGATAGAGGTAAAGGCAGAGGCAGAGGCAGAGGTAGAGGCAGAGGCAGAGGCAGACACGGATAGACGCGGCGAGCTCTATAGCTATATAGACATGAGAGCCACCAGCTCGTTAATAAATTGAGAAGGCATTAACGTTCGAGTATAGCAAACTCGAGTTTAAAGAGGCTCTCGTTTCTCGTAAAAATTGGCATTTCGCTACCAAAGTAGGTATGTAACATGTCTATAGGATCTATGTATCCCATGTAGGCGGCATGCGGAGATTGAAACTCGCGGATTTTTATCGCTTTTCGTCATTCCCTCCTCTTCATCTCATTCTCTCGCCACCCGAGGAGTTATCTTTAAAAAACAAAAAACGGAATACGGAAAAACTCACAAATTAAAAGTTTATAATCGCATACCGATCAGATAATCAATCCCGTACGGAACCGACGCGACGTCAACGTCAACAGTTTATCTACACGGGTGCCCGGGCATAGCATGTATCTCTATCTATGTATGGATAGTGTATAATGTATGTATTTCTGTATACGTAGATACTGTAGATTTCGATTGATTAAACTCTGCAGCGTTAATAATTGGATGGCGTGAGACTGCTGCTCGTGCAGACCTGCACCTACCCCACCCCAACCTACCCTTAGCTCAGGTTTCGATCAATCTAGAATCGTGTTTACGCCTAACGCTCAGAAACACAGTTTGCGAAGTTTCTTTTTTCTCCCTCTCGCTCTCGCTCTCTCTATTTTCCTTTTTCTCGCTACGTCCAGCCTTTTACCCCGATAAATTTACTGTATTATATATATATGTGTGTGTGCGCGCGCGTGTGTGTGTGTGTGTGTAAATAGAGATAGAAATATAATACATATATTCACTACACATGCACACGAAAAATTTCCGTTTCTTCTTTTTCTGGTTATCCCTCATCCATTTGCGCTGGCAGGCGCTATTCAAAATTGAAACTTTTGGAAATCTGGTGATTCTCTTTCCTTTCTAAAAATAATTAGCCCTGGTTTTTGCGAGTGCTGTACAAAGCGAACTAAATGACACCCTGAGATTGAAAATTGGTTGAAAAGTGAAGGAGCTATTCACAGTCAGCTGTGGGAAATTGACAAATTTTGAAAGGCTTCTTGCGTCTCGTATAATGGTTGCAAGCCATTCTTGTTTCGGGATATTGTTCGGAGCCCTAAGATGAAGATATTGCAGGATGGGATTCAAAATTGAATTTCTTGTCCATTATAAAAAAAAGATTATTTATCAATTTTTCGTCAATTTTCATAATAAATTTACTGTCGAAAATTAGATTTATCAATTTTCTCAGAGAACAAGGGATCCGATCTCGAATCCCATTCAACGATATCTGCATCTTAGGCTCTCGAACACCACTTCCAAAGGTGAATACCTCGCAACCATTACTGAGACTCTGGAAGCATCATTTTTCTATTTTCTATTTTCTATTTCCCAACGTGTAACGGTGGGATAGCTCCTGCACTTTTCGTCCAGTTCTCAATATTGGAGTGTCATTTTGTTTATTTTGAACGGCGTTACCAACATCCAGACCTTATTTCCAATTGGGAAACGAAATTTACAGAATTTTGAAAATTAAAATCTCTCATTGTCAGTATGGTCTCTTTTTCCCCGCAACTTGGACTGCGCGAATTCTCTTTCCGTTACTTCCGAAATTCGCTAAAATTTAAACGTGTACTACTGAAAAATTTCTTTGAAAATTCAGCTATCGTATACGTACGAATATAGGTATAACAATCCCGACTATACCGTTACAGGTATATAATTAGGTAACGAGCGAAGCGACACTCTTGTAAAGCTTTGTGGCCAGGCGTCAATAGCTTATAATTAGAAGCAAGATCATCATTAGTTAGTCACGAAACAGGGCGCCGGGGGGGGGGGGGGGGGGGGGTTGAATATATATGTATATATATATATATATAGTGAATCTGTTATCCGTTATCGCCTATATGTATGTATATATGTATACGCACCTATATATTGCGTTATGTATCACATTAGGCATATGTATTTAAACCTGCTAACCATCCCCCGGAGAGGGAATGTGGGTGCAGGGAGTAAATTTCACACAAAGGGTAAAGGATCAAGCATATATATATATATGCATATATATGTATATATAGGTACGTACATTATATAATAAGTGAGCTATGCTAAGGGAGTTTGAAAAAGGGAATTTCCCTTCTTACGAGTATATTAAAAATGAATCATTTCGCGAGATCGTATTATACTTAACCCCTCGTTTTAATTCAACCCCCTCCCCCGCCCCTTTCCCGTCGCGATGTACTGTACTTTGAGTATAGTGTACTGCCTGCCTCTCTAAAGCCTTAACTTAAACGATTAGTTAATTTTTCAAACCGTAGAATGATTACCCTGGCATAACACGAAGACCTCGAGGCGTTTAAATTGCGTAAACGATGTATGTGAGTACCTACTGCATACATGCTTACGCATGAGACTCATAGCTGCGGGATATAATACGTTCAAGTATATTCTCATATTCGGGAGGCTTTGAATTTGGAGAAAACGAAACAATTTCGAAGGCTGTGATTTATCATTGTTTATTCGAACGTAGCCGAATCATGTACGGATTGTTTTCCCCATTTTTCTGAGCGAGACATTTTTCGTTTCGGCGAAATTTTGTCGACCGAACAGAACCGCGATTCATAGTTAACGTCGAATTCGATGGGAGTGCCGAGAACCGCAAATTTTGGAATTTCGCATAATTCCGCGCAAAGAAAAAATCGCGGCTTCGTTCGTCAACTTCATCCGATGATTCTCGAAATTTGGAATTTGGAATTCTGCCGGTTGAACAAAAAACTAAAACCGCGACTTGTTCTCGTATGTATACATCGGAATTCGAAAAATTATCCCTGAATAGCCGAATAGTGGGAAAATTGTGAAAAAACTTTCACCCATCGACGGCTTGAAAAAAACACCCCGAAGAACAAAAAATCTGGCAATTCGGCCAATCTCAGAGAAACAACAATTACAGCTGGCTCTAGTACTAAAATGTTGGGAAACGTTATTCGAATAATGGCGACCGACATCGCGATCCGTGTATGTTGCTGCTGCAGCGTGACATGTTTTTGAGGCCTCGGTTTCGTACATACGTAGGCACATGTATATGTATAGGTGTGTATAGGCTCTAGTCATCCCGCTAGCTAGATCGTACTATTTGATATGAAAGTGGGATCGATGTCAGGTCCAAATAGTGTTTCTCTACGAGCCAAGAATAGTTTGAATTCAAGTGTTATACGGGTATAGTGGACCCCTAGCGACGACGGCCGACGACGTGACAGGGAATAGGCAGCCGGGGAGTCAAATCCAATACGATACTTAACTCCATTTAGCCGTATCTCTCTGCTCCCGAGGTAACCTGCCAATCCAATACAGATATATTTTATACCTCGTACATACATAGGTATATATCTATACCTATACATGCAGTTCTGTCTCTCTCTCTCTTTCTTTCTCTCGCGCTCTCTCTTCCTCTCTCGCTTTCTTTCCGCTGCGAGATTTGTCTGCAAAGTAATAAACCAACTTTCAAGCTCGTATAGTATATAGGCAGGAATACATACGAGGAGCGACGTTCCGTGCACGTAACTCATATCTCGAGGGTTTATTTATCAAAGGCGGGCTAGGTAATATCGCGGGCGATGACAGAAACAGCAAACTTACAGCTCATACCTAATGTCTATATGGTTTGTGTATGTGCAACTCGGTAACGAGGCGATAGTGGCACTTAGCGAGAGAACACGTTCGCGGGGGGTCGCTGAACGTTATTCTCATATACATATATAAGCACACGTTCAAAAAGTGAGAGAAAAATGAAAATATATCTGAAATAACATTCTGCGGCCACTGTTTCTCATTTTTTTTTTTCTACTCGGTCATTCGTCTGTTCGTCTCTTTCTCTCTTTCGTCCTTCATTTGCTATTGATATACGTACATACATACATACGTTTTCTTTTTTACAAATTATCGCACATCGTCGCATGGATTATAATAAAACGTATTCGAAGATTATTTTCATCCCCCAGTATGTCGGGAGTTCTGTGTGTTCCGCGGCCTTTTAGTTTTTCTTTTACGTTTTTTTTTTCTTAGTCTCCCTCTTTTGGTTTTCCTACCTTCTTCTTCTTCTTCTTCTGCTTCTTCTTCTTCTTCGTCTGCTTTTATCGGGCGGTGGTTAAACGCACCGTGCAAAGCTCGCACGCCCCCGTGAATTTGGTCCTATGTTATTTGATCATGCACGTGAAAAAGAAACGAATATGAAATTTTGTTCATCCATGTGTCTGCACACATCTTGGCACATACATACCTCTATATATATACACCTACGCTCCTACCTATCATGCCTGACTGTACCCGTGAGCGGAGAGTGAGCATGAGATAGAGAGAGAGAGAGAGAGAGAGAGAGAGGAAAGTAAGAAAAAAAATAACTGTAATTGGAACGGGCAGAGAAATTTTTCGTAGACTTCTGTATCCAGGGAGGTCGGCGGCTCTGGGCCGGGGTCGGGGACGGGGACGGGGGAAGGAATTGGAGAGATAAAAAAGGAACGAGGAGGAAAGAGGAAAGAGGATGGAAAAAAAAGAGAAAAAGTGAAAAAGAAAGAAAGAAAGAAGGAGAAAAAAAGGTTGAACGCATTGATTTTCACGGTGAAACAAACAATGTCGTATAACGTAGCGTACGTACATACCTATACCCCCTTATATTATACATACGTATAGGCCCACCCCGTTTCGCAGCAGCCGCGAATAGGTTGTAGAAACGATTGAAAAGCGTTATAAATTTTATAGTTAAATGCAAAAATCTCAGGCTCTTTCTCTTCGCCCTTGTTTTTTTCCCTCGCTTCTATAGGTATAGGTTATACAATACGTTAGATAGATAGGTATATGTACAAAGTATCGCAGGGCCGTGTATCTACATCTCTTTCGGTTTTTCCTTCCCCTTCTCTTGGAGGGTTTTGTATCTTTTATATCCCCCTCTCCCACGTCAACTCTTCTATATATTCTGCGTAAAAAAAAAAGAGGAAATGAGGAAAAGACGAGCAAGAGAGACAGGGGGGGGGGGGAGAAAAGTATCTCAAGACCAAATTCCGTACCGCGGATACTCGCCGCTGTACATCCAACATTTTCCGGTCTATCCTGGAACACCGCAGTGCATGCGTATATGTGTATACTATATCTGTGAACCTATCCCATAATAAATTGACGAACTAGGC
The DNA here is from genome assembly GCA_963170745.1 of Phymatocera aterrima. NCBI lineage: Eukaryota > Metazoa > Arthropoda > Insecta > Hymenoptera > Tenthredinidae > Phymatocera > Phymatocera aterrima. Next base: position 3,976,239 of record OY720670.1, read on the forward strand.
TTGTAAAGGGTAACCAGCACCGTAAAAGCCCTGTAACCTTCTATTTGGGTTGCTGCAATGTTAGTATAGGTTCCTCCGTCAGCACGCGTTCTCCAACCAACCCCCTTAGCAGTAGTCGTGCATTTTTTATTTCTCCTTTGTGTATTCTTTACCTCATTCGTGTCTTATCCTACCACGTTGTTCTTTTTTTGTTACTGTTTTCACTTATCCTTTTTTTTGTGTAAAGTATGTAAAGGTATAAGATATACATACACGTATATGCATATATATCTACACGGTCTATTATACCCGCAAGGCAAATAATATAGTCGATCCAGACAAATCGGATAATCAACTTTCTTCTTTTTTCCGAATTCCGAAGACACGAATTCCCAAGTGGCGTAAGATCAAGGAAGCGAAATTTTCATTCTCCATGTATTACTGAATTGAATGACCGTTTCGTCGTAAGGTGATTCACCCGAATGCGCTTTTACCCAAAAATGTCAATTCACATAGTTTACATTCCGAACGAACGGAGCGTAGATCGACGAAATTTCGAAAATTCATATTTTTTAAATTGAAAATCCAGAGCGGTTGACGTTTCTATCAGCCGATGAACCGAAGAAGACCAGATCTAAAATAAAAGTTCAGAAATGGTAAAACCCCGATCAGCAGAATGTCGAAAGACCGAAATTCCGAAAAAATGACAAGCAGTCGGTTATTTTCTCAGTACGAAGCGATAAATGTTCTTCCAATGTCTCCTGAGTTTTCACTCTCTTGGCCCTTCTATTTCAAAGGGTTTCGGAACTCTGAATTTTCAAGTTTTTGATCTTCCGACTCAATGAATTCGGATTCGTCAATTTTCGCAATAAGCACGATGGCGAATCGTGAACAGCGGACCTTCCAAGCGTTCGATGTTTCGACCAATCGAATATTTCACCGCTCGTAGTCTCGCCCGTTCACAGGAATAATTTCCCGTACGTATTTATTTCTATGTTTCAGTGTTCCGAAATTGTTGATTCTATACTCGATAGTCTTCCGTTGTTACGGCCTTTCTACATTTTACACTTTCGGTAATTTGACTTTCGGAATCTCGGCCCGTCTATTCTTCGATCTTTCGGAATTTTCACCCTCATCCCTTGTATTGGAATAGTCCAATTTTACTTTACCTAATACTTCAAAATCTATACTACTATTACCGTCACTGCTAGTACCAATACGCGGAATTATTATTACTTTTGTTGCAATTCCAAAAATTTACCTTCCTCGATTAATTTTGAGGCAAAAAACAAAGAGAAAAAGAAATCTCTCACCTACCTTCCAATGACGAAAATTCTCCGACCCGTCCGAATGAAAAAAAGCGGAAAAACCGCGGAGCAGTTGTTTCGCGAATTTCTGTGTTTTCGTTTTGCGTTCATTTTTTACCATTCAAAAACTGTTTCGTATTACAAAATTGATTGCGATTGGTCGCAGTTTTTTCACGAAGTCGACGGTTAATATGTTGGCAACGGTTGAATCGAACCTAGAATCTTCCGCGCTTCACGGGTATTGTCTTTTCTTTTGTTTACTCATTTTCTTTCCTCTTCTCATCTCTTATTTTTTCCCCTCGATGTTGACGCGAGGAAGGCAAACTGATTCAACGGCTGGCCATACGATACCTTATACTTACTTCACTAGGAAAGGCTACGCGGCGCCCCATGATACTCTTAGATACATACAAACGTTCTACATATATATACACATGTATAAAATACATACGAATTTCATGTCATCTAATAATAGTAGGCGAACATGATTATATTATATAAATGAGTTCCAAAAGAGCCGCATCTTTTCAATATACCGCAAGATTATGGGGAAATGAGTTAGCAGTATACTGCGAATGAACCGAATGATTGAATTCGATTGGTTACCGAGATTCTAAGGATTCAAAATTGTTGGGTGCCAGGCAGTGTAGCCAATCTATCAACTCGATCGTGTATCCTAGACGACTGCTGTTGCCAAGCATAAATGTGGGATGGCAAGCCTGAATTGAGGGGAATTCGGATTCGCTATGTTAAATATATGGGAGCCGTTTCGAAATCGAGAATGGTAAATTTTCGCAAACGCCTCGATCGATTTTGATGAAACTTCGAGAATTTATTAAGTACGACGGCAGGAAGTGGCCGAGTATTTCACTTCTTGAAAACATTGATCGGATTTGATGAAAAACAAGCATTACCTGTGTTAGCTAGGTTAGATTGCCAGCGGTGACTCCGAATTCGCTTCAACAGGCGGCCAAACTTCTAGCAGCATGCTTGTGCAGTAGGCTTTGAAATTCAACCATAATCTCTCGGCATATTGAATCTCTCACTGTAAATATCATATAAATTACCGAAGATTATTCCGTGATTTGACGATCGCGCGGGGTATAGACATAGACATAGGCATAGGTATGGGTATGGGCACATAGGTATCTACGTACGTTACATACATACTATTTAGGTGGTATAACAGAGAAAAATCTACGACCCCTGCGCGTGACGGCCTCGCCCGTCTCAAAGTCGTTTGTGAAACTTCGGTAATTGGCGTTATATTAGCAAAGGTCAATTTAAGGGGATTTCGCCTAGGATTCAGGGGTTCACTTTTGGAAACGAGATTCTAATCTCGTGTGAAGTAATTTGGTGTAACGTAAGAGAAAGTAACCGAAAATAGAATATATATAATATACAATAACGGATAGAAATGAAAACAAACTGAGAACATTATGTATACCTGTACCTATATGTCGAAGAATGATAATTGAATTAAAGTTATATTCTTGCTGCGTCATCTGAAAGTTAACCAATCAATCAATCATTCTTTCTCACCATTTGCCATACAATATGTACATAGGTGGACACATTGTGTATTTCGATTTACATTTCACTTCCATCCCCTTCGTAAACGAATTAGGGAAATGCCATCCTCTCGTTCTTCCGGTTTTTCACCCTCCTTCTTCTCCCTTATTTCTCCCTTTCTTTCCCTCTACGTTTTCGTCCCCTAACCCCTAGCTTCTACTCTCGGCACCAGCTCGAGGCCACGGCTGGGTAGTAACGCGTATTACTACTGTAACGCGGTGTTCAGGCTTGCGATATGCTCTGTGCCGCTATACTAGGAGAATTTACACGGTACGGTCATTACCGTATGTGTAATTGTAAATTACCTTACGATGTAGGTTTGTATCCACGCGCGTACATATTCAATGAGTTACAATTAAATACGTAGTGAATTTATCCATGAATACTAATAGTTTCACTTAAATTTGATGATTATTTTTTGATAATTCTTCGGTCAAATTTGTTATTTTCTTTGTTAGTTGCCATTCTTGTTGTACGATTGGTTGAAATAGAGAACGCCTGAAAAGTCCTGTGTTCACGATTCGCCATCGTGCTTATTACGAAAGTTGACGAAGCCGAATTTATTGAATCGAAAGACCAAAAACTCGAGAGGTCAGAGTCCCGAATTCCATTGAAATGGAAGGGTCAAGAGAACGAAAACTCAGGAGGTATTGGAAGAAGATTTATCGTTTTGTACTGAGAAAATAATCGATTACTTGTCTGCATTTTTTCGAAATTCTTGCCTTCCGGAATTCTGGACTTTCGACATTCTGCTGACCAAAGTCTCACCGTTTCTGAACCTTCATTTTCGATTATGTTTTCTTCGCTTCATTGGCTGATAGAAACGTTAGCCGCTCTGAATTTTCAATTTCAAAAATATGAATTTTCGTTCGTTCGGAACGTCAACCATGCGAATATACATTTTCGGACGAAAGCGCGATCGGGTGAATAGCCTTTCGATGAAGCAGTCATTCAATTCAGTAATACATGAAAAATGAAAATTTGGGCTTCCTCGATATTTCGCTACTTGAGAATTGGTATCTTTGAAATTTGGAATTACGGGCCGTCTACTTTTGGTCTTCCGGAATCTCGACCCCCAGCCCAAATATATACCTACCTATTCAAGAAGAAATACTTTCGGGCATATTAGTATATAGATATATTTTGTTGTGGCACCGCTGTATTATACAGGTTTATGTAAATTTTCACCTTTCTTTTTGATTTTCGCGAGAACCTCATTTTCCTTTTCTTCCTCATCTTTAACAAAAAAACAAGCACACGTACGCACGCACGCGCGCATACACACTCACGTGAAGTTCGTTTTCCTGATTTCGTTCATGTACTTTACTCGCAGAGGAGAAAGAATAAGCTCGAACGGATCTCGTTTCGAACCCCGATCAAAGCGTGACAACATTTTCTTTAGCCCCCATGACTACATATACTATACCTACAATATCCATATACGTACCTGTATATGTATACATACTCGCAGCTACACTCGATCTCCTTTGAAATTTTCTATTACATTTCTTAATATTTTATTCATTCATATTTTCATTTCTATCGTCATTCTTTCTCTCTGTTTCTCTCTTCAAACTCCACGTCACGGTATTCGCGCGCTAACGATAAACGATCTCTGGTTCTTTCGTATCATAACTCCAATGGAACATGGAACGAGGAAGATCGGGGTCTCCCTTGATACCAGGAGGGCCGCCCTGTACATACGTATGAGGTATATCTTATACATATACCTGTAAAGCTATAGCTGTGATACGAATTCGCCATCAGGGTCCGATAGTTCCTATAACTAGAGATCCTGCGGCGTAACATATTGTACAGGTATAAGTAAAGTATACAGGGGAATCCCATGCCAATTCGACGAGCGATTGACCCTGACCTTTTTCGATTCCGCCAAATTTCTTTCATCACCTGTACGAACCAGCCCCCACGATTTTCATCAGATTTTTATCCCGAGCCGATCCGGAGTTATGAATTTTTTCAAAATTTCGGCACAGCGGAATTTCAAATGCCTATAACTCACGATCAGCGAGAACGAACAGACATTTTCGAAAGTGAGGATCCCATTGCAGCGTTTGTCTCGAGTTTTATTCTCAGAGAAACAAATTGCCAAAATTATTCCATCGCATTAGGCGTTTCTGCGTGTCGATTTAACGCGAAAAACGATTTTCTCCGCGTAGCGGAACACCGTCGATTTTTTTACAAAAATAAACGTACGTCATTCTGGGCCCGGATCTCAAATTTGTCAGACCAAAACCGTCGTGCGGTCCCACGCGTTCCACTTCCATCGGTCTTCGAAGATCGTATACTGGCGTTTTCCATACATCATCGAAAAAAATCTAGCATCGTATTATATCCGTTCAATATATAGTCAAATGCTATAGTTAAGGTTCTCAGTTTTTGAATTCATTTCGAAAATTGACCCCCCCCCCCCCCCCCCCCCCCCCCGACCGCTTGAATTTCATACCCGGCCGTTGAGATTTTAGGGTCGCGGGGTGTGGTGGCGCAATGACCTATGCGAGGGTCGCGGACTGAGCGGCGAAGAGAAGGGCACGTCGATTTGTGGCGAGCTGCAGCAGAGCACCCGCCAGAGCGCGACACGATCTGTCGCTGGTATAGTTACCGCTCCTCGCCAGGGTTCCGTTGGGGGGGTGGGGGGGGGGGGGGGGGGGGGGCGGTCGGTAAAACGATTTAACTATTCGCTAATTCTCGGAGAAAGAAATACAGGCATATCTGCAGCGTAATATCTTCGCCACAGAATACACTATGCAGGTATGTATGTACGTGTATACGCACATGTAGGTATGGTATACGTCTTTAAAAACGTGATTTTATCTACCGATTTTGGTCTTTTTTTTTCTCTTGCGCCGTGTGGTTTCTTGGGGGTTTTTTTTTTCTTTTCTTTTTTTCTTTATTTCTCTTCCCTTCTTCTTTTTTCTTCCGAACCGATAAATGCCCGGTGTCAACTGTCGGGATACGATAAATTGCTTTTAAATTGATTTGAAAAGTTTCGAGCCAGAGAAGATTCTATCCCAACCCCAGATTGCCTCGCCATTGGGGGATATACTTTTATGTATAATACGTATGTATGGGTATAGGAATGTATGTATGTATGTATGTATGTATGTATGTATGTACTTACGTACCGTTTAGATACAGCGACTGCGCTTAAAACCTTAACGAGCAATTGATTGCCCACCTGCATGCAGGGGCTATGGTATTGGTATGAGTTTTGAGGCGAAACAGAAAAGAAAGAGAGCGAGGGCGAGACGTCGCTCGAGAGAAAAGAAAGCAGAAAATAAAGTAGGAATCCCTTGGGCGGCGGGCGAAGGGTGCCACGGGGTGGGTCAAAAGTAATCTTCTTTGGGTTTCTTCTTCCACCTCTCTTCTCCGCTCTTCCTTTTTTCTCTCTTCTTCTTCCATGTATTCATACATATATATATATATATATATATTTATTATTTTTTTTCATATTTTTCTCTCATTTCACTCTCTTTCTCTTGCCTTGATTTTGTACGGCGCGATTTTCCACTGCTCATCAGAAGCGATTTTGAAACTTCAACTTTGACAAATCCTCGCGTATAATAAGAGATTTTCATATTCTCAAATATATAGATGTATATGTATACAGGTATAGGTACACATATATTACATTCATCTCTTAATTCTTCAAGTGCCTGCCGTACATAATGCATACGCAATTGTATACGTACTTACTCTCCATCCGAACGTGGGCCGTGTTAATGTGGATTAATTTTGTTCTTTCTCTTTTTTTGCTGTTCTTCCTCCTCGGCGACAACTCATACCTGTATCCTGGGAAGAAAAGTCTGCAGATTAGTTGGCTCACTCGCGATTATGTTGCCTCCCGGGCTACGGGGCCCCTCATGATCTACCCGAACTTCCCTCCGCCTTAAGCGCAGCATAGTGATATATTCGACTAGCGTAGCTACGTTCGAGATACCTCGAGCTGAAGTTGGTACAGGTGATGCGGCGCCGCACAACTTACCCTCACACCGCGTTACAGTTAGGTTTAGGATAATAGTTAGTAGGAACGGAAACGATTCTGCCTCCACAGACGTGTATGATCGTGCGATTTACATCGCGTAAGTTTGAAACAGGGGTTCTCAAACTGGGGTTTCAACGAGTCTGTATCTACAGGGTGATTCAGGTTGGGCGGTACACATTTCGTGGACAGATTCTCGGAGCAATTCTGAGGGGAAAAGTCCTTCGGCAAATATTCCTGTGGCCGATAGTTTGCGGGTTAGAGAATTTCTAAGGCGAGCCAATGGCAACGCTGATATATATATATATATATATCCGAGTGCGCAAAGACTCGCGTCCAATCGGAGATCCAGGTGAACCTGGATCTGACGCAGCTCGAAAACCAGAGGTCACACGAATTTCCGCCAGATTAATTTTCCTTTCAGAACTTCTCGAAGAATCCTATACACAGAATATGGTGTTCCGCTCGAACTGAATCGCCCCGTATAGGCACAATATACTTTTACATATCCCAGCCCTCTTCCGTATTTAATTTACTTATCAATTCGATTCATCCTTCGACCTTCGTATACTTCAGTTCATCGCTTCAACCAATCGCACAAAAATCATCGATTTTTCAATTTTATCACTCTCAGAATAAAAAAAAAGGACAAAAGAAAATGAAAAAAAAAACGCCAATTCTCTACAGATCTCGTCGCGCTACCTATACCACATACATACATAGCCACAATGAATTTCTGCGGCACATAACACTGCTCAGAGACTGAAGAGTAGGTTGGTTATAACAATAACCATATACCTTAAACCTTAGACGTGGCGGTGCGCATGTTAAATAATCGTGTGTGCGCGCAATGTGGATAATTTTACTTGAGGAATTCAGCGAGAGGAATTATCCAGGCTTCGAATTGTAGGGGGCGGTGGTGAGTGGTGAGGGGAGGGGAGGGGAGGGGGGCCGTTGATTAATTTGCATTAACAATTTGATTCGCTTCAACGCGTATAAGGCTGAATTAAAATCACTGTGTATGTACAGATGTATGTATATGAATAGTATATACCTACACACCTTACATCTACCTATATGTACGCGTGTCTCTCGTTTACTATTTATTCAAAACCTCATATTGAGCTCGTAGGTAGCGCCTTACGCGCGGAGGCCCCCCCCCCCCCCCCCCCCCCGGAATTGTACTTTCAAGGGATAATTTGGTTATTCGAATTCGGTTAACCGAATCCCGACGCGTATTCGTAAGCATGCGCATGCATGCATGGAAAACAAATAGTGAAAGTGTTTAGAAAAAATTTGGTCGTATATATATATTTATATATATGTGTAGGTATATTGGAAATTCATAGCGGATCATCTATCTATCTGCTTATATACCGAGACGATACGGTGAAAGTATACACTCAACAGCGCACGCGCGAAATAATGCACTCCCATTGCCTGTTCTGAGCTGTGAAAATCGAAACAACCAATAGGAGTTGCATTATTTCGCGCATGCGCTGTTGAGTGTATACTTTCACCGTATCATCTCGGTATACGAGTATATAATAATCGCGTGTCTGAAAGCAATTGAAAAGGGCGCGTATACGTTCCGTACGCAAGCATATCGAACATTACACCCTTTTGCATGGTTCAGACAACGCGATCTATGTGCATACGTGAGTATATAGGTATATACCTATATAGGATCCAGTACAGTAGTATAATTTCGAATGAGAATTTATTTTGTGTTAATTTTCGTTTCTACCCGCGATATATGTATTATACCCATACCCTATCGTATGCAAGCGCATTTCCAGGTGACAATAATTTTCTCCTCATAGCCGGTTTTTTGTTGTTTTGTTTCATTTTCTTCCAAATGCAGGTCGTTTCACGTATGTATATACATACTACATACATATACGTGCAGCAACCGCTGCATTTCTGCATCTTTTTTTGACGATTTTCATTTATTTCGTTTATTTTTCGACCCCCCCGCCCCATCGCCGCTTCGAGCGCTCCTTTGCAGTACTCATAGTGACGTGTATATATATTCACATACCTATATGTAATATACAAATTGCGAAAACACGTTCTTCTCGGACCGCGTGTGACCTGGCTACGTTATGCGAGAACGCGGTACGTGTACAGGCTACTGTACGCTAAATCATGCATATACCTACATACATACGTACATTGCCAGACATGCACTTGCATATTTATGCAGACCATGCAAGCCGGGAATTCGCGATCGGGTACCGGTCTAACCTGAACTTTTAGCGATTGGAACATAAGTTGACGGTGACCCGGCGTCTAGCTCCTATCCACAACCGCAGTATCTCGTCGTCTTATACAGAATTATGTTATATCATCAGCCGGCTAAAGAACGGGCCACTTATACCTATATTCTATAGATACATAGGTATACGGCATTCTATGTATTACACTTCTACCGAAGTTTGGGAAAACCTTAAGAAACTTTTATACGGCGTCCGCGTACCCTTCTTCATGATAATCCACGATAAACGAGGTTGTTTTTCAAAGTTATAGTACCCCCCCCCCCCCCCCCCCCCCCCTCCCGTTTTCGAGTTTTCGCTCTTTCTCTCTCATTCTCTCCCCCATCGCGGGCAAAAGCCACGTTTCATTTTGTTCATACAATTTTCATCTCCAACGGGATTGTTGTCGCGATGGAAAAAAAGTTGACAAATTCATGCGAACGGAGAACGAACCCGGATCCGTTCCAGGGGGGGTTAGGTTGACGGTTTACCTCGTAAATTCGAGAATGAAACTAAAACTTTTGATAACCCTTCGGTTCGGGGGTTTCGAGGGTTCACGGATTCAGGGACGCACACCACAGGAAAAAATCCCCTAACCACCGAGCCTTGGAGCCCGTGCTTTTCGTTCCTCGTTCCTCGTTCCTCGTTCCTCGTTCCTCGTTCCTCGACCTTCTCCTCCCTTTATTCTCCATTCTTTTATGTCAATTTCTTTTTTATTCTGTTTCTTCTTCCTTCTCTCCTTCTCGATCTCTGGCTGCCAGCCAATCCATCAGGGTTCAAAACACTGCTAGAGGGGCAGGCGCGTGGGGCTGAGGCGCGGGGTGAAGGGGGGAGAGAGGTAGATGAAGAGTGTTATGAATGATTGAACGAATCTGGGTTAGGCTTGAAAATAGCAATAGCCGCGTACCAACCCCTTCACCTTCTTTTCTTCCCCCCCCCCCCCCCCCCCCCCCCCCCCTGCCGCTTCCTCTCGTTCTCGTTTCTACCCACGCGAACATTGCCGCAGATGCGAAACTATATACATATATGATATAATATACATATAGGTATAATATTATATCAATGATGAAACTGGTATAATATGCAAGGGTTGAAGATAACCCTACCCTGATCACCCCCGTTTTGTGTTTTTTTTTTTTTCTTCTCATTTTCTCTTTTTACACCGGTGCTGTCGACCCGGACTTACCATTTAACCCAGAGCAAAAAGCAAAAGTACGATTTTAATGGCAAGGGGTGAGATAATTTTATTACAAATTCTCTGAAAAATGTCTAAAACGCAAAGATTTATAGATATTTGAAATGGAAGTCTAAAATGTCGTTTTTCATTCTCAGAGAAATAATTTCTTGAGGAGTTTTGAGCACGGGGTCGCGCGAACGATTCTACAGTTTATCGGATCTCGGTCTCATTTTTTTCACAAAACTTCCGAAACGATTTGAAATTTTTTGCGAAATCATTATGCAAGTGTCAGGTAGTGCGCTCTGATCAGCCGGCGCAAAATAAATATCTTACGAATCTTTAATATGCCTATCTCGCTACGAGACGGGGTTTGAGGTTATATTCTACAAAATATTCGATTAATAATTATCACGATGATTTTCCGAGTCTAGTTGGCCAGAGAGCACTTACTGACACCCGTACAATCATTTTGTGCAAAATTCCAAATCGATTTGAAATTTTGTGAAAAATGAGGCCGAGATTCTGAGATACTCTGAAATCGTTCACGTGACCCCGTGTGAGTAAATTCCTCGAAACCAAAAGGTCGTATCCGCCAATTTTTCGGCTCCAGTCGGCTAATTTTTAAACTTCAATGTTCTGACATGTCACGCGACCTTTTCACTGCAGAAACGCCAAAAGGTCGTATATAATGTCGCTCAAGTCTTTATCGCATTGTATGTAACATACTATGTAGTAAAGCGATACGGTAGGTATAACGAAAACTGTAAAAAAAATGCAATTTTTATCTTTTTTTTTCTACTGTTTTGCTTCAAATCAAAATCCAACAAATTTTCAAACCATTCTCGAATCTCTTCCGTAGGTGGATACGTACCTACATAACTATGTATGTTATACGATATTACGTGTTTCATCACCTGCTTAGACGTACTTATACAGGTTATAGGTGTCTTTTATCAAAGAATCTCGATATACTCAAACGGCTATACATGGCTCTAAGTAGCTGTAGCCACGCCCTTAGGAATGCCTTGCTTGTTGAAAAAGAAGCTCTCGAGACTCTTCGGGGGATCGGATTATAATTCTAGCAGCTTTTTTCCTTTCATTATTGTTATTATTATCAACGTTATTATCATTATTACTATTGTTGTTATTACTTTATCGAAATCTCCGTCATTGCACGATGCGAAAAGCTACAGGTATGAAATACGAAACACGCACGGGGGCGGGCCTGTTTTCTTCTCTTTTCTGTTCCTTTCATTTTCTCTCATTTTTTAATGCAACCGCATTGAGTATGATAACGATAAGGACTTGTCAAAAATAGTGTGAAATTTTTACTTCCGCATATAGTTCGTGGTTATGGTTACAGATTTTTCGGATCTCTCTTTCTCTCTCTCTCTCTATCTCGTTTTCTATCTCTTTCACTCTTTACCGAATTGAAGTAAAACGGTGTTGAAACCCTAGATGAAATCTCACGCGACATAAACTTTACCTACCCAACGCCTTGGGCCGTAGACCGTACGTATTAATCAATATCGCAGAGAACGAGACAGCGAGATGGAGTGAGTGAGTGAGCGAGCGAGAGAGAGTGAGAGTGAGAGTGAGAAAGAGAGAGGGAGAGAAATGGGGAGAGAGAGAGGAGAACTGAGAGTGGAGAGGCTTTACGTCCGCCGTAATTAATTCCTACAAAGCTTTTATCAACTTGATAACTTATTCCGTTTTCTTGCGTGGGCTACAGCATCAACGGCCTACGTAGATGTTATATGTATGCATGTATATTCTCCACCGAATTTTCCTACTGATCATAGATTCCTCGTAACAGTTCAATCAAACAGTTACAGCCAAAATCAGACGCGTTTGTTGAGCAGGCGCTAATCACTGAGCTCGCCAACTGTATATATATAGGAAGAGAGAGAGAGAGCGAGAGAGAGAGAAGTAGCTGAAGTATACTATACTACAATATAACGAATCATCGATTTGAATCACCCGTGGAAATACAAAGGCAGTTGTTATTTTTCCGTTGTTTTTCGTTCTCTCCGTTTTATATTTACATTACCGTTCTCGTCGTTCACATCACCGTCTTCGCGTATCTCTTCGCCCTTCGCCCTCCGCCCTCCGCCATCTTCTCATTATCTTTTTCACTATCGTTTTCCCCATAGTCTTCGTCTTCGTCTTCGTCTTCTTCTTCTCCTTCTCCTTCTCTTTCGTCTTCTTATTCTTAACGTCCATATTCTGTTTCTTCTTTCTCACCTACATCGAGAGATCCGGATCCTTCCCGCTTTATCCTACGCTTTCGACACCGCCGCACCGCACCGCACCGCACCGCGCCGCGCCGCGCCGCGCCGCGCCGGTGTTGACGATCGGGCAAGAAATAGGTTTACTTGGATTTTGTAAAGCGGTAAGAAAAGTAGATTACAATCCCTTCCGCCTTAGGTAACAAAGATGTCGATGCGTAGCTGTGCTCACAGACCGAGAGACTCACGGCCCTCACATCCCACATATAGCCGAACAAGAGGAATATGCTTTTCTCCGGAACTTCCTGTTCCCAACCTCGGTAGTAATCTTGGTGAACGTATCTTCGGGTCTATATTATATAGGTATATATACCGATACGATGGATCATGGATCATAGCGAGTATGACCATGTATATAGATACCAAACCTGGACGTGCAGTTTCGTTCATACGCGGAATCAGATCGCAAGACCAACTGATACGTAGACGACGGAATACAGAGTAAAAGCAAATCAAATGATAACGACGAATATGGCTATGGAGCGGAAAAGGAAAATGAAAAATAAGAGAAACGCATAATACGAGACAACAAAATTACAAACGGATCCATCTGCGGTATGGGACCCGAAATTGACGCGGGGATTTTCGACGGGGCGGCATCGAAATTTGGCTCATCGTTTCCCTCTCCCCCAAAATGCATAGACTCCTGTTTGTTACGGTCGATCGAAGATAGGTACACAGGTCTGTACCCTACCCTACCCTACCCTACCTAGTGATCTGCACAGCGAATGATCACGAGTGCAAATACCCTCGAAGTAGATTAGGCACTTGGCATGGAAATGCAGTGGTGGATATAAATGATTATTTAAACAGCTATCTGGACACGAATGGTAGCAGTGATGATGGCGCAGTGTAGTATAAGTCATGCTATTCTACAGGCCTGTTCAATTTTCATTGGTGGATTTCAATCCGCGGTCAACTACGCCTGCACGAATCGGACCGAATTTGAAATCTTTCGAAATTTCGCCATCTCGGGAACATCTCGCGCGTTCAGACGATTTCCGGAGCTTGTCTCGAAAGCGGGTTCAATTCGAACGCAGCTAACTTAAGTTTCACAGAAAATTTCGTCAGCGAACAGACCTGTAGGCGTATATCTCTGGGTGTAGGTACTAGTATTTCGAAATATCAATTCTCACATTGCTGTTTATACTCATGTATATATACATGATATGCATTCACCAGTGTTCACGTCAATGGCTTGGAAATCTGTGGAAAATGATTTTCGGCAAGGTGAAATGTAGGTATACATCGTAACTATGTTTTTGCTGACGGGTGCCTGAAGCCGTCTCAAGTAGTGGCCGAGCTTTTGCGCCCTCTGGAAAACCACCGGAGATACTCAAGGTGGTATATTACTCCGGATCCGATCTCAATCCACGCATTAAATATATATCTGGTATATATGTATGTACGTGTACATATAGGTATTAAATTTTAATCCGCAATATTCGTGCAGCATACTATGTGTGCGGCGCGTGTGCGTACGTATTTTTTTCCATGTATAAATCGAAGGATCGATCGATCGCTGCAGATTTCCCCAGTAGTTTTCTCTCTCGGGCTTCTCTGTTTTTCTTTTATAGCAGACACGCGTATAGCATGTGTATATATTCCGTATGTATGTATACACATATATTTATTAATTTTTTATGCGTATGAAGGAATGTGGGAATCGAAGTTTCTGACGTGTGCCATGCAGTCGGTTACCTGCATGCGTATGTATACCTATACATAGTAGTGGTCCGGTAGAATTGCGCCGGGGAAACCCCGTGGATCATTCTATTTCGTTCGATTTCATACCATCCCATTGAACTGCCGGACTGATTTCAAAGCCTGCAGACATTTCTCCGGGAGCTAATCTTCGGGAGTTGAGGGACCGCGCGGCGTCGTAGATAAACGCATTCCATTACTGGGACACGAACCACCGCACGAACAATAGAAACCTGGATATAGGTTTCGTCCTTACCTTGGAATCGGCAAATGGCAACTGTGCCATTTCCTCCTATATCGCGCTACCACCGTTGCGACGAATCTAACCGCCCCCCCTCCCCCCTCCCGCCCCACCGCTATACTTGCACTGACAGATCGGCTCTTTCCCAAACATCGGGATGTAATTACGTGGGATTCTTCAGAGCGGAATCCTCCGGCACCGGTTCTTATTCCCATCCTCATCCTCGTCCTCGTCCTTGTTCTCATTCTCATTCTCATTTTTATTCTCCCCCTTCTTCCACTTTCTCTATTCTCCACTGGTTCGATATTATCTCCCTATAAATCTGATTATTGCTCTACCGTTCGCGTACCTATATCTATACAGCCCGTGTGCGGCAAACAGACGAGCATTCCAAATTCTATATAGGTACCGATATCAATATCTAACAGGGAAGTGGGCATGTGCCTACGGAGCAGCTGCAGTGCTTTCCGCATTCCTTTCATCTGATTTACCCGAAAGTTATGCGGCAAATAAATTTCCCGTATAGGTATATCTCGAAATAGTTGATTCATTTTTTCACCTTCTCGATTAGGATGCCGTTGGAGTCCCCGCCGCTGGCAATCTAACCTAGCTAACACGCGGAGTATTTGTTTTTCATAAAGTTTGATTTCAGTCAAGTCAGTGTCTTGAAGAAATGGAATAGTTGGCCGCTTTTTGCCACCGTACGCAATGATTTCTCAAAGTTCTATCGAAATTAATCGACTCGTTCGCCAAAATCTACGATTTCCGTTCTCGAGACGGTTTCTGCACATGTTCAATACCGCAAGTCTCGAGTTGCGTCTTGAGGGGCGTTTGGAGACCCATGAAATCTCCATTGTTACATATTGTTCAATGCATTGTCACCAATTATTGAACACAATGTCTCTCTAATGGCCCCTTAAGGCGCATTTCGACTCGCTATCTCAAATATGTACAGAAACCGTTTCGAAAACGAGAATCCTACTTCATCGCAAACGGCTCGATCGATTTCGACGAAAATTTCAGAATTCATTAAGTACGATGGCAGAAAGTGGCCAAGTATTTTACTCTTCCAAAACATCAATTGGATTCCATAAAAAATGATTTTTTCCTATGTTAGCTAGGTTAGATTGCCAGCGGTGACTCCAAACGCCCCCTTAATAGCTGTGGAGGGGTGACCGGGGGGCGGGAGGAAACATTTTATCATTCAATGTAGATAATATCAAACTTTCCTTACGGAAATTCAATTTCATTAT
Source organism: Phymatocera aterrima (assembly GCA_963170745.1). Classification (NCBI taxonomy): domain Eukaryota; kingdom Metazoa; phylum Arthropoda; class Insecta; order Hymenoptera; family Tenthredinidae; genus Phymatocera; species Phymatocera aterrima. The sequence goes on from OY720670.1 coordinate 3,992,015, forward strand.
GTAATTAAATGCATGCAGGCATATTATACTAGCTGGAATAATTGCACGGCATAATATAATATATTATACGGGCAGGTACGTACGGGGCTAGATCACAAGTAGATATATGTTGATGGATATGGCGTGGTATGGTGCAGCATGGCTACGGCGCGGGCGGCTACAAAGCAGCTCCAATTCGCAGGGCCCTTCCAACTTCCTGAACCTTATTAACCTGGCACTTCAACCAACTTCGATGGTCGAGAGTGTAAACTCGCCGGAAGTGATACTGGAATATTCCCGCCCGGTTATGTACCTCAACCTACCCGCCTATCTACCTACCTTGGCCTCGCTCTGCATAGTCTGCGCCCGTCGTCTTCCTCTGTAGGTTGTTAATTTAGAAACAACAATTAATATCGCACAAAGGAAACTACGGTCTCGATATATAGTATATATGTACGTACACATTTATGTATATGTATAAATATATATGAGTATTGTACATCAAACGTCTGTAGATATGCATGTATGTGTATACTGTAACAATACATATACATATATACTCGGGTTATTCGTACGCATAAGTACGCAAGCGTAGTATGTTGTACCTATTCAGGTATACCGCGTACACTTTGTCGAGGAATTCCGAATTACGTTTATAATTGTATAAAGTATGTATTATACCTATGTATGGCATAATAGGCGGGTTCCATCTCAAATGGCCGAGGGAGGTCGGGACGAAAAATTCTCAAACGTTTCGGAAAAGGTATAGAGTAGTATACGATTCTTTGGCGAATTTGAGGTGATCCGTATTTTTTTTATTTTGTTCTTAAAATTCTTCGTCTCCCTCCGAGACCGTTGCCATATTTTTGAAGAGGAAAAATCGAAGAACACGTTTTTCCAGATTTCGGAAATGTACCTTTTTCTTGCAAATTGCCATATTAACTTTCGTACCATCGGACAGACGCCGACGATTTCCTTCTCGTAATGCGCGCCTGCAGCTTTCAGGCGATTCGAAATTCACATAGATCGGATCGAACGTGCCGCAGTTGTTAATCGTAACGTCAAAGAATCTGAAGAAATTCAATCCCAATTTTCGGCGATTCCAATATCGTTTTGTTTCGCGCCGATTTTTTCTCACGTAGTCTTCGAAAAGCACTAACTTTCGGCGGAAGGTTTATCAGCGAGCGAGTCCTTGAAAAAAAGTTATAGATTTCTGCAATATCACGAATTTTCGTTATCCACGTTAACAAAAAAATGGAGAAGCGTGAGAACAATATACGGAATACAAAGACGCACATTCTGAGAAAAAATCATCAGAATCTGTCCGACGGTTCAAAAAAGTTATGGCGCTGTGAAAAAAAAAATGATATTTTCCAAATCTGTAAGAATTAGTTTTCTTTTTCTTTTCTTTTCTTTTTCTGTTCTTAAAAAACCGGTAACGGCCGTGGAGGGGGACCAAAAATTATCGGTGCAAAATGAGAAAATACGGGTCTCCTTAAATTCGTCAAAGAATCATACATATTTTCTGCAAAACATTTGAATTTTTCGTTCCAACGGCGCTGGTCGATTCCCGCTATGGAACCGGCAAGTGCAGTTATAGTATAGTATATAGTATATCATAAATGCACCGAACAGAAGAAATTTGTGAAACCGGAGGTCCCAGACTTTTGTTTTGTCTCTCTTTGCCTTTTTTTCTCGCGATACATCATCTCGTATCCTGGCAGTTTTTTCTCTTCGTTGCGGTTTTTTCTTTTTTTTTTTAACTTTATTTCTACATTTTTTGTCTTCCCTCGTCTTTCACATTCACCTTCTTCTTTTGCTTTAATTTCTCAACACTCCGCAGCTGCGACTATACGTCTCCGTGCCTTCATTAATTCTAATAATAAAGATTCCCAAGTTTTCCGCGAATCCTTCAGACAGAATGGAAGTGTAAGAAATCTTCTTCGGACTTGACAGCCATGAAAATTTAGGGTGTCCTCCCTCCCTCCCTCTCTCTCCCTCCCACTCTCTCTCTCTCTCTCGCTTTCCCTCTCCGACCATTTTTCTACGTTTATACATTCTTCGGTATATTTATATCTGTACCAACCACGATGCAAGATCCTCTTTTGTGGAATGAGGGAAAAGAAAGAAAAGTGGAAACGAAGAATGACAAAGCGGAAAACAAAAAACGTAAGAAGCTTGGGTGTCAATTCGTTAGTATTATATACTATGTATATCCATATACCGCGGTATGAATACACTCGTGGGTATAATTTCAGCTACGATCTTCTTCGAGGCTGAATAATGTCTGACCCGGTCAGGAGTTCATCACTCACTCACAATCAACGCGATCCTCTTATTTTACGAAGTGATCTTTTGCACCTTTGCTCTTGCTGCCTACGACCCGGCTGCGTTTGTTGCCGCGGCGCTGCTCTACCCTCCCTTTCAACATCCTCTTCTTCACGTCGGGATACGTATCGCGAGGAATCGCATTGCCCGCGTCTTTTGGCCAGGGAAAACCATGAACTTGAAAAGAATATCCCGTTGAGCTTGCGACTAGGTACTGGTACTGCGCACGCTATATTTTTTACCGATCTACATTTCATTCACTTACGCAAAGAAGCTTAACGAAAATTTGATCTCGTAAATTTGGATGACCAACGAATTACGAGATACCTGCAGCTAGTTTTATTCCCTTCTTCATATCGCATCACGTCCACGTCTCTGGTGCAGCTAGATCGTTACCTGGCAACCGACAGCACCACCCAGACTCCTATCCTCCGATCTCTCTCTCTCTTTCTCTCTCTCTATTTTGCTCCCTCCTGCTCTTGCTCTCTCACTCCCTTGCGCCTATATTTTCATCCCCCTCGCTCTTCCAAGCATCTTGCTGGCGTTAGGGCGTTAGGGGTGCTGCCACATCCGTTTACACATTGTAATACGTGTGTCAGATGAATATATGTACCTAGGGAGAGAGCGTGTCGCGTTAGAATAAAGCGAGACATCACTCCGTATCATCAACGGAGGTTATGGTATAGTAGCCGGGTAACATTGATCGGTGAGAGATATAGAGAAAAGTATAAATAAGTCGGTTAAGGTGCCATTGAGGGCTCGCCACTTTGAATGTATACAGAATCCGTTTCGAAAACTAGAATCGTGAATTTTGGCAAACGACCCGGTCGGTTTTGACGAAACTTTCAGAATACATTGAGCACGATGGCAGAAAGTGGCCGAGTATTTCACTTCGTCAAAACATCGATCGGATTTGATCGAAAATCAATATTCTCTATGTCAGCTAGGTTAGATTGCCAATGGCGACTTCAATGCCCTCTCAGGACTAATTAGATACTGTTCGTACTGAAATTGATAATTCACGATGAAAAAGGGATGAGCTGTACGATACTCCGATGTTTTCTTTCTACTCACGTGAGCGGGCATATACATAGGTAGGACACATGTGTGTAGGTATTGGTATAAAGGTTTCGTCCGCGGTAAACGGCGCGTTAGATTTTCTTCGAGAAGTTTGAAAGTGATAGCGTAAACACGCGAGCCAAAGTCAACAGAAAGAATCAGCGGGGATTTACTTCCGAACAAGTAACTCGACGAGTGTAAATTCTCAAGTGCAAAGACAGGCCGTAGAGAGAGAGAGAGGAAAAACGAGAGAGAGGGAGATTCCGGAAACTCGAATGATCGCGAACCAAACCGAAGGAAAGAAAACGAAAAAAGCCAAACTAAACGGGACCTGAAAAACGTTTTTTCGGCCGCTTGTTTAGGATAAGGAAAATGGCCTGAAGGGTTGTGAGCTCGTGACTGAACACTTGCAATTAGTTAATCATTTTTTTTCTCATTAAAAGAATTGAAGCTGTCCCCTGACTCTCTTGTCTTCACTTTCGCTTGACTGGCGATAAACGACGACTTCGAGCTTGGAAATTAACGCTGGTTAATATCTTTCACTTCCGATATCCGGTGACAAGGTAATTTATTTCATAAATTGTCGAGGAAAAATAATGTGGAGGAAAGCGAAAGCGGAAGAGAGTGAGCGTGAGAGAGAGAGAGAGAGAGAGAACCCCCGTTAAAGTTAATGACTTCCTGCTAAAGAGGCTCAGATCCATTACAAACGCCAATCAACATCCCCGATTCCATCGAAGGTCGATAAAACGAAAGGAAATTAATAGCAAATGTGGCTATAGTATCGAATCGACAAGTATACTTATAATGTCTATAACAAGCGCGAATCTGACATTCAGGTAGGACGTTTCTTCCACGATTAATCAACACTGTAATAGAACAATCATTCCGAACGAAGAGGTATGTACTAGCAGCGGGGAATCTTCTGAACGGGGCTGTGAAAACAATAACAATTAACTACAAGATAATAATAATCTTGCGATCACGATTGATTGCGAGCGCAGTGATTTTCGGTGATTGGATTTTTTACCACTCACCACGTATTCTCTTTTGTTTTTTCAGGCCGCCGAAATGTGGCCTGGGACGCTGCCGCTGGTGGTGTTGTTAACGGCCCTGCAGCTACATCCATCAAGGTGAGTGGGTAGAGAGTCGTTGATTGATCGTCTTATTTCGTGAATCAATACCCAATGAACGTGATGCAGGTAGGTGATTCAGGGAGGCAGCGGATTTTTTGTTGTGCCCGGTGATCCCCTTTCGTAAATTTGGAACGATGCGATGACCGAACGTTGGAGCATAAATAATTGGGGAACGGAAAGAAAACGGGGAAAGAACTTCTCCGCGTCCGATCATGGTCACACGGGGAAACAAAAAAATTACGATAAAGCCCGTCGAGAGTATTAGTAAATTATACAGGGAAAATCGAGGTTCCCCGAAGTGAAGGGTTTCAGATGCCTGCCTTGAATAGCTTGCCCCCTGGCCCCTCCTCCCGCGCCCCTGAACCTCCCTCATGCTGTAGTACGAACTCGCATACCAACCTATTGGAACCTCGGAAGCTCGTCGCGGTTTCATCAGCAATCACCCCGAGGCTGTGAGACCAGCTTAAATATTTCACTGGTCTAGGGAAAAGCTGGAAACGTGTCGTGTCGTATGAGGTATAGTTGCCTCTTTGAAATACTTCAAATTTCCTCTCCCAGTTCGCTTTACAGTATGCATACCTATGTGTGTGCACGTATGTATCGTACGTGCATACATGCATGTAGTCCTCAATTCGCGTGTAGGGTAGGCATAGGCGGTCTCCTTCGGGCTCGATACAAACTGGAGTAGTAAAAGCCGATATTCTGGCTATTCGTTTGATGATCGCTGCAAGACCAGGAGATTTCTCGGCAGCTCGAACACGGATTGAGCGGATCTGCGAAGCGCCCTTACGCTCCGTCTTCTGTTCACAAGTTTGAGGGGAGAATTTCGATTCGTTATGTTGAATGTAGGGAAACCGTTTCGAAAAGGGGAATCGTCATTCATCGCAAACGACTCGATCGATTCTGACGAAACTCCGAGAATGCGTTGAGCATGATGGCAGAAATTGGCCAGGTATTTCACTTTCTCAAAAGGTCGATCGGATTTGATGGAAAATGAATATTCCCCGTGTTAGCTAGGTTAGCTTGCCGGTGGCGTCTCCGAACCCCCATTGAGGAACGAAAAGATTCGCGGTTGGACGCTAGTCGGAGGCAAGCTCACATACCTGCATCACACATAGCAGGACACAGGTATAGGTATAGATTTCAATCAGCACGGTAAAGAGAAGAGTTATATACTCCGTATATGTATTTGTGTACCTATATCCATAGTCCATGCTGATATAGGTACATGGTGCATTCTAATAACTCTTTGTACTCTTGCGGGGTGAAAGAAACGTACGACGCGGGGGCGACGTGTATGTACATACCAGCCGAGCGAGCGGGCTACGTGGTGACAATGAGTTATGAGACATGATGGGCACAAAGCGAGTGGGTAAATATTTGGCTCATAAATGTTGACATTCTCCTCAACTCGACTCAACCAACGCGAGCCACGGTTCGTACGGTGTGACAATACCTGATCCATTCCCATCGCGATCCTAAAACCTGAACCTTAACCGGTCTTCAGTTTACCCATTTTCTTACTCCGTCCCGTATCCGCGTTGCCAATCCCTGGATATGATATAACAATGAATCGAGTTGGAAGATGGATAGGACAGCTGATAGTCTATCAGCTATCCCCGGAGTCCGGGAAAATGGTTCAACTCGTCCTAGAAAGATGAACTGGGGGTGCAAAAAATTCGTAAATTCTTGACGATTCGGAAAATGTGAGTGCGAAAATCGAAATCGGTAGCTCAAGGATCAGAATAATGTTTTTAGTCCCTTCAAGGGGCCCTGAGCTACTGATTTCGATTCCCGGACTCACATTTCTCGAATCGGCAAAGAATTACGAATTTTGTCACCCTTCGTTCGGCTTTTTCGGATGCCTTTAACCATTTTCGGACTCAGCTGACAGACTAGAAGGCGTGGGAACTAGATTTCGAGTGGAAGAGACGAAAATAAAACGGTATTGTTATCACTATTATGTGTTATCACTACTTGTATGTCTAGACACACATGTACCCAACGGAATGAAATGGTTCAATTTATGCGGTGGCACGCCGTCCTTTACTCGGGGTATTAGTGGTTCTGACGCTATTAAAGGATCATCTGCCGGTTGTTTGCTCAACGCGAACGGAACCCGATCCATCTTCCAATCGCGTTACAACGGTATGCACAGTACGTCGTACGATGTGCGTATAATGCACCGTCTCGTAATTATTGTGTAGATCATGAACGCGTGTATCCAATCCACGCGCGACATGTCGATCCGGAATTCGACGTCGTGATTATCATAAGAATATTTACACGGGTGTACGTGATACATCATCGGCAGGTATACATACACAGCAGCATTTTCGATTAGCCAAGTTTGAGGCAGGGTCCTCCGAGACACGCGCGACCCACGAGATGTAGAAATATATATATACTCGTATATAGGTGTGTGTGTGTGTGTATATGGATAATATATATAAGGTTCTCCGGCGTCCGGCGCGGCGCTACCCGGGATCTTGTATCTCCCTGAAGGACAGCGTCCGAGTGGGTCTTCAGCCGGTGCCGGCTCGACCCCAACGCGACGTGTCGTAATTTAAAAGTCCAATGCCGGAAATTGCATCCGCCAGAGTTACGATGGGCGACAGGGGCAAAATCAATGCGGGGATAGATTGGTCGACATGTGCACATGTTTGTTGTAGGTACATACCTATGGATACTCGCATACCTCTGGTATACGTACACACGGTACACACGGCGAGCCCTAAGCCATCGTGGGGACACGATCGCGTGACAAGCGTTTCGCGGTTTTGCGGCTCTCGGTTGCAGATGCAGCTACAGCTGCAGCTGCAGCAACTGTATTCCGTCCCACATCATATTCCCAACAATGTGTAGAGTACCTACCTGTGTTCGGCTCGTTGCTTGCACCGTTCGTGGATTAAGATGAGAGTACGGTACAACCGCACAGCTCATCACCCGAATGACATCCTCGTATTGCCCTAGTTCAATGAATTTCTGGACCGTTATACCTGAACAAGTATAACGTATGTGGTGCTTGGCGAACTCATCGGGCGATCTGTGATCCGATACGGAGAATGCATGTACTTTTGACATTTTCACGGCGTCCCTCTGCATCGCGGCCGTCTGTATATCTTCATGGTCGGAATGACAACGACCACAGATATCTCGTGAACGTTGGATTCACGGATCAACAAGGTAATCCAGTATCTATGTAAATTACTGCCGGGAGGTGAATCGTTACGAGTAGGCAGCAGCGGGAGCGGTTACAGTGACAGTAGCACCGCGCCGCGCCAGTGCCAGCACGGCAACAGCTGTTGCCAATCCAGCCAGTGCTCTACCACGGGAGATAAATTTCCTAGCCATTCGTGGCCTGCAGTTGATAGTTGATAGTTGATAGTTGACCCTGTTCGACCCTCGAGCCTACTTCCTTCGGGCTCGCACTGCTACCGGGGTATTCTGATGCGATGTCGAGAGAACTGAAGCGGAGTACTGAAATACTGTAACACGATGTGATAGGTCACGGAGGCTGAAACGGCGCCACTCGAACGCTTCCGAATCTCATTAGAAACTTATAAAGCGCATTTGATAATCACGCGCCTCACGTTTATTCCCTTCACACGTACGTGCCCGCACACATGCCTTAGTATTTGCCACATCACGTATGTACGTTGCTACAGCTACGTATAGGTATAGGCTGTGTAGGTGGGCTCCGTGGATCTGGACCCAGGTTCCAGATCCCAGGAATCCTCTCATTAACACGGCGCCGCCCTCATTAACCGCCCTTCCAACTCCCCCTTCCGTGCAGCAGGTATAACGTACTACATACATACGGCGCACACATCACACGTATGCATTCGACAACCATCCTCTGCCAACGAGATTCGTGGTCCTCGCGTACCTACGTCCAAAATTACTCCCTTTCTGTACAACCTATACTTCATGGATCCCTGCTACGCGCGCTAATTGTTTACCCTTAATCGTGCCTTATTATTAGCACAACGCGTTAGTGGGGCTGCAGGACTATACGACAGGATGCTGATTGTGGTATGTAGACAACATACAGGTCGCCTGATGTGATCCGCGATTCAAGAATAACACAGAAGGCGCGAGAGAGAGAGAGAGAGAGAGAGAGAGAGAGAGAGAGAGAGAGAGAGAGAGAGAGAGAGAGAGAGAGAGAGAGAGAGAGAGAGAGAGAGAGAGAGGGGGGGGGGGGGGGGGGGGGGAGGAGAGGTGGTGGGTGCGTAGAGAGTCGATCTGGAATTCAATGATGCTGGCATTCTTTCCAGCAGCGTAGTATTATATATAGTATATATATATATATATATATACATATATGTAACCATCGGACTGTATCTACTGCCGAAGAAGGAGTGTATATGAGTTCTTTTTCCTTTTTCGGCCAAATATAATAGGTAGTACCTATATATATATATAAATATATATAAGTCAGTCAGTTAGAAATCCCCGGTCCCGAACAGATTCGCACATATGCCATTGTATTGATTTCTCAATCTAGAAGCCCCCCCCCCCCCCCCCCCCCCGCCCCTCCCTAGCCAAGTATCGAATCTGTGACTGATGGCCAATTCGATCCTCGTTCATTTTTACAACCATCGGCATCCGTTCTCCTCAACCTCCGGAAGAGATTCGCTGACTGAATTCAAGATGGTAGAAAATACAAAAAACAAAAAGAAAAAAAAGAGAGAAAAAAATGACGAGAGAGTGAGCCTAATTTCTGTAATGGCATAAAAGAGTCGTATACATCTACTCTAAGATTCGTTTCTTGTTTGATTTAAATTTTCACGCCTCGTCAAACGAGCGTCTCTCCGCTCTCTGTAAAGTGTGATATTTGTTTTTCGATTAGCGTTGTTAACTTAGACGTATCAGATCCAGCTTTTTTCTACGTCCCTCGCTTTTCTGGCGAAACGTGCGTGTTTCGTTGTTATTAGTCGACGATGAAGTTGAGAGAATTATTCATGCGCGTGCGGTATGTAGTACGTGTGGCCACTGATGACGATGATAGATATTCGAAATCCACATTCACCGTCACTGTAGTGTGCACGCGGATGAGTTCGATCCATCGAAGGTATAGGTACCTGTATTCTTTGACGAGGTTAGGCTCCTTTGCCACGAAAATTCTTCATTATAGATTAATTGCCACTGTGAATTTGGGCTTCGGGTTGTGGCTGGTAAACATGTTAGTTCAGAGTTTACGATAAGGATCGTTTGATTGAAACGGGATTTCATCAACGAGCTGCCTTCCGAAATAATTGAAAAAAGAATAATGAAAAAACCGAGAAGGTGGAGATTTTCCTTCACGGATATATAGAAAAACGTCGGAGAGCCTCCCCCCCTTCCCGCGAGTGTACACCATCGTCGCTAACCCATATTCCGTGGCGACCGCGACGCGACGACAGTTCCGGTTCGTTACCAAAGCCAGGCAACAGATGGCCGGGGATCGGAGGCGCGTTATTTATGGACATACCTATCTATCTGGTACGCCTTAATCCCATTTAGCGGCGGGTAACGAACGACGCGATGGTGCGGGACGGGTCGTATGCACGGCTGCATTAAACGATCGAACGGCCAGTCCATCCAGATTCCGTGCAGCCATGTAGGTACTCGTTGGCGGCTGCAGTGTACACGAATATCCGGGCGTGATGAGGCCGGAATTGAAGCTACAATGCAACATGTGCATAAAGTTATGAATTCCGCGTGTCCACAGGTGTTATTACGTCGAACGGTGAAATAAACGGAGAGATAGAGGGTCGTGAAAAATTGAACGGTACGAACGTAGGTATACGAGGGCTCGTTCACCCATTTCACGGAGTTGGGAGTACACCGGCGCGGCGCGGCGCGGGCGCGACAGTGTCAACATTTTTCCACGGAAAGAGGTTCACGTCGTCCGCCGCGCCCGGCCGGCTGTCCCACTGTCGTTTCGGATTATATGAAAACAAACTCTACTTTGTCGTTCACGGGGTGAACTCGGAGACCTTTTGCCATTGCCAAAGAACTCGGAGTCGGGTACACCGCGCTTCGAGGCTATCGGTTCGGTAGTTTCGTCCGTCTTCTCTTCGTTCAGCTTCTCCGCCAATCTCAGTCTCCCGTTGTTGACCGGTCGTGCTCCTCGGCAACAACATTCTCCTCTTTCCTAGCCTAGCGCCTTCACTCCTTCGATCCTCTAATCCTTCCGCTCCCTCGAGCCTGAAGCCCAGTGAAGCCGCGTAGCCCCCCCGCGAGGCTGGAGCAACCCAAGATAAACACTAAACCACAGCAGCTGAGGTGGATAATACATGTGTATATCATGCACAGCCCGTTACGCCAACCTGCCTCTCTCACAATCAGGGTGCCGGGTGTCCAGGTGTCTGCGGGTAATTTTAGGGAGCAAGGGTGTCTCTACCAAGGTTTAGGGTCGTCTCTAAATGCCCGGGGTGTTCCAGGTTAAATATTTACAACCCCTTCGGCCTCAGCCGCACGCGTTATATGTGTAATAGGCAGCGGAATAGCGGTGTGCTGTAGGGCCGCTGCTCCGATGTGGGACAACCTTTTTAGAATCTCTTGAATGTATATGCATAGCAGGCACTGTGGCGTGTCTGGCAAATCAGTTTTTCCTCTTTCTTTTTTTTTGTTTGTTTTTTTCTTTTTTCGTTTCCAAACACAGACGACGACGCGAATACCTGCGCAATGGGATCCGCGGTATTTGAAAAATAAATGACAGTAGACGTCGGGCCTGTGAATATTTTAAAGGTAAAGAAAAAGAGGAGAGAGAGAGAGAGAGAGAGAACCGTTTCAATCACGTTACACACTTTTATATTCAACTCTTCTGTGTGCGGTAGTACATACAATATGAGCTTCGTCTTGCCTCCTCTTTCTATCTCGCTTTTTTTCCTTTTTCGTCCCCTTCGGCAACCTTCTCCCTTATCTTTGACTGGATACTTATGCTGGGCCGTTACTCAAGAAGAAGTATCGAGACCCCTCGGTCGAGTGTTTTGATCATGTGGAGGAAAGCCGGATTCATGAACTCACTCCGATTTATAGGTATAGCAGTGCAACATACTACAGTATGGTATGCCTCTATATCGACGTATAACTCACGCCCTTGTAGGGGGATAGGCAATTGATTATTATCCTGAATGTATTCTCTCCCTTTTACCTTTTTCCTTTCCTTTCTCCCTCTCTCTTGATTTCCCTTTGCTCCCATTCGTGATTCGTGATACTCCCCCGCCGTGCACTACCACGCTGATACACGTCAATCCAACGAGGCTTTTCCTCTCCCAAAAAGCGCTTTGATCCTCACAAAGCATTGCTCTCTGCGAGCTTTGATAATTGGCTCTATGCTAGGTGGTTTTGGCTGCGGGGGAATTTTCCAAGATTAATTTTGTCCTCCTCTAACAATCATCTCCGCCCTCACACGCCCTTCACGGATCATAATACGGGTCCGACCTAAATCTGGGACAGCAAAAGGGTGGACCCTTGTCTATTTGTTTTCATATCGCAATGGATTCAAAGAAGACGAATTATGATTTGCGGGATCAAGAGAACTGATCGCGAGAGGCCGTTTGAGTTTGCCGCTGGCAATCTAGCCTAGCTAACATAGGAAATATTCATTTTCCATCAAATCCGATCGATGTTTCGGAAGTGTGAAATACTCGGTCACAGCTCTCTGCCGTCGTAGGTAATGAATTCTCAAAGTTTCATCGGAATTGATCGAGTCGTTTGCCAAGATTCACGATTCTCGTCTTCGAAACGACGTGTGTAGGTATATACGTTCGGGATTGCGAGTCCTGTACACGAGGTATAATCGCGAGTATCGCAATTAGCGGGTAATCAACGAGCGAAAGAGATTGAAAAAGCAGTGGAAGTAGGAGTTAAGTGAGAACGAAATTGTCTACATAAAACACATTTCGATGCTTTCAAAGAGTCGGTCTGATTGATTCACAACTCTGTGTTTGGATATTGATGAAACGCTCCGCTCGTCGGGCAGACTGGGATCGGTTCGGGTCGGGGTCGTTCAGATGACGAAGTGACGAGGGATGGAACTAGTTCGGGGGTTGGGGCTTGGAGGTAAGGGTGAAATCTCTGCTTCCTTAATACACCGCGTAATACATTCTCCCTGCAGGCACGGCCGACGGCTTCCGAAAAACATAACATCGGCTTATTGTGATTAATGTCGTTGTCGATTGCTGCACCATCCGAGTGTTTTCCGATCCATCAACTCATCAGCCCCGATATCCCATGAACCCATGAACCCCTCAAATCTTAGGTCTGCTCAACCCCGCCCTTTATTCCGTGGCTTATCTTTTTTGAGTGAGATTTTTCATACGCTAACTAAACCGTTATGCAAACAGTGTCAAATTTCCATTTTTATCAGCACGTCACGGCTCATATTGTGTAACGTTTTTCATTTTCCTCGACGAATTGAAGGGGTAACCGCTACGGCTACGGGACTCGAGCTTTTGGAAGGCTGGTCTTCTCTTCATCGAGTCAATTTTTACACATTTATTTGTTCCGTTTCTCCTCCATACATCTATACAAACATGCATAAGGTAAACCTATCCGGAGATATGAGTTCCGGTGGGGGTCGAAATCCCGAAAGGCTGAAGAATAGACGGGCCGAGATTCCACAAGTCGAATCACCGGAATTGCGAAATGTAGAAAAGCACGAAGGTAACATCGAAAGGCTATCAAGTAGGAACAACACGTTCAGAACACAAAAACAGAGAAGCAAATATAGGTATACCGAAAATTATTCCTCAGAATGGGCGAGACTATACGAGCGGTGAAATATATCCGATTGGTCGAGATACCGAACACTTGAAAAGTCGTGTCTCCACAATTCAGAATCGTGCTTATCACGAAATTAAGTTAACGAATCCGATCCATTCGTTGAATCGAAAGCCCAAAGACTCGAGAGGTCAGAATTTCAAGATGCATTGGAATAGAAGAGCCAAGAAAGCGAAAACTCAGGAGGCATTAGAAAGGCATTTATTGCTTCGTACAGAGGAATTAATCGACTACTTGTCATTTTTTCGCAATTTCGGTTATTCGACATTTTGCTTATCAAAGTTCTACGTTTCTGAACCTTTATCTTCGATCTTACTCTCTTCGGTCCATTGGCCGATAGCAGCGCTGGCCGCTCTAGATTTCCATGTCCAAAAAAATGTATTATCCAAATTTCACCAATCTGCGCTTCGTTTGTTCGACCGTAACAAAAAGCCCGTACAATGCATTTTGGAAAAGAATTGACGGAAACAATTTCGAACCTGTTTTCAACAAAAAAATACCCCATCAAAAATCTCCGCGTCAATTCCGGGTCACCCAATATAATATACGCCACACTCACAATCAGCACGTCTACCGGTACTATATACCTACCTCCGTGCGTTTATACATTTATTATATATAAATATTATCCGCTATAAGCGATATATGAATATATCATACGTATGTACATGCATACATACATACATATACGTACGTATGCATAGGTGCATACCTACGTTATACCTACACCCTGAAACCCTGCGCGTTATTTCATGAATAGAAAAAGAAAACGGAGAAGAAAAAAAACAAAATGAATACGCTTAGCAATTAACTCAGAAAAGCTCGACGGCCGTCTCCCGCTAATGTTATTCCTTAATTGAAACCACTTTAACGGAGCTCACGTTTCATGCGCCTCGCGGTATTACGATGAAAAACACACATGCCTGTACAACCACGCGTTAAAAAAGTCACGGTTGGGGGGCGGGGGGGGGGGGGGGGGGGGGGGGGGGGGTTATATTTTTCTCACATTTCTAACTTTTTATCCGCAGTAATATAAACGGAGCAGCGCGCGTTACGAGCTTGCGAATACAAATATACGATCGATTATCCACTTTGATGTTTTTCCATCGTTTTGTTTATTTCGTTTTAGGTTTTTTGGGGGGCAGGTGGGGGGGGGGGGGGGGGGGGGCGGAGGGTTGTTTTCTCTATTTTTGGTTATTTTCTATTCACATTTCACAACGTGACGGTGAAACCACGTGAAACCGACATATCTGAAAACGCGTTCGTTATACGCTTTCAAAGCTTTCGAGAGCCGCAACATACCTGCGGATCAGTTTCTAGACTCCGGTTTTTCACAGTATGTACAGTCCAGGTATCACATACTACGTTCCGCGTGTACGTACGTATATATACATACTATACAGAGAGCATAATGGTGAAAGCCGTCCACCGGGAGATATGGCGAGCGGGGGACATACAAGGGCTGAAACAATTTCTATTTATGCCCGCTCGAATTTGATTCTTCCGACGGTTGATTAAACGGCATTCTTCCTCTTCTTTGTCCTCTCTCTCGTTATTGGCTACCGCGGTTCCCGTAGAGACTAAACATATTCGCTGTGAACGTCGTTTGCAGTCTCCTCATAGCTTCGCTGACACCTGTGTTCACGGCTAGGCTGCCTTAATGCGGTTCAATCAACCATCGAAAGAGTAAAATGTATGTCCGCTTTCATATGTCTATCTTAGTAGTCATAGGACTACTCTTTCCAGAAGATACTTCCTCTCGAATGTAGTACACGCCAATGTATCTATGTACATAGATACATGCATACAGGTTATATCCTCATCATGGTTTTCAACGCACATAGTTGCGAAGTCCTGTTCGTTGTAGCTGTAATTCCGGCGGTTTTTACCTGGCATGCCTATGAACTTTGCGAACGGTAGTAGGTATACCTAATGCCGTATGTACGCGCGGCGAAGCACATGAGAGTGCAGGATATTTATTATTATCGTTATTATTATTATTATTATCATCATTATTACTATTATTATTGTAACCAGCTACCCGTCACTATATTCCGTCGCGTCTTGGCTCAATTGTTCGTGTTCTCGATCCGCCCTGGTTGAACAATAAAAATGCAAAAGTTGAAATATGCGAATTATAATCTGGCGAAGCATGCAGTATAGTACAGCGGTAACAAATAATATCCTCCGATGTTTTCCATTTTTTCCCTCGTTCTCTCAATTCTTTCGTCCCGGATCCGCGCGCGGTCTGGATGTGGCGCATGGAGGAAAAACAGAAGGTGTGGAAAAAAAAAACACAAAAGAGATCGATAAGCAAACCATGCCAATTTCTAGTTCAACTTGGAACTTATGTATACACGCTATGCAGGTTTAAAATTGTTACACGGTAGCGAGTTGTAAATATGTATATATATATATATATATATATATATATATAGTATATAATCTCTCTCGTCGCTGTTCGAATGCTTTTTAATTAAGGAAGATTTTTATATTGGACTTTTTCCGCCGGATAAATTCGCGAACCTATACATACCTGTACACGTACACGTATATACGTATGGAGAAGGTATAATAAAGGTACATACCTGTACGTAACTTTTATGAATCGTTGTTGTTCTTGTTGTTATTGTCGTTGTTGTTGTTTCATTTTTTCCTCGATGTTTTTCCCTTAATTTTGCAAATAATCGATCGGACGCCCCTCCCTCCTGCCCCCGACCCCCGCGCTTGGCCGGCACTTGAGAGAATTTAAATTTGTTCCACGATTGATAATTGCAGATGTACGCAGGCCAAAGTGAACTTCAGGGAGAAGGAGAAACAAGTTTTGGACAATATCCTTGGCCCGGGACGTTACGATGCCAGAATTCGACCGGGCGGAGAAAACGGGACGGGTAAGTAGTCCGAATTTGGATTTGGTATATATACATACAGGCTATACGTTTGGGATAAGTAGGTATAAGGGTTTCCTCGGGAGAGAACTACCATGCCTGACTGCGGACGTCTTTTTGATCGTGAGAGAAACGCGGGGCAATGGAAAAGAAATCGAGGGAGAAGTATAGCGCGGATCAGAGGAGGCTGCCGAAAGATGGAGTAAATTGAATGAAATAAAATAAATTATGTATACATATATGTATACGTATATATGTATGGTAAATGGATGAAGACGAGTAAAGAGGAATGAAGAAAAGCGAAAGAAAGGTGAAGAGAAGTGTAGAGTTCAGTGATGAGAAGAGGAAGAGACGGGAAGGAATATTCGGGGTCGCAGGCCTGCACTTGCGTTGTGTGCGCGTACCAAACCTCCGTCCTTATAGCTTCACCTCCAATGCGGAAGGTAATTGAATGTGAAAAATGATAAACGTATCAACTCTATGATCCATTGCATTCTCTGTGCTCTCGTATTGCAAGTAAATAAACAAGAAGAAGAAAAAGAAGAAGAAGAAGAAGAGGAGGAAGAAGGAGAAGAAGAAGAAGTAGGAAAGGAAAGAGAGAAAAATACCACACGAAATTCATTTCGATACGTACATACCCATGTATTATACATAGATATCTCTCGAAGATATATATATATAGGTAAAATATATATACATAGGTATATACAGTATACTAAAACATATTTTAACGACAAACTGAATAATACGAGTATTTTCAATTTCAAATTTTAGTCCCGTGTACCTACCTACATAGCCCGCGTGTATACCTGTACCTGTACCTGTACCTATACCTCCACCAACTCCAGTGCAAACACAATTTGATGGCGCATATTGATCAGGGTGTATATATATATATATACATAAAATTGTAATCTATGCAGGAGGTGAAAATCGTCCTGTTAAATAATACCCGCTCCTCCGGCTCCCCCGCCCCCGTCTCGCCCCTCCCGCCGTCGGCCCCAACCCCCGCGTAGTATATCAAGCTACAGAATTTTATTCCAATAATAATGCGTTATCCGTATTAGATAAGAAAATTACTCTCTTTTTTCATAACATAAGTATATCACACGGGATCCGCTTCTGAACAGGATAAAAATTTGTTTCCATCGATCGCCCCCCCCCCCCCCCCCCCCACACATTCTCTGCCGAACCACGCTTATGCAGTTAAATTTCTTATCGCTTTCTCGTGTGACCCACGTTGTTATGGTTATCAGTACGTATTATTGTTATAGGAGAGGGGCCGGACGAAATGGGCACCCTGTGAAATTTTTGAAATTTTTCAAAATCTTAGAATGTTACAAATTTATTGTCGTATTCACTGCGAAATACTTCGAACGTGAGGTTAGCTGCGTATAAGAGGTTCGAGAAGGAAAGAAAAGAGAAAGACTCAAACGTTGTTCGATTGTAAAAAAGTCCTCAGAATTTCCGGGGGGCCGGGCGTTTGGTCCCTCACTTCTCCAGTTCCCTCAATACATCCCTGATTCGGTGTTTCCGAATTTCCAAGCCCACTGAACTTTTTATTGCTCATCAACTTTGGAAAAGTATGAGAAATTACTACTGGGTGCCCATTATTTGCCCATTTCTCCCTCCCTTAGCTTACCAGATATATAGTTGTTTCCGCGTTTGAAGTTTGCTAGAGCAAGCGAATAATGAAATTTAGTGCGTTTTTCAGGGGTGCCCATTTTGCCCGCCCCTTCCCTACGTATTTGAGGAATCGAAGGAACGTTCGGTATCTTCCCCCCCCCCCCCCCCCCCCCCCCCCGCGTCCCTCCGCCGCCCGACTACTATACGCTCGTTAGGCTTTTGTAAACAGAAAGCGTTGCTCGCGAGAAATTTTCCACCTTCCGAGATAAACAAATAAAAAATGAAATCAAGATTTACACGTGAACGGGAGCAATTTGGCGGAAAGGAAGTAAATTTCAAGCGGAAAGCATCAGGCATACTTGTTGGTACTCCGGGCGTCGCGGATTTGGTACCGTCAATACATACGCATATAGGTTATATGTAATGTATTGCGAGGGGATTCGCTTGCGTCGGGAGACCCACGTCGAAATACATGTAATAGCGCGATACGAAACGGAAATGGGAGAAGAGGAGTCGATGAAAATTGATAAATTGTCCTAAAGCGATAATTTGTTGGGCGCCAGGTACTTTTATGTGGTACAACGATGCTATGCATTCTTTACGAATTACTCAAAAGTCCAAACATGGTAACACTGGCAATGAGTATATGTATGTACGTATATATACATACCAACTCGACCAGCTCACAGAGAGTCGCGGGGTCCAGAACTATGAAAATATAACAAATCAAATATGATGAACGCGAAATATTGGTAATTTATCGACAATAGCAGAGATATTATTGAATGTGATCGAACGTCGAAATAAACGAATTTACACAAACTATTCACAATATACAATGTTAAAATCGAAATATTCTTATTAAAAATTACGAAATTATTTCGATAATTGAACTTCATACGGAATACAAAATATTATTCGACAAATATTGACATTTTTAGCACAAACCGAATTTAATTCGGGGGCAGGGGGGGGGGGGGGGGGGGCGGTATAAATATTCTTTACAAAATTACCACAAAAATGATCTCAATTCAAAGTTTTTCGTGCAACTCTAATTTTGTCTGGAAATATGATTAAATCAGCATTTGCAGGGAGGGAGTCGGAAGTCATAACCTACGTAACAATGTTTAAAGATTGCTCTTTCTTTTTCAAGTTTTCTTCAAAACGAAACGAAATACGGATGCGGAAAAATAGAAAGATTGGTAGAAAACAAATTCGGACAAAATTTTGTTCGGTCAATTTTATTTCCAATATGGATTCGATATCATAATAGTTGTATTATATACGCAGTATGTATATATACCTATACGTTTGATTAAATTTGAACGCAATTATTCTGCGTATATAATATATACATTATTACTATATATTATCTATACATTATATAGATATCCGCTTGGATAAATTTACGTACCATATAGTACATAAAATATACACTTTATGAGATATATTAATATGTAATACTATACTCTCCTAACGAATGTCGAGAGATCATTCGAGATCAACGTCTGCAGAAACAGAAGAGAAATTTGAGACGTAAAAAGCCTCTCATATACATACATGTATTTACCTGTATTCCTATATACTGTCCTCCTACATGGCGACGTGGATACACATATCACCGAGCACCTCATGGTATATCATAAAATTTGTCGATCCGAAGATCGGGTATCGTGGATTTCGACTCATGGAACGACGATTTGAGGAAGAAGAAGACGAAGAAGAAGAAAAAAAAAGAAAGAAAATGATAAAATTGAAATAAAATAAGAACTTCTACGGTTGTCCTAAACCTGCATACATACCTGCATAATACTTATACCTGAGGTCTTAATTTTTCGGCAACTTGTCAATTCCAGATACCCGCCTTCCACGAGGTATATATAGGTACTATGTGTATGTATATGCGAGTATGTATACTTACTGCGGTTGATTCGCGGACGGTTTCGTCCCAATTGTTTTCTGGTTTGGCAATTTCGGACTATTTATTTTGACCACCACTGAACGCTGACGGCAGCGCCGGTTAAGTGCCAGTGAATGGAAGTACCTGCGCGATCTTCTGCTGTCTAGTGTCCGATCTCCGAGTCCCCGATGAAAGTTCAATACCGATACCTAACCTCGTAATCTATTTCGGCAAATTGAAAGTTGTCATTCGAAAGTGATAATCGTTCGGAAAATTGTTGCTCAATGAATAATAAATGCTCGTTGCATAGGAAAATACAGCTACGGAATAGATTACGAGGTTAGGTATCGGTATTGAACCTTCATCGGAGACTCGGAGATCGGACGATAGACAGCAGAAGATCGTGCAGTTACCTCCATTAACTGGCACTTAACCGGCGCTGCCGTCAGCGTTCAGTGGTGGTCAATATAAATTGTCTGATATTGCCCAACCAGAAAACAATTTGGACAAAACCGCCCGCGAATCAACCGCAGTAAGTATACATACATACTGTATGTACCAAATACGCTCGTATATATACCAATACAGCTATTTCGTATCCATATTATATATCCGTGTATTATACGATGCGCTACTTTAAGGTATACCTACATCGTTTCCATAAACCTTGTAGCGAAACATTTATGGCGGGTTTTCTCCATCCACCAGCTTCCCTCAATATAAACCTGCCTTCGCGAATTCGGAAGCAATCTATCAAGCGATAGGTAGTATGTAGGTAGGCATCACCTTCCCGCTACTCCATGATAGGTACTCATATTTAATCCTCCAGGTTCACAGGCGCTGCATATTTTAACCCCACCCCCCTCGGGCGAAGAGATCAGTCAATTATCGTTCTAATGAAAATCTCTCCGTCCGCCAGCGGGTGAGAATTTTTTAATCGAAAGAATTACGGCTGAAAAATTGTCGAAATTTAATTTACACTGGGAACTGTGAATTTTCACTGAAACGATCAAAATTCTGTGTCACAATGTTATATAGAGGGCGATTCAGGTCGAACGGGACACAGTTGAGGATAGATTCTCGGGAAAATTCTGAAAGGATGAGTCCTTCGGGAGAGATCCCCGTGACCGATAGATTGCGAGTTGGAAAATATTTTAGGGGAATTTGGATCTTAAATGTATGGAAACCGTTTCGGAAACGAGAGTCGTAGATTTGCGCATACGACCCGATCGACTTCGACGAAACTTTGTGAATTCGTTGAGGACGATGGCAGAAAGTGGCTAAGTATTTGACTTTTTCAAAACATTTATCGGATTTCATGGGAAATGATTGTTCCCTGTGTTAGCTAGGTTAGATTGCCTGTAGCGTCTCCAAATTCCTCTCAAAGTAAGCGATCGCAACCCCGATATGTGTGTGCGAAGGCTGTGTTCGCTCGGAGATCTAACCCTGCCGTTGTCTCTTTCAGAACTTCTTCAAGACAAAATCTGTCCCGCTCATCCTGAATCACCCTGTATTCCTGATAATTTGCCTACGTATGCAAGTATTAGGGGTAGTAAAAGTGAAGTAAGGAGGGGTCGGGGCGGATGGGGTTGGGGATGGAGATAGAATTGGCTCATCTTCTAATTCGTGCGGTTATATAATATATTAGGGGTGGCGATGGCGGCGGATGGTGGATGGTGGTGGTGGGCGATGCCAGAGTTCACGGAAATTATACAAACTTCTAATTTGTTGGATGAAGATAACGACGGGACGGGACTCGCCGCGAAGCTCAGCTAAACTAAGCTAAGCTAAAAGCTAAGCGAAACGAAACGAAAACGAAAAGCAAGTCGAGCCGAGCCCAGCGAAGTCGAGATGAGCCAAGACCTGCTGCTCGTGAAGTTTTGAATTTAAATTCAAGTCACTTACACGGTACCGCGTTATACCTGTAACGCATATTGTATTAGCCTGCAGGTGGATGAGATATCGTGGATGTTCACCAAAAACTGTACAAATTTCTTGTCCCGCGAGACATTATTACCCCCCCCCCCCCACCCCCCTCAAAAAAAAAAAAAAAAAAAAACAACTTGACCTTAAAAATTTCGGTATACCCATAACAAATGTATAAAATGGACCGGTTTTATTTTCCGATTACGATAACGACTGTGAGGTAGCACTGTACATAGTATAAATTTTCAAAAATTATTCACTATATTTACACTGTTCTGACTATTTCCCTTACGGTTCATTTCTGTTGAATCAGTAGCAGTGTTTCTTCATTGTTTATTGGGGATTCGTTGAAAATCAAAATTCCGGCCGGAGCGCGGGGCAGAAGAAAGATTTGTCAAAATTTTCAAAATTCAAAAAAACCTCAAAATCACAATTCATGAACAGAAAAAAATGAATAAAATAAACATTCGGTAGCCTCGGAAATTCGGAAACACCGAATCAGGAATATATTGAAAGAACCGAGTAAGCGAGGGGCGAAACGTCGCTGGGAGTATAGAAATTTTTTTTTCAATTTGTTTCATTTTCAACTATTCTGAAGTAAATACGGAAACGAATTCAAAACATTTTCCAATTATGAAAAATTTTACAAATTTCTCATATGGTGCCCAATTCGCGCGCAATTTACCAACTTTTGGGGCTAGGGCGTTCAACGCTCGTCATCGGTCAGGCTATCGTTTTTCACTAAAAATTCGAAGATCCATTGATTCAAACGTCTGTTCGAAGCGTCGATTTGTTGGGGCGCGCATTCTGCCCGCCCCTCTCCCCTGCATATACATACGATATAAACATATTCGAGGTGTTTTTCAAAGTATGAAGGAGGTATACTACGTCTACGATAATGATAATAAATCCGGTAAAGTACTTGCACGAAGCAGAGGAAAGAAGAGAACAAAGAATGTGAAAAAGAGAGAAAGGAAAAAGAGAATTGAGGCTATTTCAGTATAAATAAGGCTAAACTAACGGAACACGCAACCATGGGAACGGCGTGAGAGGCCGGGACCGGGGCCGGGAACGGGGACGAGGGTGGGCGCATATCCAGCGAAGGGTTACTCGCGCGAAATCCTTACGAGGTACAGTAAATAAACTAGCGCCTAGGGGAGGTTGCGTAGGTAAAATTGAGCAATAGATCAAGCGGTTTGAGAGTTTCGGGATGCCTCCACTCAGGTGGCTCGGATACCTCGTAGGTACGTGTATCCTCTTTCTCTTCTCTTCTTTCCTTTCCGGTACTTTTTCTTTCCGTTTTGCCGCGAGGAATATATAGCCGCAACAGCAGGTATACATAGATATATGTGTATGAAAGTATACATCCGGGGATGAATTTCTCTCGCCTGTCCCATAGTATGGGCGAGTGTGTTCCTATCGTCGGAACTGATATGCCGTATGTAACCACATACTATAACGCCGCGCATGTGTCGCGTGTATATTGGTATACCTGTATAATCTGTATATACCTGTGTGTCTGTAGATACGGATACCTAAGTGGACATACGTACAGCTCACGTCATATAACATATTCCGCAACGCCCCGACCGATAATTCAATATGGATTGTTGGGGAGGGTGGAGAATAGGTGGCGTCGGCGAGGGGGCGGGGGCGGGGGCGGGGGCGGGGGGTTTAATTCGTTTTGTCGGGCATGTCTTGGTGATAGTATATAGGTATACATGACCGTGTGGCGACGTATAATTAACCGATATATTCACACACGGCGCAAAAGGCACGTCCCCAACTACCTACGTCAATTTGATTTCAACCCATTTTTCAGGGTTCGAATATAAACGTATACGTATGTATATACGTATACACATAGCCTGTATCTATATCAATATGTCGAAATTAATACGGATATATACCTATAGGCTATAGCCTGATAATTCCGCATGAATTAGTTTTGTGAAAGTTCGTTGGGGGGGGGGGGGGGGGGGGGGGGGGTCGCCTGCATAAGGTTGGAAGCAAAAAAAATGAGGGAATCAAATAGATCTAGCTGAATTCTACCCTGCACTGTACGGCATACTGCCTCCGCTATAGGTACTATGCGACGATCGTCGCGGCGGGGTTGGAGGCGAGGGGGGCAATGGGGTTGTGTTCGGAATTAAAGAAAGGGGACCGACGACCCTGCCGCCTTTCTTATTGCGGGTACAGGTAGATGTACATGTATATGTAGATACGCCTATACGCCTAAATCTGAGGAAAGCTAAACCTAACCTCCGCGCGGATACACTCACCAATTTTCAAGTTACTCCAATCCCGTTTCGGTATATCCGTCGTCGTCCGGAAAGATTGGATGTTCCCCCCCCCCCCCCCCCCCGTGTACGAAGCCGCCGAAGGTAGAACCTAGCTAACTGTACCTGTATACGAGCGTACAGTGCTCGCCTCAGGGTGTATCTCCACCGCCCCCCGGCCCCCCGCCCCCCTTTCACCGGTTCGTCGGGGATGGGTTGGGTGGTGGCGAAAAATTTTCTCTCTGGATTATAACGAAAAAAACAACGGACTCGAAGGTATGCCTATAGGTACGGGTGAAGTCGATCGTTGCCGCGAACGAGCCAGAAGAGAAACGGAAGGGAAATTGGGAGGAAAAAACAAGCCAATGTAAAAAAATGAATAAATTTCATAAAATATTTCCGTCTTTTCGTTCACCTTTCGAATAACATCCCCCGGCGGTCGTATATATGTAACGACGGAGAAGAGTTGGTCCGAGTAGCAACTGGACATAGGTACTATTCGACAATTCGACGATCCCGCTACCACATCGCTTTCGGAGTTGGAGAATATAGAAGCGCGCGGAAAGAGAAATAAAAAGGGAAATGAGAAAGAGAATAGAGAAAAGAAAAGAAAAGAAAAACCAAGAAGAAGGAGACGAAGGAGAAGAAGGAGAAAAAGGAGAAGAAGAAGAAGAAAGCCGCGATGACCAGATAGCTGCGAGACGAAAATGGCTTATCTCCACATCAGCAACCTTCCTTCTGCACCGTAAACCTGCTGCTGCTACTCTTCATAATATAGTATATATACATACATACCTATACATATGTATGTATATGTATATATATATATATATTGTGTAGCTGACTGCAGTCGGTGGTTGGCGGCCTTGCTAGCGCGAACTCGCTTCCTTCCTCTTCATCGTAGTCGCGGATCGCGGTTCCCTTCGTTCGTCGTTCTACTACTACCGTACCTAACCCCGTTCATCAGTCTTTTCAAGGCACACTCGCTGCTCTCTCTGCTTTTCTCTTTACGGCACATCGTTAGCGCCACTTATCATCGTTCTCCCGAGGCCTACCCATACTGTACCCTCAACCCTTATACGCTACCCTCGGACCACGGGCTTTTTTCTACAGCTAGCCTAAATATACATATATACTATATATATTTAGGTATACATGCATACACGTGAATAATATATAGGTGCTCCTAGACTTATCTATGCATCTTCAGCTACATACAATTAGTCTCTCCACCCCCGAGCTTCGTTCTAAACTTGAAATTTCAATATTAGTATAATTCCTAACATATATGTATAAATACGGTACCTACACTATATAATATTAAATATTCGGTCGTGGGTCCATTTCTTACTATTTTTGAAATTTCATCTCGTAGGTTTTTTTTTCACTCTTTACATTTTCTTCCGCTTTTGCTTCCCCCCCCCCCCCCCCCATGTTACGGCGATGAAAAAAATTCACGACCACCGACAACGCGCTTGGGGATCCAACGAATTTCCGAAAAAAAATATAAAAAGCCCGTGACTGCAGCGATTACGTTAGTAAAAAAAAAAAAAAAATGGGAAACAGAACCAAATCAGAACACGAACGTTGCGCGGTCCTCGATCGTTTCCGTCAAGATTTCTGGAAGACAAAACGGAAGAGAAAAAAAAAAACCACGCGAGAGATAGAGAGATGCGGATATGGAGGTATATACATACCAACATATTTTCGGTCCCGCTTCTATGAGTTTCGAAATTTACACCCTAGTTATTATAACGTGGACAGGTATACATACCTATCCAGCTGTTGCTGGGTGAATCTGAAATGGCGCACGCCGTTGGTACTATTTGGTTCCTCGTAAGAAACCGTATCGAATATTCCTTTGCCATATTTTTCTATTATTCATAGATTTATTGTAACAGTTATTTGAAATGTAGCAAATCTGGCGCGTCGTACATGCGGCAAGCTCGTCGGCGAGCCACGCGCATCGTTGCGTGCGTGCCCCACACACGTCCTAGTAGCTGCACCAGCAAAATCAGCCGACACAAAAAAGAGTGGTGGGAGGTTTTCTTACTTTTTTATTACTAATTTATCACCACTCTGCCAAATTTTTTACTCCTCACAGTTTCGAGTAATCGTCGTGCGGCTCAGCTTTGGTCGAAGCTGCGCCAGCCACATCCTAACTTCGCTATATTTCCCGCTACAAAGGTCTACTGTACATCAAAATTTTGTACTGCCCAACAAATGCGCCCGATTGGGCTACTTTTCAATCAACTATTACAAGAAATCTATGGATGGTAGAAAAATGTGGTAAAGGAATTTGCAATACGGTTTTTTACGAGAATCCGCTGGTATCGACGGCGCGTGACATTTCAGATTCACCCTGTATGTAGCGACGGCTATTACACAACATTTCGTCGAATCGTCGCATACGACGAACGCGATATTTAATATAGCCGAATTCCGGATGCATATTTGAAAATGTTTCGCTCGTATAAACATATGATAGGTTATGACATAGTTAGGTCTTTAGGTTAGGTGTATGTATGTATCATAAACCCAGACCTGGTACCTTGTACGAACCTTGTATCTACCAATTTTGTTTTATTAGAAAATTGTACTTTTTACCCTGCTCCCAGCAGATGTTATTAAATTCCATTGGGGCCCGGGGCATTGGAGAGGAAGAATTTGAATTATATACTTATAATGTATAGATGTGGGCATAATTTGTATATACATACGAAACAGCGTGTGTAATATATATATTAAATATGGAGTTTATCACGGTTTATGCGTCGTGCAGTGATTGAAATCGATCGATAGGTATCAGTAGTACAAAGATCCGATTTCTATTCTCCGTTATGTCGGATATTATAAAACGGGCATTCGGTATTGAATATTTTCGTTCAAACAGATTTCTTTCCTCTTATCTCTACTGTGTAAAAATTGATTAGAAAAGGAAAAATTCTTCGGACACCCTATACCTATGTATACTCGTACGCGTTACACCTAACCTCCCAGACCTCTTGTATTGGTATAAATTAACTTATCTTGTAGTTAATTGTTACGATGTAGCCATTGTTCTTCAACAACATCCATCCACCGAGCAGCCTAACGTCCTCTTCGTGCCCTAGCGCTCTTCCAAGTTCGCTATCTCCTTGGACAGACTTTTAACGCGGGTAGGTACACCATTTTCTCGGAGGGAAGCACCTCGATGGCCTGCAGGGAGGCGAATATATATATATTCTTATGTATATAGATATATATATATGTATATGTATATATATTATATTGTATAATATATTAAACAACTGGTGGAAGGTGTAGCGGCGGGCGGGAACGGAGATGGAAAAGTTTTTCGAACATACATAGCCTATATACGATATATATGATATTTCTACCAGAGTAAGTATAATTTCGGCCTTTTTTTTCGGATGCGGGTGAAAATTCCGAGAGACGAAAGAATAGAGGGAAATCCGAAAGTCATATTACCGGAAGTGTAGAATGTAGAAGAGCCGTAATAACGAAAGGCCATCAACCAGAAACAACAAATCTAGAACACGAAAACAGAGGAGTAAATATACGCCGGAAATTATTCCTCAGAATGGGCGAGACTGCGAGCGGTGAAATATCCGATTGGTCGAAATATCGGAAGCTTGGAAAGCTCTGTGTTCGCAATTCAGAATCGTGATTATCACCGAAGTTAACGAATACGAATTCGTTGAATCGAAAGACGAAAAACACGAGGGATCAGTATTCCAAAACTCATTGTAATTGGCCAAGAAAACGAGAACTCAGAAGACATTAGAGAAACATTGATTGTTTTTCACTGGGAACGTAATCGATTATTTGTCACTTGCACGAAATTTCGGCTCCGCGGGATCTTGGTCTATCGACATTTTGGTTACCGAAATTCTACCGTTTCTGAATCTTCATTTCCGATCTTGTTGCCTTCGGTTCATTGGCCGATGAAAGCGTGAGCCGCTCTGGATTTTCCATTTCATAGCTAGGAATTTTCCAAATTTCGTCAATCCACGCTTCGTTCGTTCGGAATGATTCAGTCTAGTTATACACGAAGAATGAAAATTTCGCTTTCTCGATCTTCCGCTACCTCAGAATTCGTATCTTTGAAATTCGGAATTTCGGCCCGCCTACTCTTTGCGCTTTCGGAACTTCGCCCCCACCCTTTGTTTCTCTCTCTCGTCTGTTTTGCTTACTGAAAATGAAATTCCAAACTTGGAAAAAAAAAAAGGAAGAAAAACAACAGAAAGTGGATTACATATTACACGAATATATATAAATATACCGTATGCAGTGCATACCTACCTGTGTCTATATACTTATATATCGTATTGCTATCGGATCGGGTATAATTCAGATTTGAGAGGAATATCAGTACCTAATTCAGGACTATATGCCCATGAGGTAGGTACAAAAAAAAAGAAAAATGGAGCGATTTCAATTTCGTACCCACGACCTACCGCTACTACCTAATTTCTGTCCGAGAAATCAATGATGCGCTATGAATATTGACATTAGATAATTATTAACTGTTGAACTGAACAGGTCATATATGTATTATTATAGTATATATATACACACAGCCGACGCTATACATGAGTAATAAATGCGAGAACCGTATTGTGTATTATTTATCAATAAATGACGGTTGTTATTTATACAAATTCGTTTTTCTCCCCCGTAATTTATACGCGTTATATCATGTACCACCGTTGACAAATCTATCGGGCGGTCTCCCTTGTTTCGAATGGAAATATCGTGAAATTTTGGGAATTCCGAACACGAACGGACGTGAGATTCTTGCGATTCCTTTTTTATTTATATTCATCTATTTTCTTGCGAGATCCCTGTAAATTTCACGCGATTTCGAGTTCGATCCGGGACCATGCAGGCATAGTACAGTGGGAGAGGGGGGGGGGGGGGGGGGGGGGCAGTGGATTTTCGTTAGCGTGCAGATTCCGCGCGCTCGAAACAAAATTGTCTCCGTATTTGATCCGAGCGCTTTGTGCTATCTATCTATCTATAAATACTTTTATCTGTGAATCCTAAAATTTTTACATTTATATTCATATTGTTATTTATAACATCAGCATCGTCACTGTCACAGTCGTCATAATTATTTTTTACACCAATATATATATATATATATATATATATATACACGATATATTTATCGAAGTATGAAAAAGAGGTCAGAGAAAAAGATGAAGAAAAAACCAAAAACGCAACAACAAGAAATAAATAAATAAATAAAAATAAAAATGAAACTCTTCCCACTCGAGATGCGTGATACCTGTTTCGCCTGTTTCGTATCACAATTAGGTACAATATTATACCTACACCTGGTATATGTGTCGTCAAGGGGTTTTTCAAGGGATAAGAAACCAACGCCAACGCATACATACCGCCTGTATATACTATTGCAAAAATTTTATGTTTCTTTGTTTTTGTATATATTCATGTATAACATGTATATATACCTATAATCATTGACATGGTATATTATATAAAATGTTCGTATTTTATATAAATATATGTACATCAATATTATTATTAATATTAATTAATTTCTCACTATATACCTATGTATAATATTTCTGTACGCGTGCGCGAGCGTGAGTGCGCGTGCGTGTGTGTCCTGTATCTGTGTGTACGTACGATACTATATTATATTATAATATGTATATATTATATGAGATATACAGTACCAAAACTATGAGGATAACTGTATGTGTATGTACATTATACACTGTTGGAAATAATTAGCGCAGTAAATGTTAAATTAATCGCGTGTTGAAACTGTATTGTGTTAGAATGAACCCTGCGTTTTTGTGTTGATACAACCCGATCACCTCGGCCATATCTATATGGTTGAGTCAACGGAAAATATGAAATTCCAAATTTCGCATGAATTGTAAAATTTTAACACAAAGGAAATGTGGTCAAGATCGCACGCGAGAAAGTTGTTAAATTCCATGTTATTTCGCTAGGCGTGTTATCCACCATGGGCGTTCGGGTGCTAAACTTTCCCGCGATTAAGAATGTGCAACGTCGGTACAAGAAAGCGTGCATGAAAAACGGAAGGTCCGTCCGAGTGTCCGACTTCGACAAACACGTACCGAGTTGATACTTACGTGGGAATTTTGTAATTGGCCGCTGGCCGCACGGAAGCCAAAGTCAAAAACCATAACTCGGTATTGGCAAAATGATGAATTTTTCTATTCTTGAAAATTCACGGTAATATGTATGTACGTGTAGGAAATAATCTGGAGCAAATTGTTAATTATCCGCACACACACACACACACACGCACAAATACATACATTACAGGTATTCCAACCTCGAAATTGCAACTCTCGGAAAACGTCTCATTTTTTACGAAAACAATACTTATTATTACCTTTGTGTTGAAATTTTTAACACTATTTCTCACCAACACACCTAATATAACACGTTAATGTTACCTGTTGAATTAACATCAATTTTGTGTAGCGGACATGCGAAAAAAATTGTTAAAATTCACATTTTTTTTTCTCTTCCAACAGTGTATATACGGATGATAACGATTTTATTCGTATCTTTTTTCGTTTGTTCTTCCCTTTTTGGGTATTGTTTTTTTTTTCCTCTTGTTCTCTGTTCGCTCTAAACAATTTTGTTTTTTTTGTTCTTTGTTTTTTGTTTTGTTTTTGTGTTTCTTCTCCTCGTTTTTTGGTGAGAATCTTCTTCACGCAAATACCTGCCGCATACCTACATTATCTCGTAGCTCAACTCGCATTATTAAGGGGCTGTGTTATTTTTGCCCTTAGATGGGCCGGCCATTGTCCGGGTTAACCTGTTTGTACGAAGCATTGCAACAATTAGTGACATCAAGATGGTAAGTACAGTTACATCAGCGGAAAATGTCCTCGGGGTTTAAAATTGTTATCATAATAGGTATATATAAATATATCGCTTCCGCCTAGGTGCGCAATGTAGGTAGTGTTTATATATATATATTATACATACATATATACATCATCTTCAGTTATGCAAATCCAGTTTTATTTTATTCACCATGTATAATACCAAAAGTAGCTATATGTTTTACAATACCATGTACCATATAACAGCTATATGGCGTTCATCTGTACCTACACATGAAAATGGAAACTGAAAGAGAAAAACAAGAAAGAACAACAAAAACAAAAGCAGAAACGTCTGCCGCGTATCAGCGAGCTCAGAAATTTCTTTCGACAAATTTACGATTATCTGCATATTATTTAGTATACCTATCCTGCAAGATTTTACACAATTATACTATACACTGTGTACATATACGCACAATATATTAATAATTTGTCATTGATGTGCCACAGTATATCATAACCAATCAACTCAACAGGTAGGGCGGGGTCGAAGAGTTTCCCTGAAGATTTGTACAGGGTGCAGGCTAGAAATTGCGCGTCACCACTTCGCCGGGTGATTTAAGTTGGCGACCCAACAACGTGCCCCGTAAAAACTTGATCTCGCCCCCTCGAAAATGAAAGTGAAATTTTTGTTATTGGGACCAAAAATTCTGCTAATCGGGAGAAAGAGAAGTCTCCGAGAGGCCGCAGGTCGCGGATGAACTCGCATTCCGTAGTTTTTGCTAGCTCTCGATTCATGATTTTTTTCGGCTTGGAGGCTTAGTTCGCGGCTGATGGTCTCTCCGAGACTTTTGTTTCTCCTGTTGAGCGAAATTTTTTTGGCCAGCGAAAATCTCGCGGTTGAGTTTCGACAGGTCCAAGATCAATCTTGCGGAGGAATTTTTTCGGGGCGCTTTTGGCCGATCTCGAGTCCGAAAATCACCCGGCGAAGTGGTGACGCATAATTTTTGCCCCCCCCCCCCCCCCCCCCCCATAAATTAATACGCGGAATGTAAGTTTTCGGGAAGATTCAATGCCGATAATAGTGTTTCGCAACAGAAGTCGATGTTTCAGGGAAACCGGTGTGACGATCATAATCTGAAATAATAAAATTCAATTTTTTGCTTCGAAAGAAAGTCGTAGCCGGTGACAAGTTTTTGATTTCGTTACTGCCGAATCGTTGTTCAATTTGTTCGTAGAATTTTTCATTGGCACCTTCACTCGGCGACCAAAGATGAGGAATATCTTTCGATTGTTGTTATTGCGCCGAACTGAATCGGTTTCAAACAGAATTGGAAGAGTTACTCGTACAAGTTTAAAAGATCGGGACAAGGGATATGGCTCGTACTGAAAAACTCTGACGCGCCATAACTCTGTTATATATAAGAATCATCGGAATGGCGAAAATATACACTTCATTGGACTCGTCCTGACGTCAGCTTACAATTTTCAGGAAAACCGATTCCTACATAAAATACAGACAAAAGGGGTTTCATACCGATACATCCGAATTTCTGTTGAAAAATTAATACTGCCAATTGACGTGCCCCGCCCTGAAAATCTAACAAACCCTTTTATTCGGCATATTCGTTCGTATACGGCATTCGGCTGTACATTCGAGATATCTGCTCTTCCAACACAACAGTATTAAAATGATCGACCCTGTACGTAGCCTTATAATTATTTATACCGAGAGTGATCATTGTTATTTTTGCACTACTCACATACGTAGGATACATGCCGAATCGAAGTTTACGACGGCCGGTTTTTGGGTTTTTTTTTTTTTTTTCTTCCAGTTTCATGGGGCGCGGGGAGGGATTTTGAATCAACCTGTCAACGATGATCGAATGACGTATAAATACTACGCACATATTATACCAATCACACCCTCCTTATTATACACGACCCTTCGTATATCCTGTAGGTACATACATACATATATACCTATATTTATATAATACACGGAGGATGCGTGGGAGCGCAAGGCTCGTGTTTCGTGCGCGAGTCCCAGTCCCACGTATTTCGTTACAAATTTAGAACCATTCGCAATCAGCTGACGTGCATAATCAACGCTAGTAATTTTCAAGCCAGCCTCATCGAGGTTCTCCGCGAAGAAGGCCTAATCAGATATAGCTTCCAGTTTTGTTCTTTTTCAAAATACATGCCTACGGGTCTCGCGAACAATATCGGTGCACGAGCGTGCGTTTCCACATATCCCTTCCCCCGTATACTATATCATTAGATTATTCACATTTTCTCTTCACATCTGCATACTCGTTCATCCCCCATAATAAATATAGAGTTTAGATAGCGCGGCATGCAGCAAAAATTTCTATTATACCATATAAAACCTATACCTATATACTGTACCTAATTATTATTCGTACCTAATACCATTACTCGTACATATTATATATATACACATGTACAATTTTAGGCTTGCACATTGTAGGTATATGCTCAGCTCCAGCTCCAGCTCACGTATGCTATCACATTGATAGGTAGTATGTACATACCTCGCAATATTTGATCGAGGGTTGGTGATCCGTTAGTTGCATATTTATATTCATTCTTATTCAAGCTCCTGTAATGTATTCTCAATTGCGATCGCATATTTTATATTATAAGTATACTATACCGGACAACATTCCCCAAGCGTATAGGTACCACACATACATACGCATTGATATATAACATTATTCGGAAATAACATCATCGTACAAACGAGGAAAATAGAACAGGCGAAAGGCAAACTAATCGTGAATTAGAGAACCAGAATATGCATTGTGCGATTCGTGCGGACAGTAGCCGATCTCCGACGGTTCACCGTGAAGTTGGCAGCGCGAGCCTAAGGCGTCCGCTGCATTCACGCGAGTGCAAGTTCGATTTCCGCACGGGCCGGAGGCGAGCGATGTATATATGTATATACACTCCCGGGTAATGGTGTGAACGCGGTGCGAGCCGAGGCGAGCGCCGCTAACTTCGCGCCGGTAAGAAATCGCCTATTCGCACGTGTCGCGGACGCAATATCTCCTGCAACGCCAGCTTGGAAAGTTTGATTCGTGGAGCATAAGCAACTAAGCTCGTAAGCCCCCGATAGCGCCGCTGAGCGACCGAGTTGGAAGTCTTCAAAGATCGCACGCGCGAACCAGGCCCTAGTGCGGAAGGTAGACCGTGCCCGATGTGCGCTCGCGCCGCGCCTCTCGCCCCAGGACCGAAAGTAAAGCATTCGCGTAGTGCGCGCGCGCGCCAATTTTTCGTACGCGCTTTGTTCGGAAATACATACATAGGGTGGCGGTACTGCTTGACGCGCGGTATACACACGCATCGGAAATCAAATTTTCCAAGCAGCTGATTACAAAAATGTATTTTATTCATGATATTCGTGTCGCTTATTCTTATATCTTTTCAAATGCATATTTAACTCCGAATTTTGTTTGTCTAATTCTGATAGAACTCTATCTCCTCCGGCGTACTACGTACCATATACCAGCCCCGTGCCTATATAGGTACCTACCTATACCTATACCTTATACCTATACCTCAACCAGCAACTATCTACAAAAAGTCTGATACATACTGATATATTGGGTCAATTGGCGAGCCAGCTCCCGCGCACTACGTGACATTGCAAATATATATATGTGTAAATTCTATAAGTATATCTAATTCACCCCGAGGAAATAATTGGCTGGGAGGAGGTCGTGCTGGAGGTGGGATTGCGCGGGTGTGCACACCTACTACACCGCGCCAGCTTCTCTCGGTCCACTGGATTCCGAGCGAAGCTGACGTGACGTGTGCGGGAGAGATAGACGGAGGTGTATAGTACGTATACCTGTATACGTATGTACATATATGTATATATATATATTAAGGGGCTCGCGGAGCCTCGGGCCTCGAGTTCGCTAGCGCAGAGAGAGGATTTGACCTTTGTACAAACACGGCGAGGGGATCCATCTTTCCCTCTCTTTCTCTTTCTCTCTCTCTCTCTCACTCTCAACCATTATATACTCCGTGTACTGTATACATTCATGTGTATTCGTATATTTACCCCTAATCATACAACATACATCTCTGCCTCGCGTCACGGATGATTGCGCCGTGACACGAATTAATATCAGGCATATATATATACCTGCTGTATAAACTGTTTTTCAACGTATACGTATGCCTACGTAGTATATGCCGTAGGAAATTACACGTAGGACATATTATCGTCAGACGAAACGACATTTTTCGTATATTAGATATTAAACTGGTGAGAATTACAGTTGTAAAAAGAGGAAAAAAGGGGATCGTTTCATTCTTTTTCTTTTATTTTCAGTTTTCAGTTCTTCTGTTTTCTCTACTCGGCCCTCGTGTCAGTTTTCTTTATCACCCGCCTCGTCGGCACAGTTATTGCTGTCATATACCTGCCATACCGATCTGTAGGCCCACACCACGCAGTACAATATACACACATGTATACATACAATATAATAGTATGGGGAAATGACGATACTAATAATAATAATAATAATACAAATAATAATAATAATAGAAATAGGAATAGACAGAGTAAAAAACGCCGGAGATCGGCGATTATCAGGCGACGTGGAAACCGCGAGAGAAAGAAGAGAAGGCAAGGAAGGAGGACGGGAAAAAACGAAGAGTGAGACGGAGGAGAAAAATGATGTCTGCGAAGTTATACATATATTATATTGCGTGGCAGGCGTCTTGTCCTGGTTCATGTAGGGCGGTATACCACCCAAACACTCTGTATGGCTCAGGACGATACGTTTGTCTCGTATTCACAACGAATGTTGGCGACTATTAACGAACAAGCAGAGAAGGAAAGGAACGAAATTGAGGATGGAAAATGACGAAGAATTGCAAATGAAAAACGAGAGTAAATAGAAGAAGAATAATGAAGAAATAAAGAGAGAAAGAGAGAAAAACTGAATGAAAGAATGTATATGTATATAGGTGAGTGAGTGAGTAAGTAGTAATGAGACGTGGAAGAATTAAACGAAAGTCAAGATTTATGATCGAGGAGATATACCTAATTATACGAGTATACCTACCTGAGTACGATACTTCTCGGGACGAGCGACTACGAGCGAAGTTGCCCTTTTATCAGAAATTGCCGGTGGAAAAAGAATATAAGCGAGAGAAGTATATAGAGAGAGAGAGAAAGAAAGAAAAGAAAGAAAAAAAGAGAGAGAAAGAGAGAGACGAAGAGCTGCGAAGATAATAAGAAAATTGAGCATGAGAGACGTTGATATTGTCTAGGAATATCAATAATAATAACAATAATAATAGTAACAATAAGTCATTATAACAACAGTAATAATCTAAGCGAAGGAATTGAGGAGTACCTAGTTTGAGAAAAACAAGGGAAAATAAAAAAGAACGGTTGAAAAATCGGCAAATAATTTACAGCCGCCGCCTCATCCTGATCGTTCTCTTGCGGTTCTCGATCGGAGGAAAAATGTGTTGTTATAAATTTGATAAATAAAAAGAACAAAATGAAGAAATTTCTGTTTATACCCCGCGCGAGTAATGATATAATACATGTAGGTATAGTATCATATATGCGTAATGTATGTACATACGTACCTATAATATTATAATTCATCATACATATGTTTAACATATTTGAGTCGAGGTTGAAACACGTTCCAACTATTTAACACGGTATGCGTCGCGATGTGTGATAATAATCGCGAACGACGTATGTATACATGTGCCTGTACATATATACCTAACCTATACCTATGTGCGTGTATATACATGAACAGAGATACAACAGGATCTTGATTCTGCGGGATCTAGATTCAAAGTAAATTTCTATAAAATGTGATAGAACGAATAGAAAAAAGACATGAAATGAAATGAAATGAAATGAAAAATGTAAGCTTCATGGCCGGACGTATGGTAGTCGTATCAGAGGTATGTACCTATACATACGACTCGTGTTTCCGTTACTACTGGCGGCTATAACTATGACAACTGAAAAAGAAAACAAACAATATCCAATACATGTACTACAGGGTGGGCCAGAAAAAGCTGGCGCAATTCAATACGCGAATGAGATCCGAATGCGTCGACCGGTTTTCAATAAACTCGAAAAAACGGGCTTTGGGAGGATGAAAAAAATGAATATCAAATAATGTTCAACCTAATTCCCATCTCGAATTATAATTTGTACAGACGAATGAAGTTGAACATTCTTTGATATTGGTTTTTCCTCGTCCTCCGAGCGACATTTTCGAAAGCGTGTAGGTATCTCAACAAGGAATGAAAATTCCTCGGATTTTCAAACGCAACACGGAAGGTTTGTTCTTCTGATTTGGAGCGAAAAAACAGTTTCTAAAAATCGATCGACGCGTTCGCATTTCACCCACCCTGTTTATACGTCGTAGCCATTTGTCAACGGGTATCCATATGAGAGATCAGGATCAGGATCGGCGAATGCAAAGAAAGAAAGGTGAAAAAAAATGAAAAGGAGAATGAAAAGAGAAGAAAGAATGATGTATCTAGGTATGCCGCGTCCGTGTCGTCGTCGATATCCGTACAAATTCAATTTGTATTATACATTGTACCTATATACAAGTATACGCACTACACTACACACTCAAAACGATCTCTGGTATATAAATTCATTGGCAGTTTTGCAGATCGAGAAGAAATCGGCAATAAAATTATGCTACGGCTATGTGCAATGATTGTAAGCGAACGGAGAAGAAATTAATCATCAACGTTTGCTTGCAGATTGAGGTATTTCACGATTTATACATATACCGGTATGTATGTACATACGTGTACCCAGTATCCGACGAATACAAAAACTCACTAGTATAGAGTGTAGTATGTACTATATCTCTATACTGTATTTCAAATAATAGTACATCGAGGAGCTAATCATTCACTCGGTAATGAAGTGAATCGTCATTGCGATTTCCGATGATTTGCGTTTTGTATTTTTGAAAATGATTCCCGGCACTAGCGATTTCCTGCAGTTTGTGGTATAAATCGGTGAAAATCGATTCTAGAAGATCGGGCGATTCGGTGCAGGAAATCAATCAAAGGTGGCCAAACGAAATGACGGGAAGTTAGAAAAGAAATCGATGGAAATCGTTAGAAATCATCTGCAGTATACCGATTCCGAATTTCCCGAAGTGTATTCGGATTCCAACGATTTCTTGTACGTACATACATACTTACGTAGCTACTACTGTAACGATTTCCTCGTTAATCGATCTTTTGTTTTTGCGGGCAGAATTTCTCATTGGATTCCTAGGTCGTTCCTCGAGTTGATGTAGCTCCTCGAATAATATATCATGAAAATTTACATTGTAAATACACATTACACCTGATTGTAAGTAGTTGCCCATACACTATTGTATGTACGGCTGATTTTTACACAACAGCGCGTGTATCGTATGGAATATTGAAACCAGGATAACGATTATTCGCTTTATAATTCACAATTTATAATTTGTGATCTATAATTTATAGTTTATAATTGAAAATTTATAATCTATAACTCATAATTTATAATTTATAATTCATAATTTATAATTCATAATTTGTACCTCGATCGCATTTAATCGCGGGCCATGAAACAGAATATTCACAGCTCTGGGTGCAGGCATGGTGGATATTAATAACTGAATTAACTGGAGAAATAAATGTAGCGTGTCAACGGTAGGTATGATGGAGAAAGGTGAAAAAAACCACGGAAAAAACAACTCACGAGTATAACGAAACCTTCATTCTATTTGCTTTGTTTTCGGAATTGGATAGATTCCAATCGTTGGAGAAGAATGATTGTATCAAAGAACAGATAAATTAATGCAATTTTTACACGCGACGTTTGGGCGAAGAATCGCAGCTCGGAACAAATCGTGTGATTGACCTGCGTACGGAAATACAAAAAAGGGAAAGAGACAAACAAAATAGAAGTTAAATGAAATAAATCCGAAATTAACGATCATGCAGTGGAATTGTTATTATTATAGTAGCCTGAGCCCCCTGCGACCCGGAGTGGGGGTAAAAATTCCGAAAGACCGAAGAATATAGACTGCGGGCCGAGATTCCGAAAGTCAAATTACCGAGAGTGCGAAATGTCGGAAGGCCGCGATAACGAAAGACTATGAAGCAGGAACAACAGATTCGGAACACTAAAACATAGAGATAAATGTACACCGCAAATTATTCCTCGGAATGGGCGAGACTATGAGCGGTGAAATATACGATTGGTCGAAATATCGAAAGCTTGGAATTCATTGAATCGGAAGACCGAAAACACGAAGGATCGGAATTCCGAAACACATTGGAATTCGCCAAGAAAACGAAAACTCAGGAGACGTTAGAAAAACATTCATTGTTTCGTACTGAGAATATAATCGATTACTTGGCATTTTTTTCGGAATTTTGGCCTTTCGGAATTCCCGCGCTTCGACATTTGGCTCATCGAAGTTTCACCGTTCCTGAACCTCTGCCCTTGATTTTGCCGCCTTCGGTTCATTGGCTGACAGAAATTTGCGTTAGCCGCTCTGAATGCTCACTTTGAAAAATACGAATTATCCAAATTGTGTTGATCTACGCTTACGCCTACGTTCATTCGAAACGTAAACTATCTGGCAGAATAAATTTTTGGATAAAAGCGCGTTCGGGTGGATAGCTTATCGAAGAAACGGTCATTCAATTTAGCAACACACGAAAAATGAAAATTTCACTTTCTCGGTCTTACGCTACTTCAGAATTCCTATCTTTGAAATTCGCAACTTCGGCCCGTCCGCTTTTTGGTCTTCCAGAATTTCAGTCCCCACCCCTTCGACCTCTGCGCCCCCCGCAGCTTCGTGGGAGCTCTGACAAGTGGGAGCAGCACGGCGCTACCACCCATTTTGGGCCATTGAATTTGATGGATTGGAATCGTGATGCTTGCTCTCGAGAAATGATGGTAGCGCGGGCGTTGTGGGAGAGCGTGGGGGAGTGGGCGACGTCGGCGGGGGTGGATAGTAGGCACAGAGGGAGGATTCGTTTCTCTCCGTGAGAAATAGAAACCACTTAGGTAGGTATATACCTGCGATCGCTCACGCTTCCGTAAAGAATCTTGTACCGTGAAATTCCGTGTCGTCTGACTACAATCAACGCGAATTATACCTCAGTCGTTATTATATAGTTATCAATTCCTATATAGAGAGAATGGAATCGCGCATTGACTGCGACCTATCTATGTAATCTATTGTACCTACATATATATCATATTTGTATGAGCGCATACCTATATACAGGGTGTTCCGTATCAAACGGAGGGTCGCATACTGCATATGACAGCGGATTCCTCGTGAAATTTCGGGCTGAAATCTCTTTAGGGAAAATTGTCGAAATATTGTAGAACCGTTTGACCGCGAGAGCTGTTTAAGGTTGGCCAATCCAAGAGCTTATATGCCAATATGAGGCCAACGCCACGACAATCGCAACGCAACGACGAGGAGCCCGCTCGCGCTCCAAATGTTTCGCGGTCTGCATCTCATCGGTCACGAATATGCCGCGCGCGGCGCGGCGCCCAGTTGTCGCGGCGCTGGCCTGCCTCGTAGGTGCATTTAAGCTCTTGGATTGACCGAAATTGAACAGCTCTCACGGCCAAACGGTTCTACCCTGAGAATTTTCGCCGAGGAAATTTCATCAGTCTGAAATTTCACGAGGAATCCGCTCTCGTGTATGCAACCGTCCGTTCCATACGGAACACCCTGTATATAATACATATCCAAATACCTACCCTATATATTTTCTTTTTCACTCATACTATATATATTATACTATACCATGCCGGATAGAGCGTGATACACGTAGTACAATATACTGAACGTATTATTACATTAGGTATAATAATGACGATGAACAAAATTACTGCCTATTGTTGTTATTATTATTATTATTATTATTACTATTAATATTATTATTATCATCATCATCATGATTATCGTAAGTCACGAAATATAGATGAGAGGATGACGGAAGAAGAAAAAGTAGCAAAATTGATTACAATTGTTAGAATAGAGCGTGTAGCCGCATCCACATACGTACCCGTACCTATACATTGTCCGACGAGTACCTATGCATTATGCAAAGATTCGAAACCGGGGGGATACAAAATTGATAGAAAATAGGAAGAGAGGATAAAGGAGATAAAAATAATTTGAAAATATGACGCCTGACAGACGACGATTGCTGGTGCGCGAACGGCGCGTGGGAGGATTTCACGTTTTCTTAAAAACGGTTGAAAAATCCGGTTGATTTTAATTTCAGCGAGAGTCTTCGTTATCATGTGAGAATTTTCTCTCACGTATGAGAGCTGCGAGGCAATCGAGGTTGACAAATTATGCGGCGACTGTAATAACATCGTATACAACGAATGCCGTATCTTCGTTTTCGTCTTTTCCCCACTTCATTTGCGTAATCATCGCAATAGTTTCACCAATCGATCACCTATACCGAGCGAGTTATACTTATACGTATGTATGAAGGTTGACGCACACCGCGATGCGGTTACAATTTATATCGTAATCATATTTCATCATTATCAGGTACCTATTACTGGTCCGATGGGAATATTGCGAGATGAAGATTCCGCATCGGGCGAATTAAGCATATGTATACAGCCATACCTAGGCATCATGCAATAATGTTGAATGTTCACAAGAAAAAACTACCCTGCACATCTATGTACCGCGCGCGTGCTACATTCTCGTGGCTACAATATAACCGCAATGGTTATACTCGCCCCCAGCTCTATTACAGTCAATAAAACTGCAATCAAGGGTACACACAAATATGTAATATATACCTGCTATATCAGCTGTATAGTATAAGTATACTATACCTATGTGAGCGAAGCCTAATCAACCGCGAAGATTCGTTGAAGGGTTCATTGATTTCACCCGTATCTATCCACCTACCTGACCAACTAACCAACTAATTAACTAACTGTATCCAAATAGCTGACGCTAACTTACAATTAACTCGATATACCTACATAAGTACCTACCTATATTCGCAATTCATACGATCAAGTGTTTTTTATTAATGGCTGTGTTCTGTTTGCTATTGTTAGATGGGCCCGCGGTTGTGCGCGTCAACATATTTGTTCGAAGTATCTCAAAAATAGATGACGTTACCATGGTAAGTGTTAACGCCCCGAAACAAAAACTAATTTTCGGTGCTCGTAATTATGTATTATCATTATTATTATTATTTTATTATCTTATTCATTTTTCTTTTCCATCTCACTTCTACTTCATTCGCTGTTGAACATTTTCGATAAATAACTTCATATACATATATTATACATACCTACTCTCGAATTCGTTCATTTGTCATCATCATCATAATCATCATCATCATCATCATCAGATCGAGCTCCCTATCGCTGTGTTATATATATATATATATTATTACATAGTATCGTCGTGCATAATTTTTCTAATGTATTCTCTTGTTTGTTCGTTTGTTTTTCAGTTCGTTGTGTTATTGTTAATTGGTTGTTTTTTTTTTTTATTATCCTTTCTCTTTCCATTTTTTCTCCCTTCATTCGGCTCTTCGATGCTTCAATTTTACAATTTCTACAAAATTTCTTACTCACTTATTTACTAATTCATTTATCTTATTACTTACTCACACCTCAATAGCTTCAGAAATATACTTCGGTATTTCGTCTTGAAGTTTGTTTGTGTCTTGTTAAATCGACGAGCAGCATGATGCGATTTATCAGGTATATAAATTTGGTGATAAACTTTCGGTGCCGGTTTACACCTGTAACAATCGTAATGTAACCGGTACGAATCGTGCGCCAATACCGGGGTCGCAAGTATTTTACTTTTCTGATTTGATCCGCACCTCCTCCCTGTATATATTTCAGCGAATATTATTTTCTTCTCGCTTTACTTCCGGTCCGCATACATCGGAACCTCTAGGTACATATTTTGTTTCAAAATAATTTCCAAAATTTCGGAAGAATAATTCTGGGAGAAAAAAAAAGAAACAAATCTATGTCCCGATATATTTTCGGACGAAAATAATTAGTACGTGGATCATATAGACGAAACATATAGGTTGGTAGAGAGACGAGGCGGACATCTCCGTCGTATCTATACGAAAGTTGAGGGAAATTTGGACTCGAGCTGTCTCAAATGTACGAAAACCGTTTCGAAAACGAGAATCGTCAATTTTTGCAAACGACACGATCGATTTTGATGAAACTTCGAGAATTCTTCGAGTACGATATAGGAAAGTGCGCGAGTATTTCACTCTTTCGCAACATCGGTCGGATTTGATAAAAAAAACGACTATTCCCTGTGTTAGCCAGGTTAGATTGCCAGCGGCGACTCCGAATTCCCATTCAGAATAGATCAAAATCGTTCAATATTTCGTTTTTTTTTTTGGGAGGCACGGCGGTTTCATTCGTTGTCCGTTTCCACTTCCACGGTTTTTTCTGTTACGTTTTACCGATCACGCATCATGCTCGTTCCTCGATTACACGTATGCAAATATACCTGACGTATACATGTATATATGTATATATATGTATTGCTAGAAAATTCTTAGTGTCGCGCATCCGCTGTTGTGTTTAGTAGCAAAAAAAAAAAAAAAAACAGACAAAAAAACCAATTCACCGTATAACAACGTAAAACTTGATGATCGATAATATTATTGTTGTTATTGTTATTCAAATATATAG
The DNA here is from genome assembly GCA_963170745.1 of Phymatocera aterrima. Lineage (NCBI taxonomy): Eukaryota > Metazoa > Arthropoda > Insecta > Hymenoptera > Tenthredinidae > Phymatocera > Phymatocera aterrima. The sequence continues at coordinate 4,035,516 of OY720670.1, forward strand.
ATCAATATCACCGATACATCGTATATATATGTATAGAATATGGCTTTTTATATACCTACATACTATTTATACACCAGATCGACTGATTATACCATGGACTGTGCACACTGTGCGGAACATAATGAAAAAAAACAGTTAGAAAAGAAAAGAGAATACACCCAAAATATACGACGTATAGTATATACATATACGATTTTGTATCTATGTATACATACACGCGTATGTGTACATACGTATTAGAAATTATAGGTACCGATACGTACCTACTGCACGTAGGTATAGATATATATATTCTAGAATTGAGAGACGAAAGAACAACCATGTTGCCGCGAGAGAAGAAGTTATAGGTATAAATTTCTGCCGCATTATATAATAATACTACAGTTATTGTATGTACATACATTGTTTATAATGATAACACAACCTACAGAGTGCGCACACCCGGTATCGACGCTGAGAAATTCAACGGGCTTATTATTCGTTGAAAATATGCGATCGAAATTCGCTGATCGAGTCGTTTTCCCCTAAATGCGGAATTGCATTCGCCGTTCATTATGGTCCACCGAAGATCAGCAAACGGCACGCGTTCCACGAACGGGCGCGGCGCGGCGCGGCGCTCATCGATATGCGTGCAATACAATTGAGGGAACAATTGGCACTACTTGCGATTATAGAACGCTCGTGACGACGGCCATGTATCGTCGGTGGACCGTAACGAAGGGTCTGCAGAGTATGTAATGCATTTTGAAAAAAGAATCGAGTAGGAAAGTTCGATGCGGCGTTTCAACGAAGAATACTTCGGTGAAGTTCCGGACCGCCAGCTGTACTATGCACGTACATATACCTACGTTATACGTAGATAAACTGCAGTTAGTTATACGAATTCGCTGTACAACTCACGATCAGACAGCAGGCATTTACGATTTAGACGTCAATAAAATATACATCGACATGAGGGTGCGGAGGAAGAATACAAATGAGAAAGAGGAGGAAGAGAGATAAACGAACAAGGAAACGAAACTAACGGAACAACTGCCGAAAGCTGCGGCGTGATAAAACCCGAAACCGAACGGACGATGGATGCCTCTATGTCGTCGTAATTCGTAATTAGACTAATTCCGTCGTGGCATACGATACCATACAGGCTGCACCCGAATCGATCAGAGCATGGGAGCTACGATGATACTATATGAATAAGTATATAGTCACGTGGGTGGTATATGTATGATATTTATGGCGTATATATCGCGTAAGGTAGAAACCATAACTGCTGCAGCGATGCTGCGCGAGCGAATATTCGTGCGCGGTCGTTACGTGTATATATATAGGTCAATCATGCAGGCAGAGAGTGTTCGACAAATTTCTACGGTGTATATATACCTACTGTATACGTCCTCGATACACTATATGCGATGTATGTACCTGTACCTGAACACATATACATTCAATTGTATTCATCGTCCCGCGGCGTATGTATGTATGTGTACCTATACTTGCAGTCCGTGCAGGTTGCCTCCCCGTCGCGTCATGAACCCCTTCGGCAAACAAAACATCGGCCTCCCACTCTCCGGATAATAAACGAAAATATATCACCTTGGAAAACAAAAGGCTTGACCAACGGACAATACCTATATACCCGTGCGATATAGGTGGTAGTTGGAAGTATGGAATTGCTGTGGACGGCATGTGACCTATCTCGCATAACGTTCATGCAGATCAGATGCGGGTGGGGCTGCCACGCATAGACCCGTTTAAGCGGAGATATTATTATAATGGGGAGGGGACGAGGGGTCAACAATTTTTGTGTATCAAACTGAATCCGATGGTTTCCACCTTCACCCGTGAAACAAAACGAAAACTATGATACGCACCTGTAGCTACTGCACTATACTGTACGTACGTCGATACTCGTATACATGGGTTTCAAATTGGAAAAATAATGTTGCATTTCACTTAATTACGATTTCGAAACGCGTCAAAGCATGTGGTGCGTTATTTCTTGGTTTTTCATATCACTCTGTTGCGTTACCAAACCGATCGAATGAATGCGCGAATCATCGCGGAGTGAGAAACGAGTCCCTAACCCCGTAAATTCAGTTTCGTCTTTGGGGACCGGGGGGCCCCGTAAACGAAAACACATATTCGAAATAGCTTTGTTTTGTATAAAAATTCGTTCTTCCGCTCACCGCCGGGGCCCCCCGAGGGCCGTGCCCAGAGACGGCACTGTCTAAATTTACACATCCCCCCAGGCATGTGAAAACTGCAGGTCCAGGGTGCAGGGAGAAAATTTGCCACCGTAGGTCGGTCACCGAACCGCGCAATGAATCTTCAAATTCTATCTTACACCGTGACCTACGTAGGTGCACTGCACAAGTATGTATTGTATTTCCTCATGCGTTTGTGTGAGGAAAATTTGTTCAGTGACGTAGAAATCCGGATGAGGTATAGATTCTCGAATGGCGAGCCTGCACCTCGCGTATGCCTATCGATCATATTCAAAAGTTCAGTACGAAAGTAAGCGAGAGGAAGAACGAACGAACAAACGAACTTTCCGACTGGATTTTGACGGACGTAAAATGTTTCCTCGAATATCTCGGAAACGGTGATTCCGAGTGGATTGTCGGTTTGGGATTTCGATGATTCGTAAAGAATCAACCATATATATAATCGATCAATCCATAATTCGGAAGTCACAAAAATTACGGAAAACTTCTTATTTACGCGCGTGATGCGCGACCGTGGTGCCACACATCTCGACCATTATCAAAGCTTTTAGCATCGTTTACGCGAAAAATCGTTAAACAGCACCATTCTACGTGAAATGCCGAAAACATCCTTATCCGAACGTCTCCTCCCTCAGGCGAAAATAGAGCTGTAGTTGAAAAAATACCAGTTCTCGGTAATTATTGCTAGTAAAATGCGTCCGATGTCATATGATAATGCCGAATGCGTATACCACTAATGATTCACGCCGCATTCGAGCGTCATTCCACTTCGTATGGTGCTCTTCTCGGCGCTTTTTCATGTGAATGGTGCGTGAGCTTCGATAACAAGTCAAAATTTGTGGTGCACGTTCGCACCTCGCGAAGCATGAAATAATAATTGTTCATGATTTCCGTGACCTCCGACTCGTGGATCAAACCTATTCTCTCTGTGCAAATCATTGAAGCCCAAACCGACAATCCACTCGGCGTTACCGGTTTCCGAGACATCCGAACAAATATTTCACGTCCGGTAAGAATCGAGTAGATGTACAGGGTGTCCCAAAATTACGTACCAAAGTTATAGGGAGTAATAGAGTGTAACGTAACCTAAAAATTCGTGGCAGATCTCTAACCGCAGGGATCCCACGTATCCTTTTTTTTCTCGGCTTTTCTTGTTTTTCTTTCCTCATCTTCATACCATATAGCCTTCGACTTATCGTCCGAAATCCTATACGCCTCGTGCTAGCTGTATGGAAACAAGAGAAGATTGAAGACAAGAAAGAAAAACGAAACTCCGTGTACATTTATATACAAGGACCGCAGTTTTTTCTTTATTTATTGACTTTCTTTCGTATTTTTATCCCAGACATTGGGACGCTTTCATTTCTTATTTTTTCGCAAACTTTTCGCCCCCCCCCCCCCCCCCCCCCCATGGATTTAAACTTTGCAGCGGTTCGGGGTTTAGGCGTCTACGCATGACAGGGAAGATTTCTTGAAGGATTCTTTTTTCTTTTTTCTTGTTTTTTTTTTTTTTATTGTTATTTTATCCTAATATAGGTATATACCTATAACAATATTTTGAACGTAGCCAACTTATACACATATGGATATCTAGTATATAGGTATGTGTTCCATCTGCTTCGGCCCATCATATACTACATACATAATATGATACCTATATATATATATAGGTATGGGATTTGTGTCTTCCACCCGCGCAATAGTATAGAGGGTTCGGGTCTCGAAACAAAAAGAGAAGGAAGACGAAGAGGAGAGAAAGAAGATTGAGAGAAACCGCCAATACGTATAGCATTATACTGATAGATACCTACTCTGTTTTCTTTTTTTTTTTCATCCCTCCACGTTTGATAAGTTACATCGGCTGGCAGGGCTATACTACGTGGGTATACCTATATTGTGTCGTGTATTTCGCAAATTTTCTTGTATATATATACTATACTATCGTACAGATGAGGAGGAGTTCGCATCGACGTTGCGACGAATTGAGAATAAGGCGGAAAAATCTTGAGGAAAGGGGGGGAGGAAGGGAGAAAAGAAAAAATCAAAAACAAAAGGACCCCCCCCCCCCCCCCCCGCCCCCCCGAAAAAGAAAAATTGATCGAGAAAAAAAAACGCAAAAAATAGCAAACGAAGAAGACGAACAACTATCAATTATGAAATGAATGATGATTTTAATATGAAATCTGTTTTATTCTGTTCCGACAACCAAATGTAGATGGCCCGACAATCGCGCGCGTCAACATCTTTCTCCGATCAATCAGCAAAATTGACGATTATAAAATGGTGAGTTTTATTACCGCAATGCATATAGTTTGTCGCTATAAAATCCAAAAAGAACGAAGAAAAAAAAAAGAAAAAAAAAAAAAAAAAACAGAGAAATAAACTCACGTGAAAAATAGAAAAATATAGAGAAATGAAATAAGTGCAATGTCTGGTATCTGTGTCACGTGAATCGATCATTACAATAATTATTGATGTAACGTTATCTGAGGCATTCCATGCGAACACGACGAGCGCGGATTGAGCCTGGCCATTTTTTATTTCGCTCTACCCCCGCCCTCCACCTTTTGGTCATTATATAGCAGTTCAGACTATCTAGCGCACATGATTTTGATTCGTCAAATTTATACCTCACTCGCAATCCAGTCTCGCGCTACGAATTATTCAAAAATTTATCATTACGAAATAAATATAGTAATGAACGACGAAAAAACCAACTCAAACTACGATATGACGTGTTCTTTTTTCAATTTCCACTAGCGTTGATCAATGAATTCGATAAGAAACCTTCTGGAAAGCGAAGATTCACGGGGAAGATATTTCGGAAGGGTCGAAAATTTTTGCCATTTTGCGAAACATCATTTCGAACATAAAGGCGCAAGATCGTCCTACCTACGCCGCGTAGTTTGTTTCTCTCGCGAACGCTCTGGCCAAACTTCTGAATCGCAGAGATACATCGATATTTGAGGGGTAACAAAAATTTGGTGGTGGATGCTACCTTTCGGCTTCAGGAACGGGACGATACCGCTTACGGGCTTATACGGCCATTAGTAAGCCGATACATATTTTCGTCGACGAAATCGGAGATATCACTCGGTCCGAGGAAAAAACTTGTTGTTTTTATTTTTTTTCTTCTTTTTCTCGTTCACGCCGATGTGACACGGAACCATCGAACGTGTTCGAACGATTCTTTCGGTATTTTTTTTTTAATTTTTTTTTACGAAAGTACAATTCACGACGAAAAATCGGTGCTCATGCCCCTATGACAATATAGGTATATTCTTTCGTCCGCTGATTGTGATTAATTGAGATACAGACGTTTGATATTTTTTTTTGGGACCGAAATTTTTGACGCAATTCATTTTTCCGAGATTGGATCGACGATGAGAGCAAAAATTTGACGAGAATCGTCGGCGACGGGTTGAACGAGTATATATAGCTATAACAACTAAATAAAGTGAACAACGAAAATCAACGAAATAACCAAAAATCTATGGTCAGTGCCGACCCGCGCCTGTCGAGTTTGCATGCAATGGCCCCGTAAGATATGTTTCGCTGCAGTGCATAATTTATCAATTGCATAAATGTAACAACACATATAATTATATGTACATATCACTGCGGTGTACTAATATATTTCTCTTACCTGCCTGTGTTATTACATCTGAACTTAAACGTGTGTACTAATTACTAAAAGATTCTGGTCGTAACTTACCTACCTACATCTACCTATAGTATACTGCATATACGTCGCGCAGTTTAATTGACATGTTGTGTGCTATATTGATCAGTGATTTATTTTCATTAATGTATATACGTCAGTGTTGTCATGTACTCTATATACCTTATATTATTATTATCATTATTATTATTATTATCGTTATTATTATGTATAAAGCATAATTTTCTTTAACGATATTGTCACGCACTACGTATGAGGTATTTATTATACACGCACGGACTTATGGACGGAGCGCAAGCTGGAGTTTTAGGCGAGGGGTATGAATCGTGGGGGGAGTACGTGAGGTGGTAACGCGTCGGTCATACTGACTGGTGCCATTTGCACGCCACGTTCAAACAAGCGGCCCTGTATATTAATTACTATCGACGCATTTGGCATTTTTTTTTTTTTTTGCAACCCATCGCCGCACAGTGCGGCATATTGTATCTAGACCTAAAAGCAAGAATAACGATGTAGGTATATACGTTGGGGTATAAATTCACCGTACGTCCTAACCTCTAAATCTCTAAAATGATAAAAATGATGTCTCGCAATAGATAATTACTACACTTGCTGATCACGTGGCTGAATTCACATTATATATAATCATCTTGCCGTAGAATATTCGTAAAACTATGAAAATCGATGAAAACACTACACACAAACTTAATGTTGCATCGGGCGCTACGTAAACAAATATGCACACGGTGGTATATATCTGTATTGATAGCGCTTTTCAAGATCCGTGGATGGCCGGCCATTTGATTCCCCTTCCGTCTTTTGCTTCACCCCCGCAAGGAAAGACTCCGTCCGTAAGTCCGTGATTGCACGCCAACTCGGCGCAAACTTTCCCCGCGCTATTTTTCATTCCGCGCTCACAATTCTTCATACGCGTTCGTCCCAACTCCAAACGGCGCTTCTGAATTATTTCAGCCTGTTTCCTCCGATCGTGAATTTTCTATGATCATTCAAACCCGTACGAAAACACCCTTTTTCGAAAATCTCAAAAAATTTTCAATAATTCTTCGTTCATAGACGATCCTTTTACGCCGAATCCGGAAGTGGAACTAGGTATGCTTCTTCGCGTTTATTTGACCAGTTTCAGACAACAACAAAATTCGTATACATTTGCTAAATTTGGTATTTTCGTTGGTAATTATTCATTTTTATGCACCTCGCGTATCATTGTACATACATGTACCGAAGACGATTAATTGCCGATGAAAATACCTAATCAAGCGAATTCACCAATTTCTTCTCGTCTGAAATTCGTCAGATAAATATAAAACGAAATATAGTTTCGCTTACGGATTTGGCCTAAGACGATAGTCTTTGATCGAAGAATTTTTGAGAATTTTTTTGACAGTTAAAAAAAAAGGCCATTTCAGACGGATTTTCGAACGATCATAGATAATACGCGATTTGGGGAAAAACTCGAGATAATTCAGGAGTGCTACCTAGAATCGGTACAATAGTTTGAAAAATTCTGAGCAAAATGAAAACGGGCGAGGGAAAGTTTTCGCCGAGTTAGCGTGGAATTTACCTCATATATATATATATTGTATTACTGTATTCCTATATATCGGATGATCTATATTTGATTCACGGGAGGCGTCCCTGCAACCTACTTCACAACCTATGCTATAATATATACCTATGTATATATATATACGTTAACTTTATTTGTGCGAAGTGGAGAGTAATAAACGAATTTTTCAATTACTCTCGTTTTCTTTCGTTCGTTTTTTTTTTTTTGTCTCAATATTATCATGATATTTTCTCATTGCATCAGTATGAATATCCTACATTGACGAACACGCGATGAAAGTTAACGAAGCGAATAGATATCCCACGAAATAAGTCACTCTGTATAGAAAAAAATCAAATCGCGTATACCTATATGCCTGTTTCTATGTGTAAATCTGTATGTGTGTGCGTGCGTGCGCGTGTTATTTTTCATCTAATTCTCCCTTCTCACTCGTAGTACCTACCTTATAGCTATACAGGGTGTCTCAAAATTGAGTACAAAAATGATAGGGGTAATAGAGGGGATCGAGCTGAGTAAATCGACCCAAGGAGACACGTGGTCCGCGAAGTCGCGTTCGCGAGTTATTGACCAGTTAAGAAATCTTGCCGAGCGCCCGCGTGTAGGCAACCGAGTAGACAGCAAGCATCGGTTAGCAGGCATTTTTAATCCAAAAACTCAATAACATAATTATGGAATAAACGGATTGATGATAACGATGTACCTACTCTGGACGCAGCCTACCGTCAATGAATGTAATTTCGATTTTGAAACTATTTTTTATCACGCATCCTCGCTGTTGTGTTTGACGAAACTTCAAAGCAAAGTGTTTACGTTCGAAATTCGCAAATTTGAAAATGTTGATCAGCAGTCGCGCGCTTATCAACAAGACTTCTAACCGATGCTCGCTGTGTACTCGGTTGCCTACGTGCGGGCGCTTGGCAAGATTTTTTAACCAGTCATATCTTGCGACTGCGACATCGCAGACCGCATGTTTCTGGGGTCGATTTACTCAGCTCGACCCCTTCTATTACCCCTATAATTTTTTGTACTTAATTTTGGAACACCCTGTATAGCTAGGTACTCTTGTCTTATACTTTGATCCGTCATGCGCAAATTTCAGTATAATGCAGGATCGGGGATTATTTGATTTTCACCTTTTTCTTCATTAGTATAGTTGATCAAATAAATTGAATTCAATGACACCGTCATCTAGCTTCTTCGATATTTCAATCGATGTATTGGAATTATTTCGTCAATATACCTGACTGAGTGTATAGGTACAAATATAGGATGACACTTTTCACCTGCATGAGATACTCGTAAACACGCTCAATCGCTCGATCACTCAAAATCGCTTACTCACTCAATCGCTCGATCGCTCAATCGCCCACTCTCGCCTCATTCCCTCGCTTACGGTCGCTCAATAGCGATTATATATGTATATTTCATTGTGTTGTATTAGGATTCCCTTTCGCAGCAGCGTTGGGTCTAAGAAAATCGTGAATTTTGAAAACGTCAGGGAAAAATTGCGATTCTATAATCGTTGAATCAACGAACCTGTGTCCCGCTCGAGGGAAGACCCCCTGCTGGAAAATTGAAATTTTGCGAAATTCTGTAATTTCTGTTTTTTGATTCTAAATTGTGCCCGGATTCCGTAAAAACTAAACGACACCCTGAAGTTGAAAATTGGACGAAATGCGCGGGAGCCTATTCACCGTTACGCGTGGGAAAGCAGAAGATTTCAAAATGCTCCTTGCGTCTGATCAATCCGCGCAAGGAATTCTTGTTTCGGGGTGTTGTTAGCCATTCTTCATCCGAATTTCAATCTCAGGGTATAACGATTTGGATTCTTTCGAACAGCACTACAAAGATTCAGGCTTAATTTCCAAACGGGAAACAAATCAGAAAATTTTGAACATTCAATTTTCTCTCTATAGGCTCTTTCCTCAATCAATTGTCATTCCATAAACTGTGTGTACAATGAGAATCGAGCTTTCATTTCTCGTTCAGATTCCAGAAGCTGACAAAAATCTCTCATACACGTTCCTAAGAAACGAGCTTCCGAATGATGAGCAATGAATAAACAAAATCATTTATACGTTGTACTTTTTATACGTTTACACACACACACACACACTGGTTATAATTTTATCGCATCAATCGATTGATCCAACGAACTCGAATTAACTTGTAACGAAAGTTGAATTGATTGATCTTCTCGTACAATGTACCTACGGATTTTCAACTTTCATTACCTAGGGCATGGGCGCTCAGTGTCGGTTAATTTCTTATAACATTTTTCTGTTCGTTTCCATAATTTCGATCCACAGTCAATTATATATTCTTCAGCCAAATCAGACGAAAAAAGGCCCGACCGTCTGCAAAATTCCTACAAAGTTGGATTTTGGTATAGGTACACGTATGTTTTCGTGTTGAAAATGAGTCTATGACAGAGTCCCGAGAATATTCGCATGGCATTTAGAGACGTTGAAGATCGAAGACCACAAAATTGGTTTTTCGCGAATAACTTGCCTCCCATGCATTTTACGTCGATGAAGGCTATTATGAAAGTTACAGGAAAGATTATTATCTACAAGATTGGTTATTTGCATTTTTTCCGTAAGTCTAACCCTCTCCGAGATAAACGTCATGAGCAATCATTTTCATAAATGATGAATTGGCGCTCGTAATGTGTGAGGGCACGGAACCGAGCGCGCGACACGTCCGACCGACACCACTTCCGTTTACGTTCACGTCTCGTCATCGGGCGATCTTCGATGGACCGTAACAAGGAGTCCGGACAATGCCTTTTTGGCAAAGAATCGACGAGAAAATTTTCCACCAGGTTATCAACGATTAAAATACCCGGTCAAAAATATCTGCGTCGTTTCCTGGTCACCCTGTATATGACGATTGACAACAAAGTGAAACTCCACGTCTCATTATGTTACATCATATCATATCATGTATCATATTATAGGGCGAGGAAGCCGATCAGCCAATAAGCTGAGAGATTTTACAGGCACATATATATATATATACCTGCCTACAATGAATTGGAAACTTGTTATCGCTGACGGCGAGACTAGGAGTATAGGTATACTCTGTGTCAAGTGGAATAGGAATAGCGGAGGCGGTGGAACGAACCACCGAAAAACCTTTACGTCCTTTCATCATACCTATCGACCGCGACGGTAGGACAAAGACAACAGTAGGAAAATACAACCCCAACGCAACGAAACACTGCAGTATAACATACAAATGCATTTGTACATACATACGAAGGTATTCAACTGGGTCAGGCCGCAGTTCTATATATTTTGGTTATATATAGTAACCGACTGTGAGTAAAATTACGAGAGATTGGTAGACTATAGTGTATAATAATATGTATGTAACACGTGTAGATACCGAGCCGGTCGTGATTTTATAGAACTAGCTCACCGATGCGCAAAATTTACTCGTGTGTATATACATATGTACGTACTCATCTATGTAGTGCAATATTGATAACGGTACGTGCAGAAAGAAATGACGCGATACATCCAGTATAAAACGCTCCTTCCCTTCTTCTTTGATCCTGCATGGATCCTCGGCGAAGGATACAGGTATACCTCGTGGCACGAACACTCGTGTACGTATACTCGAATTCGCGATAAATAAATAAACGAATTTATTATGCATCTAAAAGGGAAAAGGCTGAGAGCAAAACTCGGCGATACCCGCTATTCCAACATTCTGTTGGGTGGCGGTTTGATACGAGCTCCGGAAAGAGAACTGACCGAGTACATAGATTATAGGTACATATACATATTGGATAACGAAATATTCATTCAATTTACGGGGTGGCCGTAGGAATGATTCTTCCTTCTCGAAGCGACCTGCGGATCGTGACCCTCGATCGTTATTTTTTAGTCACATTTTTCAACTATGACATTACGTATCATATACCTGTGATGGTCGTCGCAAAGAAAAAAAAAAAAAAAACTACCCTGCGCTACCCACGCACGGATTTGAATTTTTTCGGAAAATTCTTCTTGTCGTTATACCGTCTTGAAACTGAAAGAAAGAACGGAGGGACGGAAAAAAAACAAGCGTTCGACCGATCGGATTCTTATCGAATCTTCAGAGCCGAAAACAAAAAAGAAAAAAAAATAGAAGAAAGTCCAAATTTTATTTCAGCCGCAAGCGAAGGCGGGGCGTTATATACGACGCAGCAGGTTTGGAGGATGAGGGGAAATGATTTTCCTGTTCTTACTTTTTATTTTCAAAAAACGCGTACGATTATTTGCCTTTTTCTTTTGTCACAATTCACAATTTGCGTTGGCAGCGTATATAGTGGCTACGATTAATTTGCGACTATAATATTCTTGCGATGCCATGTATAGGCGCCATCATGCGTCGCGCGACAGACGAGAAAAAGAAAATGATCAAAACCGGTTTTTCAACACGAATAAGAAAATTCGTTTTCCTGTATCTAACCAAACCAGTGACACACGCCCAACTTAGATCATGGCCGAGGATTTTTTGCTATTTTTTTTTCTTTTTTCATTCGCACTGAAATTCGGTTTTTCCGAATTCCATCGAAATCCGTGACCGGTCGAACAGTATTTATCAGTTTTCATATATTCACGAGTTTTCATATCCCCAACTTGATGCGGCAGATTATTTTTCGGCGACCGATAACGTAACCCTACTTCCAACGGTTGGGGAAAAACGAAAAAATAAATAAATAAATAAATAAATAAAAATGAAAATATCTAGTTAGGGTCACGACCAGCTCGCTTTGAGAGGGAATGCCCCATATGTACCTACTTACTTACGTATGTCGTAGATGAGCGAGATGCGAGATACACATATATCTGCGTAAAAAAGAGAGAGAGAGAGAGAGAGAGAGAGAGAGAGAGAGAGAGAGAGAGAGAGAGAGAGAGAGAGAGAGAGAGAGAGAGAGAGAGAGAGAGAGAGAGAGAGAGAGAGAGAGAGAGAGAGAGAGAGAGAGAGAGAGAGAGAGAGAGAGAGAGAGAGAGAGAGAGAGAGAGAGAGAGAGAGAGAGAGAGAGAGAGAGAGAGAGAGAGAGAGAGAGAGAGAGAGAGAGAGAGAAAGCGAAGGAGAGAGCGAGAGAGAAAGAGAGAGATAGATAGAAGACGAGTGTATAAGATAAAAAAAAGGATAAAAGAGGACGAGGCTGATTGGGATTTGAGAATACATGTATTATGTATGTATACACACTCCTGTTCATTGATGGTTTTGCTCTGTACTTGGCTACGCTTGCTGTGAGTTGCTCCGAGGGTAAGGCAGAGAGACCAATCAGCGGGAGGCATAATCGAGAATACAAGGCGCGGATTGGCCTTTGCATTACCCTCGGAGCAGCTTGCCGCAGGCGTAGCTAACTTCATAGCAAAACCAATAATGCAGAGGAGTGTACGTATGTAGTATACAACGTATCGTGCGTCGCGGTATAAAAGGCACTCTGTGCCTGCAGATTGACGATAGGACATTTTGAAAAACCTTTCTTTTTTCGTCGATTATTTTTTCCGTGCTCATTCTTATTTCTCTTCTATTCGCTGTGTGGGTATAAGAGTCGTACGGAAACCGGGACGCATAGAGTCCTTCTATGAGATCTGTTTATCTATATAATATAATTGCTGCTGCAGATAATTGTACAGAGATGCAGATGAATGTCTAATTACACACTTGTATGGTGTCGAATCCTGTTATGATCGATTAGGATCTCGTATTGTGTGCATGATCGGCATCTTGCGTCCTCTGATTGTTGGGCACGATGTAATATTCAAATTTGGATAATAAATATTCGGTACGAATGAACAATTTGGCCGATATTTATATTTTATATATCACTCTCGCTATATATCGCTAATTAACGAGCTAAGGAAACGAAAATAGGTTCTCTATATATCAAATATAAGTATTGGCGGATTTTATATTCTATATACCTATATATATGAGAGCGGTGGGTTTAGAATATTGAGGACATAATCACATCGAAGGGTGTCTCACTACGTACGATCCCGCGAAAGATTTTTAAGGAATTGTAATTCGACGATTGAAATAAATCCATAGCTGAAAAATTACGATACCGTTTTTCGTTTTCAATGGAAAAACTAAGAAAAAAATATGTAATATTTTCCGCCCGAACAAAGATGTACGTTCCTATATATATATAGGCGAAGGCACTGTACCTGACTAACGACAAACATGTGCATTGATGCGTTGTATGGATATTCGTGTTTGACGAAAAAAGAACAGCATATTATAGGTATACGTAACGTAGACAGTTCGTGTCGTTCGTGGAGAATCCGATGAGAAAATTGAAGAAAGAAGGAAACGAAGAAAGAATGAAAGAAGAAAAGAAAATGAATTATCGCGGGACAGAATTTCGAAATCTGCGGAATCGCGTTATTCCATCATCCATGTGTACCGCTATATGTATACATATACATATAGTGCATACATGTAATACGTTGCATAGAGTACGTGCTATACTTTGTATACGTGTGTACGTTATCAATCGCTGTATGATACACCTATAATAAGCGGCAACATGGGATCAGGTTGGGGATATTATATTAATGAATCCGCAATGTGGATAGGAACTAGGTAACGTGTGCAGGGCAAACGCGTAGGCCTATATATTACTACGTATACATTATACATCGGTATGTATATATAGATGAATACATGCCTGTATGCCCAGGAATAATCGCGAATCTTGCACAAAACTACATTTATTATGTAGTACGTATATGTACGCGTGCATAATCTTAACATAAACATGAAAATGTACCGCAACTGTGTAATAACACACGTGTATGTATACACACACCTTCGGTATGTTGTAATATAAACGTATATATTTACATATGGTGGGTATATATCGAATAAAAGGAAGAGAGCGAGAGACAGAGAGCGAGAGAGAGAGGGGGGGGGGAGAAAATGAGATAAGACTAGACGAGGGAAAAAGATGAAAAAGAGTATGTATAAATATACAGCTGATCCAGAGACGCAGCATCACATCGAAGTCGGCACCGCAAGACAGACGAATGACCGTGAGCCAAACGAAAGCATGCGAACCTCTCACTCACTGACTAAAATCAAATGTTTATTGTTCAACAATTTCATTTTTTTTTTTTCCGTAGTGATTACTACATGATAACCATACCGAATAGGTATATACATACATACGTACACGCCTATATGTATATCAGGATACACAAGGTATAGTCCCCGTACGTAGGTGTTATACATATCATACATACATAGGTACCTAGATATTATACGAACATGCATCCCCGTTATATTATCGCTTAATTTTTCACGCATTTATCGGCTACCTGCATCGTTCTTCATTCACGGCAACATCACGATGTTTAGTGTGCTTTTAGTACGAGCGTATATGTATTTGTTGGTATATATTTGCATGTTCATCATTTCACCGAGCTATGCACACCACCGCATTTCTTGCATACATATGTGTACGCTGCTATTTCACATACTTCTGGTACATTTGTATTTACATGTAGCTAACTGTCTCATAATCTTTACTATGTACGTAGTTTTCATATTTCAGTATGTTACGTTGGGATACCGTATGTAGTACAGTATACATGTACGTACTACTTACATACATATATCGTACCGTACGCGAATGCGAATCCCGTAGCTCCGGTCGACACGATATATATATCCCCGTGTATAGAAAAAAAAAAAAAAAAAAAAAAAAAAAACCCCGTTTTCATGTTGGGAAAAATTTCGTAACATCCATGGTTTTCGGTTTTCCTTGTTTACCGTTCGTTTATTTCATTGCAAATTTCTCTTCCCTTCAAACTACAAACTTCTCGAATTTTTCGACCGTTTCTTTTTCGTTTCTCTCTCTCTTTTGTACGGGAATTCAACGGGGCGACGAAACAAACTTCGAGCATGGATCAAAATTTTTCTCATATCGAGTACGTCATTCGTACATACACATGACTATGTACGTATATCTCATGCGATCGGAGAGTTTTTCCTGTCTCTTCTCCGTACAAATATATTATAGATATATAATACATGTAATGTGAAATTTGATCGACATCTCGATCAAAATTAAACAAATTTCAATTGTATTCTCGATTAGCAAAATTTTCTTCAATCGATTGTATAGTTATTACTCGTATTAAGAATTCGCGTCGAAGTTCGCGCTCAACTTTTTTTGTCAAACACATAACGAACTATTTTCTCGTCGTATTACTGGTCTCAGGGAACGATGAGGGATTCGATAGAGCTTTTCTTTTTTTTTTGGTTTTTTTTTTCATTCACGTCTTTTTTCGTTCGTTGTCTTTGACCTGGTTCGAAATATTCGATGAAATATCTGTTACACCGATAAGGGGTCGTCCACATATTACGTAACGCGATGGGGGGGGGGGGTCGTTTGTTACGGTCTGTTACATGGGGGGGGGGGGGGGGCTGAAGTTTTGTTACGTAAAATTGGAATAAAGTACTGTGTTGACACGTATGGATCTTCTTTTCAGCCCCCACGAATAAGAATACTTAAATTCATGACCAAAAAAACAAATTGTGAAATGTTACGTGACAAGTAGGGGGGGGGGGGGGGGGGGTTGATCGTCTGTTACGGTCTGTTACATGGGGGGGGGAGGGGGTCAAAAATTGCCCAAAATCGCGTTACGTAATATGTGGACGACCCCTAATATATTACGTGCGTAATTATGAAGTACGTTGATGAAATTCCCTGGGGAAGATTTTCGGCATCGTTCGACGACGTGGAAAGTCCGTTCGATGGCCCGATGCGACGAAGAGAAATGTTTTTTTTTTTTTCAAATTCAATCACTCCTCGCGGTACACGTGAAAGTAAAACTTGGAAAAATTGAACTTAACGCAAGAGCCTTTCGGAGTTGTTTTGTTTTGTTTTTACCCATTTATCCCATATCTCGCTTGTTTCGGAGATATCATCACGTAATTATGGAACAGGAAGGAATGTATATAATTGATTGACGGTTTTTCTTGTCCCCAGGAATACTCCGTGCAGCTAACTTTCCGAGAACAGTGGCTGGACGAACGGCTCCGATTTAATGACTTTGGAGGTACGGTATTATGCTCTTTAATTAGTTCCATAATTAACTTTTACCCTGCCGCCGTTGGTAGGGGCGTTACACAAGCTTACCTACAGATTCGTTTCGTCGTAGAATTAAATTATATAACATCATACACTCGTACATCCCACGCCGGAGGTGCGAAACTTTCTTGTTCCGTTTCAACGACACACGTCCCTCCCACTGCAGCTTCGTGTACGAGCCGCGTACATGAGTGCCACTTGCTCCGGATGGTCTCTGTCCAACTTCTCTTGTTTTTTCTCAATTTCGATTTTTCTTTGTCAATTCGCGCGTGAAAACCGATTTTCAATACTCTGCACAGATTATATGTACCAATTGTGCATTCATACTGTGCCATCGACGTATGTAATCATCAAACTCGAAAAGAGAGAGAGAGAGAGAGAGACGGAGATAGTAGAAAATTGCGATATATAGTTATGTATACCTATACATGCATTTATATAGACATTAAATTTTTATTAATTACAGGGAGATTGAAGTATCTCACGCTAACCGAAGCCAGCAGAGTATGGATGCCGGATTTGTTTTTTTCCAACGAAAAGGAAGGACACTTTCATAACATCATCATGCCCAATGTGTACATACGAATTTTCCCCTACGGCTCAGTTCTTTACAGTATACGGTGATTACGATTCTGTACTAATTCTGTATTATAGATTCATACGCTAGCGCTAGCTGCAGTTGATTTAGAGCCGGTTCGAGGTGGGATAGAAGTTCCGGATTTCGGAAGTTCCGAAGGGTCGAAATTCAGAATGGTACATTATCAAATATTGACTATTTTTCGGAATGGTATTATGCATACGGAAATCCACAGACTCGCCATGCCTGAGAATCTCAAATCGAAACATACCGCGGATCCAAAATTGCCGAATTCGAAGATACGAAAGGGCAGAACTCGGAAATTTGAAATTCACGCACGCATAGCGTCGTTCATTCCGATCATCAAGAACCCGGTCTCCCCTCAAATTTTTGCATCCTTCAACTTTCCCAATTGTTACATAAATTATTGTTCAATTTCCTGTTATCAGCGTGTGGTAATCTCCGAAATCATCCAGGTATCGGGCACTTTTATCTCATTCCTCGCCGAAAACTGCAGATCTCCAAATTACCGAGATACGCATGAATGGTTCACGGCCGTCGTGAATTATTTCAACGATATTTTAGTACTCTTCGTGATTTTTCTTCGTTCCTTCACTACGCATCGTTGGAATAATGATTTTTTCCAATTTTACAGAATATCATTGACTCTCTCTTGCCCTATGGATCTGAAACTTTATCCACTGGATCGGCAGATATGCTCACTACGAATGGCCAGCTGTGAGTATAATATATGGTAGAAAATTATTCATATACGAGATTGAATTGAATTTTCTTCTCTTCCCGAGCGAAAACCAATCTCAACTCCCTCGAATTATCGTTGATTTTTTAAACATTTTCAGACGGATGGACCACCGACGATCTTGTGTTCCTCTGGAAAGACGGTGACCCCGTTCAAGTGGTGAAAAATCTACACCTACCGCGATTCACGTTAGAAAAATTTCTGACCGATTATTGTAACAGCAAAACGAACACTGGTAAAAGCCTGGAAAGCATTTTCTCTGTGATTTGGATCGTGAATTTCTCCTTCTTCTAATTACTTTTCTGTATCCGCACCACTTTCGTTCTTGACATTCGTTATTTCACGTTACAGGTGAATACAGCTGTTTGAAAGTTGATCTACTGTTCAAACGAGAGTTCAGTTACTATTTGATACAAATTTACATACCGTGTTGTATGCTCGTAATCGTTTCATGGGTCTCTTTTTGGCTCGATCAAAGTGCCGTGCCTGCGCGAGTATCGCTTGGTGAGTAAATCAGGGAGAGAGAGAGAGAGAGAACGAAAAGACACGAAAACGGTATTGGAGAATGGATGTAGAGGGTGTCCCATTTTGTGCGGGGGTCAAAATTCCGGAAGGCCAAAGGAATAGGCGGGAGCCGTAGTACCGAATTTCAAAGATACGGATTTTAAAGTAGCGGGAGATCAGAGAGCGAAATTTTCATTTTCCGTGTGTTACTGAATCGAGTGACTGTTCCATCGAGAGGCTATTCACCCGAGCGCGCTTTTGTTCCGAAATGTATTTTCACATTCCGAACGAACGAAGCGTGGATTGACGAGATTTGGGAAATTCATATTTTTTAAATTGAAAATCCAGATCGGCTAAGATTTCCATCAGCCAATGAACCGAAGAAAATAATATCCGAAATGAAGGTTCAGAAACGGTTGAACTTCGATGCGAGCAAACTGTCGGAGGGCCGGAATTCTGAAAGGCCAAAATTGCGAAAAAATGACAAATAATCGAATTCCTTGGTAAAAAACAATAAATGATTTTCCAATGTCTCCTGAACTTTCGCTCCCTCGGCCCTTCTATATTCGAATTGGTCTCGGAATTCTGACCTCTCGAGTTTTTGGTCTTTCGATTCAACGAAATCGGATTCGTTACCTTTGTCAATAAGCACGATTCCGAATTGCGACCACGGTACAAGCTTTCAAGCTTTCAAACCATCGATATTTCGACCGATCGGATATTTCGCCGCTAGTATAATCTCGCCCGTTCCGAGGAATAATTTCCAGCGTATATTTACTTCTCTGGTTTCGTGTTCTAGATTTGTTGTTTCTACATGATAGCCTTTCGTTATTACGGCCTTTCTACATTTTCCTCTTTCGGCAATTTGGTTTTCGGGGTCTCGGCCAGTCTATTCCTCGGTCTCGCGGAACTTCGACCCTTGCCAACTACCAACTTCAGCTTACGTGAGTTCCGATACTTTCGTACGCACAATATGAACGGGCTCTATCGGATTCCGAAAGAAAAAGCTACATCATTCCAATCGAAAAGCGGAAGTTAATCTTCGTATCGGCTTATCGCCTCCGCGCCTGCAAGTGAGAGATTATCGCCAGTTTATGTCCCCCTCGAAACCCCACAACTTTTATCCGAAACATTTTCTCGTAAAATTGCTCTGATATTCGAGATATTCAGCCGCACTGCAGTTCAAAATGAGACACCCTTTACACAAACAAATATGTAATTGTTCGAAACGTAATTATCGCATGAATGTAATCTGCGACGCAGGTGTAACCACGCTACTGACAATGGCGACCCAAACCTCTGGTATAAACGCCTCACTGCCACCAGTATCTTACACGAAGGCAATCGACGTATGGACAGGAGTTTGTCTGACATTTGTATTCGGTGCGCTGCTAGAGTTCGCTCTGGTTAATTACGCTTCGCGAAGCGACATGCACCGAGAAAATATGAAGAAGAAATTTCGAGAAATGGAGTCTGCTTCGATCGATCCTGGAGCCGAACCGGAACCCGATGGGGCCACAAATTTCGCAATGGTAGGTCGTCGCGAGGTGTGCAATCAATGGCAATAATAATCGTCCGAAACTTATGGACAGAGAGAAGAGCAGGAGAAAGAAGTTTTCCATTTGTTTCAGAAGCCGTTGGTTCGTCACGAAGGAGACGCGATATCGATGGATAAAATGTTACAGTGCGAAGCACACATGAAATCTAGGCCAAAAAACTGCTGCAGGTCGTGGCTGTCCAAGTTCCCAACGAGGTCCAAGCGCATCGACGTCATATCTCGGATCACATTTCCTCTCGTATTCGCTCTGTTCAACCTCGCGTACTGGTCCACGTACCTGTTCCGGGAGGAAGCGGAGGGCGAATGAACGTCGACGAGGAGATACTCGGTTCGCGAGACGTGGCACGCGGCCACCCCCACACCCACGTTGCTCATCACAATCATCAGCATCATTCTCCGCAGCATCACCATCACCATCACCACCACCACCACCATCATCGTCGTCAACACCAGCATCAGCATCAGCATCAGCATCAGCATCACCATCCACATCAGTATGAACATCAACATCAACATCAACATCAGCATCAGCATCAGCATCATCTGTCGCGTTCGTCTATAGCTCAGCATAATCCGGGAGAATTATCCTACTCTCCGCACCATGCCAACGCGCATTGTCGTTCGCGAGGAGGAGGCAGCGGTGGGATTGGTTCACAGCCAACTTCATCGTCGTTGTCGGGTTCCGGAACGGCAACTCCGACTCCGACTCCAACGCCAACCCCATCGCCAACGGCAATGGCAATGGCAATGGCAATGTCATCCTCCTCCCTTTCCCATCAACAGTTTCATCGTTTTTCCCAATTGTCTTTAGGACAGACGGAAAAATGCTGTTGGGGTATTTTGCCGAGGCGGTGGTTCATGTGTAGGGCTAAAGGAAGTGCTAGAATCGACGTTTTCGCACGCGTTGCTTTCCCCCTCGTATTCGTATTGTTCAATCTCGCTTATTGGTCCATATATCTGTTCAGAGGCGACGATTCCGGTGGTATGAACAATTGAATCGAGGATAATCGTGGATAACATTGCCGGACGATGATACAAGAAATTCGAAAAAAAAGAAAAAAGAAAAAAAAAAGAAACCAACGGAACCACTACGATCAACATCGGAGGAGAAAATCCACCGATAGGTACGATAACGATAACGACGATGATGACGATGACGATGACGATGACGATCACGATGACGATCACGATCACGATCACGATCACGATGATGATGATGATGATTATTATTATTATTATTCAAGTATTTCAGACGATGGATCGCGCGTTATTGTATTAATTCTATGTATATGATTCGGGTATAAAAGAAAATTATTAATTTTTATGGGTGACCGCACGCCACCGATTGACGTTAGTGTAGTGGGCCCTGTATAGCCACGGCCTGTTTAACGACTATATATATATACACATATATATATATGTATAGAAATCTATGATAAATTGAATGAAACGGAGATAACGAGAAAGAAAAAAAAAAAAAAAGAAACAGAAAAGCAAAGAAATTTTAAAACAAACGAAAAAAATAAAATAAAAAAAATAAATAAATAAATAACATTCATAGAAAATAAGAACAATGGAAATTAATTATATATACAGGCATTACATATACCTAGTATGTACCTATATGTATATGTACTACTACTATGTACGATGGTATATTGTCGATGTAAGAAGAAACGAACGTTTTAGCATAAGACGTAAATAATTATTATATAAATAAATATACTTATCTGTATAATAATAATAATAATAATAATAATAATAATAATAATAATAATGATAATAACAATAGTAATGATAATAACAACAACAATAATAATAACATGCGTTTTTTGCACCGCGAGCGCGTACTCGTACATACATATATATATATATATATATTATATATATGTATATATATACATGCATGCACAGCAGAGGCAGACGCACCTAAATTCTACGCATACGGTACATATACATGTATACTATGTATGTTCGTAATATAAATATTATTATAATTATTCAAGCGTTATTATGTATTACTTTATATACACGTGCACATATAGTGTATATTATTAGGGTAACGAGATCAATTAGATAATTGAATATACGGATTAATCGGTATATATATATATATAATATATGAAATATATCACGGTGGGGACTGAATGAAAAATTGATATTTTTTTCTATCACCCAGTACTCGGTTGGATCGAAAGCTTGAGGGAAACAAATTACACGACGAACTGAAGAAAAGTGATGTGCGTCTTCCACGGGGAACCTGCCGCCACACCGCTACCGCGCGAGATTTCAAGGTGAGCACGCGACCTCGTCACTATTCGGGGCGGCGCGGGGGTTCATCGCTGCAGTTTCATTGCGACCGCATAAATTATTAATTCACGGCGTTCCTCGACCCATTACAACTCGATCTATGCCCCAGACTTCGACGAACTACCGTCGAATTAATCAGGATATATTATAGGTATATGACAATTTTACAGGCAATTGAATTCAATGCACAGAAAATTTTCATGTACAGAACGGCCGCGATCCGATATACCGATTGTACAGTTATTATACTGTCCAACCGTCGGATGTAGTATGTAGGTATTACGTATCAGATCGGTTCGGTAGAGGACCTTATCTTCGCGGAGAATTTCGTTTCCCGAACAAATGATATCACTGAGATTTTTCGCGGTACGTACGTTTGTATCCGGCTCGGGTTGTACGGCGATGAGTACCAGCGGAAATGCCCCCCCCCCCCCCACACATCACGATCGCGTGTACGCAAATTCGATAAAAAATTACGACGATCGAGCTAATATGCGTGCGTGCGTGCGTGTGTGTGTGTGTGCGTTTTCGATGAGAAAAATTGTGTGTGACTATAAGGAGCATAGGTGTGAATGTAGTGCACGAGGCGAAGCCGAGGGCAAGACGTTCACTCGTCAGAAAAAACCTCATTTTCTCCCTATAGCCACACAATATACTATTGTAGGGCTTTTTGCATGCGATGGCCTGCACAAGTTATACCTACTATAACCTGACTACGACAATTATGAATATCGCGAATTGTGTTCTCCGCGCGTGAATTATACATACAGGGTGTTCATTTGAGAAGTGTCCACCCCCGAATATCTCGAAAGTTGAAAGAGATATTCAGGGGCGAGTGGCGGGAGGTTTTGCGGCGTGGAGAGGGATCAGCTATATTTCTTAGCAGTTGCCGATTGGCTGCAATTCGTCCCTCAGCCCCAACCACCCCACGGTAAAATTTGAAATCGTTTTCCACCACTTGTGATACATGAAATTGAAGCTCTGCGAAATCGCGGTCTTTTGGAACGAAGAAGATTGAAATCGATCGGCTCGTTCTCGAGATAACCTTCGAAATGTATTTTCATAATATTTCGTTCATTTTTTTTAAATCAAACTGTTTTGCTTTACAATAATGAAATTATTTTCAAGATAAATTAGGATTTATCAGAAATTCGAAAAATGTTCACCGTTTTCGACCAAACAATGGTAGAGTCTGTTTCGAAAGGTTAGAGACCAGTTCGAAAATGGACTCTATACCATTATTTAGAACATTTCGGAAACTTCGGATAAATCCGGGGATAAATCCGTATTCATCTGGAAAACAATTTCATTGCTGTAATAAAAAACAGTTCGATTTGAAAAAATTAACAAAATATTATGAAAATACATTTTGACGATTATCTCGGGAACGAATCGATCGATTCCAATCCTCGTCGCGCCAAAAGATAGCGACGTTCCCTTCCAGAGCTTCAATTCCATGTATCACGAGTGGCGGGGTGCTATTCATGATTTTGAATTTGGGCTGGCTGGGGCTGAGCGGCCAAATTGCGGCCAATCGTCAACTGCTCAGCAATAGTTATCCCCTGACACCTTAGAACATTCCGCAAATCGCATCTGAGTATCTTTTCCAAGCATCGAGAAATTCAGGGTGGACACTTTTCGTATACGGACACCCTGTATACGTATACAATGCAAGATCTCAGACTACGACCAATTGTACCGCGGAAAGCTATACCACTATTTTACGTTGCTCGACAAGTTTTTCGTATATGCGGCTACCGAAAGAATCCAACACCCCGCCGCCACGTAAGAACAAAGACAGGAAGGAGAAATAACACGAACAAGAACAATTTTGCTCACGGCCAATCGTCATACAGAGCTCAAAAATGCGGTATAATAATTATTGACAATTTTCAATTGTTCAAAGTTGTACATACATGGGATATCAAATTATCACGTATGTAACTAAACGTATACGTGTAACTGAACAATACAAGGAAGACACTCGTTACAGAAAGAGAAATGGTGAAAAACAAAACCGTAATAAAGTGATCAAAATCAATCGCAGATGCGGAGCATAACGGGGGATTATGGCGAAATCAATAAACGGCCCGATGCGCATGCACCGAGCAGTTGAATTCTATTGGCCGTCGAGATTCTACGGATTGAAAATTATCGGCTGCCGTGCAGTGTAGCCAACCTGTCCAAATCGTTTACATAACCTAGAGACGACTGTTGTTGCCATCATCTCGCGTTTTCGCAGTTCATGTTCAAGAACAAATATGAGATATGATTCAGGCCAGCCTGAATTAACAGACGACAAAAACCTCGGGCATGCGCAGTTCGCTGCTAACTTTCAATATAATCTTTCGGTATCTACGTCATACGTACTACGGTGATGTACAATCCATGTATGAACGACTTACGAATTGGAAAAAAAACGGAGCAAAAAGAATCAAAGAGTGAGACAACAAAAAAAAAAAATAAAAAAATAAAGGAACCGAAGAAAACATTGGCTCCAAATTGTTTGCTTATAATATACCGATAAAAAAAATATATGTAAACATACATACTATAAAATATATTATATAATATATATATAATATATAATTATATTACATACACGGTGATCGTTTGTCGTTCGGTGTTATCGCGCGGTATAATAATGCGGATGATATTATAATAATAAACTATATATACTATTGTATAATTATTATATATATATATATTATCTAACTTGTGATTATTATAATTATTTAGTCATGATAATCGTAATATTAATCACGATATAACATGGTGTTTATATAACCTTATACAATTTTACGAACAACACCAAAAAACAAAAAACAAACAAACAAAAAAAAAACAAGGACAGAAATAATAATAATAATAATAATAATGATAATAATTATTATTATCATTGATATTACACGCGTAATTGATTTCCGATAGTATTAAGGACGCGCACTATACATACGGATAGATATAATAACTATAAATATATTATATAATTGATTTCAATTGTGTATATGAATACATGGTGGATATATACATACTATAGGTATATAACACATACAGAGATTATGTACCTATGTGTAATATATACGTATATTATATATAAGATTGAACAAAGAGAAACGCACTCACGCATATATACCTACACACACAAAATCTGTATTATCATTATTATTACTATTATATAATAAATAAGGGAAGGACGGCATGTTTGTACTTCGTTTTAAGCCGCACGAAGCATGAGCCGTACAGATATTGGATCGGCGAATCGGAATTCGGACGGTTTTTATTTACTGATTTTATTTTCTCTCTGTTCGTAAGAGAAATTCGGGAAAATATCGGGAAAATATCGGAAAACCTACTAATTTTGATGTATCCGTTTTTTGTTTTCATTTTTTATTACTGATTTCATTTCTTTTTTTTTGTTTCTTGTTTTTTTGTCGCCGAAATGTACTTCACCTTTCAATCTACGTGAGAGATATTCGTATATATATAGAGCATTCATCGTGAAATTTTTTCAACGAATTACCTATACGCTGGTCGGAACGAGAACGAATATCGTTTTCATTTGATTGTCTCCCGAGTTTTGAATGTTTTCTTGGTTTTTTTTTTTTTTTTTTTTGCCCTTCGTATCGTCGAAAATTATACTTCACGGAAGGAGCATCGCGTTGGTTTTTGAGATATTTCGATTTTCGCTTGCATGTATAAAAAATTCCAAATCGGTTGGAATGTACGCATTTTTTTCGTCCACTTTTCATCTTGTATTGATTATCTCGTTTCATCGTGAGAATCACCCTGAATTTTAATCTGCCCGTATCAACTTGCCGAGTACTTGAACGACTACGACCGCGACTGCGACTAATCAACGAATCATGCTTCATGCTTATGTACATAACATAGGTATAGCTGCGACACTGAGGCGTTATACCCTTCCCTCGAAACAACGATTGAACCAGGTACAAAAATCGAGCGAGAAATCATGGGAAGTAATAAAATAATAATGATGATAATAACAATAACAATAAAAACAACAACAACAATTATGTGTATACTAGGTTGATCCGCGATATAATAGGGGTGTCCCCGATTGTTAACGACCCCCCCCCCCCCCCCCCCCCCCCAGATTATGGCAGATCCAAAAGATCATTTTTAACGACTCTGTACAAAGCTCTCTGGCTCGAATCGTCTGTATAATTCTGTTACAAGAAAAAAAGACGGGCCTGCACTACGACGCGCTCGTGTTAATATTATTTCTTCTTTTCATTTGAATATCGCGGCGTTTTTTTTTTCCTTCAAATAATTGCAACATAGCATTGTTAATTATTATTATCATTATTATTATTAACTTACAAGCAGACGTTTTCTAACTTGGTAACACCGAGGAAAACACAGCGCAGGCTTTCGACCGATTTTTCTGTTTCCCTCTGTTCATTAATTTTGAAAACTCATCCCCGGCTTGGCAGGGGGTCCCGTAATCGTTAGAATTTGCCAATATCCTTAGCGAGGATCACTCTGCTAGTACGCCTACTCTACTAGTATATATATATATATATATGTATATGTATATATACAGGAGTATAGGTATGATATATACAGGTATATACTATGACGTAGTATATTAGTACTATATTAGTGGTATATTAGTTATTATAATGTAGTTTATATTTATAAATAATAATCATTAAGATTATTGAAGGAAACAGGAAAACTGGAGGGAAACAGAGAAAAATGGAAAAAGAACAAAAAAACAAAAAAAAAAACCACAAACAAAACGACGAAAAAGTTGAGGAGAATGAAAAAATGAAAGATAAAACAAAAAAAAAAACGTAAAAAAAAAAAACAAAAACAAAAAAAATTTCAAGAGAGAGAAGAGAAGGAAAACGAAAAAAAAAAGAAGAAAAATCCAAAAATTTTTAAACGACTCCTCTCACAGGGTTTAGAGATAACTAAATAGTCCGCGTTTTGTCTATTTCATACAGTTATACTATACTATAATATAATATAATATAATATAATATAACATAATATAACATAAATAAATACATGATATAATATATATAAGTATATGTTATAGCGATCGATAATGTATAATAAAACACGATATTATAGGTAATATACATATATTATATATAATTATCATCGGAATGCTGCACAGGCGGAAAGAAGAAGCTGCGCAACAGCAATTAAACGAAACAAAAGGAATTAAGAGAAAAAAGAAAGAATATTTGAAGAAAAGAAACTGAAATATGGCAAAGAGGAGAGGAGATAAACAAAAATTGACAGAAATAAATGATAAAAAAAAAAAAAAAGTAAAAGCTCATAATATACATATACTATAGAGTATACCTATATAGTTTAATAATATGTTGTAATAATAGTGATTGAAAGAAAATAAATTAGGCTGAATATATTATACGTATATATAATGCGCGGTGCGATATATACCGATTACGAACGCAAACAAAAAATAATAAATAACTATAATAACAATAGTAATAAATTTATATAGTCTGCCATGCTAAAGCAAAATAATCTAATATAATATAATATAATATAATATAATATGATATAATATAATATGATATAATATAATTAATGAATCAACTAATTGCACTAGTATAAACACGTGCGTACGTACATACATAGGTACATACGTATATACATATAATAACTTTCGAAATGGATTTGACTCTTATAAGAATTACACAAGTTTTATAAATGTTTCATGATACTTGGTTCCCACATCCTTCACCCCCACCCGCCCAATTTTCCCCCGAAACCACCTCGTATGAATGTATAAATAAAGAAAATAAATTGATGAATAAATAAATAAACGAATAAATAAATAAATTAAGAAATAAAGGCACGTTGGAAACTTTATGTATAATTAATAGTGTATGAATATTGAGTGTTGGGTATTATATTATATTATTATTTATATACGTATATATTGCAACGATAATTATTATCGGGTCAACTAGGGTGACCTTAACTGGGCGAGGGAGGCTTTATCGTTACCCTACGGCGCGGCGTTCCAAATAGAGGTTCTGAATTAATAATGGAAATTTGTTGGGCGCCAGACGCGATAGCGTCGATCAAGAAAAAAGTAGACAAACTTACAAACTTAATCAACGGAACGACGGCCTTGAAGCCGGCGAGTTCAGATTTCCGGATGTAATGGTAGAGCGGCGGGGTACACCTTTCGGAAGATATGAATAGGCGAGAGCGCTAGAAAATGGTCTTCGAGAGATTGGTGGTATTCCGTTTATTATAGGAGCTAGCGTTATTCTGAGCTTCGGGCGTAAAGATCGCATGAAATGTGCGGAATTTATTAGCGGTAACAAAATATATCTGATCGGACGATAATCATCAGAAACATTCAAGTCAGATAAAATAATGGAGTTGAAAAGAAATAGTACGTAATACAGATCCCTCGGTGCATGCCACGAGGTGACACGATACCTGGTGCAAAGTTCTATGGTTCGGCAACCAACGCAATAGCGGTAATAACTAATCGTTTACAGAATGATGGTTTCAACAATACATCTGATACGCAGCGATATTTTCAGAATAATTAGATAATGAACAGTCAGGTAAAGGCACAAAAGGATAGGCAGAACGAACACAAGATAATACGAAATATACGAGAAGGAAATATTACGTAAAGACTAAAAACTTAACTACAATGCGACTACGTTCAACTCTGACCCTCGGGAAGGTTTTATAGCGACACACACTAAGATAGACGGTATAATAAATTAAATAGTTCGGAATAAATCAAAGAAAATACTACAAAATATCAATCCAACATAATATATCCGAATTAACATGAAGAAATTCGATACCAGATACGGATTTACCGGTAAGCGGTATCCTCAATTAAACAAAGCGGCAAGGTCAATCTCGGAATCTCGAATAATGATCTACTGTAACAAATCCTACAATAATCGACTACGAAGTCCCCTCGTCAACGAATTTACTTAACACTTTTCTACTCACGTGGCCCGAAGGCTACGCTCTACAAACGTTCCGAAGTAACTTCGTAGTTTGTCACATCAAATTTTTACTCAAAGCTAACAATCAGTCAAGACCAAAGAAAGCTTACCTTTGCTGCACTCAGGCACTCAGGCACTCACTTAACCTTGCTTTATATACACTCTTTCACTAGATAATTCGGTAGCGGTACGAATACTGATATGTCACAATTTGCGGTACGAAGTATGGGTCAAACAATAGCGATACGGAGACACGCACTAACTCAACGAGTGTCGAACGTAGACGAAGGAGCTTGCTCACGGGTCAGAGTTCCCGAACCCGTGCTCTGCATATTTTTCCGGGTGGAGGAATAAATTAGGCCATCTAATTGGCTGTCACATAAGTCCGTATTCTCCCTGTACTCTCCGCGCATCTTCGCTACCCCGCGCTCTCCTACTTGTCGTTCGGCTCGACGCGGGAGCTGGCCGTCTATTCGGCTATAGTATCTCTCTCATGGTCCTTTGCTATATCATGTGATCCTTTTCGAGCCTTAGGTGTACTCAGCTTTGCTGCGGGCTGCGTTGATTCGTCGGTCAAGGTCCTTGCGGAAAGCGGTAATCGGAGTCTCCGTTTCTTGTGGTACCTTCGACCTCATTAGCTGCTCCGGGGGAAAACTAAAGCGGCAAACTCATCTGATTGGCAGCGCGGTAGTCCCCTGTTGCGTTATCGGCATCACCCTCGGTACTTTCTGAGGCACATGTCCCGGGTGGTCACCTGATGACGTCACTGGAACGACGCTGGGGTGTCTCCACTCCCATTTACGCGTCGTCTTCTCCTTTTGAGGCAACGATACTATCGTAAACTACGATGTCGGTAATAAATAGGTGGAGCGGTAGGTCTTTTGGAGGTTCGGTAGCGGGAATTTTGTCCCGGTTTTATTCCGATAAACCGCGCTAACGGGAGGCGTACTGCCCTGTACTGAGATGGTCTCAGTTGACCGGGGGGGGGGGGGGGGGGGGGGGGGGGGGGGGTTTGGCGGCCTCCTGGTCCGTCAGTGAGCCTTGTTCTTCCCTGATTTCTCCATCCCCTCTCTGGTTTAGGTCCTACCCTCGGTGCTTTCTAAGGCCCAAGTCCCGTGCTACGCACCGTGAGGTTCCTGAGGCGGTATTAGTTGCGACCTTGACGTCGGACATCCTCGCAGCGGTAGATAATCGTCGTTGATAGCGTCCTCGTTACACAATACCATACAAAATATAAAAGGGTTACTTTTATATCTAATTTTTTCCTGCTTAAGTGTGTCGCTATTTCCCGAGGTTCCAGCTACTTATTTGACGCGTCTCCGCAGGTGTCTTTCTACTCGCTTAATTTTCTTTCGGCCAGAAGGGCGCTCAAGTGACGCGCGCTGAGATGCAACGTCACAATATATATATATACACATAATAATAATAATAATAATAAATTACGTATAAAATATAATTGTGAAGAAAACGTCAAATATTCCCGTTTCAAATCATTAATATACATAAGTATAATCACTACGTATGTACTACCGCAGGTATCTAGGTATAGTAGGTATAATGTATAGGAATAGATAATTGAAATTATCGAGACGAACGAACAAAATATACGATGTGATTATAAATTATTATTAAATAACTGCATTTTTACACCGCATGCGCCTTATTGCAGGCAACTTGTCAACCGCTTGTGACATGCCGGTAAAACAATGTGTGGAGTCGTCCCACAATTCGCGGTTCACTTTCTTAAATTTATTTCGTTTTATTATCATTTTGCAATTTCAATTCGAATCTCGAGTATTCCGAAGAAAGAAAGAGAGAGAAAGAGAGAGAGAGAGAGAGAGAGAGAGAGAGAGAGAGAGAGAGAGAGAGAGAGAGAGGAACGCCGAGCCATTCTCTGAAATGGCAACAATTTGTTCAGAAACAAATTCAATTTAACTGTGTCCCCTGATATCGCCGTTTGAATTAATTACGTATAATCAATCACCGAATAATCGAGAAAGTGCGAGGGATAAAAGGAGAAAGTATTATCGGGGAGATATTAGTTTTCACTTAATGAAATGCATAAAATATTATCCATTGTCAGTATTGTTTTACAGTTTTTCTTTCTTGTTTTTTATCGTTATGAAAAATCATATTTCGTCTTTCGGAAGGTGAGGGAGAGAAGAAAAAAAAAAAAAACAGCCGAAAGAACACAACGCTAGCGTCATACAATAGGTTTATGTTTTGTAAGATTCAATATTATTATTATTACGACTATTATTATTGTTGTTACGTAATCTTAAACATTTTTTCCTCATCACTTTGTAATTACAAATATTCATTGACAAGAGTACGTATACCTATATATGTGTTTATATATTCATGTATATGTATCTATATATGATATTCCAAAAATATGACATCTCTCTCAGTCTCCGGTATGTATTATGATCTGCCTGGTTCTTCATCAAAACACCACCTCAGTTATACATATTTATACTATCGGATATTACGATATTGTTTCATTTAATTTTTTCGTCACCTTTCTTCGATCGCTGCTATTATTATTAATATTATAATATGCTTTTTAATAAACTTCTTTCTTTTTTTTTTAGTTCCGTGCAATTTAATTGCTATTATAGCTTAAACTATATGCCGATTACATAACTAGGCTATTATAATTCAACATCATTTAATATAAAAGTCAGTTCATATACATTAACGATAGAAATTTTGAATTTTATTGAGAGGAGAAGAGAAAAGGAGCTGAGGAAAGAAAAAAAAAAAAAAAAAAAAAAAAAAACAACGTGAGAAAAGAAGAGCAATGAGAAAAAAAGAAGCGCAATAGAAAAGAATAAACAATATTAGTTATTTATTGGCAAAAAATATCGTTCAATTCAATATTTATTTAGGTATATATTTATATCGTGCAATTTCGTCATTTCGAGCTTAAAATACTCTTTTTATCATACTCGTATAATCCGTAGAGAAGGGAAGAGACAAGAAAGAAATACATGCTCTTTACAGGTATTCTCGTTCTTTTACAAATTTTATAAAACGCGTGACAAACGTATTTCTAAAACAGACGAACCACAAAAAAATCAATAATTTTAGTTTCGTAATTTCGCTTTTCCTTTTTCATTCTCATTCGCATACATCAGCTATATAGGCATAACTATTACAATTCGTAGTCATCAACAAACATAATACGATAATTTATCTACTTAGTATAATTTTTTAATAATTGATCAGTCGCGTTACGGGATCATACACGATTAACATAAAGAGTCTATCAATCCTCTCGAGGAATGGTGCGCAGTAAGGGGCGTCGGGGGTGGGGGCAAGAAAAGAAATATGTATATATTTTGTTTGGTTTTGTTTGAAAGGCATCACGGTGAATGGAAGGCGCTTCTTTATTTTTCTATCTAGTAAGTATTCCTGTTTTTTTTTTTGTTCATCTTTTTTCAATTATTATCATATTATATCATTATTATTATTCGTTCACTCAGCTGAGATATAATATAGGAGGTACCCGACATACATATAACTCGTGCGGATTACAAAAGTTCCATTTCTCCGTATCGTCGGGCAATCTACGACTCTGCGTTATCAATCAGTATCAGTATACCTACATACCTATATCGATCATATACTATTGATATTATAGATAATATAACGAATTATTATAAATCTCGTATAATATAGTTTCAGAATGATAACAATACATAGTAACAGAATCTATATATATATATAACAAGGTATATATAGTATATACATACGATTAGGATACATATATAAACGATTTTTAAGAGCTATAATTATTTCATCAACCCATCAAAAATATCGCGTGCTCAGATTTTCTGTATTTTGTATTTCACAAATTTATTCATTTATCCATTATACTCATTTATTTTCGTTTCATTACATTCTTTTCCAAATCCTGCGGGGATTAGGTATATCGATTGAAAAGGGCCGATTAGCTGAATAGTTTTCACATCGAACTAGATAAAACAGAAAAAAAGCAAAAG
This sequence comes from Phymatocera aterrima, assembly GCA_963170745.1. Classification (NCBI taxonomy): domain Eukaryota; kingdom Metazoa; phylum Arthropoda; class Insecta; order Hymenoptera; family Tenthredinidae; genus Phymatocera; species Phymatocera aterrima. The sequence goes on from OY720670.1 coordinate 4,068,825, forward strand.
AAAAACAAAGAAAAGTGAAACAATTGTTTTTAAATTAAAACGAGATCGCAGGACGAATTTTAAGTACGGTGGGAAAAGAATTTTCTTTACGCGAGAAAGAAAAACAATTGATGAAACCGTGAAACACGATCGTTATCGCATTATGAAGAAGAAAAAAAAGGGCAGTCAACCAATAACTTGAATACGAATCATCAGAAAGCTTTCGGAGCGATGAAAAAATTAGATTAAAAAGAAAGAACATAAATAATGGCTATCATCGAGTTCAATTAATTTTATTTTTCACAATTTTCAATTCGATAACTTTCTCTTTCTCTTTCGATAAATATAATAAAAACGGAATCGATATAAGTCTATGGAATGAGATGGAATATATAGTATAGGTAATAATAGTAGGTGTATATTTGAGTAAAAATTGTATATTATAGGTATATGGAAGCGGTTGGAAGGCAAGACAAACGTGGTTTGGTCAATCACTATCTTATCAAGTTATGTATTTGTATCGGTACTAATAACTTGTTACTAATCATCATCGCCACCTTACGTCTCTAATACGTAACAGATAGTACTCTAGAGTCTTGGTCTATGTAGTACCAACTGAATATCCTCTGAGATTTTCTTTCGATGGATTTTCAATAATTTTTCCGTAGGTGTTGTTAGGTGATTTCAAAGTAGAAAAACTCTCATTCCTTTTTCAACAGCTTTTCTGTGGCATGAACAGAACAGATCGAGCCACGAATTAGTCGAGTCCGAACTAAAAGAATAAAAATTTCCTCGAAGATGTATGTCCGCGCGCCGGACAAAACATTTTGAAAAATGAATGAAAATTTATTTCAAAATTACCCAACGACGCGCCAAATATAAAAAAAAAAATTAATAAATAAAAAAAAAATAATAATTTAATCCAATCGTATGAAAATTGAAGATTACAAATCAAACTGCAAGTCTTTTATATACCTAGCCATGTATAGGTATATAGAAATGTGTAATTAAAAGCTCGTTTTGGTCCCAAGTATAAGGTATATATACCTATATACCATAGTAGTAAGTAAATAAGTAAGTAGATCATACTTAGTTAGCGCATTACTGTACACATCGGTGATATGCGCTATTTACGTCGTTTTTTTTTTTTTTTTTTTTGTATATAATACATAAAACAATAATATTATCAATAATTAAAGTGAACAAGAGAACGAAAAAAAAAACCAACGAACAAACAAATAATAATGATAATATCGGTAAAAGTTTTAGAGCCAGTGTTAGATTTCGTGGCTGGATATCTCTCTCTCTCTCTCTATTTATCTCTCGTAAATTCTACTCTAAATCGAAATACCTATCATTATATTCTTGTAGGATATTTTTCTATAGGTATAATATTTATATATATATATATATATATTTATAAACAAAGATATATAAATATATGTATATATATTATTTAAAAATTAGATAATTAATTACTATCCAAGATAATAAGATTGTTTCAGACAAACTTCGCAATTCTCGATACGTTTGTTTACTTTTTTCTTTACATTTTACGTTTGTTTGTTCGTGTTTATTTTTTGTCTTCCTTTCGCAAAGAAACAATAAAATATTAATTATCGATTATCTAATTTGATTAGCGAAGCTAACCGTTAAAAATTTCTAATTTCTTTCTAATTTATTACATTATTTTATTTTATTTTGTATTCATTTCATTCTGTTTCCCCGATTACGAATTGTCAATTATCTCTCGCAACTTTCTTCTTATTTACCAATTTCTAAGGTATAAACATTCCGCTTCAAATTTTTCGATTTCGATAAACTTCTGCGGTATTTTTTATTTCCGTGGTTTCCTTCTGGTTTTTTCTTATTCTATCAGAAATTTGCTTATATAGACGATGGAGAAAAAAAAAACGGGAAAGGAAAATAGAGAAAAATCTGTATATTGGATAAAAATAATCTATCGACGCGCAATAATCTATATCTGCGCCGGTTCGACGTAGTTGGCCGGAAGCATACCGTGGCGACCCGTACGCTGGACTAATCCAGTCATCCATCCCTCGTCGATCGCCGTACAATTTATAATCAGATCGCCATCGCAGAAGCTGACTTCGTCCGAATCTTGCGCCTCGTAATCGTACATAGCTCGGTACACGCGCTGGAATTGGGAATTCGAAGGGAGGATAACGTTAATGAAAAGAAGAAGAAGAAGAGAAAAGTGGAGAGAAGAAAATATATAAATAAATGAATAATAATTATATCAATATAATAATCGTTCAAGACAGAGAAAGAAACCAGTCAATGGAGTTTCTATCGATGTCGAATTATCAAATCATTTGAAATGATTAAATTGTAATTATATTATACTATTATTGATCGGTTCGACACTCACTCCGCTACTGTTGACCGTCGCTGGCGGTGGCAGCTGCATTTGCGGTACATGATTGTTGTTCGATCCCGGTGTTAAAGATCCGTAATATTCATTAACAGGATCTATATCGGCTACGGAACCGATTTTGCGAGTCGGCGGATTCGTGACTAAGAATTCAAATAGAAAATAAATGAGATGAAATATTGAAAAGTTTACAATACACATACGTATATCCCAGCGAATATACCTGGATGTTGAGTATTACGTGCGATTGAAAAACACTTTTACGCAATAAAGAAAATTAAATCTAAAGATTTGTTTTTTTCTATTGTTTTTTTTACGACTGAAATCTCAAGCTTCAATAGCTGTAGTGTAGCTTTCAAGTTTCAGTATACGAATCAATGAATCCGTAAATAGATAATCAGGAATTGAGAATGAAGCGAGACAGAATTATCACCTGCGCCCTTATCGCTGGTGTATATAACAGTGGTCGCAGCTTGCCGAGCCGAATACGGGCTCGGAGTGGCCTCGTTTAATGGATCGTAATCGGCGATTCTTCCTGGGGGTCTGTGGACCGGAGAACTTGAAGACGGCGGAGGTACGGTATTTGCATTCAACGATACTTGAGGTGGCGGAACCTCGTCGTAATCGACCACGTATTCTGCAAAATAGAAAAAGGTTGAGAAAATGTTGAGAGGAGTAAAAAAAGTGAACAAAAGTAAGAAAACTAAAACGAAAAAACTTGAATCGACAGAGAAATCGAAGGAGAAATGAAAAAATGAAAAGTAAACCAAGGAAATTATATTTCTCACCGATATGTTGCTCGCCGTTTTCCCCCGTTGTGATGTTCCTCTTCTGTTCCATTATAGCCTTTTTCTGTAATTCACCATGATATGCGACGTTCGATATTATTTTACTATTTTGCTTGATCCTCAGTGTTTCCGGATCGTCGGCGACCTGGGTAAATTTACCCTTAGCCTTTTCAAACTCTGCGTGATACTTCACGTTGCTTTGTATCTTCGTATTTTCAGCTATACGTTTCAATTCCGGTGTCTCTGCCATCGTAGTAGCCTTCGCCTTCGGTATGTGGCTGTAAGCAACGCATGCAACAACATCATCCTCATTACACAGTAAGTACAACATTCGTACCCCGATATTCCTCATCGATTACTACACAAAATAGTACACAAAAAAAAAAAATTTATTTCAACAAACGAATCGTTATCGTTATATGCATATAGGATAATTTCTCTCCACGTGCCTCTGCGCTACATCTATACTCTGTTCTATCACGTGTCTGTGTGTATGCCTATACATACACAGGTTATACATATAATATACCTACACGCATCAAATTCATCGCCGCTGTGCACTCGTATGCGTATTCCACTTTCGTTTATAATGTATTGTGCGTTAGTTATGCAGTTGAGTGTAGAAGGGTTCTGCACTCAACGGTTATGCTGGCGTTAACACACGTTACGCGGTCGTGGGAAATTATTTCTAACAATACCAACAATGTTATTATCATACAAATGCTCGACTTTTATCTAATGCCCGTATACAATATAGGTATAATAGTATAATGGTTAGCGAGGAGGTACTAAATTTACCGGTTACCAGATGAAAATAGTATCGTCGTATTACGATTCGATTTCCCACCGTATATATCTATACATAGTACCTATGTGTATACGGTATAGTATAGGTAGCATAGGTATACAGTATACGGAACATACATAAACGACAATTAGACACAGTATAAATTATAACTGTACAGGTGCCTACGCATGAAAATATATCGTATCTATAGAAGCAATATTTACGACCATAGCCGTATAGTTGTTATTGTTTTTTATCCGCAATAATATTATACATACGTACGTACCATACACACACACACCTATACGTGCATGTATTTACGTACGCATGCGTGCGCGGTGGAGGAGGAACAGCTGGATCTAATATTTGACGTATGTAATAAGAGGGCATGACGTCACCGCGCGACGATTACTCTTTTTGGAGTTGCCGCCCGTTTCCACATACTATACCAGATACAGATGCGCTCATTCTTATGTCTCAATGAATGGAGTGGCTTGAATCGAGCTATATCACACAGGGCTGTACAGGGTGATTCAGGTCGAACGGGACACAGTTCGTGGATAGATTCTTTGTTGAATCCTGAAGGGAAAGCAGTCCTGTGTGAAGAATTCGCGTGACCTTTGGTTTTCGAGTTACATCAGATCCAGGTTGACCTATCGCAGAGCTTGAACGCGAGCGAGACACGGCAGGCTCGTGATTTCCGAGTGAACGCGGTCTTTGCGCACTCGCATATATATATATATCAGCCTTGCGATTGGCTCACCTCGAATATTCTCCGACTCGCCAACTATCGGCCGAAGGAATTTTTCGCCAAGGACTTTTCCTTTCCGAATTTCTCCAAGAATCTATAAGCGCATAATTTGTCGCGCTCGATATGAATCCCCCTGTACACGAAGCGCAACTCAGTTAACTCATAGATACTTTGTGTATAATGTAGTATACCTAATATAATGAGACACGAGTCGAGGAGAAGAGAAGAGAAGAGAAGAGAATAGGAGAGAAGAGAAGAGAATAGGAGAGAACCGGAAGTTGACAATTGGTGTCTCAACGGACATATCGCAGCTATTATATATATAGGTCGCTTGGTAGAAGGAAAAAGAAAAGGAATCAAAATATCGATAGAGAAGAAGAAAACGAAGAAGAAGAAGAAGAAAAACAGGCGAGTAGAGAGTTTTCCAACGTTAATATACGAAGATGGTGAAAAGAAATTCTGCATATCTATCTCTGTGGTGATAACAAACCGAAATTGAATATTTTCAAAACCTATACACACGTACAACGGTATATATATACTCTACCCGCAACTATCCGGGATGCCATACGAAATACGTTCATAAATTTTTTTCCTCTAATGGGATCCCATAACGTACGTATATATATACATCATACGCACGTAGTAGAAGTGTCATCATATCGCGTGATTAATGGAAGAAGGGCGTAAGCGAAGTGAGAAGTGCGATTCCAATGGCAAAAGGGCGTATAAAAATGTTTGTTTGCCAAACGAAAGGAAAGCCGGTGTTTTTTTTCTCGAGTCAAAAATACCGAGGTAAAATGGCGTAAGCGCCGTGTACACGCGCTTTTCGCCTTATTCGGCATGATTTTCGACATAAGTGAACGCCCAAAGGGCGTATATCCGGGAAATGATTCTTTTATTTATTTTTTTTATCGCAAATGCTCGGCAAACTTTTGAAACGCAAGGATTCATCGATATTTGAAATTGGTGTGAAAATTTTTGGAATTAAATGAAAATATTGTCGAAACTGTCGGTACATCAGGGTTGGCGGTCGTGTCCGGAAAAATGTTCTTTTTCTTTACATCGAATCCTTTAGACACTTCCGAATCGCAAAGATTCGTCGATATCGTAACGAATCAACCGTAAACGTGTCGCTCACGCCCTGTTTTCCCATTAGCCACGCGATATAATGAATATACGTAAACGGGAAAACGAATATAATGACAATAACAGTACGAGCCGTAAGAATTATCATTGTAACAATAGCTCTGAAGGCTCTGCGGTGTGAAACGCTTCTTGCACATATATTGCGCTAGTATATATACACATCCCTATGTATTATAAGATACAACAATTATACCCGTACAATAATGCATTATGTAATATTATAACTCTCGCCGTGACCTAGTCTCGGGACAGCTTGAAAAGTCAGAATGAGATTATTGCATTGCCATACCTCCTGTACGTATACGTACGTACCTATGTACACAATACATATATGTATGCCATACTTACAATATAGGTATGTACACGTATGCCTACATACGTAAAAACATACGTGTATATATTTATGTACATAATATATGTACAATGTTCTTACTCTTACGGCAATTAGAATCAGGGTGAAATAACGACATGTCTATGTTTTTCTCTGTGTAATAAGATTTTCATTTGTTGCAAAGATTAACACGTTATCCTATATTATCGAATTAACTTAAATGTGAAAAAAACGAAACGACATTATACGCCAATTGTTCACAGTGCCCTTTCTCTAATCACAAATGATTCACAATGATTGGTAATTAATAATTAACTATTATCCTACATTCGTGCGATGCTACACTCATTTCGCAGGTTTTCTCTCTCGCACGTAGTACAGTCACTCACCTGCCTTACCCACGCGACTCGAGTCCCGCGGAGTAATTCGTATATGAACGATTTATGCATGCATGTATGTATGTATGTACGTAGTTTACATATGCATGATTGAACGTGATCTCGTTTTTTTTTTTTTTTGTCGTCATTTATCGCGATATCCGTATAGGGTCTAAGCACGTGTGTTATACGCGTGTGCAGTATAGTTGTAACTATATTTGCCAGGCATTGAAATGAAAGTAGAAATTATTGTGGGGAGCGTATCACAGAGAAGCGTTAAAACTTTTGGGACGCTGCCCCCTCGGCACTCCCCGATCGAAGGTGTATAGAAATTATAGATTCGCTTTGATATTCGTCCGCGTAACGCAAAATCAACATTGACGTACAGTTAATTTTTACCATGGATACGGGACGTTTTCGCGGTCGCATTTTACAACTATATAGAACTACAACTAAGCCTATAACTAAGTAGACGAACACAGTCAAGTTACGCACCGAGCTGGCCTATAGAACGATTAAAACGGATCGGACGAGACAATTGAATCCTGTAGTCACCGTCATCGTCGTCATCTTCGCGTGGTATCACGTATATGTATATATATATATGTAGTATACGTATAAGAAGGCTAATTAATTCATTGACGTGAGTAAAACTGAAACGTATTATAATTCGTATACAGGGACTCCGTTCGTTCTTGTTTCTTTTTTTTCTTCGTCTTTACAATTTTTCTCGTCTTTTCCTTCTTCCTTGTTATCACAGACGAACGATAATCGTCAGAGAGAAAGAGAGAGAGAGAGAGAGAGAGAGAGAGAGTGAAAGAGAGGAAGAATCAAACAAATAGAATAAATGTATGATAAAATAAACTGATCCGATCCGATAACTGCATGTGTTCTTTGTTTTTTTTTGCCTTTTGCTTTTTCCGTTTTTCTGTTATCCCAATGATAAAAAGGTTACGTACAGACAGAGGTATAATCGTTATAGTATATATATATATATATATATATATAGGTTTTATATCATTATATATGCTAATATGCACACTTACGCCTCGCAATATGGCTGCTTGTTGAAGCCCTTGTATGTTCGCATGTTCAGGGTCATACCGCATCCCTGACATTTGAAACACTGTTTGTGCCATGTCTGAAAAACATATAAAAACAAAAGAAAAGAAAAGATGTAAAAAAAGAAACCAAAGAAATCAAAAGAAAATCGATAAATCAAAATCAAATAATATTACAATAATAATAATAATAATAATAATAATAATAGTGATAATAATGATAAATCGTTATGAATGAAGAGGCAATTTTCGATATCTCGTGAAAAGAAAGAAGAGAACAGAAAATTAGAAATCTTAAAAAGATGGTACATACATACGTATGCAAGCGACGTATAGCGTACGTATACAGGGTGAGGCATTCTGCAGGTTGAGACAACGGTATATTCGAAGAAACGACGTATTTTGGTAAAAAAAAGAAATGGATAGAAGATAAAACTGTTACGGACGAGAGTACGGTTGAATGATAATAAACCCGTGATATCGGCTGCCGTGTGCAAGCGCGATTCAGGTAGCGGATGATGCGAGGTATATAAGTACATATACCTATGAACGGGAAGGTCGAAACTTCGGTTTTTCAAATGGAACGACATAGTTTTTGAGGGGGGGGGGGGGGGGGGGGGGGGACATCGATCGATATGATTGTCGAAGAAAATATTTTGTTCGGTATACGAGTCGTTCGAGATTTTTGGAAACGCTGCTAAACCGGCCACCCAAGGGTGTCCAGTTTGATATCAATACGATGTATATTCCATAAGGAATACAGGTTTTCCACACATAATTACCGTTCTTCACGATCAACCACCGCCGGTACACGATAAGTATAGATTTCTAGCAATGGGCGAAAAACTATAACTCTGCACGTTCTCAACACACAGCAATTAATATCCGTAAACTTGAGCCTCGAAAACGCTCGAGTTGGTGCAATGGCTACAGCGCAAATCTTCCGATCAGTTACTATAACGCGGAGGCTTCCAATTTTAAAGCAATTGATAACAGTAGTGAAGAGAATTCCCTGATTTTCGATGATTCTTCCGCAGCCGGTACGATAACATCGAATCCCTTGTGATTCCCGCATGTTTCCAGAATTTCGACGAGCCTGCGGGACACCCCCGCCACTTGGGATCTTGGAAGTCCACGATCGATATATATCTCCTCGCGATTATCAAGTTCAAGTTCACTATACGTGTATATTCGCGTAATTTTGTAACGTGTAAAATCGGACGAATCTATCGGATCCCGGAATAAAAAGTGCATCATTCCGTCTGGGTAACGGAAGTCGACCTTCGTATTATATCAGGGCTTTCACCTGCGAGGAAGTCAATAGAATCGGCGAATCCCCCCCCCCCCCCCCCCCCCGCGGAATCCAAACACTTTTGACCCGAAAGCTTGTAAAATTGTTCCTGCTTTGTTTTCGAAATATACGGATGCGTGAGTTTGAATGCCCCACCCTATATGCATAGTATAGAAAAAAAGAAGAAAGGATGATAAAAGATAATATATGTTACATATATGTACGAGTACCTAATAAGAAAGCTAGAAATCCTGATTCCCGCTGTTATCATTCTATAGGTATATAAAACCATATACACTATATATATACAGTAGATGAGAGAATATAGGGGAAATATCACGGCGGTTCGCGCCGCAGCATAGACCGCAGCAGGATCCTTTCTTCTCACCGAGCGGAAAATCGTACAGAAGTATACGATAAAGTGTATTGCGTTGTTTCTGCGCTCTAGGCCGATGCTCGTTGGAGAAAAGAGAAATGTTTCTTTCGTTTGAAATTGAAAACCGAGTAAACGAATATATATATATATATATATATATATTATACGGCATACCGTGCGCAATATTCTTTATTTCATTTCGTTTCATTCGGTTCGTTTTGTTCAATTTCTCGCATTACTTCCGGATCTTAGCAAAAGTATATTTATTTGCGTGACTGGTTAAAAGAATGATAGAGAGAGGAAAGTTGGTTTAATTATATTGACAAATTCGTTGCGCCTCGCGGTTCTGTGCGCGGTTTATCAAGAAATTTCACGAGCAGGATTATGCGAGTGGTACATAGTTTTTTTTTTTTTTTTTTCTTTTTGCTCCTCGTTTTTCTTCCTATTTATTCATTTATTTTTTTTTGTTCATTTCATTCTTCTTTTTGCGCGGTGAAATAAATATATCTATAGCGCACCGCGATATCCGCCTTCTGTTCGGGCTCGCTCGCAATTCGCATGCTCGCTTGTTGCCGCACGGCACCAGCGACCGTCGATTAGTCATCATCGTCATTCCCTTGCGATTTTCATCAGAAATTACTCCGCTCAACTTCCGTTATTGCACGTATCTCTTTACTGTACTGTCATGCTCCACATGCGTATACTTATGTATATTCAAAGCAGAGTGTATGTAGTTATATTCGTATATATAGGTACGCGGTTGGGATTTTTTTTTTGTTTTTGTTTTTTTTTTCATTCATTTTCATAAAACGAGAACGATCATCGGTAATGTATATACATATTATGACGAACCGATAATCGAAGAGGGAAAAAGATCCGGTGAAAATTGACGATATACGTATGCATGTGTGTATATATATATATGTATATATATATTGTCACGGTAAGACGATATTATACGTATTAGGTATATCCATGTAATTTTGTCCCGCGGTTTTTATGTCGTGGCGCGGAAATCGCGAGCGTTTCATATCTTTCTAAAGATTAGGGTTACTATGGCGAAGGATAGAGAGAAATTATGAGGGAAATATTATACAGAGGAGAGACAAAAGAGAGAGAAAGAGAGAGAGAACGTTTACTAATTAACGATGTAAAAAAATATGTAGTTTCTTTATCAAATCATACGACTGCACAGTCATATGGTGTGTGTGTGCGTGTGTGTGCGTAATACGTAATAATTTGTTGAATACGGTGAATAACAAATGAGTCTGCTGAGCGTTAGTAATATACCTATGTATATATATATATAGATTTTTCTCTCCCATCTTTATCAATCTCGCGGGGATTTCTATTTTTATTTATGATTTAGTATATATATATATATATATATATATATATATATATATATATATATATATATAACGTATATACATATATTTTTGTTCATATATTTGATAAAATAAATATATAAGTGTATAGTATATGTAGGTATGCAATCAAAAACGAAAGGAAAGAGGACTTCCGATAATAGCTGACATGACCCGCGGTTGCGGGAGTATTATTATTATTATTATTATTATTATTATTATTATTATTATTGTTGCTGTTTTTTTTTCATCTACATACTATAATGATTACATTGGTGAAATTTTGATCGGCGGGCGCGGGAGTAGATACAAGATAGCACACGGCGGTATAGGTACATATATACATACACATTCTATCCGCAGTACTAAAACGTCTGCATACGTCTAACTTAGATACGTAACACCGATTCTGACACCGAACTGTGACAAACTACGATTCTAGATCGACGCGATTTTTACCTAGATAGCATGGATAATATGTAAGTAACTTCGCGCGAGAGGTGGGCGAAGTCGCCTGGAAGAAAATAATATCCGATAGACGAAAAATGACGGGGGGGGGGGGGGGGGGAGAAAACTGGGGAATAAGATTTCTTTCAAAAGACGTAATTTTCAATCCCGGTGATAATAGTAAGAGGATAATAATGATCATGAAATATTAATTTCCCAACTGCATGCACGCGCACCGGATACCTTTCAGCTCTCTGACTTGAAACGGATCGTATTACTCTTCTGTAATATATAGGTATGTATATATATATATATATCTTTCTCTGTAGTATTCGTACGCGTCATACATCATACGTCCGCATATCGTTATCCTAGCTAACAATTGTGTAAGAACGAGAAAAGAAGAGAGAAAGAAAGAGAGAGGGAGAAAGGCCGAACAGGCGGTTTTCGTAGATTGGAATTTTTTGGCAAATGATCAAGATCAATCAGAGATGGATTATCAACTGATGGGAAGCCGGCATTGATCATTACGTGAACATCACTGGCAACACACATTTTATTCCAATTCAACTATAGACCGTATATTGTAACGTGATTTCTAAAGGATTCCTGAAGCGTGCGTGGGAATTGCATCCCGCGGTCTATGAACTGGAGTTTGAAAATTCCAAGCAATCGTATCACAAACATCGAAGAAAAATGAATAAAGGGGACGGGGGAGGAGAGAGAGAGAGAGAGAGAGAGAGAGAGAATAGAGATGATAATCGAATCGCATCACCGCGTGAATGAAAAAGAAGAAGTACTTTCATCTGTGTTAGCTGTTCTTTTTTTTTCATCAATTTGGTTATCAGATGATTATTATTTTCAGATGATATGCTATGTGAGACGTTGTTAGTTGATAGCGATTTGGCAGTTCAATGAAATGGGACGAGAGAGAGCGAGAGAGAGAGAGAGAGTAAAAGAGGTTGAAACGGTATAAATAATGAATAGCCATGAAATAAAGAAACGGAGACTAAACTTACCTTGTCTAGACATTTCAGCTCCTCTACAGGATACACTGTTTTCTCACAACGAGCGCAGTTCTTGCTCATTTTAGTGATATTATTTATCGTCCTTATAACTTGTTCGAATAGTTGAGGAATCGACGCACTAACAACACATTTAACTATAATAACTACGATACGAGAGTGCTGGGTATGTAAAAGTATAAAATAACGATGAAGGGTACTTGTTCGTACTCGGCGAGGGAAGGGGGGAGGGGGGGGGGGGGGGCGCGACTTTATAATGTATTGTAATAATTGAAGAATGGTTAATAAAAACGTCGAGCGCGAGTATAACGAAATAAAATACGAAGGATTCAATTCGTTATTTTATTATGTTTAATATTATTGTTATTACGATGTATTAAAGAAACCGCAGACACGTCTGTCACCGTTGAAAACTGGAGGAGTAGCGCCACCCTGCGCAGCCAACTTCACGACGTCAACGACACAAGCTGCTCTCTGACAACGGCGAGGATAGTACAAAAAAAAAAAACGCTACGGTTCTGCTTTTCGCATCCAACTACTACCGAATGACAGCAATGGCGGACGAGAGCGGCGGAGTCATTGGTCAAAATAGCATCAGATTATTGCAGTGAAGTACGAATTTCATCGAGTCAAACTATAGAATTACTTTCATTGAATTTTGGCTTAGAGTGGTCAGACACTTCTTTGATCTCTTTATTCAAAAACCTTGGGAGATACGAATTCGGAAAATATCGAAACTTGAGAAATAAAACTAACGGAGAAATTTGTTTAACAACGAACCACTCCGAACGAAGACCATCGACTAAATATGAGGTAGACTGGAAAAGGTCGCGGCAGATCATCTCTGGTCGCGGACACCGTCGCTCATTGTTCGACCAATGAGAATGCTTTTCGTGAAGATTAGTTCGATGGAAAATCATCGCGATGGCGCTAGTGGTCGATTGGAAAAGTGGCGGCGACTGGTGATCGATACCCGAAGTCGTAGTCCGCAAAATTCACTTTTTTCTAATTTCAAAATGATTTCAGCAGTTTAGTACAATTGATAATTCGATTTACTTCAGTGGGTGAATTCTTGAGCGATGAAAAGGAATGGAAGAATATTATAAGCACAAGGATTCGCGCATTGCTGATACGGTATTTTATTTAAATGATAATAAAACTAACAATATAGATAATGGTGAAAGAGTTCTGCAAATCTAGAACACCATCTACTGTTTGATATTTGCGTACAGTCTAGGAGCCGCTGTACTTCCAATTCCTAACTTAACATCGACCGTCGGAGTTTCTCCCTCTTCGGCAATTTTATAATAACAATGCATAGTATCTGAGTACGAGACATGTAGTTTGAGATCCTCGGGGATCGGGATATTCTTGGCTTTCATATCTCTGGTAAATATCATTTTGTACAATGGGGGAAAATCCATAGTTCGCGGTAAAATCCGCTTTGTTCTTTCCTTCTCGATATTGCAATAGGCGGCCTCTTCTTCTTTAGGTATCAATTTATAATCCGCTTTGTAAGACGCAGACATGATTACAGCGGGTTTCTCATATTTCACTCCTCTGAACGTTCTCTCTGCCCAGACTCTCACTTTTCTTGGATCCTGGATAACGATTTTTTGATTTAATCTCAATGCAATTCAAGCGATGCTTTCAGGTTAGAGTTAGGCTACTCACTTCGTTCGGCATTGCTTCAACCTTCACAATTTTTAGATACGAAGGTTCCGGGTATCTTTCGAACATTTGTCTAGCAACGATACGTCCTACACCTCCGTTCTTCAAATTACCAACTATTTCCCACAGCGTTTTACCCTTGAAATCAGTCGTTCGACCGACGTACTTTATCGGCATTTTTAACTATTATTCAACAACTTTGTCTAAATTTGTAATGAATCTAACCAAGAACGTTAAACACCAGAGATAATGATCGGGAAAATGATTTTCCTCGACAGTATACACATGAATTCTCCGAAATAAACTCGAATCTTAACTTCAGTTTTAACCATTTACTATCCCGAAGTTTATAGGTTATGGTGACTTTTGATTTCCGTTCACTGGCGCCGTCTTATGGATAGTTTTAGAATTTCTCATCGAATTGAAAAATAGCAGTAGTTTCCACAATTCTTAGACGTCTTTTGACTAAAAATGATTTTTAGGACAATCGAGGGATAAAACTGTCACTAAAAAAACTTTTCACACAATCTTTATATATATAATAATAATCACTGCTCGTTTGTGAGTAACATCAATCACTGGCCGAAATTCAGGGTCGTAGGAGTTCAAGAAAGTGTACAATTAATACGGTCTGTATTTCGCTATAATATACATTATAATATATGATATACCTAAAATGATCAAGCACTACGATTCTTCGCTGTATGTGATGGTGGGCGCTGTAAAGTCGTGGACATCGTCGCTAAATAAATTGTCGGGTAGTGGTTCTTCCTCTGAAATTGATGGCAAATAAGTTGGAAAGTACGGAGGACTTTTCAGTTTTTTTAGAGGTAAAATTGTGTCGTAAATAAAACAGGAAGCACCGGTTTCACCGGGAATCGCCACACCGTGGATCCACAATACGTTATATTTCGTATTGACTCGAAGGATCTGAAAAAGCAAGCGAGGATTAGGATCTGAATGATTTACCTCTAAGACCCACCGTTGGAATCTTTGAATCTCACCTTTGCTCCTCTGTGAATTCTCATACGATTACCCATGTGCCCCGGCATCTTTTTGCCTGGCCATACACGCCCCTTTTCACCTCCTCCGCCAATATTTCCGGGCCTTCGATGAGTCTTCGTGGTTCCGTGAGAGGCTGGGCCTCCCTTGAAACCCCAGCGTTTGCATACGCCTTGGAAACCTCGATCAATTCTGTAGAAAAATACATTCGCTCTATGATCCTCTGTTCAAATTATACTTTGTGCAGTAACTGACGATCGGTTTCCATCATCAGGGTTTCGGGATGAATCGAAGATGGACGGGAACTATACTCACGTCTTTGCTCTGATATCAACAATGTCCCCGGCTTTGAAATGAGCGGCAAGAAGCGGAGTCCCGGGTTGTAGGGCGGCGTCCGCGGACACTGTAAACCTGGTGAGTACACGTTTAGGCATAACGCCACTGTGTGTAAATAACCCGCAATATTCTTTGGTGAACTGGAAGACGAAAAAGAAAGAAAAGTCAATGAATCATGTATTCCTCAGGAGTCTCAGATTCATTTTATTTTAATCAAAGTCTAGAGGAGTGCAGGGTCTTACTTTCTGCGGATCGCAGCTTTCAGCTCCGACAACTAAACACCCGTATTTGCTTTTCGGATTTACTTGATTCCGCTGCCTAAGCTTATGCAGTAACGGTTTGTACTCTTCCGCAGGGATATATTTTATAACATGGTTATCCAGGACCTGGAAAATGTAGGATAGGAACAGTCGAATAACCCGAATCGCTCGATCGCAGAGTGAGAGAATTAGACTTGAGAAACATTTCTCACCTGTAGGAGAGTCGTGTATACTTTAGTTCCATTTTTTAGCCACATGGGACAGACTCCAATTTTTTTAGCTATGACGCCGGTGCGTCTGGACCTCTGTGTCCATTCTTGTTGGGGTTCTATGGGTTCAACTTTAAGAGGAGAAACATGCGTAGTTCGCACGCCGAGCATGAGATCGGGTCGACCGTAACGAGACTCGACGACTTCTCTGACAAATTGCGCGTTCTCTGCTGTTATGTTCTGGTTATATTTCTGCGGAAAGATATAAAATTAGTACAGAGGATGTGTCACAAATGGCAACTGGAATCGACGAGTTTTATTCAATTTCGGGGTATAACACTCACGACACGTGTTTGTTTCGGCAGCCAAATCGGTTGACGTTTTCTCGGTGGTGGGTTTAGGTATTTTTTACCACGTAGCGGTATTGTTATAGCTTCGAAACTGCGGAGAAATTAATGAGGTATTTTACGAATGTAATCTGACCTCGGAGTACATAACCTATGAATTTTCATTCTGCGGCTTCTTACCTAGGTTGGAGAAATTTGTAACCAGTTTGTATACCGGCGTAGGATTTCAACAATCCGGCCATTTTCATTCAAGTTTTATGAGTTATGGATTATTTTTATGAAGTACTTATTAACCGGACAGATTATTGTTTAATTCATTAGTATAGTGTCGTATAAATAATAATCTTCGCACCGTGCCACATTCTCCGCCATTCTCTCTATTTCTATTTTTCGAGTTTGAATTTCGAGTACGATTTCGAGAGAACGAGAACGGCGACGAGAATCGATATCAGAGCGGATTGCCGAGCGCCTAATGTACCGCAACCGGAAATTCAGACGTGTGAAGCAGGTTGCCCAGCACAAACGATGCTATCACAGATTACGTTTGGAGATTTCACGTACATACTATGTCGATGCAGATTCATCGGCGAATTTAGAAATGAGCAGTTCATTGCTGGGGAATAAATTTCGATGAAATTTCGGCTACGGCAACGCGCTTCTCTAGTCGCGATTTGCGAAAGATCAATTTAAATCGTTACTTCTTCCGAATATGGAAGGCATTTTCTGGATGCTACCAAACAATATACTTATAACAATAATTTTATCCGTCTTCCTTTGCCTCTATTTAATTCTATCTTCTGTATGGTATAATTGAAAATATACAAATCTTCAAAGTTTTCTTATCAGCTATCGAATCTCGCGAAGAAATGAATAGAGAGGAAAGGAAATAGAATGATGAGATAAGATGAAGACGAAAACTCGTTATCGACAAAATCTATAAACTCTGTCTGCTCTCTCTCTTGGTTCGCAGTATACTATAATTGGGTTTTAGAATATAGTCATTTTCATCGAATTGAACCTGATCTTCTTTCTACGTGACAATATTGTAAAAGTATGTGGCAGTCATGACACTGATATATTTGCCTGTATTCATATCCATAATACTATGTATGAGAAATTTATGGAAAGGATGTCATCCTGTTACGGTTACCGCGCTATATAATTTTCACCGAATTTCAAGAAAAAGAGAAAAGAATCTACGTTTGAGTGTAAAATAATGCGAACAACATGAAGGAGACATGGAGGAATTCTTTGTCTCTTCTCTCTCTCTCTCTCTCTCTTTCTCTTTCTCTGTCTCTCTCTCGGGTGGAAAAGAGATGGAGGTAAAAAAAAGAGAGTTAGAACTAAAATAGTGAGAAAGAGAAAGAGAGAGAGAGAGAGAGAGAGAGAGAGAGAGAGAGAGAGAGAGAGAGAGCGATAAAGAGAGAAAGAGAGAAAGAGCGAGCGTGGGTGTACGGCAAAGGATCTCGTGACGCGTGCATCGATGTCCACCGTTCCCAGGGGAAATCCACTTCATGATGGGAATCCCATTATTTCCCGAACGATATAAAAGTAGGTAGTGGGCGATGTGTCCAGTTCAGTACCGTCCCATTTCTCCTCTGTTCCGTGACCACGGCGAGCTAGTAGGGTTGGGCTGGTTCCAAACTGTCTTCAAGTTGACGGCCGAGTCCTCCAACTGACATAAAAACCGGCCAGCGGCCTAATATTACACAATTAATATTCCTCAGGAATATCAAGATCTATATGGCATAGTCCGTGGGATATGGTTCAGAATTTCAGTAAGGAGCATACATTTCATCCCTTTCTCAACTAAAAGCCGATTTCAGGAGTCTCAGATCCTTGGTTCAACCAATAAACCCGGTAGGTACGAGATTCAGGAACTGCAGAGACGATTGTCAGCTATCGTGAAGAAACTTGTTGCTGAAGGTATGTGTACACGTATTCGAAACAGTCGGCGAGTGGAAAGGATTTCTCAAATATGCCACGAAAGAGAACGAAGACGTCAAAATAGTACTCGATGACGACCCTGACTCACGCCGTTACTCTATTCCAGAACTTTGTGTTCACATTTCAAGTATGTCCATCCTTGCTGTTCCCTTCGAATATGCGATAGGGATAATTGTCGTCAGACGAGCCGAGCTCTTAGCACATTCTCAATGATGGTCTTCCATACAAGAGATACAATCATTCTTCTGGAAGTCTTCGTGTGCTTCGTTCATTTTCGTAGTATCGATTTATAATCCTGAAGGTTTACACGAAAATTTCTTCGGCGACTGGTGAGGAGAGGAGGTGTGGACGTGTCTCGTGGACGAAGAGATGCGGCGTGGACACCACGATGAGGCGTATGGGGGGGATTTTGCCAAATACATATTAGGTATGGAGTCTAATCGTCTTTGATTACGTTCCGCCTTCCGGAACCCGTTATTGCAGTCTTGAGGAGACTCTGGAAGGAAATATAGGAAATAGTGGGATCTTTTCAATCATCTTCGGAAGGGTCGAAACAATGAAAAATCTGACAAGCGACAACGAAATCAGAGTTGATTGGGTCTGAAACTTGGTTAATATGTAGCAGAATCACCTATACATAAAACAAATATACGAGGGGCTGCCAGTATAGCGGCGGAGGTGGAGACGGAGGCAGAAGACATTCTGTGTTGCTGGGGTAATTGATTTCTTTGAGACGTTCGCGAGAGAGGACATTGTAGATGCCAGGGTGCGTGTGGAGGAGTTGTGGCTCTGCCGTGGGGTGTCCCCGGGAGATTTTCTCCGGGGCATGGTGACCAGGCCGATGGTGAGACGAGACGGTGGAGGCAGAGGAATAGAGAGGCAGAGAAGAGGAGGCGGAGGATTCTGTATCCTTCGGATCAATGGACACCGCTGCGCCGGACACACTTTTCCCCCCACCGCCAATATACCGTCTTCCGAGGATGACCAATAACAAACACCGGCGTTTCTCTCTAATGGAGTTTTTACCGATAAAAAATTCATTCTCTCTCTTCCCGTCGTCTCTCTGCTTCTCCTCTACTTTTTCGGCGAGCGTATAGAGCGGCGAACTACTTCCCCTCAGAACCGCCACTCTGGATCATCCGGAGCTTTTCCTATACGTTATCTCCCCCCGGCTCCAGCTCCATCCTCCAGCTCCCTCAGGGTCCATCTTCTCTTTGGTCTCAGGAGCTTTGGGAACATAATCTGAGATTCGTTTGCTGCACTTGACCAATCTGCAGATAACGAATTACCGGTTATGGTCGGTCTTATTCACGCTAGCGAAAATCGTGCGCATCCGAAGTTTGGCCGAGTTGGTAATAAAACGAGAGCATATATAAATGGAAATCTGCAGGAGCACATATTTCGAAAATCGTTGACACTAAATCACGGGAGACATTTTCACGGGCAAGTTTCGTGGCATTTCTATGGGTGCTTTGTTAGATTCGGCCAGAAAGCACGGCGATACCGTGATATCGTAAATCTCTGGTGAAGTCGATACGCTCAGACTTTCGATTCAACGAATTTCACATGAATTTCATCCGCGGACTAAAATTTCTTGGCGTTTCGGATTTTGTTTTGAGGGCCGTAAACCCCGCTGCAAACATTATGGCATCCGCAAATGAGGGGAAACTGCTGCGGCTGCTTGTTCGGTGAAACGATCTGGTGAACTACTAGCCGCCGATGCTGTTGGGAAAACGTTGAGAGATCACTCCCAAGAGAATATCATTTGTTTCAGGAGAAACAACCGGCCAGCGGTCAACGGTGACCGCTGCGATAAGTGCAACGAGACAACAGCAACGAGCGCTACCGCCACTCAGTGAAATGAAATAAAGTAACGCCGACGGAATGCTGGCGCACTTCGCAGCAATTGACGTTCCCTCCATCCGGAGATGAGGATTAAACGTGTGGGATCCCCCGTTCACTTTCATTCTCGATCCTCCTAGATATACGTCTGAATGAAAGGACTGCGGTAGCGACGTGTGTGGTTCGTGGATGAAATCTGTCGAAATCCTCATCGTCATCGTCATCGTCATCAAGTTTGACAATCGTGAAGATTGGGGAATAGCTCGTAAATGGTAGTGTGTAATTGGCTCGATGATATCTGATCAGAGTATAGGAGGATCGGTTGGCAGAGTGCCCAACGGAGTCGAGGTGCCAGTTATCGCACTCTATTAAATACTTGAAAAACATTGTCCACGAAATTCCTTCGGCAATTAATTCTCGAGGGAAGCAATGGGAGCTTTCTCAAGTTACTTACAGATGTTTCTTACTGAGCTCACGCGGTCCTTCCTCACGGCCATCCAGGAGGCGAATGGCGTCGGCGCCAGTCGTGAAGCCTCCTCGCGTATTGATCCTCATAATTTGGCGTCCTGGCGGGAGGCAGAGGGCGAGGGTTGAGGATGGCGGAACAACGGGGAGATGAGGTAAAGGGGGCACCGCTGTACCTAGTGTAGCGGCATGTGCGTCGGCGGGGGGGGGGGGGGGGGGTGCCGAGGCATTGAGGAGAGAGAGAGAGAGAGAGAGAGAGAGCGAGAGCGAGAGCGAGAGCGAGAGCGAGACGGAGACGGAGACAGAGACAGAGATAGAGAGTGAGAGAGAGAGAGAGAGAGAGAGAAGGGATGAGAGGGGATGAAACCGCGAGGGGTCGAGAAGGGACAGCGACCAATAATAAGCAACCAACTCGAGCGATATCATAACGTCATATCGGCGAGGAGTTATATCGCGCAGGCAGACGATTGGAGGTGACTTCAGCCAATGGGGTCTCTCCCCGGCGTTATCATATTCATAAAAACCTCCCTCGGAGAACCGGGATCTCGTATATTTTGCAGGGAGACGGTTTTTCCCTCCCTCCCCCTCCCCCGCGCCCTTGCCATCGCCCTGGCGCCCTCCTCCCCGCGGCGTTTCAAGCTCAAGTGATCGTGGACGAGGAAGACGTAGGAAATAAAATGTATTTGTATGAATTTGAAAATTTTCTAAGAGACAATCCGAACGGTGCATTATGGAATAAAGAATAGAACCAAATGAAACGAAACGTTCGAACGAGAGAATTTCGAGTGAAACTACTGCGACAAGGAAGTATAAGAACCTGATGCAAATACACTCGTTACTTGGTGATTAAATTCCACCAAGAATTAAATTTCACTTTTCAAGAAGTTTCTATGCCGCTCTTCCTACTTGCAACTTGCCTTTCGAATATACTATACATTGGTATGTATGTACGTACATATACACATAGATATATATAAAACTCGGTTCGAATCAATAACGTGGTATACCTCTCTCTACCTGCCCAGATTCTACGAGCGGCGGAGAATAGATGAAGAAAATTTCAAAAAAACAAAAAAGAAAGAAGAAAAGAAAAGAAAAAAAAAATCGGAAAAAAGAAATAAGTCGAAAAATGGCTACGGATTAAAAGTTGGGCTTGTATGGGTGTGTAAAGAATTATTGATCACCGTTTGGTAACGTTATTGTTGCCGTGCTGGGGTGTAGTATGTAAGGTATAGGCGTTTCTCTCGCCTCTTCTCACTAGTAAATTTCACCTTTTACCGGGGAGGTATTTTATGGCCAATAGAAGGCCCGGGGAGTCGAGGAAGAAAGAGGTGTGGGTCGAGGACGAGAACGTGGACCGGGGCGGAGGTTCGAGAGGCGAGGGACACGGGGGTGGGGTGGACCAGGGAGGAAAGAATAGCCGTATAACGCAATACACGTATAAGGTAGAGGTGCTGCGTTTCATTGGTAGTGGGAAATGGGCTCGTATATAGATACCAGTGTATGGTATTGGCAGATATTGATCCCCACGTCCGTCAAGGAGCCGATGGTCTTCGCCAGTTTCTCTCCACGGGGTCCAGCCGGCTGCGGGCAGCGAGGGGAACCTTCGGCCAGTCGAGATAGAGATAGAGACGCAGAGGAGCGAGGGCGAGAGGGAGGGAGGGAGGGAGAGAGGGAGAAGACCTGCTCGGGTTGTCCCGGCCCGGACTTTCACCAGCACTATTCCACCTCCTCGAGGGGTCCACGCGTCCGTCTAAGAGCATCCCACATAAACACGCGCACATGGTATGCCATTCTGGTCTGTTTTCTCATAAAGAAAAAGAAGACTAAAGGAAGGGAAAAACAGTCGAGAAGAATCCGTCTCCCTCGTTCCCTTCACGCAAGCAACGCGATGGGGGAGGGGGGGGGGGGGATGACTTTTTGAAGCCACTGGCAAGTTCCGAAGATATTGGTTTAACCGGTGTACCCAAAAGCCGGTCACGTGACGTAATATGGTCCGAGAAAGAGCCGGCTCTTTTCATACGGTGGGTAGGTACACGGGGAACCGAGTGGACAGCGGTGCGTCCACCCTTGGAAAGAGGGGCTCCCGGAGTCTGCGCGGTCCGGCCATCTCCCACCAGGTTTTCCGCGCGGGGGTGCCGAACCCCTTAGAGTTCGGACGGGCGTTCGGTGCTCGGTTTGTATCTCGTCGGCTCGGTATATGAGGCAGAAAAATTCAATATTAATATCGAGGCGGGGTGAAGAAAGATCCGCATTGCGTCAGCCAGCCAGAAACCTACTCCGCGAGTGCTCACAGGGTTTAATACAACTGCGAGGGTGGGTCATAAGCCGGGCCAATAGGCGGCCGAGCCCGATGCTCCGCTATGGATATGATGGATTTATGGATCTAATAAAACCCCGGTGCGGGATTGGTGCTTGTGGATTATGACGGGCGGGGCTCATTCCACCCTACCGCGCTACCACCCCGCCGCAAACCCGAGCCTGTATCCCCTCGGGCTCAGCCGCATTCGCAGCCACATTCTCCCCACCTCAGGAGCGGCACCGCGAGGAGAAGAGAAGAGATGAGAAGAGAAGAAGGTACATACTCCGCGGAGGGGATATTGCCTCCCTCCCTTATACAGAGTAGGTACTACAAGCGCGCGGGCAGGTGAGCCTTCGCCCTCCCAGCAGCGATCGCTACGTGGCGTACCCCTTCGAGACCTCCCCGTCATATCATATTTAACGGGGTGGCTTCGCTCCGTGAGAATCCGTGCATGCTTCCGGAAAGCAACAACTTTCAAAATCAGAAACTATACGGAACAGCTCCACATCGATTGGCCAATCTGGACAGCGTCCCACGGCACCTTGATGCTTCCTGTTCCAAAGATAACGACGAAGTTTCCTGTCTCATATTACGCATAACCCGCATCTCTTCCCGGTGTAAATATCGCCGGAGGATTCCTCTTTTCTTGGGGGGGGTTTTTTTTTTCTTTAACTTTTTTTTTTTATCCAGAGGGGATGTTGGGATTGTGGGCTGAACTTTTCGGCCCCTGTTTCCTTTGTCTATTCGCGGTCAGCCGGTGGGGCGGTCGTCTTGAGACGCGCTCATCCCGCTTCTATTCAGTATCACCCATCCCCAAACCCCTGAACGATCCTTTTCATGTCTCGCTCAGTCCGTAATTGTCCTTTATCCTCGCTTCCATCCCCTCGCAAAAGCGTACGAGAAAGATTTTGACGCTATTTATTATCAGAATTTGGACAACGATCCTCCGACATGGATATCTGATTATGAGAATAAATTTGAAAAGGGATCACGTGAGTCTGGGATATAGAAAGATAGATAAACGATGGTCGTTTCGGGGCTGCCGCGCGTAGTTACAGCAGTCTGCATGGCGAGCCGGCGAACCGTACAGCAGTTCCGTAGAACGAGGGCAGGGAAGATAAATAATATGTCCGTCTCAGCTTGGGGAGGGCAATTAATTCGTATAATATGCCGCAGTTAAGCCGGCCATCCGTAACCCACCCCAGCCCACACCATTCCATCCCTCTGCTCAGCCTTCAGTTACCACCGCCGGCAGCTACCTCCACCTTCATCCTAGCGACCCTCCAGCCCTCCGCCATGGGAGGCCGGGGGTAACGGGGGTGAAGTTGGGTTGTGCGATACACCGAGCAACCCTATATTACCACCGCTAAGGACCACAGTAATTTACTCCGTGCAGAACGAGCTTCGAGCATAAATCTTGAATCGAATAAGTCCTCGGAGGAGAAAATTGAACGGATAAATCATAAATGGGGTGAGATTTGAACGGCTGAAACTGAACCGGCGCGCGGAAGTGACAAGAGCTGGAGGATGAATTAATTATTCAAGAATATATCCGATCATCCGTGGCCGTTATACGTTCGCCGTTTTGGTGGGAGGAGAAAATTACCAGGGAATACTTTTACCAAGCCAAGCCCAGCGTGAATATCCGCAGAGCATAGGTACATACATATGTGTCGGGTGGCTAAGTTATGCGGGAAATAAATTTCTAAAAACGACCCCAGTAAAGGCATAATTCACCCCTATCTGAGAACACGTAGGTAACACCGTTGGGCTCACGCCGACGTTTTAAAAGTAAACTGTTTACAAGGTGTTATCCCGCGTTTCTCTCCAGCACCATGACGGGCTCGACTTTAGAGTCAGAAGAGCGGAGCGGGAGAGTTTTCGTTCGGATCCCTTCCCCGCCGGGTTGCGAAAGAGGGTGGAGGCTGGTAGGTTGGTATTCGGGATCCCGTTATCTAAACGCGCGGCGTCGCGGCGAGTTTTCAAGAAGAAAGTGGCAGCAGCCAGAAGCCAGAAGCCAGAAGCCTGAAGCCAGAAGCTGGAAGCTGGAAGCTGGAAACCCCGGGTCTGGGGTATGGGGGCGTCTGCCAGTAGGAGTTTGGCGTTGCTGTGCCGTTATTCTTCATAGCATCTGAGGGGAAGATCAAGATATAACCGCGCCGCTATAGAGGAGAATTACTTCTGCTGGGTTCTGGGTTCGCGCGGGCTTTTCGAGGGCCCGAGAACCTGCCTCGGAGATTGCGGCGTTGGAGGTGGAAGCGGAGGCGACGTTGCGGAGGTGTGCTGCGATGGCGAGGAGGGCGAGAGGGCGAGAGGTGAAGGAGGAGGTGGAGGAGGAGGAGGAGGAGGAGGAGGAGAAGGAAGAGGTTGGGTGCAGCCGAAGAGCGGCTCTTTAATGGCCGGATCTCGGAAATTGTGCGCACATATATCTGCCAGCAGATTTATGAAAGTGCTTTTCTTCTGAAGTGGGGAAAGCTGCTGCTGCTGCTGCTACTGCTGCTGCTGCTCGAAGGCTGGTCGGGGGGTGGGTTCGGAATATACGCGCTAACCCCCAACCCCAACACACCACCGATCTCGAAGCTTCGCTACCTCCCCCCTCCCCCCTCCCCCGGTCGCCCTCTATCTCGCATTGGTGTAATTTTCCTGTGGGAGATTTATGCGACATTAAGGTGCGCTCTGTGTACCTTCCTCCCACGCCGGCGTCTATAGGGTGTTCGGATATAGACGCGGAAAATATAATCAATTACAGACAACTCGGCATCGCGAGATCCCGGGACAAATCCCTTCATCCCGTTGTATCCGTTGAATAAAATATACGAAGGAAACCACTTGGAGAATCATCGCTGGACCCCGTGGCCGTTCCTACGCTCCCTTTGCATGCATTTCACTCCATTGTGCCATGAAATATACCTTACCTCGGTGAGTTTATTTTCCATTGCGTTTCACGTAGCGATACCGCGGTCCGGGGAAAGGTTCCGCCCGGGCCGCCTACTACTTTCTATGGATTAAAATGGAACGGCCGCAAACGTTTGAACAAAACACCATCCGCTATCGGGATGGAAATAAAAATGGGAATTGCAGTTTGATTTCACCGGATTCCCCTCGTGCTATCGGCCGGGGCGGCGTACACGTACGTTCTGGGGAGCCGCGCGATCACTACCGGCCGCGGCCCTATGCCCATGGCCAGCTATCGCCCTCGCGATGCTGACGTATGGATGTACGGGAATTAAAGCGAGGGTGGTGCGCGGCGTGGAATCTGGTGAAAAAAATCAACTGCGAAATCAAATGGTAATGAAACGGAGTCGAATGATCGAAATTTCATCATTTTCATATTCTCCTTCCTCTTCACTACTTCGAAATATCTCTTCCGATTTCGCAATTTATTCTCTCTTGCTTCCGGACTTAGCGCCCCGAGGATTGCCTCCCACCCTCCGCCATTTTCCATTGGCAAAGTAATTTTCGTTCATAGGCCTTCGCAGGGGCGTTCTTATGCCGAAGAATTTCGGGTGAGGTTTTACGTAACGATGAAACTCGTATGAGAAAACTTGCGGGGATCGAGTAAAAAAGGGATGAGCGTCGGGAGGCCGGGGGGGGAGTACTGTGAGTATATCGCCGGGTCTTTTGGTAGGTCGAACAGCAGCAGCAGCAACAGCAAGAGCAGCAACAGCAGCAGCAGCGGCAGTGAGATTTGCCTTCGATTTTTCACTATGGGTAGTCGCTCGGAGTAAGCTGACGTTTGAGAATATCTTTCCTCGAGAAGGAATGGGGGATGAAATCGGAGGAGAAAATCGAGGCTCGTTTTCGAAACGATAACGTAAAGGGAATATAAAAAACGAGAATGGAAAAAAGGAGGACTTTCGGTGAGGACTCTATGAGAAGGAAGTAACAGGCGAGCGGAGTAAGGTCTCGCTCCCCGAACACACACCTTGCTTGCATTATTATAAAATTCCTCGGAAGAAGTGGAAGAAGGATCACGGAAACGGAAGAATTTTTTATCCACCACGAACCGATGAATGCAATGGTCCGATAAATGGAGTTTCAGTTCGCGTCGATACCTGCACGCGTTTCGAAAATATCAAAACCGTGGAGCATAAGTCGAACGTGCAACGGTGGACGGCATGGGAGAACGGGGCGGGCAGCGTAACGGCAAGGATGGGAAAGAAGAAGCGGCGAATAGTGCCGAGAGATCATGCGATGGAGCGGGAACTGAATTCACCGGGGCAGAAGTAACGGGCGAGTGTGCTCGTGACAGCAGTTTCTCTCCCCTGGAACCTCGGCGTACAGCGAGGTAGTAGCGTAACGTAGTTGGGGCAACCACCTGCGCTGAATTGTCTTAAACGTCCTCCACCTGCGCCTGACGTCCGCAATTTTCTCAAACTCGGCGGAAAATTATAATCACCAAAGCTGGCTAGCTCACGTTCAAACCCCAACCTGCACAGCCGGCGAAATGTGCGAGCTATAATTTGCAATGGGAAGTGAAAAAAAAAAACAAAACAAAAAAATGCGACGACGGTACGCCTCGTTCGTCTTCTTCTTCTTCTTCTTCTTCTTCTTCTTCTTCTCATTTCGATCTGGGTTAGAAAATTGAGCCGAGGATTGCACAGCGATCCCACAGACGGAACTTTCTCTATCACCGTCGATGAGGATTCCTATCACGCGTCAGGGGCGATCGAGAGAGTCCAGTATCGATTTGTGGGCTGCATTAAGTCCAGCTTCGTCCGCGCCGGGTGATGATATAAGGTGAATGAGTGGACCGAAGCTGCCCAGCCGAGGGTATCTCCTTGGCCTCTCCCATTGGTCGAACCCACCGGGCGATATCATATCCACGGAACATGCCTCGACGTCCTGGACGCCTCGCCCCCTTTAGGATTTGCTCCACCCCGACCCTACGCCGTGCCATGCTTCGGGTCCGAGCTCGGGTCATATTTTACCGGCCCCTTCCCCCGTCACCCCGTATATCGCCCCTAAAAAGCCAGAGGGCACTCGCTACTCCGGAGCGTCCATTTCTCTCGTTATAGACTTCGGAACCATGCGTGAAAATGGAAAATGAAATTAGGAGGCCCAGAGATTCTGTCATTTCGTTCTAAACAATATTGAGAGTTTGAAAGAGGCAGAGAGGAACATATATATGGATAGAAAATAGAATCGCTGTCCTGTTCACGTTTCGTTGGTCTACCACCGCGGGGGCGGGGGTTGTTTTTTCCTCCGGAACAACACAGTCAACAGCACACGGTTTCGAATCGCTCAAAATTACACGGAGAATCGGGGTACAACGATACTCTTAGGAGCGCGGATGGGGCTGACAATTAGTCTCGTAGTTATGGGGGTAAATTTTTGCTTACAAGGGAACATAGCCAAGTGTTATTCTCCGATTCCGACGAAACTTTAGGAGATTGCAGAGGAGGTAGAAATATTCGACACGTATTCTTTCATGTCCGCGGAATTCCACCCTAAGGGGGTGTTCAATCAATCCCTGAATATTGCATCTATTCCATAGCCGACGAAAAACAACCGTCCGACGGTTAAACGAGTGAATAGATAATTGTAATTTAAGAGATAAGATTAATGAACGAGCTCGACTCTGCACTCGAAAATACTGCTCGACAACAGATTAGACTGTCTTATGTATGCTTGGTTCATAAGATTAACCGTATTTAGAATATAATATCGTCGAAGAATAGCTATCATACATATTGTTTGTCAGAACATATTTCCACTTGCTGTTACTAGTGTAAATGTACTTATGAGAACTATTAATCATCGTCGATCATTACTACTCTTGATACGTCAGTAGAAACATATTTCCTGTACACATTTATGAATTAATATTTTCACGCAATATTGCATGAATGTTTATGGAACATTGGATTTTAGAAATTATTCAGTAAAATGCCGGCGATAATTTTCATGAAAATGCTATTGCAGCGCTATTCAGAAAACGCTTGACAATTCGAGTTTTAAGGAATTAGCAATATATAAGGAATAGCAATCTCTGGAATTGGAATTATGCCTTTATTTAGAGAAAAAACTTCGTCACATCGTGATTCTCTCATCTTCGAAGATACTCTTTCATCTGATCATTTCCATACGCAATTTCGAATTTTCAAATTTTAACCTGAAATTCGGAATCAGCACCCTCGAGAACCCTGCGAAACGAAATTCCAAGCGATCGCCACCATTTTTCGGGAAGTTATTCCGCCATTCTCGGTCCACCATTTCGAGGTTTTCAATTTCGACTGCAGATTCGAAATCGGCGACTCCGAAAACCCCTGGTATCACCTTGCCAGCCAAAGATCCTCGGACGGTTGTCTCCCGCGAGCTGTGTAATAGCTGCAATTTTCATGGATTCTTTGCACACTCCCTCAGGGTGGAATTTCGCAGATATGAAGAAATACGTGACGAATATTACCACCCCCTTTACAATCTCGCAACATTTCGTTGAAATGGGAAAGAGACACTTGCATGGCGATGTTTCCTTGTGAGTCCATCTCCACTACGAGATTGGAGGAGGCCTGGTGACGTTCGGAGTAAGGAATCTTCGGGAGTCTTGGATGCCGCCAAGAATGCCAACCCTCCGGTCTCATTAACATCTTTGGTGACGACCTCGCCACCGAGCCGAGGTAAAGACTTGCTCGCGACAAAGCCGTGTCGTCGCAGCAGTCGTCGTCTTCATTCGAGAATCGCTAACATCCTCGTGTTCACCCCATTTTCAAACAATTCGTGCAGGATGAAACATTTCGGGATCAGATTTCAACGCGCAGCTATACTGTCGCCGAGCCTAGCTCGTCGTCGGTATCGTGCGCGGTACGAGGCTCGTCCCGTGGTATCTACACCGGGAAGAATTGTTCGCGGGATGTCTGTTCGGTGTTTCTTTTTTTTTTGTGTTTTTGTTTTTTTGTTTTTTGTTTTCTCATCACCGCTACACCGTGGATCGGTACGCGGATACGGCGATCGTGGTAATTCAATGAAATCGTGAACGTAGGATAGTTGACATTTTTTGGTACCGGTTGCGGAGGGGAAGGAGGAATGAGCATGGCTCGACAGTTGTAGAACAAGGGAGAGAAATCAATAAGACCGCAGGGCGAGATTTTAACGTCGAAAAGAATTAGCCGGTGTTCGTTGGCAGGAAATCTGGTGATCGGAAGGGAAGAGAACGGACGGAGGAATGAGGCATCGGAAAAGAGAAAGGTTATTAGGCAGCGTGGAAGCCTCTTCTTTACTCTGAGGCTCGCTGCAGGGTTGAAAAGCTCAGTATTTTTATGAATTAAGAGGGAAGTGGTTGTTCCTTTCCAATCGGAATTACCATCCCTCGTGTTCGGAGCTACTTCTATAAACCTTTGTCGTTGTCCTTCCATCAGGGATTCTCAAATCCCCGATTAATCGTCATTCTTCGCGAAGCTGTGAGCGATTTATCATTTATCATTTTTTTTTTCGTTTCTTTTTTCTCACGTAGTTTCTTCTGTTCGATGGGAATTTTCGGAAGGTAACGATTAACACGGCGCTGTTCCTTCGAACTTGAACCCCGACCGGTATACCGCGTAATTTGATTCATGCGACGAGGAGAATTTGGTCACAGCAGCTATGACAGCTAGCTCGCCGAATGACCGTGATGTGAGGAAAACGGAAGGACTTTGAATGACGGTCACTGCGGAATCGCGAATCGAAATAAGTGGCTCGTAAAAATTCAAGGTGGAGCGAACGGAGCGTGCGAGAGGTTTCGTGTTCGTGTAACAACGAATTGGCTGAAGTGGCGAAGTAGCGCGGAATGTTTACATTGGGGAAATCCGGGGGTCCTGGTATAGCGACTCTCGTCTCCCGTCTCATAACGAAAGAAATCTTTCGACGTTGTTTTTTTTTTTTTTCCTCCTTTGCCGACCAAAGTTGCGGGGTCGGGTTGTCGCCATTTCGCTTTGATGGGGTAACGTTGGTAATTATGCCAGCGTTGGTCCTCGGATAATATAAAATGGTTACACCCCTCGCGGAGTTGGCGCGAGGAGCTCGTCTTTGCATCCCCTTCTTCCCCCTCTCCTCCTCGTTCGTCGTATTCTGTTTCTTCTTCTTCTTCGTCTTACTCCCCGCCCCCGCTCTCATCCCACCTCTGTGCTCTTCTTTGTAATCTTGCATAATTTATCTCTCGCCGCTATTGTTCCTCGCCGTAAAATTATACATTATTCCACAAGAAAGGAGGGCAGTGCGACCACCCGGGTGAAAAAAAAACAAAAAAAAGAAAAAAAAAAAAGAAAAAGAAAAGACAACCACCCCTCTACCGAAGTATAATTCCTTAAAGTAATTTATAATAAAACAGGCCGAGGACGCCGCGTCGTCTCGGGACGCTCGAGTCCCTCCTTTCCTTTTCCGTGCCACTTTTTACAACCTCGATGTCAATATTCAATTTTTATCATTCACCGCCGGAGCCCTCGATCGCTTCCGGCGGTTTCCCTGCTTAAAATCCCACGGGTAAAATTCTACCCACGGTTCCCCGTTAGGCCAGACCATGTCTTACCCCGGTATTATATCTCACCTCTTGAAGAAACGCACCGCAATTTATTGACCGCGAACTAACGGCTCGACATCCCGCAGTTTGACGGATCCGAAACGAACAACGAAATATGTAATATCCATCCTCGTAGCTCACAGTGCAGTTGATGTAGGTATATTAGTATCGAAACCGCGTCCGATACAAGCGCAGGCCGATGAACGGTAGCTATCCGCCTATTTGATGTTAGTACAACAGTGGCTCCGTGTTTGCGTTGAGGGCTATATTGATTGCCCCCCCCCCCACCCACCCCCCTCCACGGAGCTTGCTCCCTCTTTCCCCCGTTCATCCCTGCCTTCAGCCGCAGTTTCCCCCTCGTCTCTTTCCCCCCGCGCCCCTTCACTGCCATGGTGTGCAGAATGTACACTGTAGGTAGCTGGCGGAATAGCGCGAGCGAGCCATCGTAAACCGGGTGTAAACCATACCATACCATACCACACCATACTATGCCATGCCATGCCACGCCATGCCATGCCTTGCCGTACCGTACCGACCAAGCTAACGATGTATCGGTGTATCATATACGCGAAGGTACAGGCGCGAGTGTGCGCGCCGGTGTACCTGTATTAGGTTATGTAGACGGTATCACCTAGCGACTAACAGTTACTGCGTCACCAAGCGATATTAAGAGCGACGGCATTGTTGTCAGCCGCCGCGACGCTGCCGACGCCCAAGATTAACATAAAGCTAACTCACCCGGAGCCCGGCAGACGAACTTCGTACGACCTAGCTGTGACGGAGGTTGCAGCCGTGCGAAGATCTCCGTGCGCCGCGCCGTATGTAGTAGGTACCTACATACATGATTTCGGTGAATTACGGGGTATATTCCTCACCTCAGAAGGTCGTTGCTCAGGGTTCCACTTTTCTTTCGGCTGTTTTTCACGAAGTTGCCGGATAATTATCTCCTGCAGGAGTTCCGGCGAATGTAATAACGAAACTCAGGGTCACTCGGGGTTCTATTTTCCTTCTTATGCACCGGTCGGTCGCCCCGATCCGCCAGATCAAACGAAACCCTGGTCGTGCACAGGGTCGGCGAGGGAGCGGGAGAATGTAATTCGGACAATTTGAATTGCCATTTTGATTTTCACATCTGAAAGCGTCCAACTATCGTGATGCAGAGGAAAATGCTTACCTCTAAAATCCCGCTCCGCGAACTCATAATGAAATTCACGTTTTTCCCCTATTTCTTTCTATCTCAACTCGGGCGATTTTCCCAATCGCGTGCTAAATTCGGCCGACCCATCGAACGGTCGGAGGTGTATAAAAGACGAGGGAACAAACGGTAAGATGAAAAACGGCGGACCGAACAGCGAGGCAAGCATCCGCGTGATCATCGATGAAAAATTTGTCAGTATTTCGGCATACCAAATACAACGGCCCTCATCCTCCTATCCGCGGAGGAACTTTGGACAAAAGTTTCGCAATGTGAGCTGACTGCGATGTACGGAGCCACAGACATACTCGTATATATCGCCCGATGTATGTAACACGCGTACATACATGCATCCTCTATATTTGTGTGTATGTGTATAGGTATAGTCGACAAATTTATATGTGTCGGTATATGGCCGTGGGTGGTTGAGGGTTGGGCGCCCGGACGGGCAGCATCGGATTCTATCTTCACGTATTGATCAACGCCTGGGTACCCTCTACGGACCTCCAATCGCCACCACCCCCAGCTGCTGGCCACAGGCACAGTCGCGGCCACTGGACCGGCCACCACTGTTCCAGCCAGGGTATGCGACGTACGTGGTGCGTACGTGATGCGTATCTGGAGGACCCGCGGCACCCGGAGGACCTAGAGCAGCTATCCTATAACCGTGGCTACGTGTTTCTCGATACGTCAGGGTCGATGTGGATGACGGATTCATTCCATTTAATTCCATTCCATTTCGGCGAGGCAAGAAAACTTTCGACCCATTGCCTCCCCTTTATTGTTCCACCTAAAAAGCACCAGCTCCACCTCCTGATCGTTGTCTGGAGAGGATTCAAACGAAAGCTCACATCGCCAAAGACCTTGGTCACCGTTCTCGACGGCACTGCGACGCACCGGTGTATCTTAAGGTACCTGTACATCAGTTCTGAGAGGGCTGCCAATGGTCCGATGAATATCTTGGCACGGGCGAGTATCCGTGAAGGGAACTGGTAACTCGAAACGAGCTCATCCCTGAGGTAACACCGAGTGTCCGGTGTAACCTCCGTGCAGAACCTCCTCCTAATTCCACGGAGCCTCAATAACTCGTCCCTCAGGGTTCCGCGGGTATGGGTGCGGGTTATTGGATGGCCGCCTTGTACTTGTCACGGGCGTGTGACCGAGGTAGGGTGACCACGGTGCGGGGGTTTTAGGCCGGGAGTTCTGAGGGCGGCGAGAAGGGAGGGCGGGAGGGAAGGAGGAAGGAAGGAAGGACGGAAGGAAGGAAGGAAGGAAGGAAGGAAGGCATCATAGGCATTCCGTAAGACACAGAACCGAGCAGCCGAGGTTCAGGCTGAACAGCGAACGACGACCACTGCCGCGGCGGTGGACCAGGGGAACGTCATTGGTCAGAGAGGGTAGTTTTCTCCGGGTGACCAGCGCGCGTCAATACGTTCTCATGCGCCTGCGCGAGGAGACGTGGTCCGGCATAGAATGCTGACCAGGGAAAGGAAGGCGCGTCTCGAATTCCGTAGGAACCGAATCATCATCATTCACCTCGAGCCGATGATCTCATAAATCGGGGAACACCTGTCATTTGTACCTGTCATCAGCCGTAGAGGAGCGGCAGAGTGGAATCGGAGGACCTCATCCACTCTTTTGACATTCGGTACGAGAACATTCTTGCCTAATTTAGGCTCGGGCTGAAGCTCGTTTCACTTTCTTCGGAAATTTTTTCGTTCGCGCGGTATGTGTAGGTATGTGGGCACAGTTTATGGGTGTCCGGTATTGCGGAGGTGCGAGGGAATGAGATAGTACAATACAGCGGGAGAGTGGTTATATCGGTCGGCAGGGGGGAGGGGGGGGGGGGGGGGGCAGCCAGCGTATAATACGGGATGCGCAATATTGCGGCGGTAATGTTTTTTCATTAGCGCGAGGCAATCTTGTTTATGGCAACAAATCTTGCTACGTTGGCGCGGGACGGTGCACGTCGGCCATCTTGTGGCCAGAATGGATGATCTCTCCAATACGGGACTAGCGCCGCTTCATACCTCTATCCTCTTCCGACGATATATGACGCGAGTAGGTATATATCCATAGATATATGTACAGTATATACCGAAGTCAGTCCCTCCTCCGCTTCCTTCGCAACCATCTCTTGCTGCTCTTCCTCCACCTTTTCCTCCTCCTTCTCCTCCTCGCCGTCGCAGTCTGCAGCCCTCCGCGCGGATAATAGCCTTTGCTAAATTCACCGTCCATAAAAAGAGATACAATATCCAGTACTCCACGAATGAGACCAAAACCCGTTTCGAATTCAACGAAGGTAACAGTCGCTCTAAAACGGACCCCAATTTACTCCGCAAGTTCTAATTGCCCGTGTGTAATCTAAGTCGAATACCGCGGAGGTGATTTCCTCGAGGGCAGTGACATCCGGTCATCTTCTATCGTTCTATCTCCACGATTGGGAATGCCCCCGTTGTAGTACCTTTCCCGGGAGGGACGGTGAGTTGGGATTAAAAGAATCAACCGACCTTGAACGACGCTCAAACGTCATTTGAAAGGCAAAGATTTACGGATGGGGACCATTCACTTCCTGCAGGACATCACACGCGGAGGTCTTCAAAGGCCGACGCGAGAGAGAGAGAGAGAGGGATAGAGGGAGAGGGGTAAATCAGTTCTGGAAAGACGCTCAATACAACTCAGCTGTGTGTATAGGTACATACGTGCAGGTACCAACGGGACCGAAAGTGATCCGCAATTCCTGATATAATCAGAGTCTCTAGAATCCGGCTTGGTTTCTTCCTCATCCTCCTCATCCTCCTCTTCCCCCTCCTCCTGATCCTCCTGCTCCTCCGCCTCCTCGCCAGTCGCTCCTTCCTCTTCTCTATTCCCCTCCCGTTTCAAGATCCCGCGTTTTCACCCTCTGGTCATCTTACGTTCATTTAACTCCTTTAATTTAGCGAAGGGAACCGTTAGCTCAGTTACCGCCAACACTAATGCCGAGGCAGCTGGGGCGAGGGCTGACTGGATAAGGTAACATAATGGTGGTTCATAGTGTTTCCCTTCGACCTTCCAATGCTTCGTGATCTCCTCCGGCTCGGAGAAGACTAACGACTAATCGAATTATACCTGCCAGGAGCGCCCGAGACCACCCTCTGCTTCTTTCAGCTTTCAGACTATTGCGAAGAAAAAGGAAACCGACGCCGCGACGCCGCCCGCTCCCGGCGCGGGGCGCTCTCGTTCTCTTATGACAAGGCTGCGCGTAGCGGTCGTCACTTCGTTCTGAAATAATAATAAAATAACGTGCAATTAATCGAGATGTTCTAACCGTTGAAACTGTTTGTTTTTTGTTGTTTTTTTGTTTTTTTTTTTCAAAAGCTCCAGAGTATCGCTCTCGGCAATTTGACGTAGCGGTTGTGAACGCAATTGAGAAGTAGCGTGACCGGGTGTAGTTTGTGCGGTTCAAGCAGCTCCTTAATTGTTTGAAATATGATCCGTGAGTGGTTTTCTGTTGGCTAATGGATATTAGGGAGGTTATGAGTAATACGTTGAATCGTAGTCGTACCTGCGTAGCGTTGAGTTTAGTCGAGGTCGACGAGGGTAGATCGATCGTTATGGAAAGCGTTTTTTACCCCGTTAAAATTGGCTCTCGAGTTTACGGCGGAGCAAACTTTCTGGTAAAATTTCATGGATGAAAATTCGCAACGCTATTTCCGTGGAAAGAATCGAAATAAAGTAGCACGAGGAAATGAAAACGAAAACAAAATTCAGGTCGAAGTTCCTGGCTAACGAACCGTCCCGTCCGCCGAACCTTTCACCGACGCGCTATACCTATATGCAGCTATATACCAACACGGACCGGTGTAATTGGCGAACTAATTGTTCAGCTAGAGCTGGACATTGGCGCCTCGATAACGGTCAGCGGTGAAGTCGCGACTTTGAAAAAAATCTCACTGCATACTTCTAGAAGTTCTTGGGAAGTAAGGAGACTCGCGACAGATGCGTGAATACGGGCTGTACCGTAAAGGCTCTCGGGTAAGCAGCAGGGTCGCCCTTCGTGACCGGCTCGACTCCCCTCTCATCCAATATTAACTACATTTATCCGCGTTGTCTCAAATTAACCCCCGGCTGGCTGGGCAATTCGTGTGTCCGTATGTCCGCTCTACGCACACTCATACTTACCTACTTCTCGGGTATATTTCGAACACGATATACGAACGATCCTCGCCGATCTATTCTGGTACATTAATAGTGGAAAATTTGGCATGCGGGAGTATCGTGGAAGACGATATAAGCTGAGTCGGTAAGTTCCTGCGGTCGATTAAGTTCGGGAGTTAGTAAATCGAGAATCGAGCGAGGAGACGTATCGCGGGTTCGCTCCGCGTCGTCGGCTCGGGGAACGCGGTTCCTCGGGCGAACATGATATCGTATTATGGAAGACAGGAGGAACTTAGGTACGCCGATAATGTATTCAAAGCGTAAGCCCCCGACTCCGGGTGAGCGTCAATTTATTAAATGGGAAGATTGCAAATTTCCCAACATAAAGTGCCTGGCAGAGGACTAATGGTGCAGCAGCGAGGGTGGAATACAAGACTCGGTTGTCGGGGCGCTGCGGGGGGATGATGCGGGGAATAAAAAGGATCCTTGTGAGTGATTAACCCCAGTCCGCGGTGCATACGGTAACAGGGTGGCGTATGGGGTCAATCTGGGGCTAATCAAATCATGCGCGATCCACCATGGGAGTCCATCCTGCGATTCTCCCTCCCTTCTTCTTCACGGCTCCCGTCCGTGTAGCATCATCCACTTTACTCTTCGACCGTCGCAGAATCTCGCCGGCGGATTGGTCTCCCTTGGTGTTATTAATTCCATCCTTGCGGGGACCCCGCATCCCCCACTTACCAAATCTGGCTCGTCATATCTCGCGTGACCAAAATCCACGCATCCACCGTTAAGTCTTGTATGCCGTCTATCCGTGTGCCAATAAATTTACACCATCAAAATTCCCGCGCCGATACCACTGTTCAGATATCTCCGGACGAGCAGCCACGGGGGGGGGGGGGGGGGGGGGGGGACTTAGGATCTCTAGCCACGCGGATGAGACCCGTACCGATTGGATGTCTAATAGGGAACGGGGCTCGAGATTATGAGACGTCTTGAATGCCCGCCTGGCCCGCCTATTGCCCGATCCGCAATTCCCTCCAGCCCTCTCTCCGGCTTCCGCTCAACGCCCGCACAGCTCAGGTATTAGATTATGAATATTCATGACGGCGTGTCTGCGCGGTGCTTCATTACACCCTCCTCGACCCTCCCGTCCTCTCGGTAGCCTCCTTATACCGCCAACCGCTACGTAAATCGATATGCAACGCGACATGGCTCGAGTTGTCCGCACAATTTCTGAGTGTCTACCACCGATCGGGGGAATCGAAGCTGAGCTGGAAACCACCAGGAGCCGGACAAGCATGCATTTCTCGCCGATGTCCAGCCGCCCGATGCTTCGACTCTATGCGCTACGAAAAGTAAGTAGTTATTAAAAGGAATCGTTGGTCCCCGAACCCTCGGAATGGACTTTTGATGCTCGACTCTGGCAGACAGCTCGAGGGTTTTCGCTTCTCGGCGTATTCCGAAGAGCCCCCAAACGCCGGGAGGTGTTTCTTCGTAGATGACCTCTCAAGCTCGAGTCCGAGGGACTTCGGGCAAACTTTGGAAGACAGTTCGTGTGTCCGGCTAGTTGAGAACTGGAGGTGGACCATTAAGGGCAGAGAGCCAGCTTCTGGAGGCTGCGAGGGAGGAAGGAAAGAGATTTGCATATGAAAGCTGCGTGAGATGGTTGGGCACTAGATCAGTGCCTCTCCTAGAGCCGGGCAATATTGAGCAACACAATGCCCGTCGCTATTGCCATTTTATGATAATGTTATCAGCGGCAAACGCCCGATGAGTTAGCGCGATATCGCGCGTAACGCGTTTCAGCTTGGTGGAAAGAACGAACGGTATATTCCAGGATGTTTAAGTATTGGCGGAGGGCGGGCGGGGTGGCATAAGTACTCCGGGATATAAATCTGTGTGCGTACCTTATACCTACTCGGGAGCGTTGAACGGTGGATGTTGAATAGGGGAGAAGCACAGTTCCATCAAACATGGGATTTAGTAATCTACTGAGATTTATGAACCAAGTTTCATCCCCCGAATGCAGAGTGTCACTCGCTCCGGTATATATCATGCGCAATTCAGAAACTTAATTCTCTTTGTAAGCCGCCACTGTATCGCACTGCGATTGTCACGTTGCCAATCAAGAGCAGCAGTATTCGAATGCGTTAGCTATATATCTGCAGACTGCGCGTGGTCCATATTGGTGTGCAGAATATTCGAGTGCCGAGCAGCACGCAGCTTCTTCCAATTCCAAGTCACAGGCACGGGTATATATTATACGCGAAATACTCGATTAAATGCATCAATCTCTAAGCTAGCGAAAGTTTTGGTATTTAAGAGAAATCCTCAGAGAGACGGGGTTAATCGCATAATAAAACGAGACGGGCAGAAGTAGGTATGTGTGTGTGTACGTACGTATACATACGTACATCTTCGTAACTTCTATACATGTATTTTATTCATATAGATACATACATATATACATACATAAATATATGTTTGTATATGTATGCGCGTGTATATGTATGCCAGTTTACAGCCGGTTTAGGAGTAAACATAAATAGAGAATAAAGTTGGGTGGCATTGAGCCGGGTATTTCGTTCCATAAAGTATTCGTAAAGGGGCAGAGAGAGAGAGAGAGAGAGAGAGAGAGCGCCCCGTCGACCCTGGTACAGGAGTTACGTTCTGCCTTTTGAAGGGGTTGCAAAGTCGAGCTTCGCTGGGTGTCGCGACTCTCGGAGAGATGGAGAGCGAGCAAGAGAGATGCGCGTAGCTAGAGGATAACGTTACGTTACGTTACGTTATACGTTGGCGGGAAAGACGACGGAGAGACACCACGAGAGAGGGCGGAAGAAAGGGAGGGAGGGAGGGAGGATGGGAGCACAACGGGGGATTTTAGTTTGTTCAAGTAAATTATATTCAGGATGGTGGCTCTCTGACATCGGTCGTAACGCAAACTATACTACCCTTCTGTGCTTTCGCGGTCCTCCCCATCCCCATTCCCATCCCCATCGCCATCGCCTGTCTCTATATACCATTTGATTCCACCCACCTGGCAAATTCGCCTCGCCTATCATGAATTATTAATTAATTGTTTCAACTAACGGGTTAATTTATTATTCAGTTCACGATGGTCGCAGGGGGTACATATACTCGTATATTCCGAATTGTATGCTCCGGGAAAATCTTGCGAGTCCTCGCAAGAAGTCTACGTATCTGAGCCCTGTAGCCGGACGTCGCGTCGCGTCTGTAACCTCGGACACAGTATATTCGAGGAGGAGCGCGTCTCCCTCATTTTCCACGTACCTACCTACCTACCCACGTTGAGAAGAATCGAAAGAGAAAAAGACGGAAGATTGGAGGATGATCAGATTTTTACGAACGGAGGACACGGAACCTCCGGAAGGAAGGAGCTAGCGATAAATTTATTTTGCAACACGATAGCAAACGGGAGGGTTAGGTAGGCAGATTGATTCAATTATATTAAACAGCTCCCCGGGTTGGCGCGGGGTGAATTTCCCCCATTTTTTTCTTCCATAATTATCCTCGATCGTGGAACATCTGTCGAATCGGATGACGTTGGAAAAGAAAGAGGTGGAAGGAAGCGGTGAACAAAAATTGAAGAAAAAAAAACTGAAATAGAAAGAAGAACGCACGAACGAACGAAAAGAGGGAGAGGGAGTTTCGGTATAATAAAAGGATTAACCGCGTGTTTCACTTTCGGGGATGGTTTTCAGGGTTGATTAATAGGGCAGTTCATCGATATGCACACGTGAACGCTGGGTGAAGGTATATACCTACCGACGTTATACCAAGCTGACGCGCGGGTTGGTATGATCGGTAATCGATGATACGCCAAAGGTCCTTTAGCATGGAGTTAATCGGAGCGGGAGCTCATGCGGCCTCGGTGAATAAACAATCGAGATTTGCCAACGCAGGTAGACGGCTGTCTGTTGAGCAGGTAATTTATCCAAGGCTACTTTGTCCTTTGGCCACCAACCGACTGACTGACTGACTGGTTCCCTTCCCTTCCCTTCCCTTCCCTTCCCTTCCCTTCCCGCCCGCCTGCCTGCCTCGCTCCTCTCGACCAACAAACTACGGACGGATCGCGCTGCTGCCATCCCATCCCTTGGCTTCCCATCGCCGTCCCCATCCCCGCGGAAATTGACTGGGTTGCTTATCAAACTTTGTGGCTTGCGTGTTTGCCCGATCGCGGTGTGTACCTCGCGATTCAACCAGAGCAAAGGTAGAGGTAGAGTGGGGAGGGGCGGGGAGGGGTGGGGAGGGCTGCCGGGGTATCTGCACTCGTGTCTCGAGGGTAAACCCCTGTTACCTAGTCAAAGTTTCACTGCAGATTCGCAAATTATAGAATAAACCATGATCAAATAATGCAGCGTACCTAACGGGTTGGAGGGGGGGGGGGGGGGGGGGGGGCGATTCTCCACCGACTATCAACCTTCGAGCACTCATCATCGGTTCTGGGAGTATACCTCCTGATGTGAAATTCCTTGAAGCGTGGGTCAGCCATCGGAGTCGGCCGAGCGTTGGCCGACAACCCCGCGATCAATCGAAAATATAGCGGCGACGGTACATGCGATCTCTCGTACCCCAGAATACACACGAGTTCCTACAGTCGGAGCGGGGTTTACTGAGACGAGATCGCGGGGGGTAGGTGGTATTAATACGTTCATTACCAGAGGCTGTGTGACGAAGGCGTTGACGAAGGTTGCTAAAGTAAATATTAATCTGACGTCGGTTCGAGGCGGCCGCGGCATCAGTTTGTCGTATATTTGGAGCTCGTAATGACGCGACCGCGACGGTCTGGCATTAATGATGTCTTGTCGATTCACGGAGGAGGTTATACTACATAGCGATGAAATCTGCAATATTTACAGTTTCCCCAAAGTCTTTGAGGAGGGGAATCGCCGCTTGGCGCTTCGGCGTATCCACTCGTATATTGCCGTACTGCAATTTCCACATTAATGCGGATTCCGAGTGTACGGGAAGTACGGGCACGGGGTTCACGGTCCGAGACACTCTAGTCTCTGTAATATATCGCACGCATATATACCTATACGGGGTTGACGCTCGCGTGACGATTACCATACCGGCGTTGATTGTTCAAGGCGAACTCAGAGCGAGGTGTTCTTCCCTCGATGACGTGACGGCCTCCATTACGTCAGAACCACTTAATTATAATATCGTTCCGGATTAAGCTGTGCTTGGCGCAAACTTTCGCATGATCGTGTAACTCGTTTCATCGATTATTATTACCGACCCACGTCCCGTTTATTACTCTTATGTAAACAAAAATCGTTCTCCTTTCGGTCCGGTGGAACAATTATCGTTCCACTTTTCCCTGTCCCTCCGTCTCTCTCTCTCTCTCTCTTTCTCTCGCTCTCTCACACTCCTTTATCCGTGATCAGGGGGTGAAAATGAGAGCCGTAGCATTACCGGACCATATATACGTACCGAAAACCATCCAAACGTGTCCGCGAACTTCTAGTGGGATGAGCGCATAGGCAGGTTTACCAGTGGCAGACCAAACGCCTCGTCACAACACGGGACTGATGATCTATTGCTGCGGCTCAGTCAGGGATGCCAATCTAATCCTCGCCACGCGCTACGTCACGTGGGAACCACACGCCGAACCATTCCGGTTGTAACGTTGGTCGTGTCCTCTAACGGGATTACCAGTGCTCCTTGCTAATTTATCTAGTAGTATCCGTCCTGTCCATCCCGGCCACCCCGGCGCGTGATTTACATCGTGCGTTATCATCATTTGTCAACGGAGGCGAAAAATTGTTGTAGATCGAAGTGAATCTCAGAGCCGTTAATTCTTGAGGTTCTCAATAAGAAGCATAGCCGCCGGATTCGGCTCGCCTCCGTTCTTTTTTCCGCGGGAAACAATCCGTCACGATGATACATATAGGTATCATACGGTATTTGCCAATAAGTGAGAAGTATCGTAGGCTATTTCGGCAACGTTTCCAACCTACTTATAGTGACGTTGCACATAGTTGCATGGGGGACAACGTGTCCCATCGTAACGCGAGAGCGGAGAATAGGGAATCGAGGGAGTGAGTGAGCGAGTCTACGAGCGTATAAACGTATGATATGTAGATTAGGATCGTCATGGATCAGATATACAACGGGTGCGCATTTAATAATACTGTTCCTGTCAAAACACACAGTGGAGGCAACTGAGGGTGTAATACAGATAAATTGTCCCTTGGAGATGGCTGGTTGGGGTTGGAACAGTTCAGTACAGCCGTAGGAGCGGAGCAACTCGCGTGCGGGGGTCACCCTCTGCTCTTCAGACTCACACCATCCCCCCCCCCCCCCCCCTCTCGCCCTGTAACGATATCCACTCCTGCAATGGGAGGGGGGGGGGGGGGGAGGGTTGTTTTAATATGGATACCAAAGACCGAAGATTTGTGCGGAACTGTGCAAACAGCGAGACGATCCGTGAAAGTGCGAGCAAGATATGATCTCTCTCCGCCCGTGTGGATATAAGTTAGGGGGGGAAATAAACGCTCCCTTCATTCCCCCTTCCTGTATCCCGCGGACGAACGAGTGGATGAATGAGCGA
This sequence comes from Phymatocera aterrima, assembly GCA_963170745.1. Lineage (NCBI taxonomy): Eukaryota > Metazoa > Arthropoda > Insecta > Hymenoptera > Tenthredinidae > Phymatocera > Phymatocera aterrima. Next base: position 4,111,736 of record OY720670.1, read on the forward strand.
ATGAAAGAATTCCCAATGTGGACAATTTCGCATTGTTCCTAGGCGAGACTGATCCATTCACCACGCTTTGACAACGGTATTAAATTCTCCGGTACGTACAGCGGTATAAGGTACTACCTACCTAAGTCGAGGCAGAACTTTTCTCCCAGTTTTCCACTCTCTCTCTCTTTCTCTCTCTCTCTCTTTCCACTCCAGGTTTACTTACTTAGCGACTAGCTTGGAAAATCAGTAAACCACGGAACGGTGTTTAGTCGCGGAGCTGAAGTCTGCCGTGAATAACTGAACGGACAAACTCCGAAACTCTGGGAGCCCACGTTCCATGGACAAAACAATATAATATTATCAAAGCATTGTGCCCGGGTAATTACCTGTGCTAATGTAATCTCGAGACTGATTAGACATTCCGCTCGCACCTTCCACTCAGCTCCTTTGCCTTCACGAGCGCCAGCTTCGCCCCATCATTTGCGAGGTAAACGTGTCTCCGGGCATTGTTTTTGACTGTTCATCATCATCGTCGACATCATTGCCCGGGCAATTTGTTCTTTTCGTTTCATAAGACCGAGGAACTAATTCGTGCCTAGGCAGGATTCGGAAATCAAGGATTTCTCATTAGACGGTTCGCCTAGAGAAGCCACGCGGACTCTGATAAAGGATTAATAGAAGTTATAAAGTAGAACCGACGCGGACGGCACGGGAGGAGAAGGGCTGGGGGTGTATTACGTGAGCCGACTCGGATATACCGGCTTTCTACGGAGGTTATATTGCAGGTTACCATTGCCTCAAGCTAACCTCTCCTGAGTCATGCGCACCGGAGGAATATGGCTCGGCCAATAAAACTCCGACGTCCATCGCGGAGACTGACCAACCCCTGGACGATCTTGTTCACCATCTTAATAACGAGGACCAGGAGAAACGAAAAATGAAACAATCCGGAGAGCACCTCGTTCGGGATGAGGAGAAATAGATGAGTGGCTGTAATGATATTCTTGAATCACCGCTTGCTCATGTGTTCCAGTCGGAGCCTCGTACTACCCTTCGGGCGGTGGTCCAATCTGGTGGAAAATGAACAGGGAGTTGGTAGTGCGGTACGACAAGCAGTCGTGACATCTGCGCTAATTTCACACCGAGATAGCTCCGTCCATCGAGGCATCCTGCTCGGTCCTCTCCCCGGTTCTCGTGCGATGCACTATCCAGCATCGTAGTAAGTGTGGATATACCCAAAGCGGTTCTCTCCACGTCCGTGCTCCGAACCATTGTACATACGCATACAACGACGACATATCGGTCTCCGAGTTGAGTTGAGTTGAGTTGAGTTGAGTTGAGTTGAGTTGAGTTTGGTTGAGTAGAGCCGGTACCAGTTCTACCTACATTATACATTGACACATGCACGCAGGGGTACCGCGGTGAGTCTATGTAACGTGTCTCTCTCTCTCACTCACTCTGCGTATCCTTGATATCTGTGCAACGTGTACCGCTGCGAGGGGAATTGTCAGCAGGCCACAGCTGCGCTTCCATATACTTCATTTTGTTACAAATTTTATGGGCTTTGATCAGTCTATTCCTTATCCAGATCCGCAGAGAGAAGTTTCATCGGTTCAATCATCGTTTGAAGCCGAAGCGCGTAGAGATTATAATTTCATCCCTTCTTTCCCTCCTCTTCTGTTTCCGCTCTCTCGCAGTTCCAGATAGGTATATACTCATTGTATTCAATTTCGGCACGATGTGGTTTGTCGTTCGTCGTTCGTCACCGTCATCGGCGATAGGTACATAGGCGCCACGACTCCCGCCGCGCGATATTGCTGTCCAAGAAAAATACTCGAATACTCGGATGAGGAAGAGCGCGAGTGCTAAAGCTTATTAATATTTACCCAGGAATCCGAACCCTTTGGGAAAACGAGGAGTAGTCTCTCTTTAGAAAATATTTGTCTTCGTCCGCGAATTCCTCTACTCGCACATAATTTGTGCCACCATTTTTCCCTTCTCCTCCGTCTTTCAGTGATTCCAGGGTTTCTCGGTGTGAATGAAGTTCCCGAGGCGCAAAAAACGACGAAGAAGAAGAAGGCTAAAGAGAATAAGTCCGTGTTTCTTATAAAATTTTTGTACATAACCAAAGAAACGTCGGATGCGACCCCCGTCTCTTCTCCGCCCTGCCCTTTCCTCGGAAACTCCGTGCAGGAGAGAACCAATATGTCCATCTTCGGCGAGCGGCGCGGGAGGCGGCGACCGTGCAAACAGATCAATGCTTCGCGTTCCAATATAAACAGTATTATTGAAACAAAGCCGGCGGTTCAGGAGGGGGCTCGGGGTACGACGGGGCATGTTTCTCTCGTTCGAGTTTCCGCGGGGGCTGAGAGGACAAGAGTTATGTTGCCGCGATATTGTGCTGCGCCGCGACCCGCTTCCCGCTTCACGCGTCTGTAGGGGCTAGATCGGCCCAGCACTGGGTTCGGGGCTCAGGGTTCGGGGTTCGGGGTTTTCGGGGGTTTCGGGTCGGGGGAGCAGGGTTGTCGATTCTGTATTATACAACGTCGGGGTTTCTGGGAGTGGGTTGAGGCCGTGGGGCTGCCCTCGCAGCATATACCCGGAGCTGAGAAGGAGCGAGGGAGGGGGGGGGGGGGGGATATACAGCGATGCACGGACCTGTGTGTACGGACAGAGGTATTTGCTATGCATGCCTATAATACACGATGTGTTGAGGCGCGGCGCCTGCGTGTTCTCAAAGAGAATTGCACCGCTCCCGCGTTACCTGCCACGATGATACTCATAATGATGCCGATACGTCGGGGTACCGGTGCGGAGAGAACAACTCCCACGACTGCAGTAGCGTAAGATCTCACGTACGTATTTCGCGGGTATAATGCCGTGGCTCTGCAACCCTTTCAGTAGAGGCAACAATAAGGTTTCGGGGACCTTGAAATAACAAATCGATAGCGTTAGGTGGTCGTTGTATATTATATCAGTTGTTCCTCGCGGCTCTGAACGAAATTCTATATGAAATTTTGATATCATGTCCGTATAACACGCACCGAGTAACCCCGCTTCATCGATTAAATGATCAAGTTACGCCGCGAGCTGATCGAGGGGCTGGAACGAGTTAATTTCTTCAATTTTCTCCTTTTCTTTTTCCTTTTTATACACGCTGAATCATCGGTCTGCGAGTGATACACGCGTGAGTGGATCGGGATCATTAGAAGAAGCGACGAGGAGCGTAATATCTACTGTTCATTACAGCCCAGAGAGGAAAAGGGAATGGAAGAGTCGCGCGTGCGTTCGCGCTCATCTTCCCCTCATCTTTCTTCATCTCTCATCCAAATAGATAGAGAGATATACTCATATGCGTGGATAAACTGTACCGCAACATGCCCCGGAATGGCGGGTTGAATTTATCGCAGAATTTTAGGCGGAGCTGAAAATGGTATAGGTCAGAAAGATTGCAGAGTCAGCGAAGAGGGTTGTCACCCTCGCCGCGTCTCGCCGCGCCTCGTCTCGCCCGTCTCGTCCCGTCTCGGTTCGGTTCGACCGGCTCTGCCCACGGCTCGAAACTCTCGGAAGAAAAATGATATCACGAACCTAAGAGGAAATGACTCTTCCTCTTCCCCTGCAATGGCGGATCTCGAACAGAATCCCCATTCCGAAGTATATTTATCCTATGTAGGTACTGTACTGCGCGTATGCTACTTCTGTGACACAACGCTCGTACACACGCGATCTGTGACAAAACGAACAAACGAACGAAGGAAGGAACAAGCAACAACAAACGAGAAACACGGAAACGGAAAAAGTCAAAATGCGTATTGTTCTACCTTCTATATCAATCGGAATAGAGGGAGCGAGCGAGGGAGGGATGGCTTTGAATTTTCACGTTTGAATCGGGCACAGTGTCGTATTACCGGTGTCGAGGATCACGTCGATTCAGCAAATCTTCGCCGGACACACATTATACCTACGTACTCCGATATGTGCGGCAAATGATCCATTTAATCTTCCGAAAATCTACTTGAATTTCATCCGCGCCTTGCTTTCGTTCTCGTCCGTTCTTTCTTATTTTTCGTTATTCTACAGGGCGGGCGAAATCGATCTGTTCTGATTCTCGTAGCTGAATGTATAGCCGATGCTAGGCACCTACTATTCCTATACCTACCAACGTGGAGGAGGAATATCAAAGATAACCGGATTACCGGGATCCTGGAGTAAGAACGTGTCTGAAATACGGTTTTGTGGTGCAGAAACTCTGCGAAGAGCCGACCGCACGATAAACCGGCAAGCCAACCAACCAACCAACCAACCAACAATCTAGGTAGTAAATAAAGGATTGCTTTTTCCTTGGTCAATATTGATTTTTAAATTGACCCTGCTGCTTGCCTGCCTCTGCCTCTGCCTCTGCCTCTGCCTGCACGGATGTGGACGAGAGACTCTGCTTCCCTTCCCTTCCCTTCCCTTCCCTGCCCTTCCCTTCTTGTGGCCCGGGTTACCCGGGACGCCTTCGTATACACGGAATTTGATTATATATAAATGCGAATCGTCGAATGCGAATCGTCCTTTCACAGTAGGTGGGTGGGTAGTAGAACGTATACGACGTTCGAACACATCCATAATTCAGACAATCGGTGTATCTGTGTGTAGGTATGTAGTACGTACCGATATATATGCGTGTATATGCATCGTTGAGAAACCGGCGCGAATCCCGCGCGGTCAAAATTCACCGGCCACCTATATAGATCGTCCTTTGACGGAGGTTGGCACATTTTCACCTCGAATAAGGGAGGAAAATGGGGGAGCGAGAGGAATAAAACTGACGGAGGAAGAGTTGGACGGTATACTGTCAAAGGGATGAAAAGCTTCTAATCGCAGCGGCGAATTCGAGATTTATCTGTCAAAAAGCCGAACGGAAAAGGACTGTGTGGATAGATGGAACGAAATTGATAACGCGATGGGGAATTTTCTAAAGCGTTTTCACTCGCGAGGCAAAGAGGAAATTCGTATAATGCTATTCCGCTCCTAGGAGCAGCGCACGGATTTGACTTTGGCGTTTCACGGAAACCTGCAAACGCCGCCCGATTAACAGCGTCTTTGATGTTCCCCAAAATGTTTTCGATAAAAGGCGGAGACGACCCGCTTCACCGCTTCACCGCTTCACCGCTGTACCTACACCTACCTCTTACCTATATACTCACCCTGCAGGTGGAAAGGGAAGAGAGAGCCGCAAGTTCACCCGCAGGCAGACAGGCGGGAAGGAAGCAAGCGGGGTGGCATAAAGCTCAAGAAGAAGAAGAAGAGAGGTGCGGCTCATTTAATTGCGGGAATCCCAAGATTATCCAAAGAAATTTCTCAGACGTTTAAACGTTTAAACGCATGCCTGAAGAAACCCAGTCCGGAGTTATCCGTAAATTATTTTCAAGTTCACCGCAATGCAATTCCCGAATGAATCGAAAAATTTGGGCAAAATCAGCCAGCCTCTCCCTTCCTCGCGAGGATTAGGATTTCATGTTTATTTTTTCTTTAGAGAAATTTAGAAGCTTTTATGAAAATTTGAATCTAATTGGATCGGAAGATCGGTTCGGCGATCGAGCTTAGCGAATTTTGATCTGCGAACGCGAACAGGTGCAGGTGACCGTCGAAAAATACAAAAAATAAAAACGAAAACGGAAATAAGAATCGCCCACAAATTTGCGAGGATGATAAATAAATCCAGTATCTTTCTCGCGCTAGGTCTTGGCTCGTCGAAAATTCTGAACAAACGAACGGCACTCCGCGGTCTGTTTTCTACAACGATGCATTGGTACGGAGTCTGGATTTATTTATCACAGTTTTCCTAGCCGGAGCAGACCGTCGACTAGCTCCTGAATAACCAAGGTGTCAAATATCCGAGAGTCAAGGTGTACGTACATCTTTTGTCGTCATTTTTTCGTTCTACTCGCGTCGTTTCGTCCTCTAATTCGTTTTCCACCCGGTTTTCGACGAACGAGCAACACGCGGACGCAGTTGAATATTGGTAAGGTTAGATTTTTCATGAAGATTTCGCGCTCCCATCGCCTGCGTAATATTTCGCCGAGCATTGCGGGATTCGGTATGAAAACCGATAGGATCGAAGACGTCCGAAATCCTCTGTCCAATTAATTTCTAAATTACATTGTCAATTGCGAAGTTTGCTCGCGTTCGGAGGGGAACAACGCTCCGGTGGCCCTCGGTTGTACCGTCTCGCTTCTGTCCAACACGCGTGCACGTACCTACGTTTGTCGGACTCGGCAGGTTATACTGGGTGTTGATGCACCATTCGGAAACTCTGTTATCGTCGGATCTATAAAATCCATCCGAAAGTCTCATGCTGATCGTACCTACGTAGACGGAGAAAGCGACGAAAGCAATCGATATGCGGCTCGTTCCTCATCCTGTTCCTTCGTCGGAGGACGCGACGCTCATCTCATAGGAGGAAAATGCCACCCCCGTCACAGTTTGCGGAAATAGAGGGTTGCGCCTGCAAGGATGCAACACGGCGGAGCGTCGATGAATGAAAAATACTCGCGCGGGATTGAACTATTGTTGAAAAGCGAAAGAGTAAAAAGATTGCAGGCCAACACTCTGCTCTGCGAAATATAGAGCGTGATATATCTATTTCTTGAGCACCCTGTGGATGGGGAGTTCAAGGGAGGATGAAGCGTGGCGAGGCGAGGCGAGGCCAGGGGGAAACCCAGACAAACCCACACATGGACAGACAAAGGCATACTCGCTCACGCTGACACGAAACTCGGGGAGTTCGGCCCGTGTCCACTAGTATGGCGGCAGCTTTGCTGAATGCCCGATGCCCAAGCCCAAGCCCAAACCCAAACCCAAACCCAAACCCTCTCTCTCCTTCTCCCTCTCCCTCTCCTCCGCCGGTGCTTCTCGTGGCTCTGGTGCCTCGGATACCGAAGCCGCCGCGCACCCCCGCGAAAACCAGTACTGACCGACGCCGGGCGTCGCGACGGCCGGCCCCTATACGCCGGTTTCCATGGCAACCCGCTGTCATTAAAGCATCGCCTTATCATAACCGACGCGCGAAGCTCCCGACGCCATCTTTACACCCCCGTTAGACGCCCGACCCTCTTCCTCTTGCCTCTCGCCACCACCCTCAACCCCTCTCCCCTCGCCCCTCTTCCCTTTTCCGCTCCATTCTCCCTCCTCGCTCTCTGCATCCCCGAAGCTCCTCTATTTCTATTTCTCTGTATAACCTTGGTCTGCGTCCTCCACATAGGAGAGACTACGAGGACGCAGAGAAGATTCAATTTTTATCCACTCCGCGGATTGAATGAAAGAACGTGGAAATCGGAGCGGGCGATATTTGATCCTCGCATATCCGATTATAAGGAAGCGTTTGAGGAGGATTCCTGCGGAGATGGGCAGTTCGAGTGATGTGTCCAATTACCTGTACCTTATACCTATTTGCGCGATATAAATTTCGCAAATTTCCCCCATCACGGAATAAAACTACCCCATACCAGCGCATAGATTCACCCCGGAAGGGTAGCCGCTGTGCACGGGAATATATTATTCCGGATTCGTTTTAGCGTCACGTGTCCGCTACTCGCTTTGATTCGTGAGTGGCGTTAATTAATTGTTTGTGTTACGGTTACGGTTACGGTTACGGTCACGGTTCTCTACGGTATACCTACCCGTCCACCTACGTATACCCTCCGTAGTTATTCAATTTTACCATAAATCAAATGTATATCGCGTCTTTTCATGTTTCAATTCGATCCCGCGTTGAATTGGATCCAGCTTGTCAAGCGCCGCAGCCGCGAGGGGCGGCTGTATCCGAACCATGCCGCCGCCGCGCCGCCGCGCCGGGGAGCTTTCGGGAGTCAAAACGCGCGACTCCATTAATCAGCTAGTGGAGAGCTACTGCCAAACGAAACGGATAGGTATATGGGAGCGAAGGTCGTTGGACCGCGAGGGATCGCGGGCTGCTATGCCCGAGAAAACCCAACTCCGAGGTATTATTACATCGAATGAAATTAATGAGATACACAGAAACACACTTGCGGCTCGGAAGGGTAGGAAGCTACCCGCTACCGCTCTCTCGTCGCCGCTGCAGAATTTCGTTCACCTCAACTTCCGCCAACAGAGCTCCGACAAATCCCGTCGCTCGTCTATACATCTTTCGCTCTATGTTTTTTTTTTTTCTTTGTTCTCGCTGTAAACGAGGTGAAAGAGAAGAGGAGAAAGAAAAGAAAGAAAAACCAACGGAATGGAGTAAAGAGAACGAGATTCGCCGCTGCAGTATAACGCGGCATTGTGATAATATATGAAAAATTGATCGATTCATCGAAATGCTTCCTACATCCACCGCAACTTTTTCTTTTCGTTCCCTTTTATATACCTACCGTTTCAATTTTCTAGCCGGATGTCAGATAGGACACTAAAGAAAGAAAGAAAGAAAGAAAGAAAGAAAAGAGGGAATGTGGCGAAACGAGTTTACAAGTTTTCGCATTGAGTATGAGAATCTTGAGAATTGCAAAGACGCCCAGACGCGTGACCTTCGCGGAGGTCTTTGTCCCCTCTAAACCGGAAGCTAGCTGTGATAGGTATAGATGGTTTGCTAGGATTGACCCGGTTCGCGCGACGCTGCATGCCACCTGGTCTCGGCTACGAGGTTCAAGTTTGTATTCAATTTCTCGGTACTCCAGCGATCGGCGAGATAATTTTTCCAGTCTTCCAGTCCGTCTTCCAGTCTCCTCGCAGTCTTTCGGATCGTCATGCTACGTGGTCAATGGGGCGGGTAAAAAAACCGCATTAGCTTTTACAGCAAGGAAGTTGAACCGGCGATTCCCCGCAGCTTACTCCGAGGCTCCAAGTTTAATAAAACAAGTTTTTATCCCATTTTACGGAAACGTCATAAACCACGAGCATCCGCGAGATATCAACGACAGATGGGAGCTGGCTCGGATCTCCGCTCCTTCTATCTTTCGTCGTCTATTTATTTATTACTCGCGACGTTTTCATGCATAAAACTGGAGAGGCTGGAGCGTTTCTTCTTTTTCCGTCGCTCCGTTTTCCCTCTTCTGGGTGTTATTTTCGCTTTTTTCTTTTGGTTCTTTCTCCTTTTAGCAACACCTCGATAAATTGAGACGAGAAAGGAAGAAGAAAATAAAGGAAGCCGATCTCTTCAGGACTAATCGCTCGCCAACAACTTTTGTAATATAAGTCTTTCTCCCCGCTTGCCGCTGATGTCGGATGTATAGGTGTATCGTAGGTTTGTCGTGCGAACACACAGAGAAACGTGAAACGAGAAACGAGAAACGAGAAACGTGGAAGAAAATAAATAGCCACAAAAGTTTTGCTGATTTTCTACAGATATATAAACCTCTGCCCGTTGGCATCGGAGACTGTAACGGTGTGTACGTGTACGTAACATACGTGTACGGATATATATATATATATATATATCTAATACCGATACCTACGTATACGTGGGCGATACTCGTCGGTATAGTCTTAACGTTGGTCGTCGGCCGTTTCGTACGAAACCAACCCCACTCTTTACTCTTGTATCCCACTCATTCCTCCCCCTATAGAGCGGAGGCTGCTTCCCTCCGGAGGTCCCTTGCTCCTGCGGGAGTGGGTCGCGCGACTCAGAGGGACACAGGGTCCTCTAGGAATAACGAGTCTCATTAATCCAATTAACCAGTAAATAATGGGATAGCATTTTCGTATTTACGGTAGGAATAGGAATACCGGCGTCGACCCTTAATGGAGTTTTGAGCTGACTATCAATATATTCTCTTGCCTCGTGCCTTTGGTCCGCGAACAAAGCGAGCGGGTCACTTTCTTCGCTTGCAATTAGTTACAACGACTTCCCGGAGTTTACATCCCTCCGCGCTCCCTCCCGCTACTATACCTCCGGCGTGAAAGATTCGGTGGACGAAATTTCATTCGGTTTTTCGCTTCCTCATTCTTCCCTGTTCCCCGCGAACTCTGATGGGAGACACTATAGAACACCGAGAGATCCCGATCTCCAAAATTCCGTGATTTTTTTTTCTAATCGGAAATTTGGTCCCGACACCGGCGCGGTGGTGGCGCTGTTCGAAACGATCCGAACGACACCCCGAGATCGAAAATTAGATGAAAAATCCAGTCACAAAAAGAAAAAAGTAAGCTGCCTGTTCTTATCGCACTACCGCCGCAATTGTGCAGGGGCAGAAGCAGAGCGAGCAAGAGGTTGGTATCGCGGGGTAATAAATACTCGTCGCTTTCACAAAAGCTAATTAATATTTACGCGAGAACTCGCGTAACAAACGAGCCCTTATATTGCTCGAACTTTGTCGGGGGAGGGGAGCGACCTCCTTCCGCCACCCCCAGCCACCTCTTATGTCTTTAATTAATTCAATTTCTTTGATATAACCAGCCGGAGCTTGGCTTGACTTTGGCAACGAGTTTCAATAGCTGTCAAGAAATATAAGTACAAGAAATTTCATCCCATTGATACACCCGAAGGAGCACCGGAGTCGAACTCGATTTTATGATCCGAAAGCGTGAGGCGAAGTTGGGAGTAAAACAAGCACTCCCTCGCTCGATTCTTCAGTGATTAGAATTCACCTCGCGGCGTAATGCGAATTATGTAGGATCTACATACCTGTATAACCTAGATACGCGTGGCTAGAAAATTGTCGAGTGCGATATGGTGGCGCGTTGGTATAAGTATTTATGTATGTGTGTATGTACGTATGTATATACATGCCTGCGCGGCGCGGTCGATTATTCCGGGGTGCATTAACTTTTAGCTGGTCGCTTAACGCGCCTCGCCGCAGTTCGGCGGTCGGGGGATGTAGAGGGGAAGTTGATTTGGAAAATTATGTCAAAATACCGAGCGAAACAAACCCGCGGTTTTGCCGGCGTAGGCCTGAGGCAAGTTTTCAACCCGCGTCACGATCTCGCTATAGATTTAGCCTTCGGGAGCGAGAACTGCGATCCGATGTTTCCGCTCCTTCCGCTGTTAAGGGGTGAGTTTAGTACAGTGCGCTATCCATAGAAATATCTATTTGCGTGTGGTTCACCCCTGCACGCGTCAGAAATTACCTTTTTTCTCTCGTGGTATAAGAAGAGCGAAAATTTTACGAGTGGGAGCGCGAGGAAGAGGAAGAGGAAGATGAGGACGCCGGAGAGAAGGAAACGGAGTGGGAGGAGGGCTCACCCACCCCTCTCTAATCATTTGCATATTCGTTTGAAACAATATCCCGAGGAACTTGGCGGAGTAACGTCGCGTCGTTCTTGGTGTAACGGCTCCGGGCGCGCGGGAGGCAGGGAAGAGGACTGTTTCAATTAAAATAAGCATACGCCTAGGAGAGGAGAGGGAGAGGGAGAGGGAGAACCGAGAACTCGGGCGAAGAATCGGGTGCGAGGTGGTTGTACAAGCTCCTCCTGTTCCCTGTGCGCGGTTTGTTCCGAGCTCTGAATTCTCGAGTAGTCATAAAACCTGTGATGACGTTAATTTTTACCCTCATCTTATTGAATTTTACACCAATAGAACGGGCACAAACACCTCCACGCTTTTACCGGCGCCACCCCACACCCGCAATTCGACGAACGAAGAGAAAACGGGATGAAGAAGGGAAGTAAGAGAGCGAAAAAGAGGAGAAAAAGAAACCCAGCGCGCATGAGAAGCATGCTAAACCTTGCCATTAACTGGCAACTTTTACTTTCCTATCTACCTGCACCCTCCCAAGAATATATTACCCAATTTTTAAGACAGCATCCCGAACCCGAAACTCTGACTCTCATCTCCTCTCCTCTCTTCTTTTCTCCTCCTCGCTCGCAGAAACTACGAAGCGAGCAATCATCATAGGAGAAGGGGGAGCAACCTTCGGCACCTTCGTCTAGTGAAAGTTGGCGGGAACGAGTGAACGGAATTCAACGTCCTGTCCAGAGCTACGAACTCTTTGGGATGATTTGATATCGAAAATGGGAGAATCTGGTGAGAAAGGAGAAAATTTCTAAAACCAACTTCAAACCGTGTTTCTTTCTTCATTATCGTTGACTTATGTACAGAGTGGGACATACCTATTACCTTCCTACGGGTGATTTTAATAAATATATTCCATTACACCTACCCAGCTGGGGGTCGTAAAGTAGGTGAATAAGAATGGAACGAAGGAGAGTGAATATGGAGAAGAGAAAAGAAGAGAAGAAGAGAGAGGGAGCCCCGGTACGTATATACCTATAACGTCGAAGCTAATATTTCCAGGCAACCCGGTGGCCCCACCTACTCCCATGTATATGAGATCCCTTAAATGGGAAATCGAAACGTTTGCGAGATAACTCTCCTCGGGTGAGAATATATTCAAAATGGCGTACAGGCGCTAGGGGGTAACCCCTATGATAATACGAAACATATTCCACCCTTAAGAACCCGGCGCTGCCGCCGCCTCTGCCTCTGCCTCTGCCTCTGCAGGTTCTGCTTCTGCCTCTCCACCTTTTTCCTTTTCCCTCTTCTTCTTTTCTCTCTCTCTCTCTCTCTCTTACATCCCCTTCATCCTTCTCGGCCCGATAAAATAAAATAAAATTCATCGCCCCGTTCCTGGAGATAGGTGTGTGTGTACGTGCGTGTGTGTGTGTGTGTGGTAGTGACTGGTCCGCCTCCCAAAAGGCGAACACAGTCGTGTGGGGTGGCTATGGATAGAGAACTGAGAAACGAGCCCCGAGTCTTCTTCTTATTTTCCTTCTTCTTCTTCTTCTTCTTCTTCTTCTTCTCCTTCTGCTTCACCCGTGCTTCTTCGCGAATAATACCGATACCGAAGCGAGCGACGCCGCGCCATCGTGCTCGTCCGTTTCAGATAACAACCGTTCTGTCGAAGAAGTAAAACCTGAAGTGAACCGAACCGAAGAATGTTTTTCTGACGTATTGATCTTCCCCTTGAAATCTCAACGTCCTACCAGCAGCTCAACTTCTTCCAACTCATCGCGAAAGAGATGAGAAGAAGAGAAGAGAAGAGAAGAGATGAGGCACGCTATTGGCACAGATCAGCTCTGACAGACGCGCTCTGATTCTCTCGCTGTCTATATGAATTCAGAGAGGATCAAACGTCGCTTCGAGGTGGAAATCATCCCTCAGCATCCCCGATACCATACAGTGAATTCACTTTCAAAGATGGTTCCAAATTTCTGAAAGCTCTTCGAGATGGTCACGCTATAAGTTTCGATGTAAGACAATGAAAGTAGAATTCATTCCCGGTCTTTATTCCCCGCAGCCGAGTTGATTCACATGTTTGAGGCTGGTAATTGAGAACGAATTGCAACGCGATGATCGACCCGACTAAAGTAAACAGAGTCTCTTTTCTCTTTCCCGCTCGTCGACGATGAGCGATGTTCGGGGGGTTTTGGGGCAGAGAGAGAGAGAGAGAAAGAGAAAGAGAGAATGAGTGTTTCGTGTTTGCTTTGTACACGCTTTGTAGTTTGGCGTCGTTGCTTTCTGAACAAAATCGTTTGCGGAGGGGTTGGGTGTGGCCGAAAACGTCCGACTACTAGAGCACGTGCTAATGTAAGCAGATAGTAAGCAGCAGTGCCAACTTTTTCCCCCTCACGCTACCTCGCTCGCTCTCTCCATCCCCCAGGCATTTCGTGCGGGAGGAAAGGAAAAAGTAGAAGGAGAAAAACGATCCATGTTCATTTATCCAGAAAATAATCCACTAAAGATAAAATCAGGATCAGAGATACATCTCCGCGCGCATGTATACCTAGCAGATACATAATGTATCACGCGTATGTACTCATACAGTATTCGGAGTCGTTTAATAACTCAGCCGAATGCCAAAGAGCCATCGATTCTCTCTCAGGAGGGGAGATAGCTCTTTCGGAACGAGAAGCGAGGAACTCATTCGCGAGATTCGTTCTATACCCTTTTCATCCCGAAAGGATAAATGAACCTCACTCGTCAGCGGGTCTGCGATATATTTTCGATAAGGACTATTTCTGCAGAGAATAACGCGGACCGAGGACGCCGTGCAGTTTAATCTGAGCATTGTTCGTCCACCTACGTACATACATATATACATATACAGTACATACGTATAACGGATGCGTATGAGCAAACCTAGGCTACGGGTAGTTCTGGGATGTGGCTAGCCGAGGGGGTTGAAACGGCGTTATTTACGGTATTTAGATAACTGGCTTAGCCACCACGCAACACCATCTCGTCGGGTGATCCGTGGGTCGAGATAGCAGGCTGGGGTAATGCTCAATGTTGAACGTTGAACGTTGAACGTTGAACGTTGAATGCTGAATGTTGAATGCTGAATACTGAATGTTGAGCGTGCTACGTGGCCGCCGACAGTAGACAGACCTGCTGCCAACACCGTAGGCGGGCGTCGCGACGTTCGTCGACGATTCTAGATTATAATAACGAGCATCGAGGTGTACGGGTTGTAGAAACGTCTGAAATTACCATACGTATCTTTTGGACCTAGAATTACGTTTCCCCCCCGTCACCTCCCTCGCCGTTCCTCTGTCTGTGATCCCTACATCCATATTCGCTGAGCTGCAGTAAACTTTAATCCGCAGATTATTTTCATCCCCCAGGATTATGAGGGATCAGGCTTGTTTTCGTGCAAGACTCAGCTGCGAGTGCAGTGATTAGTTTAATTGACAAATAATTTGGAGAAAAAATTGTTCAATTCGCGTCACGATGTGAATCTAGATTATGTGTATTTTCAGATTGGCTCGTCGAAAGTTGCGTCACTGCCACCCTCCTCTTCTCCTTTTACATTAATTAGCGAAAACTTCCAGAGGCCGTAGCTGCGGGGTATCATAGAAAACTTGGAAGCTTTGCTTCACATTTTTTTCCTCATCTCCACCATTCGTTTCGTTTAGACTCTTTACTGCGAAAGTTTTTCTCACAGCGTCCTCCGCGGACAATGATTATCGTCGGATTGAAATTTCGAACCGGAGGAGGGAGAGGGCGACGGAAAATTGTCCCCGAAAATTTCAAACTCCGCATTATCCTCCATATTTATTTCCCTCGATTGGATTTCTATCTTTCTTAATACGCTCGACTCTTCCTCTTTCTCTCTCTCTCTCTCTCTTTTTCTCTCTCTTTACGACAGCCAACAAATATCCTCTCGGCCAGACACAGGAAGACCTCGGTCGAGCGAAAATTAGGGAAGTCGAAAATTTTTGGTGATAAAATCTAATAGAATTATAGCTGAAACGGATACACCTAATTCGACGCGCTTCTATGCTCACATAGCCGTGTATGCATACATACAAGCTGCCGCAGAGAATCGGAACAATCAAGCTGTCCCCAACAAACGATTTCACTCACTTCGTGAAAAAGAGGGAAAAAACAGATTTCCAGAGCTCGATAATCTGTAATAATGCGCAACACTTTCATAGATATAATTCACAATTTTGTTTCGCCCCCGCCCCCGCCCCCCTCCTCCCCTCGTCCTGCTTCTTACAGAATGCTTTGGCAAAGCGCTCGCTTTTGTTGTTCACTGTCTGCAATCGCGCGAGGCTGCTGCAATTATCTTGGAGAGAAAAAAAAAATCAGAAGACGAAGAAGAAGAAAAATTTTACCAAAGAATTGATTCTATACCGGGTGTAGCTACGAAGAGTATAACACAAACGTTTTGAAAAGAATATATGGTTTGACCTGAAGTCAGATCGGTCTCACGGTGTAGATCGGTCTTCCTGTCGCGTCCAGCCAAGTCGAACTCCTGAAGCTGTCTTAGAGAGTCACGAAGCGGGGCTGCATGATCCGATAAACAGATATCAAGATGTCCGCCCACTGCAAAGGCTGCGTACTATAATTAGCAGGGACCTCGGTTGACCCGGTGCACACAGGTTCGTTACGGCCAATTTTAGCGACTGTAGCCGAACCTACAATCATAATAATCCGAGGTAAATCTTTCTGCTTGTCAATCACTGGACTGACGGCTGATGAGCACGGAATAGGTACCTTGCACGCGAAGCAAAACCATTCGAATAACACACGGCGCACGACAACCGGAGAATCTTTTGTCCTCTCTTTTCTCCTCGAGAGTCGTTCCGTTCCGTATTGAAGTGACAAAGACAGAACAGGTTCCACTTCGGCGAAGCAGAATTTGAAAAACGCTCTTCGAAAATGAGTCAATGGCCCAATAGAACAATAGAAAGAGTTTGATAGTTATGAGAGGCCATCGGAGAGCCGGAGCTGGCGATCTAACCTAGCTAACATACGGAATATTCGTTTCACATCGAATCTGACGAACGTTTTGAAAAAGTGAAATACTCAGCCACTTTCTGCCATCGTACTCAATGAATTTTCGAAGTTTCATCAGAATCGATCCAGTCGTTTGCCAAAATTCACGATTCTCGTTATCGAAACGGTTTCTGTAGGTGCATTCGGGACGGGCGCGGCGAGCCCTAGGCTGCGGCACCTTGATATAATATTTTCATTCTGAGATTAGTCGGCATGAATAAAAACTCCGTGACAATGTATTGTACGATTTTTCGAAGGGGTAGCCGAGCAGCGAGAAGCTGCAGCTATCCCCCGTACCGCGCGGCGGTCACCACCCGGTGAGAGTAATCGTCCCCTAGTTAGTCACGCGGGGATGATCAGCGGGCTGTGAAATTATGATACACCTGTCAGATTGGAGCAGACGATATTGCGGAGTTTTGTTCACGGGCGTTGAATCCGAGCCTGCGGACTCTGAGTAGAGGGGTGATCAGGGGGAGGCTAAGGGCGAGGGATCAGGACTGGAACCTTATGGCAATCCTCGAGGAAAGACACGCGACCCGACAGAGGTACATATAACATACATGCAATTTCATGGATCTAAATATCACGACGACTTGATTGACCTAATAAATTCATGAGCAACGCTTCGCCGATCGTATACCGGTCGACTCTCTCTCTCTCTCTCTCTCTCTCTCTCTCTCTACCGATTTCCATGCCAGTGGCAAAGGCGGGGTGGCTTTTTGCCCGATTATGTAGTTTCGTTTCTCATTTCCTGCCAACGAAGCAATTCGTCGTTGTTTTTTTGCCATCGGACATCAGCAATCCATGTGTGATAGGATCGAAAGCCTATCGAAACTGGAGTAATACTTGACGCAGTAGATACAGTACACAGATGCACGGAGTGCTCCTGTCCGATCGCGTCGTCTGTTCGTTTCTGCACGAGGAATTGAGTGCTCGAGCGGCGGATTGGCGACCTACGATCGGACGGATCGGACATCTGGACGAACTGAGAATGAGAATCGGGTCACGGTCGAGACTGAAATTGACAAACAGATGGACACAGTGACCGGTGTTTTTGCTCGAACAATAAAGTTCATTGTCTAGGTAGTACCTACACACGGAGCAAACTTTCGGACATTGTCCACCAGGCAAACATCGGACAAACCGACGAACCTCACGGACTAACAAGCCCGACGTCGCATCGTCCAGCATGCGTGCAGTGAAAATCTGTCGAGCACAAGCTTCGCCGATGTCCAGAGCGCGTGTGGTTTGAGCAAACCGAGAAGGAATCTGCAGTTAGTTGGGCGCCGAACAACGAAAAATTTTTCTACTGCCGTACACTCTTTTCTATAATTTTCTGTCCTCCAGGCAAACCTCGTGCGCGAGCACATATACGAGATTTTTTCTGAATCCGAGCTCGCATCCGGCGCCCAATATCAATTTGAATATCTCTTGCATGTTCCTGATCAGAATTTAGAGACATCGACTTGGAATTTACTTGCGTTATCCGAACAAATTACACCGTCTGGATCATGGTGTGAAATTTGGTTTGCGACCGATGCTCGTTCGCAAGGATGCATGTGGAGTCAATTAGCCTTATGGCAGCAGGGTTATTCGGTTATTAAATTCCGCGCTTAAATCCGGTCCGTATACTCGGCCCCTCAGGGCTCTATAGCTAGACGAGGAAGCGAAAGGGAGCAAGCGAGCGGGAGAGAGTGAGAGAGAGGGAGAGAGTGAGAGGGTGACAAGTGTGGGTGCTAATACGCTCCAGATCCATTAATCATAACGACCCTGAGGATCGTCGGCTTCGGTGTTAGAGTCGTCCATGGGGTTGGCCAGAGGTGCGTGCGACAGAGAGAAAGAGAGCTAGCTAGCTGCCGGGAGCCAGGAGAGCTAGCTGGATGCAGTAAGGTCATTGGCGCGCAGGGGGTTGCCGGGTCGGGGGCGCGGAGAGGAAGGGCGGGGAGGGGAGGGGAGATACATTTGAAACAGGTTATAACTGCTCACCCCAAGTACGAGCCGCCCGGGCTAACTCTGTAGCCAGCGCCTACTGCCATTGTCGGAGGAGTTAGGGGTCACCCTAAATATTAACAACGAGCGAGGAGCGCGGGGTCAATCGCACCCCTAAATTCGGCTCTCTATTCTGCGCTGGATCCCGAGGCAAACGGTCCACGCAGTCATCCCAATGCGGGCCGAAATTAGTACCTCTGTACGTTGATTTCCAACGAGGGTTTTCGTCCTTCTTCTTTAGTTTTCTCCTTTTGTTTTTCTCGTTTTTTGTAACATCGTGACTAGATACGGCGAGAAGAAATGGTCGTGCGTGGAAAAGTAGAAACGATCGGAGCTAGATTTTCCTCGCGGAGGCGGTTCGTGCTGACGTTCGGTATCGTGGTCTGGTTCTTTGTTTCTATCGTATATTTGAGTCCGCGCACACAAATTACGCTTTTGACGGAAGGTATCCGAGAATCGTCTCTCCAACGTGGTCAAAATTTTTAGCAATGGAAATGCACGGGCTGTGGATGACACTTCGAATATCTCGTACGGGAAAAACGAGTTTTCATGTAAAAAATCATTCGCGGTGATAGTATCTTCACATCTTCTATGCGAGGAGATCATATTCATTCGTCGAATTTATTCCGATCGACGTCCTTTGCTCAATACGGCATGAAAATTTATGTATGCATACGTATGCACATTGTACACGTACGTTACGCTACGGCGCGCGTGTATACATTATACACACACACATGTGAAACACACCTACGTGTATAAATACGATTCGGCGACGATATACGATTCTCTCCGGATCTCTAGAGAGCGTACGTACACACATACGTACGTATAGTATAAACGATTCTGTTTGGAACATATTACCGTATATGGAACAATACACGTGTTCCGAAGCAGCGGTGCTTCCTCGGCTTCGACAACTCATCTCCGCATGCGCAGTCTATGGTTATATCCATACCATAGATGTGATGTCTAATACTGCGGGGATTTCGTAACGGATATCGATACTCGTGTATGGCCAGGAAGTCGGATCGTGGAGGGGGAGAGGCGTCGCGGCGTGAAAAATGGAGCGAACGAAGTTGTAGGTATATACGTGCGCTCAAAAATATCGACGAATACAAGAAAACGTTCTCGAAAAATCGTCTCATTGTTAATCGACCCAAAATCTCAGAGCTGCAAGTTTCTTTAAACCGCTTTCGGCTGCCTTCTGTCGTCTCGTTTTTTGCCCTTCGCGGCGGGAGACGGAGGCAGCGGATTTTGGGGAAACGGAGAACCTCGAATCCGAGACGCGTACGTATTAAGAGAAGGGAGATAAAGGGGTACGAGTAGAGGCTTGCTTTACCGCCAACCAACTCAGCAGACGATTCAATTCGTTATGTATGTATGTATGTATGTATGTATGTATGTATGTTGCTTCCTGTTGGTATGAGCGCGACGGTGTAGCATAGTGCGAACAAGAATCCGGTGTAGAATACTGTAAGCGCGAAGCGGAGTCTCTGGTGCGGGGCACGTATACCTATACCTACCACGTGAGATTTGTAATGTCAAGGGAGCAGGGTGTACACTTATTTACTATACACAATAGATATGGCGCTGTATACCTATACCTATACCGAATGGGAATATTCGATATTTACATTGTAATGCTTTTCACTTTGGCACAATGGCTCAGCTCTCCACCATGTGACTCTATTATAATACATATGACTCACTTCGCTCTCTATTTCCTTCTCGCTTCTTCTCTTTCTCATTTCTCCACACCTCGAATACTAACGATAAGATATTCCTTTAGGTATATACATACAGCTCGAAGAATTCTTTTGCGCGTTTCCCCCGTTTTCGCATCGAGTTATCCAGATCAAAGAACCGTACAGATGTGTGACGAGAAACGATGAAATAAAATGAAAAAGGGAAGAAAGATAAACGATAAAAGGACAGAGAAATTCAGTACGTGGAACATGCTATTGAAGACATATTTGGGCCCATTGTTACTCATTCTCAAAAGCATTGTTATCACCTCGGAAATGGTATTCGTTGCTGAACCTACACCAAACAGCCGATCGGAATGAAACTTTGGGGAGTGGATGCAGTATTTCGGCACGAAGTGGCTGAGTATTTTATTTCTACGAAATATTGAATCTTCTATCGGTAATTAAAGTTTTTCCAATCTAACCTACAAACGAACCTAGCCTAACTTGCAGAGAACCCCGAAAAACTTTGAATTCTCTTCGAATTTCAGGAAAATGAAATATTTAGCCACTTTCTGCCAAAATTCTGCATCTAATCTTTGAAGTTTCGTTTTGATCGGTTGTGTGGTGTAGGAGTGGCGACCAATCGCGTTTCTGAAGTGATAACAATGCTTCTAAGAATGAGTATCAATCGGTCTTTATGTCTGCTGAATATGCCTTTAATAACACCTTAAGGCGATGCGATACTCCTACCTTCGATACAGAGTATTGTGAGAATAATGCGGAGATATTCTTTCGGAACTATTGCCGAGTGTCTTACATGAAGCATCCTTGAAATTTTTGGCTGGAACATGGATTGCATTTGAAACATTACGAGAATATTTGAATAGATTTTTCAGTCAGAATGTCGTAAAACCCGTTGACCGTGTCATTGCTGAAATATTTCAAAAATGTCGAGCTGTCCGTGGCGTAGCTGCGGGGTTGCCGCCGGGTGGAAATTTGGCGCCCGGGTCTTCTCACGGGCGAAATTATCTCGCCTGAATATAGAATACGTATCCTATGCACCAGTGATTCGCAGTTCTTGTATTTCACAAGATGATGATGACACAGCCGATATCAAACCGTAGAGACTCGACTGTGAACATTCTTGTGGAATTAAGAAAAAATGAAATAAAATTCTTGTGCTCATGAAAGTATCTGAGAGTGCAATGCCGAATTTCCCCGTAACCTGAAATTTGGGTAAATTTGAAGTATAGCTGTATCTGGTATATACGAAAATCTCTCGTTTCGTGACTAGTATGAAGGTCTCGGGAATATTTCGTGACAATATTTCAGAATCTCTGGCGAACATCTTAGAAATACTGACTGCAGGGATATCTCTGCAGTATTAACAGTCGCGGACATGAGACTGTTCTGAAATATCTCCAGAATCATTTTCAGAATATTTCAATCTTCGGATTTAAGATTCTCGAGAAACTGCCGAGACCGAGGGGCTATTCACTTCAATTTCAGGTGTACGAATCACTTCTGAAGACTTCTAAGGACTCCTGAAGACGGACAAAGACTTCCAAAGAATTTCAGAGAATTCCAAAAACTTCCGGAGAATTCGAGAAAATTCCGAAGACTTCCATGCGGTATTTTTTGACTCCCAGCTTATTTACAGAGATTTTTAGTGACCTCCAACGAATTGCTGAGAATTTCAAAGAATTCCGAAAGTTCCGAAGCTTTCCAAAAATTTTCAGGAAATTCCGGAGACTTCCAAAGAATTGTCGACTATTTCATAGACTTCCATGAAGCATTCTTTGACTTCCAGCTGACAGCCAGATATTTCTCGTGACTTCTAAGACTTCCGAGAATTTTAAAAAATTCCAAAGAATTCCAGAAAATTTTTAAGACTTTCAGGAAATTCCGAAGACTTCCAAAGAATTCTGGACAGTTTCATAGACTTCCACGAGGCATTCTCTGACTTCCGACTGACTTTCAGTGATTTTCAGCAACTTCCGAGACTTCCGAGACTTCCGAAGACTTTCGAAGATTCCCAATGGATTCCACAGAATTCCAAAGACTTTCGGAAGCCAGCGTACATAAGACTTCCCGAGTGAATAGCCCCACGGCTGAGACATTGTGTGCTGTGTGGGAAAACGTTCCAGGACAATTTTGTCATTTGTGCATCACCCGGTGTAGGTAGGTAGGTATGTACATACCCTGGAGCAGGAATATAATCGTAATAGAATTGTCGAAATGTATTCGCCCGGGTTATTTTATCGATGGAGGGTGTAAAAGCGCGGGGAACACCCGTCCCTTTACCGTACATACACACGCGCACGCATCCGTAGGTTGGCTGGTGGGTAGGTATTAGGTGCTGCCTACGTCCTACGCAAAGCGCAGCGATGGAAGAGGAGGAGTGGATATTGTATAGGCGACGCGATCGGATCCGTAGAGAATCGTTTCCGTGGGGAATAACCGGGTATCATAGGCATACATAGAGCTAGAAAATAGGGGTCTCCTCTCTCCGTCTCGATTTTTCTATCTCCGTATTAGACACTAAAGCATCGCACATTATTCGAATGTGCCATGCCTATGCCTTTGATAGGTACACAACTGCGTCGTAAGTCGACCTTTACTAATTGCCACATCGTGAGCGTGAAATTATCACCTTTTTCCCTTTTTTCGCATCAATCAATTCCGTGCTCACTTGCCAATTGACTGATATGCGCGATTAGGTGCCACTGCAAATCATTCCTACCGACTGCAGGCGATTTCAAACGATTTCAGGTCATCCCACATGCGATTTCAATATTCCTATGCATATTTCACACCGTTTTTCATCTCGATCGACCCGAATCTGCTTCATTTTTTGCAATCTCAAACGATTCCCATATGCGTAAAATATCTCGTCGATTTCATTGATTTCACAATTTCGATAAACGATTTTCACGCCGATTTCAGCACAATTTTCCACGAAGCGATTTCCCATTTCGCCGTGTGAATATCCCCATCGACTTCCGGGCGGTGGGGCAATTCTCAAATTCATCAAATTTCAATAAATTATCCACATATTCGTTAGTTCAGTGGATTTTCAGCTTCGTGGTCGTTATCCGTCCATCCGTCCGTCCATCCATCTATCCATCTCGACGATGGGGATGTGGGCTGGATAATCCAGGCATTACTATGAGAGAGCCCGGTGAGTTGTGTGCAACGTACGTGGCGGCCGCTTTAGAGAGTATAGGTAGGTATACGCATACATAGTGAAGTACTACACCTACAGCACGACGGAGAGTAATTTAATTGAAAGATGCGTCCGTTCGGTGCTTCAAAATTTAATACTGAAAATGCCATTCCAGTATTGGGTGGGGGGGGGGGGGGGGGGGGCATTAGCTAGATTAGATAATGACGAAGTTAATCGAACGTGCTTTAATTTAGATTTATCACCAACTATATCTAGTACTTATGTAATTTTTACTGTTTGAACTTCTCATCAAAGGCTGGACCCCTAATTTCTATCCTTCGGTCTCGATATACTGCTGGGACGGCGATCGGCGACAATTGAAAAAAAAAAAGGAATAAAGGAAGTAGTAAGTTATCAGAAATTAGTGACATGAAATTACAATTCCACGTGTATGTACATACTCACTGGTATAATAGATGCATTAGCTGATGAAAATCTATCGGAATTGCTGCACAGTCTTACCGCAATCTTGCAAAAAAAAAAGGAAAAAAACAACAACAAAAAAACTCGCTTAAGCGTCGGTTTCCCAAAATCTGCAGGTCTCTCGCCACGAGGCAAACTTCGGGAACCGACACGTGCGAGATTTTTTGTTAGAAATTTTCGGTTTCTGAGATTCTGCAGAGATTTCGCAGCATTCCGAGTTCGATACGAAACGGAAGACCGATTAATTTTCCACAATTTGATTGACGATATGGAAAGTTTCCATACTCTCTACTCTGCACTCTCTACACTCCATCCTTCTTCTCTCTCCCGAGGGAATTGCAAAGCGAAGTTGGCTTCGGGGTGGATTCAGGGTGACGAGGAGTAGAGAGTAGAGCGTAGAGCGTAGAGTGGGACGCCCAGGCGCCGCACGTTATATTATTCAATTATGTCATTCGAGTTATACGCACCAGCTCACGAGCGCCCCGACGCGAAGCGACTCGAGGCCGCTCCCCGCGAGAACCTATTATGAAATTATACTCGATTAATTCCAGCTCTCCCTCTCCCTCTCCCTCCCTCGCACCCTCTGGAGCGCGCAGCCCTCGGTCCTTAGTGTACTATGGATGTATAGGAGTATAAAAAACGTATTATCGTAGAATGATTGTACGCTTTGTTTAATAGATGTGACTCGGAATTATAATTTATACCATCGAAGGTATCTTTATACGTGCGCGTATACACCGTGCGTACATATATGCGTGTAACTCTGCTCTCCGAATTTGTGACGCCTTCGGTTCGTTCGTGCGCGCCTGTTGGGTATTCTTTATTCCATTTCATACATTGAAATAGAATAAAGGGCATATGGCATCGTTAAATTAACTCAACATACGATTACAGTATAGTTACCTATATCGCTATTGTATAAATTCAACCCCCTTCAGTTCGAGGGATCAATTGAGAATAATCGAGCGACGAAAAAGCCGGGGAATTTCAATTTCTTGTTCGGTACGCTAGATAAAGACATATTCTGGACAAACTTGGAAATACGAAAAAAAAAAAAAAAACAACGGATACTAGACTACCGCGATTTTCTATTTCCTTTCCTCTTTCATCTGAATCTTTCACCTCCGATACCTCTCCATGCATATACGTGAAAGAACCAGAAAACGAATTTTTTGACGGCTGCTACCTCAAAAAATTGTCGTTTGTGGTAAGAAAATGACAATTCTCGCCCAGGCTGTGCACAATCGGTCAGTATGTAGGGGTCGCGCCTTTCCGTTTTCGCTTTTACATTTGGATAACGCGTGAGAAATGCGAATTCAGATTTTTTGTCGAATCGCACCCAAGCTATGCGTGATACGGAAAAATACTGAGAGAACTTTTTCTGCAGGAAATTTGATTTTCTTCGAAGAAAAGTCTCTTGACTCGTTCTCGAATCCCGATTCGATTTCACCCGAAAATGTGCAAAAATTCGGAGAGTTCGGAACGAATTATCTTCCGCGACATGCCGTGTTCAAAAAAATGTTGGACATTATTTTTGATAGGAAATTTGATTAGCTGCAAATGAATTCTCCTTCAGATTTCGATATCCCGAATATTATATCAAAGTTGTCGCCGCAAAAATTGCCGCAAATTCGTCGAATTTCCATTAGAAAATGCAGCAGCCTCGGCAAACCGCGAGATTCGAGAAAACGTCGAGAGACTTTGTTCGAAGAAAGTTAAATTACCCACAAAAAAACGTTTCCTCGGTACTTTTCGCGCAGTCCGCAGCTTGAGTGGAATCCAATGGAAAAACTGAGCTCGCATTTCTTACGCGTTATTCGAATGTAAATCGAAAATCGAAAAGCTCGACCTCCAAATATTGTTCGATGGCTCTCAGCTTGAGCGAGAATCGCTTCTTTTTTTTTTCTCTTTTCCATAAACGACAGTTTTCTGAGGTAGTAGAGGCCGCCGAAACGAAAAAAGTTGCTTTTCTTTCGGAACCGGTCCGACACATGCAGGCACAATCGAGACTCCGAATCTGAATACAAAACGACGAAGAAAAATGAAAAAAGATCGAGAGGAGGAAAGGGCCACCATTCGCGCGCGTTATTATATCCATACAAGCTTTTTACAGTGTCACCACGCAGTACGTTCGCCTCGCGTATATACGTATAATACACGTATATATATATCTCACCCGTCCATAAATCAAAGTAGCGATGAAGTTGCAGGAGGGGCGGTGGGGTGGGGGTCGGGGTCGGGGTGGAATATCACGCGGGACGATGACAAACACAATAAGTCCCAATTTCGGTCATTTATATAGGAAATAGGTACAGTACACGTCGAGGTGGAGGCGGAGGTATGAGATATAAACGGGCATCGATATAATGTGAGGGTATAGCCTTTGTGCACACAAGGGGTGCGCGGGCACGACGCGTATACTATGGGGATATGGGATGGTTAAAGTGAAGTGACGTCATTTATAAGGACGTAAATCAAAGGCGACTCTCTCTAACGCCGCGCCGGGCAAAACGCCACGCCACGCCGCACGCGACTAGGCTACTAGAGTTGTCAGTATCTGCACAGGGGCATAAGAGTACGGGGGAGGCAGTGGTCGTCGACGTCGTCGCGTTGTATGGATTAGACCGGAAGTCCCAATGGGACGTAGCATATACACACGTAGATTTGGAACACGAGGCGATGCAGAAATCTTGCCGTTTACCTACTGCATAAGCATATTATAAATATATATATATTTACTCGCCGGAAACCCGGATCCCGCCTGCCGGATCTTACCATTCCGTGTCGTAGACACGTACGCCCTCCCTTTTATTCTATACATTTATGAACGCGTGCTGGACGCAGGCTTCTGCAGTTGGAGAAACACGAGTCACGAATGACTTACTTTATCCTACTCGCGTATGTGTACGCAAGTGACGCCGCAGAGTCCATATAATGGCATCGCGATATCGTTGTATAGGTCCTTTCCCTGATAGCTACAACACTGGTATTCGGCCTGATTGATACCGAGATGACTTATTGTTAGTTACTTTCGTTGGATTTCATTGCAATGTCATTACGTGTCCGTGAATATCGACTATCGGGAACCTGAGAATGATGTTTCCATGAAAAATAACAGACGGAAGAGAGTTTTTTTGGTTGGCATCGAGCAAGCAAAGTGTACCAGGCATACGCGTAGGTACCTCTCATAAATTGGCCACAACTTCTCCGAGTAGACAGAGTAATGTGCTTCGATGTGTATTTCATAAAAATTTTCACGAAATTTCAACGCGACGAATTTTTACACGAATTTGAATAATCCTCATTTCCCTCTCTCTATCCCGCAGCTTCATCCCTCCGGAAATATGAATCCCGGAATATTCCGCACATCGTTGAGGGAGGAAAGCCCGATCATCAAAATTCCGTGATTTGGTTTCTAGATTGGAATTAGATCTAGATCACGGTGAAGCTGTTCGAAGATAACTGGATGACACTAAAAATTCGCAAATCGGATCAAAGATGCGTGCGCTATCATTCACCGTCACATGCAGTTCGAATGTATAAAATTTCAAAATGCTCCTCGCGCCACGATGATGGTTCGCAAGGGATTTATCCTTCGAGGTGATGTTGAGAAACTGAGATGGAGGCATTTTGGGATGCGGGATCCAAGAATGGATCCTCTGTTCTCGCAAGAAGTTCAAAAATATCATCATTAACAAAAAATTGACGATAAATTGATTTTCCATTTTTTCTCAACGATCAAGGGATCGAACTTTCTATCCCATCTCACGGTATCTTGATCCCAGTGTTGCCAACACTATTCAAAAAGACGAAATCCCTGCGACCACCGGCGAGACGCGAGAAGCATTTTGAAATTTTCAACTCCACCCCATGTGACGGTGGATCGCTCCTCCGTGTTTCCAATCCTTCAGTCTTCCCTCAACCAACTCAGGATTCACGTGAAAACGGGGTGCGGAAATTTCCGAGATATTTCCAACGCGCGAACATCGAACCCTGAAATAGATAAGGGAAAGATGTAGGTACACATGTTTATACCATTCGAGTATAGCGGGACAAACTAGTATAGTACGGAGCAGATATAATATAAGGTTAGGTTAGCTATAGGCGCTACGTACGGGGGCATGTAGACACATGTATCGCATGACACTTTGAACCAAGCCCCCTCTAAGCCGTCGCGTATCTCTCGTCTTGGTCCCATGGGGTATATAGTTGTTGGATTTCGGACCCCCGTATATATCGTAGGGTGTGTTTGGGGCGAAGGAGAGCTGCGGGAGGGGGCCCGTCGCGCACAGGTCTCTGTTTAGCCAGCTGCCGTATTTAAATGTCACTTTAACGCGGCATGAAATTATATGCAAAATTCGTCGTGAAATATGTAAGCCGTTTAATTCACCGAGAAATCACCGGCGAGGCGCGCGCGCCTGGCTGGCTCACGAAGCTCGACTGTATATTCGCCTATGACCTATGCATGTATACCTACATTGCGTCGATTCGGTTGCGATTTACGTGATTCGTTACAGTTTTCGTTGTTAGATTTTGACTTCTTGGGTTTTTTTTTTTTTCTTTTCTCTTTTTTTTCTCTCTATTTTTCTACTCCAATTCTACTTTTTCCCTACGTAGGTACGTTGCAACGGCGGATTATTTACCTGTCTCTGGGCCGATGGGTATATTATATCGGAACTACGACGAGTGAGGAGGGGAGAAGGGAGAGGAAAAAAGAACCGGAATCTCGAATCAGGTACATTCAAATATGAAACGGGGAAAAAAAATCGTAGGTATATATATATATACGTATACTGCACGTTACCGATGTGCGTGGATGTGCGGCTAATTGAAATTGCGGGAACCGATGAGTTTCGGTTTCGGTTTAGGTTGTTCTTTTTCACTATTTCGTTCTCGTTTTTCTTCCTTTTTCTGTTTCGGGCCCGCGGGTACGTGGACTGCGGGTCATCTTCGAAGAATCGGTACCTTATACTATCCTCTAAAGTAACTATGTGCCTACAGTACCTGCTGCCCAGAGATAGAGAGGGAGAGGGAGAGAGAGAGAGAGGAAGAAAAGAAGGCGGGAGTGCTTGCGATAGATAGGGATAGAGATAGAGATAGAGATGGAAAGCTTCCGCTGGTCCACCGCTGCACGGAGCGCGAAGTAGGCAGCACATACATACATATATATACATAGTTACATACGGCGTAGTGAATTATTCCTGGAAATATAGTCCGCGTTAACAAAGATCCAATTAAAATAAATCTTTCCAGATTTAATAAACGGGGTTCTCGGTATTTTTATTCATCCCGAATAATATAAAGAGGTTTTATTTCCATCCTGCATCGCCGTCCGTCCGAGATTCGTTCGTTTCTCTTCTACAATTCTCACTTTCTCTCTCTCTCTCTTTCATTCCCTTTCTTTCTCCTCTCTCGCTCATACTATTTCACATAGCATTCACATAAATGAATTAAAAACAGAAAAAGTTCGAAAAGATAATTGCTACGTCGAACGGGTCGAATGGGAATGCATATGCCAGGTTGCGTGCGCAGACATATATTATACATATATTACCTACTGTAGAATCATCGATTGAATAGAATATCTATATAGAACATAAGTTTGAGGATGTTTTTTTTTTTTTTTTCCTCACCTACCGCAGATTCCTCACGCAAAATGAAAATCAAAGTCCTTCGTCAATCAAAAACGCGGCTATCGTAGTTCCTGAATTATAAACGATTACCTCGAGGGGAGGTTGGACTCGATGTGTTGAGTGTACAGAAACCGTTTCGAAAACGAGAATGGTAAATTTTCGCAAACGACACGTCCGATATTGATGAAACTTCGAGAATTCGTTGAGTACGATGGCAGAAAGTGGCTAAGTATCTCACTCTATCAAAACATCGATCGGATTCGATGAAAAATCAATATTACCCGTGTTAGCTAGGTTAGATTGCCAGCAGCGTGGCGTCTCCAAATTCCCCTCAAGTCCATCAGAGAACTGCCAAGGCATGGCAACCACCGAGTGGTACAACTCGATGTGAACAACGAACGTCACTGCTCGGTGATTCTTCGGCGACATGGACAACCCCGAAATTGACCGAAAAATGTATGATAAGATCCTAAATTTTTCAGTGAAACGAATGAATCCTCAATTGAGATCAATCCTCACTCTTCGGAATTATCCATCCGACGACCGTAGGCGGCGGCCATCTCGGATGCCAGTCCTCCGCCACGGAATCGTAGTTTGTGATTGAAAAAATTCACACGGAGTGGTATGTACCACTCCGCCGATTTTCACTCGAAACCGGAAGTTGTATGCATTGAAGAACAGTGCCGCGCGTGGATCGAACGTTGAACAAATTGATCAGACGGTTGCTCGGAAATAAACTGACGATGAGCAACTGAGCGCGCCTTAAGAGTTCTGTGATAGGCTTAAGGGGCGGTTGGAGTCAGCGACGGCAATCTAACCTAGCTAACACACGGAATATTCATTTTTCATCCAATCTGAGAGACGTTTTGAAAGAGTGAAACACTTAGCGACGTTACGCCATCGTACTCAACGAATTCTCGAAGTTTCGTTAAAATCGATCGTGTCGTTTGCGAACATTTACGATTCTCGTTTACGAAACATTTAAGATCGCGAGTCCAAATGCCCGTCGATCTAACCATCTATAATTCGAAAACTGGGATCATCGCCTCGACGCTTTTCGATAAGGAACTTTGATTTTCATTCTGCGAAAGAAATCTGTGGTAGGTACGTAGAAAAGAAAAAATCCCGGTGTAATACTCGCTGAGCGCGATCCAATACATTGCCTCTCTTCACACTCGCAATTCATCTAACAAGAAAATATCGTCACTGTACACGTTCGTATACCAAAACTCGATTCTCCGGCTGTTGAAAATAGAGAGGAATACAGACGAATGGATGATAATGATAATAGTAATAATGGTACTAAAAAGCTGTCCTTGTGATTACGCAAGAACCGGGAAAGTCACTATATGCTCGAGCGACAATTTCGCTATTTGGAGCGAATTACTTATAACAGTAGTACAGCGAAAAATCCGTAGATCCTCATACCTATATAGAGTTTGAAATCAAGCTCAAAATCTCGCAAAATCTCGCGATCTCGGACATGAACGAAGAGAAAAAGATTCCCAAAAATGCTCGCATGCGGTGCCAGCTCAGATCGAAGTTTCTCGCGGATCGTGAGCTCTGAGCTGGATTTTTCGCTGATTTTCATTAGATCGAGAATACAATGAAAATCGAGAGGAAAACAAAACCAAGAAAGATAACGATCACGCTCCTTTTTCGTGGGTCTTTTGTGGGCATTTTCATGTACGTACGTACACATATATATACTTGTCCATGTATAGGTATGTAGATCCATACGTACTATAATCTGCGTTAATCTTCAATCAGTATTAATAATCGAATCAATCTCGAGAGCTCCTCTCGTGCTACTGACAATGAATCGTATACCACAGGCATACGTATATAGGTGTGTATAGGCGTATGTATAGTTCGTGGAAATATGCGTGAATAGAATGTTTTTTGTCGAGTCGATTCATCATAGAATGTATAGCTTCTGGAATTCAACGAACGACTTTTGGAATGAGGTGCTGGCTCCAGCTGAGGCTGTGGCAAGGAAGAGAAGGCGGTGGGGGGGGGGGGGGGGGGGGGGTGTCGAGATGTGTGGTCTGCCGCGGCATACACGAGCCCTTCGCATTGTTAACCCTATCCTCTTCCCTCTTCCCTCTTCCATCTTCCCGCTTCCCTCGAGGCACATAACACAGCCGATCCTGTTCCTCTCAATATCATCATCATCATCGTGGTCACGCATCGGGCGAAGTCCAAGAAACGTGCGGACAGATATTCCATCCGCAAGGATAATACCGCGAGTTGATAATGATCGCGTATGCGCGACGTAATGTAGGTAACTTGATGGTATCGTTGCGGATCTATGTCCCGAAGTGGATTGTAGAAGAAGGAAGACGAGGAACAAGGACGAAAATTTTCGCGGTGGTAAAAGTCGTTGCGTGGGAGAGGAAAGAAATATAGAAAGAGAAATAAGGGAAGAGAAAGAAAACGGGGCAAAAAAAGGGAATAGATCACGAGGGGTAGAGAGTATTGTGGCGTACGTTGGTGCCTGCTGTCCGCGTGTCTCTAACAGGTATCGATAGCCGTTCACTGTTCAGTATTCAGCATTTTGTCGAAGGGTAATTGAAATTAGCATTTAATGAAAGCCAGCCAGCCAACGCGCGCCTCGCGTCGCGTCGACTCGCGTCAGAGTGAAACTTTATATCGATGAATTATACAGACGCGACAGGGACCCGCCAAACTGCGCTGGTGTAATAGGCATAGAATGGCGCCTCGTCGATCCCGGTATATCAGTGGTAGATGTACTCCGGCATACGGGCGTGGACCGGATCACCCGGAGATGTTATGTCGTTTGCAGATATACACTGCAGTTATTACATGTACCTACATGTACATGCGGAAAGTAGGCAGTTTCCGACGAGTGTGCAGAAGTTTGACGCACGAGCCGTAGGGGAGCGCTGCAACCGCGCGAGTCGGGAACTGCCTTTCCGCGCGAACCGCACGCGATACTCTTCGTCCCACCTGCGAGGAAAGATCCGGTTTCGCGTGGCGCTCGTCGCAGAAGGCTAGAGCTAGAATGGAATCCAAAGTGGGGACGCTGGCGGATGCGCGCACCGTGAACACTACATTTCCCGGACGGAAAAGTTGAGTCCCTAGGGCGGGAAAGGTGTCGTCGGTGGTGGGCGCATGCGCCAACATCTTTCCGCACGCCGCCGCGCGTAGATCGGCAACCTTACGCGAAAAGACGAACTTGCGAGAGTGCCAAAAGTTTTTTTCATCTCTGGTAGAATTTTATTCGCCATTTTATCGGACGCCCATTCCGCGGCTCGATGAGCTGCTTCCTCCTCCGGTTTCGGCTCACATCTTACGGAGGTATCGAGAACGGAAAAAGTGGAGGTGGGCCGGTCAACGCCGCATAATCGTTCCTAATTATCGCGTTATAGTTGGTAGGTATACCTACTCTCCAGTAGATGATCCGCTGCGCCCCCACGCCCGCCGCAATTTACGATACATATACGTACATACGTGTATAATGAACAGGCATACGTATTGCACATAGTTGATTGTAATCGTAAAGCGTATAATACTTAGCTACCTACCTCCACCTACCACCCCCCCCCCCCCCCCCCCCCCCCCTCCATATTCTGAATTGAAATAACCGGAGAGATAATAACAGGAAGCGGTGCTCGAACCTGTTACAACTTCCGGTGGCAATCAATCAGAAAGTAACGAACTCGTAGCGACAGTAAATAGTATATTATGCATATAGTAACGGAGTATATTTCGCGGTGTAGGTATATGCATACCTGTATGAATGTATATTACACCTGTAGCGTGAGAAATCGATCGGTTTCGAATTTTTCGTTCGAAAATAGTTCTCTCACGTCACACATATTACCGATGCCATGAGGACGTGAGCGCCGAGAGTACGATTCAAACGCCGAAAGGTCGCGCATAACTTTTTTTCCCCCCTTTCGTCGAGAAAGACAAAAAATACGTTTGGAAAATGGAAATTTGAAATTCGGTCGACTGAAGCCAAGGCCTCGATTGCCGGCGGATACGACCTTTTCGAATTAATGGAACGGCGAGTGTTGTTTTTCCACTAATGGCAAAATTTTGTACTGCGTTCTGAATGCTTCGAAAACTACTGAAACTCAAATTTAAGATTCATCGAAAGTGGGAAAATTTTGTTTATTCTCCTGAAGAATATACCTATATGTTTCGAGCGTAAAGATACAGCGTCGTGTGTGAGCGAAAATATTGGTTTTTTTTTTCGCAAATGCTCCGAAAACTTCGGAAAAGTGGTAATTTTTTTTTTATTCTCCTGAAGAATATGTTTCGAACGTAAAGATACAGCGTCGTGTGTGAAGCGAAAATATTCGTTTTTTTCACAAATTTTCCAAAAACTTCTGTAACGGAGAGACTTATCGATATTCGGAAACAACAAATTTGCCGAATACGACCTTCTGGCATTAGCGGAAAGAAACTTTGCTCTCTCGTGAAACCTAAAGGTCGTACCTATCCACGGCCCACACGGCCTCCTGGCTTCGGCCGGCCAGTATTCAAATTTCGTTGTTTCGGACGTATTTTCATGTTTCTCGACGAATTGTAAAAAAGAAAGACAAAAACGATATGACATTTTGGCCTTATAGGAACACGATCTACTGTTGCGACAAATTTTCAAAGCCTGCACGCGATTTCTATAGGTTATAGGAATAGGCACGAGCGACGGGATGTTGATATTCCCTTATTTTTTCTCCCATCAACTATCAGTCGGCGAGGGCTCAGGGCGATCATGGGATATTCGGATTCAGCTCGGTTCCAATAAAAGTGTCAAACGTTAAATTCAGAGACCTCAGTCAAGCCGCGTTCCGCCGCTTCTGTTATACCTACGTCGTGCCGCGCCGCGCTGCTGGCTCGCTCTCTTGTATTGACGTGAATTATCAGAGAGATGGTGTGGGGTGAGGGGCGGAGGGGGGGGGGGGGGGGGGGGGGGGGGCGAGAAAGGGAGAGACGGGAGGGACGGCGGACGTCGTCCTCCAGAGGGATGCGGGGGTGGCGGGTCCCCGTGGTGCCCCACCTACCTATATACCGTTTTATTTTACAAGGGGATTTAAAAATCGAGGAAACCTTTGACAGCTATTGCAGCACGCTCTGGCCCGAATTAAATCTAAAATATACAATAAACAAGAAGACAATCAATATGGCTTGGAGACAGGAGAAGTGGAAGGAGAAGGAGGAGGAGGAGGAGGTAAAACTGAAGCTGCAGAAGCCGAAGCCGAAGCCGAAGCTCCGAAGCTCCGAAGCTCCGAATTTCTCTCGCCACCCCGCGGTGCGCAGCTCGACGTGATATGTTGGTAATTAAAATCCGGCCCTCCCCCGCATCTGCAGACTCTAAAATACGGATTACCTTAAATCGTGAAAAATGATCGTCCCTTATTTGACGGAGGTTTGGCTCGGTTTGGTTTACTTCGGTTACTGCCCTCCGCCGCCATTAGCGAGTCTCAAATTGTTGCTTCCAATCATTCTGACGCGGGTTGAATACAAATGGAAACCTTGCCCCGCGCCCCGCTTTCGCTTCAGCTTTTTTTTCTTACTCCTTCTTTTATTATTTCTCTTCGCTGCCTCCTCGAGCGTCCGGGGTGTCGGGTTTCCGGCCGCGGGGCGTTATCTTGAACGCCGATTTTTCCAGTATTCCGTTCGAACAGATCATTGTAGAGAATTTTGAAAACGTCGGAAACCGATTAAAAGAAGAGAGAAAGGGATCCGGAACGAAGCGTGCCGCGCGCAATCACCGACCCTGCGTCTGCGTGCGTATACAGTCTATACAGTGAAACTCCAAGAAAAGAAGAAAACGAAGGGAAAAAAGAAAACAGGACGAAGAGAACGGATATCAAGGAACCGGGGCAGGTTCATTGGCGATCCTGAGAAGGCGGCTCCTTTTTACATTCTGCCACAAAGTAATTTACAGCCTTCTACTCCCCATCCCGTAAATGGATGTCGTTTCTTCCCCGGACTTCCATCCGTCAAATTATCTCCGATACATCATGAGCTCGTTCTTATTCACTCGTGGGGGGGGGGGGGGGGGGGGGGGGGGGATCATTCGCTTCGTTCGCATTATGTGAGGCGGGGGGGCCGCGGGGAGGGGCCCCCGCTCCCCCCGATTTATGCGCATCTGTATTATATAAATTATTAAATAACTGTATCGACGATCTTCGACGTGACCATTATCTCCCCTTCATTTATCACCAACATTCAATCTTCCGTTGGCATACTGAACGGAAGGGTTCTCCAGCCCCGCTCGATCCTCTATTGAATTATATTCTTCTACAACGAAATGCGTCGGATGCATTTCTCCCTTTTTTTCTTCTTTTTTTGCCGTTTTTACCCCGCGACGAACATCAATTGCGAATCGAAAATATGTGTATCGTTCGTAAACGTATAACCTGCGGTCCATTCCCTCCCGCTCATCCACCCGCGAGGATAGGTCAAGACATTTGATTGGTCTAGGTGAGGATCGGTGGACGGCTTCATCTCCGTGGTGGTCCTTCCGAGCTCGTAGCGCAAAAACTTTCTTGTAGAATGCCATATAGATGTAGGTACTGTGTATGCGTATCGATGTGTATGAGCCAGGAACCGACAATGAGACGAGAGGACGAAGACGGGCTGGCCGTCCTCTGCGAGGTGATGCTGTGGACAGAGGCATCGTAGAAACTATTCCCGCGCGCGATCGCCGATAAGTGAGTCTGTACTCCAGCCGCGTTCGATTTAGAGCCGGTTCGTATTTCGGATCGATCGTTTATCACGATACTACGAATCACTGGGCACCGCCGGTTTTTCCGCAGATGATAAAAAGCCTTCTCCGTCTCCGGCTGGGCTCGTCAACGAGCTAGTGCGGAAAATCTGCAATACTCGTTGGTAGGGGATTGGAACCGACCGGTACGATCTCGATTCCCTCCACTGGTCTCACCGTTTCTATAGCCGGAAATTAAACGAAGAGAGCTAGAGACAAGTTCGGTCGATGAAATCATACGTGTCAGCCCTCACCGATGCCGAACCTCCGAACTGACTTTTCTAGCTATCAATGAACTGGTAACAGATGGATCTCTAATTTGCGTGAAAATGATCTGCAATTACGCACAGACTAGCTGCCGATTGATAACTTTCCCCCTGCCGATCCCCCTTCCGAGGTCAGGTATCCGCGGCGACCGCTGTCACGCGTTGTTCCATCGACGGAGCCTGCACCTACGTCTCCACCAAAACCGATATTCGGCGGTTACCAACGCGAACGATCAATCCAATACATTATTCATACTCATACACACTCGACAAAGCTATATCGCCGATCGCCGCAACGGCGGAGAAATTTTTGCCAAGCTCAATTTTTTGAAAGATGAGTAATCTCCGACGAAAAATTGAGTTCCCGCCTATCTCTGCGGCACGCGGTATGCATGCATGCACCACGAACTGCATATTTGTCATTGTGCGAACGTTGCCCGCGCTCCAGCTACCACCCACCGAGTCATCGGCGGCGGTCTGAATAGTAGAGGGCATAGCGGATGAAATGAGAGAGGCTGGTTTTCTCGGTTGATCATTTGGATCGCGCCATTATCCTGGTGGCCGGATCCCCGGGTCCACCTTTATGTGCATATTATGTATTTATTTGAGGGTATAGCTATAACGCGCGTACTTGGAACCGATCGACAAAACCAAGGACCAGGACCTCGGGATGGACTGACTGCTCTTCTTGTCATCGTCGCCCGTCCTCCCGGCCTCTCGCTCGCCCGTATTCTTCGAGTCGACTTCTGATCCTGACTCATTAATTGACACCGCGCACAATACTCGGTCCATCGAGCCTGGTGGTCCGCCGATCCACTCCACTGTACATAATAGCATTCTATATAAATAATTCCACTCATTCTTTCTATATTCTATGGTCGAAGGAAAAAGAATCGAACGCATCCAGCCGACTCTTCCGATACGGGAAAAACTGTGCACCTCTATGTATATACCTATAACGAAATGAACGCGATAACGGAGAGCCGGAATCGATCGTATCCTCGATTAGCCTGCACATGATTTTCATTCTTTTTCGGAATACCACGTCGCCGGGGGCAGAAGATACAGTACTTCCCTGCGTACCGTTATACATGCAGAGAATTTCGTATTCCGATCATTGGCTCACACTATAATCAACTGTATTCCGTATACGCGATATATAGATATTCCCATTCGATTGCAGTTCGTCTTTCGGATCGTGCGCGGGGGCTGCAGTGATCGAGCGCGCATGTAAATTTCGTATTTCTTATAGAAATAGGAAACGAAGAGAGTAAAAAAAAAACAAAAAAAAAAAAAAAAAAATCACGCGGAATGAGGAGAAAAGTAGAGAAAAAAAGATCCACGAAATTTAACGTTACACTGGTCTCATGGCCGATATCTGTTGTACAGGCATATGTATGCATGTACCTGTATATATTTATAATGCTCGCGCGCTAGTATGCACGCGAATGTACGTGTCACGTGTATGTACGCGCGTATGTGAATAGATATAATGTTGATGCGTCGATTAATCGAACGATGGGTAATCCCCTCACGCCCACAGCGACTCTGTACGTGTTTCTTAGCGTTATGGGAATTGGGCCGATATTCAAGCCGCGCGTCAACGCGCATTCCTTTCAATGTCGCCTACCGTTCTAGCTAGAGGTCGCACACCGATGGTCTGCCCACTCTTCCTCCTATTACGATTTTTATTCTCCTTTCTCACTCTTTGTATGCCGTGCATATTATAGTCGACCGACAACCTGATTTACCGGACGTACATACAGACGCATAGAGCGCGTAGATAGGTACATGCATTATAGGATATAAACGAAGAATTAAGGGTTGATTACTCATATTCCGACACAGGGCGATTCAGTCTGAGCGGGACTCAGTCTGCGGACAGATTCTCGGAGAAATTCTCAAGCGAAGAGTTCAGAAAGGCGAAAGACAGTTTGCGAGTTAGAGAATAATTGAGTGATGAACCAATCGATCTGGTGAAGCTCGAAAACCAGAGGTCACGCGAATTTCTTCCGATGGACTTTTCCTTTCGCAATTTCTCCATGATTCTGTCGACCTGTACGGTTCCACGTCCCCTGCAGTTTAGAAAGATAAGTATAGCTGCGGTATGCGTATATTTCGTGCAGAGATTAAGATTCTGGAGAGAGCTATCGACGGATAGGATTTTTCAAAATAGTGTTGCAAATAATTAGAATTTCTAGAATCGAAATGGACTCGGTTCGTCTCGCGGTTTCCGAGATGGGCAAGTAAACTCGTGAGGAGTAAATTGACGGTGTTTTTCCGGGGTGGCTGGTGGTCCGCACAATTTTTACAGCGGTGTTTTATAAAACGACTGTATTTTCGAACTGTTCCACTTGATATCTCTGCAACACGAAGATTTATACGGTCTAGATTGCACTACTGGTAGTGAAAATTTGGTCACGTTGTCCCGGAGACGTTCGTTGATTGCACGTTCGGAATTTCAGGCACACATGTATATCATATACGATAGTTTAAATTTAAAAAACGTTCTACGGATATACATGTTTACGATATAGGTATATCGAAGAGCGGATGAACTTTGACAATAAATAAATACATTCTCATATACGTATAACATTACCAATGAATACATAAGAGACACTCGACGAAAGAGTATCATCGCCCGCGGGCGCTACGTACCGTATATTCCACCCTGTATGTGTAGGCATGTAC
This sequence comes from Phymatocera aterrima, assembly GCA_963170745.1. Taxonomy (NCBI): domain Eukaryota; kingdom Metazoa; phylum Arthropoda; class Insecta; order Hymenoptera; family Tenthredinidae; genus Phymatocera; species Phymatocera aterrima. The sequence goes on from OY720670.1 coordinate 4,150,607, forward strand.
GTATGTACATACAGACGGACGCGATTAATATGTAACGCGTTCGTCGCTTGGTCGCTGAGGAATCATAATAAAAAAAATAAATTATGATTCTGATTCCGATTCCGATTCCGATTCCGCTTCTGCTTCTGCTTCTTTTCTTTTTTTTCTCTCTCTCTCTCTCCTTGTTTCCAGTAGAATATTTGATATCACCTTGTACATACACTTACCTATAATATGGCCCCGGCCTGGTTTACCGATGCGCCGCGGCGCGGTGGGCTATGGACGCGTAACGGTGCGCGGATCCAAATAATGCCCACAATCAATGAAATAAAAATGCGAGAACGAGAATGGGAATGAGAAGGAGAAGACGCAACTAAGGCCAAGAGACGAGAGACATTGCATGCACGAAGTATGTACATCTGTACACGTACCTGTACATAATTCCTATCTACCTGTATAGTATGGGAAGCGAATGGAACCGAGGAAAGGCTGGAAGGGTGGGAGGGGGGGAGGGGGGGGGGGCATATAGGAATAAGCATGTTTAATATTTACGATTATGAACAGCGCTATAATGTACATATGCCTATAACTGTGATACGTATGCGTACAGATATAGCATATACATACATACATACATACATACATACATAGATACATATATACGCATAGCATTATTTCGATCTGGGAAACGCGAGCATGACGGAATGTGATGACAGGCGAGGTAGAGTAGATATCACGTCGACGCATAACAATATATAACTCAGCGAAGGCTGGCTTACGTAGGCCTCTATCTCTGTCTCTATATCTTTCTCTTCCTCTCTTTCTCTCTCTCGCTCTCTCCATCTTTCTCTCTCTCTTTCTCCGACGAGTCCCAGAATGGAGACATTGATATTCGAATCATATATGAATATATTTATAATGCATAAAATACTGCGCGGGCTTAACTGTGAGCTCAACAACTCAAGCTTATATTATATGCTCGCCTCTCCGGTTGCGGAGTCGTCGACAACGGTTTTACCTAGACGCATGATATACCTACCTCCGATATAATGTATGTGTGATCTTAGGTGGCCAACTAACAATGAACCGGGATCGAGCACAGCTCCGTAATCGCGCGATTCCGACGATATTCGGTCACCGATCGACGATCCCTCGATCTCCCGTACATCTGCGCACCTCTTCCCTCCTCTCGCGCGCCCGCCGTCATATCGTACGCGCGTATCATCCCCGAGCGATAAGCGAAAAGAGAAACGGAAAGAGGAGGAATAACGTATTTCGTATTCCACTGCATTCTAGTTCATCGCGGTCGCGCGATCCTCTCCTCCGCCGCGCCGCGGTGTCCGCATCCGCAATACCGCGCGACGGCGTCGTCGTCAACATCACTTTGGCTAACAATAAGGCGTAATTTCACGTGGCCAAGAAGAGGAAAAAAGAAGATATAGAGGAATAAGGAGAAGGAGCAGTGAGGCTTGCGCGTGTCGAGCGCGTGGGAAACCCCGATGGTCACGTGTCTCCGTTGACCGCTAACAGAATTTTTAAATACACGTGCCGATACGCAAGACGTTCGGACGGGCGGCCGCGCGTACCGGAACTCCTTCACTTCATTTCTCCTCATATTCTGCGGATCGATTGTATACGTACAACATAAGTATACCTAGGTACAGATCGTCCCTCAAATATCGCTACTTTCCATGCATTTCCACTCTTTTTTATACCTATAGTAGATCAATCGGTCAACGATATGGGCAATTCTAATTCTAATATTATAATAAATTTAGATCCCGATACGAGAAATTGATGAAATCTGTGTATAAGGTGCGGAGGCAAAACGCATGCGGGTTACTCGACTATTAAGGGATTCCCGACATTCATCACTCCGTGGCAGCGCGGCGGTACAGTGAGAAATCTCGGGGGGGGGGGGAATAGTCTAAGATTTGGATACTGCGACACGGGGGTCTCGTTTTGAGGGAGGGGCCGAAGGTTTAGGACACGCTCATGGCATTTTCGCACAGCCAGCTCCTTTGGTCTGGATCTGAATGTTTGATGATTTTAAGACAGAAACCATGTTCACCGCGGTGCCCCAAACTGCCGATGGTTCCGCATATCGAATTATACTCACTTAATCTTACTCCGCGTGGTATTAGCAGTTCTCCCCGCGCCTGTAGCTACCCAGGTACACCGCGAGCTCGAAACGCCGATGATAAATTTAGTATCCGTAATTCCCTGCAGTTCGCAGGGAGGAAAAAATAATTCGTGAATATTTCAGGGGCGGGATACGGAGGAGGGAAATTTGTCCCCGCGACAGGTATCGGTGCGGTCGCGGTGGCAGAATTTTGTCGTTTGCGAGGGGCTCGTCGCTCCCGATGTCCGGTGTAGAGTCATGTACATCGGTCTATGAACTCCATATGAATTATCTTTGGAGTCCCCGTGAAGTTCGTCAGATCTCTAGAGCTCTCACGGAGTCCCGAGAAGTCTCATTTGGAATCTTTTGCGCTCCCGTAAGGCCCCGCGAAACCTTTCGAAGCTTTTCAAATCTCCGAAGTCCCGTGTGAAGTTTCCCGAAGTTCCTCGGCGTCCTCGCAAGCTCTGAGGTCACCGTGAAATCCGTGAAATCCCGCGAAGTCGTTGAAGTCTTGAAGTCCGGTGTTCGCCTGCACTTGCGGGAGTGATTAGCCTCTCGGTCCTTTGTATCCGATTATGCGAAAAAACGCGGGAGAAAGCGAAACCGAAGATGGACAGAAGGAGACAGCCAGACAAGGAATAAGAATGCCGTTTTAAAGTGCAGAGGGAACGGAAGAGGAGCTTATATGCCACGCCGCTCGCAGCCCGTTGAATTGGGACAACTCCGTGCGCCTCGGGGGAGACGGTCGCGAACCTCCGTCAACCGGGTTTCCCCGCAGTGGCACGAGGAGGGCGATGGTCGCAAATTTCGTATAACGTCGGGTGTTTTGCGCATAAATCTGATCTTCGAAATCGCGTCTCTTGGGTCTCTTGGGTCTCCGGGTTTCGTGAAACGGACAGGGAAACGGACAGCGGGTGAATTCGGCTTCCGGCCATTCCCATTGGCCATTGCTCTTCCGATTTTTGGTCCATCGACTTCACGCACGTCCGTGCAGATACGCGCGAAGTGATGCCGGGTACACCTGTATGCGAGGAGCAATTATGCGTAACTGCACCGTCCGTGGAAACAACGGAACGGAAATTGATCGTAGGTCCGTTCGCGCCGCGCAGTGCGGTGCTTGCGGCGCGTTAGGCTCGAGGTTTCACTAGCTATAATAATAGAGGCAGGTATGTCAAATAACAAATAGACTTGTTGATCCACGGGGATATTTACGGCGCGATTTTAACCGTCGTTTACATATTCGTGGTCTGCCGTCGACTGCCGGAGAAACGTTATATGTGTATACGTGTATACACGTTGTAGAGAACGCGACGCGCTGCGTTTCTCTATTTCTCTCTTCTTTCTTATCTTTCGACTCCAGTTCCAGTCCTAGTCCCACTCCGGCGGGACCCGCGTTCTCAATGTAATTCAATCAGGCGCCTAGCCTAGCCCAACCTAGCCTGGCCTGCACTCCAGGCGTTTCTAGATTTACGATTCTTTCCCAGAAATTTTCTAAAACACAGCCGCATCCACGTGTCAACGGTATCGGCGGGAATTTTTTAATTCCTTTCCGTTTCTTCTCCGCTCGTTATTTTCTCCCTCGATTTGTATATTCCTTCTCCTCTTTCTCCCTCTGTATCACTTTTCGGGGATTGCTCTTTCTTCTCGTACCTATATACATTTCTACATATATATATTGTCGCCAGAAGCACAAGAGATCGTTCATATCGTTCGGCCTGCAGCTTTATTCTTATCCTAAGACTATACTCGGCCCCGCTCTCTTCCCTTTTCCTCCATCAGGTTCCTAATTTTACACGTTTATTGTCTCCTACTGTATTTCTCCCGCTCTACTCAACTCCCTTCCTCTTCCCCCGATCCTCGGCGCTTCGTCCCTTTTTCTTACTGCGGGTGCCCACCTCGTTCCTGGTTAGTCTCCGCTCGACTGTGTTTCAGGACAACAATCATTTTTTATGTCAATTATATGTATCTTCCATACTTATGTAGCTAGAGGTCGGTATAGGCAGGTATATATACATATCCATCCGCTCTCTACACGTTCGACTCCCGCGCTATATGAGGTTCAACCATTCTCCAAAAATGAAAACGGCGAATTTCGATCGATTCCCACGAAAATCGGCGGTGAATGCGAATAAAAATCTTGGAATCGGTTGAAATCGAGAAGAAATGGGGCAAATTTCGTTCGATTCGCGTGAAAATCGGTGGAAAATATGTACGGAAGTGGTGAAACCGCGTGAAATCGAGCGAATTCCGTTTGATTTGAATGAAAATCGGTGGGAAAATATGCAGATCAATATTGGAAAAGCGCGTGCGATCACTCGGAATCGTTCGAAGTCATTCAAAATCTTCGAAAAAATAATTTGCCGTCGTGATCGCACGGAATCACGTGAAATCGTTTGAAATCGTTCGTCGCTCGATACCCAAATTTTAAACAAATTTTCAAATTCAAATACGTATTACAAACCCGTGTCGAGATACGGGATCAGATTTCCGATACAAATAAGAAATGAAAAAAATGAAAGACAAAAAAAAAGAAAAAAAAAAAAAACAACCGAGATGATTTTCGCTCGAGAATTTCATGACATATTCCGGCTGCGGTTGGCTTTTTCTTCTTCCTTTTCACGAACCGTCGCGTCGTATAGGCCGCGGGTAGGCACCTGCCGCCGTGGTAGAGACGCGTGCGCGAGATATTCGTATGATCGTAGCCGCCCGCATTTTTATGAGAACTGGGTAAAAACGTGATCGAAGTCCACTCCGCGGCCGAGAGATGGCAGACTGCTTCAATACTTGCGGCATTCATTCGCCCGGCTCGGTCCGGCCCGGCGCGGCGCGACGCTACGCGACGCGACGCGACGTTCTTCTCCTCATTCAATTTGTTCGGGCCCTCGACGCCACGGCATCCCTTGCCTTTCGCAAATATCGATTCTCTATATTCGTACGTGTAGGTAGGTACCCATTCGTCTGTGCAAAGACACACTCTCTCTCTCTCTCTCTCTTTCTCTCTCTCTTTTTTCTTCACCATTTTCTCTGTCTTTCATTCATCGAGTAGGCACGCATGTACTGTATATTTATATACATGCGTTTTCCACTTTTTCGGTGAAAAAGAAACTTCTTCTTCTCCTTTCCATTTTACTTTTTTTGTTTTTTTTTTTTTGGTTCTTTGTGTCTCGTATTTTTGAGAGAATAGAACGAAATGTGAGAATTTCACGCGCGCCTATCGGGTGTTACCTATTTTCGTTGTACCGTTATATACCTGATAACACTCTCGCGATCACGGCTCGGTATAATTTCACGTACCTACCTACCTACTTGCCATAGAGAAATTGAATCATGAAAATGGCGGTAAAAAAGAATGAAAACGGTCTGTCTGTGCAAGGAGGCCCGATGCGGGGAGGACATAGATCGCGGCGGAGCGGAGCCTGATGTATACCGCGATAATGAGAGAAAATCGAGGAGCATTAACCCGTTGTGAGGCATCTGAGACAAACAGTTTGAAATTATTATCTGGCAGTCGCGTATAGTCGGGTCGGTGACGGAAAATACGAGCCGTATATTATATAGTCTAGCGTGTATAGTACGTATATATATATATACACACACGTATCGTACGCGCACGCATGTACAGGTAAGTACTTCGCGTAGAGAGAGAGAGAGAGGAAGAGGAGAGGAGATGGCCGGTTAACGCGGCGTGGCTAAAAGCTGGCAATGTAACTCGTTATTAAATTATGTACTATATATAATTGTACGTAGGTATGCGCGTGTGTGTACTAGAATAGGCGCGGGCTCCGGAGGCTGGGTTGAAATCTTCTTATTTTCCTTTTTTTCGTTATATCAACTGACGAGCGTAACCGTGCACGCGTGACCAGCTGCCTACCTGCAGCGATATGAAACGATTGCGGCAAATCCGTCGGCAGTTTCCTCACAAATTGCTTTGGAAATTTTGCCGGATGTCCGACGATCTCGGAAAAGTAAAGGAAACAACGCGCGACGCGACGCCTTCGAGCGCGGGGTATAGGAAATTCACGGATTCGATATCGTCGCCCTCTGGAGTGTCGGTCGCCGCGGAGATCGGGCGTTGAGGCCAAATGATTACGATCGAAGTTCAGAAGTTTATGGGAAAAATATCGTTCGGAAGTCAATTTTTCTCGTATATATAGGTATACGCGAAACGTTTAACGAATTAGTTTTTATCAACGTTATACTATAGGTATATAGGCGCGGTGTGCAATTCACTTGATACAGAAATCCATCCTACGGATTCAAAATACTTAGCTTTTGCTATGCTTTTGCAATCTGTGAAGCCGATCTTAGAGTTGTATTCGGATTGGTTCGAAAAAATCGAAATCGCTGTTTATAAATCTCAATTCTTCGATTCCCTGAGCATGGACGGAGTATAGCTGTCCAGCTGTTAGACTAGTTTCTGAAAATGAAAACACAGCCGCAGCTTATGAAATTGAAAATTGAAGAATTTGACATTGAAGAGACCCCCCCCCCCCCCCCCCCCCCAAAAAAAAACAAAAAAAACGAGAAGAAACTATTGTAAAAAAACCGTGATATACCGCGTGTGCCGGCGGAGAAGATATGCGCCGCGGATCGCGTGGCAATTGCTGTGCCACGGCGGCATATTGAAGAAAAGTTTGGTCCTCCGAGTACCAATATACTACATGTATATATATGTGTGTAGTATATATATATACAGGTATATGCTGTACCCAAGAGTTAGTTGGGAGTATTCGAGCCATGGAGCTCTTTCTGATTGGCTAATTGAGAAACCCAATAGTTCTAAATTGATCGGCATCATTAATAGCCCGCGCGAGCTGATTCCGGCAAGTAACTATATACCTATATACATACATGTACGTAGTATAACCAACTGACACAGGAGAGCGGTGTATGAGAAAACGAGAGAGAGAGAGAGAGAGAGGGAGGCGTATAACGAGAGGTGAAAAAACGAAGAACGAGAGAGAAAAAAAATCAAGAACGTGAAAAAAAAGGCGTAGAAAGAGAAAGAGAAAGAGAAAGAGGAAGAGTTAAGAGCGATGCCGACCGACTGAGCTTAGTCTCTGGCTTGAGAAACATTCAAAAAGTCACTCGATAGAGATTCCTCCTCTCATAGTAGGTACGTAGTGTGCATACATGTATATATATACGCACATGTTCATGTCATGTATAATACCTAACATACGTAGGTAGTTACGTACTACATACTTATGTACATACATATGTAGGCAGGTACGCTCATAAGTGTAGGAAGAATACGAGAAACGATTCTACCTCATGTATGTATTAGATATTGCATTACACTTTTGAATACTATATATATATATGTAAATATAGATATCTTTGGATAATCGTATATACTCTCTATGTACATGTATATTTATATAATGCGTAGGTACATAGACGTTTGCTGTACTAACAATAAAACTATCACGAAGTTCCTGTACCGGGGCGACGGGCGTGGGGTGAGGGGGCTAAATTTATCCCAAACGATGGATGAACAATGGTTACATAAATAGAACAATATGTGGTGTCGACGACTGTGGAGTATAGGTACACGGCCGCTGTGAAACTCGCTGAAAATTGTTACCCCCCCACCCCCCACCCCCCACCCCCCCGCTATCTTCTCTCATTCTTGTTCTCAGTCTTCTTTAGTCTTCTTATTATTCTTCTATCTCCGCGTTTTGCTTTTCTCGCGGATTTTCACACTTGTATCTCGTATACATATGTATATATGTACGGGAGCGTGAGCGCTTATGGAGGAGGTATGTACGCATGTGTGCAAGCGCCAACCGTATATACGCCTGACACGCGCGGCAAAATTTGAAGAAAGAGGGAAACACATGCACGCGTACAGGAATTTTCGTTTTCATTTTCATTTTCCTTTTCATTTTTTTCTCCCCACCGTGTATACGTTTGCGATTGAGATGCGTAAAATCGGAGGAGAACGATGGAGAAACGAAGGAAGGAGTCCCGTGCGAGGTGACAAAAGCATCGGTCGTTCTACTTCTTATAAACATCCTACCTATGTACATGCATACGTATATATTGACTTTGGCAAAGTTCTTTGATACTTAGGTATGCGCGTATGCGTACGAGTAGGTAGGTACAGCAGTCGGTCTTCTTGTGGAACGCGAAATGATTTGGCGTTGCGTTCCTATCATCGTCTATTAACTGATATACCTATACACTGCAGGTATGCGGTATATAGGTATTAAATCCAACGACAAGGTACAGTCGACGGAGAGAGAAGACTCGAGCAGACTTCCCTTGCATAGATTGAGAGAGAGAGAGAGAGAGAGAGAGAAAGAGAGAGAGGGAGAGAGGGAGCGAGCGAGAGAGCAAGAGCGAGTGTGTTGTGTGATATTAATACAATCAAGTATCACTCCCGGGGCTCGCTGGCGCAGCGCGGCCCGTAGACACTAGATTGTCTGAATCGGGGTGAATGACTTTATATAGCATGAGAAGTGTGGTTTGGCGGTATAGCATATATTTGCTTGACGGGCTTCTTTCTCCGCCTATATCCGGACTTCTTTCCCGTAGGTTCTGTGGATCGAACTCGTAACCGCGTATCTTCTTATTGTCGGCGATTTGTCTCGTATCTCGCAATTACAGCCATTCGGCGAAAAACAATCAACGATATTGCCCAATCGCGCCGGACCTCTCTTCCCTCGCGTGGTGCCAGGGAACGGGTACGCATGTACGGAGGTACGATACGTCAGTCGGAAATGAAATAAGAAGATAAAATATGTATGTATGTATGTATGTATGTACCTACCCATGTGTAACATTGAAAAGTCGATACCGATCTCCTGCGAACCGCGCCGATCGATCGAGTTCGGACGAACGATGCCAGAGGACTTCAGATTTCTGAGTGATACTTGATTAGGGGGTCCCTGGCACCGGGACCCACCTCTCCTCGGCCTCGAACCGATCGTCCGGAAGCTCTCAAAATCGATCGACCCAAAACACGAGTGTATCTTGAACCACCAGCGTGCCTTCGGAGCTGCCACCTTGAACCGCAGGGATTGAACCCTCGTTCTCCTCCTCCGCCTCTGCCTCATCGAGGCGCCAATCATGCACGCGAATGATGTTCAGTCCGTAAGAGCTCTCAGGGGTTAGCCCCAAGTCGAGGATCCTCGTTACGTGTGGCTTTGTGTTAACAAAATTACGCAACAAAGTGTAATAATCGATTCTCCGCCATTGTATGAAATGCACGTGAATGTGTGCGCTAAGTGCGTGTAGGTCGGCGGACCGGCCGCGTTGATCGGTTCACAGCCGGTTCGTATTTTGGATTGATCGTTCGAGCTGGTACCGCCGAATATCCGTTTCCGTATCCGAGACGGGAAAAGGGAAAAAGGTCTGTGGATCAAACTGCACGTGACAGCTGTCGCCGATACGCGACCAGGGAACAGGGATCGGCCAGGCAAAGAATAATAACCGGCAGCTCGATCGTGCCCGATCATTCATATTCTCGGAGATCAGAGATCCGTCCGTTTCGTAAGATCCGAAAGACCGAAGTGTACATTATAATTGACGGGCCGAGAATCGGAAAGTCGAATCACCGAAAGTGCGGGATGTCGGAGGGCCGGAGGAAAGTTCCTGTCTTCGCAATCCCGAATCGTGCTTATCGCGAAAGTCAACGGATCCGAATCGGTTCGGTGAATCGGAAGGCCAAAAACTGGATAGGTCAGAACTCCGAGACCCATCGGATCGTACAGGCCAAGCGTTACCGCGGTTCTGGCTAATCTAAGACGAAGAGGGCTTTCGTCTCGACGAAAACCGGCGCTGCCGGACGATTCGCCGTACCGAACTGAACGATCAATTAAAAAAAGAAGAAAAAAAAAAAAAAAAAGGCAGGGTGAGACGCTCCGCATTTCCGTGGTTCATAGTTCTGGACAAAGCCCTATATGAGCCGATAATAATACGCCTCTTGGTACGCGGAGGTGCACACAGATATCTCGACGCGCGCACATGCAAGTTTCCTAATATTATGCATAAATTTCATTCAGGGAAATAGGAAACAATGCGAGGGAAGATCGTTAATTATATTTAATGTCCGTTACCCATTCCGCGATACCTGTTGTTTGTATGTATACATATACAATACGCGCGCACACACACGCGCGCACTCAATATAGGTACCTAATAATGTTATTATAATTTATACAAATTCTGCAGCGGGGTTCTGCCGTGTGTGTAAGGTTTACCTCGCTAGCTACTCGCGAATAGACACATACAGCGCCTGTATATTGCCCGTGATTTTTATCACCTTGTATAACGCGAATAGCAGGTATGCACGGATACGCGTGCACGAGTACCTACGTATCTATATTAGCATGATAATAACGGCTGCGGTGTTATTACGGAGACAACGGAATATTAATTATACTTTTATGTACCTACGTACGTACGTACGTATATGTATTACATACGTAGGCACAACACGGGCGACACAATATATATTATATATATATATATATGATTGAAATTATCGCTAGGTGGCAACAAATGCGGGGAACTGTATAGAAACAGAGGAAGCATGTGCCTAACCTAACCGATACACGCGATGCGCGTATATAGGTATGTACAATATGGACAAAATTGTCTATCTTCCTCTCTCCCTCTCACGGCCAAAACTCGTGAAACTCGGGGTGCGTCGCGACCGACGCGACAAGCTTGGCCGAGTCCCGTTCACAATGCGTTTCCGATTCAATAAACTCCGTAACCTGCTGCTATTTCTCTCTGTGTATATGCCTCATGCGTACCTACATACCTATTATGAAAATTCATCTACAGGGTGTCCAGATCCGAATTCCATCTCCCTCTTTCACCTCTCCTCCATCTATCCTGCCGTCGCCGATATCGGTCGTTTTGCCGTACACAGAGACTGCGACGAGAGAGAGCCTGGTTCTTCCTCGAGTTACATATAGGTACATGAGGTAAATTATTTCCCACGGACAATCGCCATGAAGTGGAGATCGAGAAATCCGCGATGCATCGTCGCTTGGAACACCCTGTGACGTGGTATGGATACGTTCAATCATCCATTTGTGCATTGTCAGAGAATAACGATTATTGTTGGATCTGGTTGTGATGTAACGCGGACGGATAAAAGCGGCAATTCTATTTCCGGTCCCTCCGCACTTGCTCATACAGCCGGTACGTACCTTCACGTTATAGGTTTATTATATGGAGATGAGGTTAAATCGGATAGAACATATCTTTTGGCCTTGATCGCCGGCGTTATGTGTATACGAATGATTGTATACAATCATCGGTATTCGGTGAAAATCAAATGCGTTATACACACACGTTCCTATAGGGCTCGAATTAAACACGCGTTTACACCTCTGTTACATAAGCTTCATAGATATGTATATATGGCCTTCCCCTGAAGCCGAAAGGTTGTACGATTTTCGTTCGTTTTGCGTTCGTTTAGAAGCACCGAAGATACGCGGAGAACAAAGAAATTTGAAAATCGGTTGACCGCGGCCGATGTGGCGGATACGACATTTCGGTGTCACGAAGAAACGAGTTTTCTTTCCACCGATGCCAAAAGGTCGTATCCACGAAAGTTCGTTCTCCAAATATCGATAAATCTCTGCGATCATTCGCAAGTTTTCAGAGCATTTGCAGGAGAACAATAATCTCGGCGTTTGCGATCTCGCAGTTATACCTCTACGCTGGGAATATTTTGTCCGAAAAGTCAAAAGAATTTTCCACCCTTCCCGAACATCGATGGATCCGTGCGGTCTGGAAGCTTTCGAAGCATTTTCCAACGAAGAAGAATTTTGCCGGATACGATCTTTCGGCATCGGTATAGTAAAACGACATTTATTCTCTTGACTCCGCAAGGTCGTAGCCGCCATTGTCTTTGGTCAAACAAATTTCGAATTCCAAATTTCGTATCCTTATGTTTTTCGATGATGGTGAGAAAAACATCTATACGACCCTTCGCCACTGAAATCATCCTTTTGGCGCTCACGCCTTTATGGCATTAGTCGCGAGCCATACATTCACATATATTCCTTCTCTTTCGTTCAACTAATTACGTAACGTGCGCGTACATACACCCGGTACTTTTATCCGATTTGATCCAGAGATTATATCCTCACTACCTACGTATGTATCATTATTGGGTATGTATGCATGTGAAATTTCAGAGCCACAGAGTATAATACAAGCCTCGTAGCTGGATCATGTGACGTAGGTAAATTTCATTGGAGAATGGGTATAACTACGAGCATACGGTATAGCATAGTACGCGCATCAGTGCGTGACAAAGGCGGTTTTTGAATCATCACGTAGCGTGGCATAGCGTCGCGGTGTGAAGTGGCGTTGAGAGGTAAAGAGGCGATACGCGTTTACGTCGGTCCTTTTTTTCGTCCATTTTTAACTCGAACGATCATCTTCTCGCTCTCTTTTCGGTTCTACCTGCTCGGCGGTGCATGATCCGTCTCAGCTAAATCAAACTCGTAGGTATACTCGCCTCGTATCCTACGCGCCGGGGTGTCGGCGGGTAGACGGAGAAAAATCAAGTGCCCGAAGCACACGAATCGGTGTAAGTTTCACCACCATCCGTGGCGAATATATGGACAGCATTTCGCCAGCGCAAAAGTCGAATCTGAATTGCAGTTCGGTACTTTCAACAGTGCGGATAGTTCGTAATATGCAAACACGAATCGCGTAACATTTCCAGTTTACTGCTCACGTGTCATATTCGCTATCCGTGACTCGGAGTTCACTTTTCGCTACGTGTTAGTCTCACAATTCGACCTTCCAGCCTTCGCCGATGTCAAAGTTGCGCGCTTGTACTGGCCGCGATACGTAGGTATACGACTTTGTCGAATATACCGCGATTGCTGTCACCGAAATTGTCACGCCCGATTTACATTCGCAAGAATAATCTTGGCGAAAAATTCTCCTCTTCTCTAGAGGCATCTCCGTCACAGATGCACCTACACCGTCGATCTCCGCGTACGTTGTTGTTCGCATGCGATTCTGATGTACGGCAATATTTTTCTCCGTCGAACCGATGTATGCTTCTTAAACGACGGACGATAGAGAAGGAAACCGAAAAACTGAAGACTAGATTGGATCTTCCCAAACGACAGCTACGACAATCAAATTACATTTATTGTTGGGTGACTTATATCATATCGCGTTACTAACGCCGTGAGGACGTAGGCGCCGAAAGCACGATTTCGGAAACGAGCTTTCGGCCGTGAGAAGATACATTTTTTCCCACCAACGCCAAATCCGAGCGTATCCGCCGAAATTTTGGATCCTGTTCGAAAATACTTCGGAAACTTCAAGAACGGAGAGATTCATGGATGTTCGGTAAAAATGGCAGCCTCTTTCGGTTTTTCCAAAAAGAATTTCGAGTCTGAAGGTACAACGTCGTACTCATACGCGGAAGTTTTCTTCCCCTTGCACATGCTCTGGCCGCACTCCTGAATCGGCGAGATTCATGGATATTCGGAAACGAAAAATTCGGTGGATACGAACTTTCGGCGTTGGCGGAAAGAAGATTAGTTTTTTCGCGAAACCAGACGGTCGTATCCGCCGGCACACGCGGCCTTCTCTCTTCGGTCGACCGATTCTCAAACTTCATTGTTCCGGCCGCATTTTCATGTTCCTAGACGAATACGAAAAGCGAAAACGAAAAACCACGCGCGCTCTTGGCTCCAGGAACGCCGAGAGGTCGTGCAATGTCGCCTACGCGTCCGTGGCACCGCGCGGTAACGCGATGTAATACATTTGCCTGTTATGAGAAGTGGGCGCGACCGCGTGGAATCGCGCGTTGTGTACCTATAACAATTGCCGATGAATCGCCGATACCAATTGCGGACGGAGGGGCCCGGGCAGTGAAACATAAACGAGAGAACTGTGGCTACGACTGTAACTGTAACTATAACTATACAAATATAGATATAACCATAACTATAACCTGTGTTAGTATCTGAGTCCGGTATATTCAGGCTTTATGCAGGTAATAACGTTGGCTTCCGGTCGACCCTTTATTAGACACAGGAATCGGTCCGTTTGTATGCTAATTGTTTATGTTAAATACGCGCGGCAGATGAACTATCTGCGCGCGGCTATGATTACCGCGCATCGCTATTCCCCGTTACGGAGTACATGCATAGGCGGAGATCTATCGCACGCATGTACGCACACACGCCTACGTAAATATCCACCGCGTGTTTAGAAACTGCACCGATGATTTGTCCGCGCGTGGATAATGCCGCTGCACACGCGTTCGTTACCACACATACCAACTTCGATCTGAACTTGGCCTATTCGTCCAGAAATCCGGAGCGGAAGGTTCGTGTTCATATTTCCATTGTGGGGGGAATTCTTGTTTCGCTGGTAAAAATCGCCGTTTATCCCGCAGAGGTGAGGATCGGTTAATATATTTGAAAGTACAATTCGCCACGGCGCGGGCGTAGGAAGAAAAATTATGATTTTTGATAAATCTTCTTCTGCTCGATCAATTCTCCCTTATCCTCGTTTTTCTGCTTCTTCTTCTTCTTCTTCTACTACTACTACTTCCTCTTTCACGACCACCGCGTAGCTCGTCGCGATAGTCCATGCGATAAATCGATTGATGACGGAATTTCGTTATTCTCACGGGAAATTCGTATACCCATACCTATACGACTGTTCGGGAGTAAAAAGTGATGAATAAACGTACCTATATATACTATCTATAGGTTACGTACAGTTGTGGAATCTGGGCAAGTGATACAAGAGGAAAAAGAAAAATGGGGAAAAAAATGAAAAACAGAAAAATACCGCAAGAAGTGACTTCTTGGCGAATAATAATTGGCCACGGTATTAGTAGCTGCCTTTTTTACCTCTCCCTCTCTCTCTCCATCTTTCTGGTCTCCCATCTTTCTGTCTCTTTTTCATTGGACAGTGAAAAAGTGCCTAAGATACTGACTAACTAACCAGCAACGAGAAGATCGAGACGATTTCAAACGAAATATAGCTACCTACCGGTATACGGTTTATTTGCTCTACAGGCCATTCAGATTTGAGTTCAAATTCCTACTCGAAAACTGAATAATGTGTTTAGAGGAGGTTTCGTGCTTTCTCCAATAGCTATAAGCATTATTTTTCCAAAAGCTGACGCGCTCTGGCGACAGATTTTCAGTTTTTTAATTCAACATTTCGATAATGATGATTACGAAGTTATCGATAAAAATTCCAGGTTCCCGTTCCCACAGTACGGCGAACGACATCTATATATATATATATATAATATACATAGACAGGTATTAGCCGAGAGTGAATGAGCGCGCGCTCCCGCTCGCCATACTCCGCGAGAGAGTGTAAGAAGTTTCTCGGGGCCCCGTAGAGTCCGCGTTCTTCAATGAATTCCAGTCACCAGGCTGCGGAGCCGCGTATCGTTATACCTAGACACCTAGTGTAACCTGATATTCAACGGACCGGAAGAAGAGGGCCGAGGAGTATGGCGCAGCGGTACTTTACGGCAGCCCGTTGTCCCAATAAATTTTTTCGGTCATTTTCTTCCTTTTTCAAAAGGAAGGAGAAGAAAAAACGAAAGAACAAAATAATGCTACCCGCGGTACACACGATTTATCATTTTCTATCTCCGATGTGTCTCCGCGGTATTTAATATACAGGCGTGACATTGGTGTATATACCTACATATAGTTTGTCAAACTCATTATGCATATTCCTTCTCGCGCCCCGAATGGTTTGTAATATAAATATAAATATATATATATATATATGTGTGTGTGTGTGTACATGAATTATTCAGGCTAATCGAAAACCCCTGAAATTCCCTTTTATGCTACATTATCATCGCGCATATATCTTGGATCTAGATATATACAAACGTCTGCCACATGACTCTGTTTTTTTGTCTTTTCCTTTTTTTTCCACATTTTCTCCCCCTTTCTCTTCCTTTCCTCTCTCTCCCTCGCTCTCTCTCTCAGAGACACTTGAAAATATATTGTTTCCTTGATTCCCCGTTGAGAATATATCTACGCAAATTATATTCATGCCAGGTATCAAATTTTCGTTCCTCTTCCCCTTTCGTTTGTTTCTCCGATTCCTCTTTGTACTCGTATCTCTGTGACGAACGAGAATAAACGAAACAACGAAAATTTGGAAACAAGCCACGACGATTCCCAAAACGTGGAGGAGAGAGAGAGAGAGAGAAAGAGAACAATCTTATTTCTGTTTTTTGGTTTTTTTTTTGTTTTCCTCGAGGGAATAAATTAAAAAAGCGCGGTCGAATGAGACAGTGAATTTCTTCAACAATATAAACACATTTCTGAAACCTAGTTGGGCTCTGTCGGCGCTACGTGCGGTAATCGAGGATGATGACTATGCTACGCCCGCGCCCGCGCCCGCGCCGCTATAGGTAAGGTATACATACATACATATATACATATATACATACATACACGTATATATACGAGGCTCTCTAGATCGGCGTCCTTCAAGAAAAGAGGAGGCAGGCATTCCTCCAGGTGTCGGTCACGGGTAATCCGACCCACTCGACCGGCGTAACGACCGGATCGAAATCGCAAAAGAAACCATATTCGTGTCAAAACAGCTTCTGGGCACCGCGGTGCCACAGCCGCAGCCACAGCCGCAGCCACAGCCATAGCCATAGCCATAGCCATAGACATGCCGCCTAGCTGTGTCCGCAGTACGGGTTATAGGTGTAGTTCGTATTTCGAATCCCCGTCATCACCTTCCTGCACTTCTCATTCTTCTCCGTGAATCTAAACTCGACCCCCGCCACCCTCCGCGATGCATTATAGCCGCATCGACCGAGGTGATTAGAACGCCTTTGTTGGACCATTGTTGGAGATTTTTATGGTCGCGGATACTCGTCAAAACATAATTGCCATCAGGTGCAGTGCTCGGGCACACCTTTTCAAGCTCGTTCATCGCGTACGTATACTGTACGGTCTATAGCTACTTGACAAAGTCGGTGCATGCACAGCTTGTTCGAGCCTATGTATGTATGGATGCGTATGAATAGGCACGCAACTGTGTTGTTGAACACGAAATAATTCGTAACGACACACCTTGCGTGCGATAATCGAATTAGATAACTACGCCTAACCAGAGACTTCATTTTCCCCTTTTCCCCTTTTCCCCTTTCCCTTTTCCCTTTTCCCTTTTCCCTTTTCCCTTTTCCCTTTTCGGCTTTCGGACGCAGCTACACAAAAAATGAATAATAATCTCCAAGACCCGCGTACGCCGAGACATACCTGGGGCTCGAGTCGCCTATCATCTGCGCGGAGCGTGCGGAACCGACGTATACCTATCTCTACGCACTTTGTACCCGTAGATACACTTCGTCATCGGTGTCTCGGGTTCTCGGCGTACGTGGACGTGCGTATTGTACGAATCTCCTTATCCCTCCACGCGGATATTGTACTCCGTGTCATTTCTCGAGTGAAATTCGTTAATTTTATACCACCCCGGGTGCCGGCTCCGGTTTGCTCGTACATTCCAGCCGCGTGTAGTATATATAATCTCCGGATAAAATCAGCCAATTTTTTTCTCATTTTTCATCATTCTCCGGCTACCGTTGATATCGTTTGCGGGAAAACTCTCCGATGTATATTATATAGGAATTATGCTCCTCGTTTCTCTCTCTCGCCTTCGCTCGTTCGTTCTTTTTCGTCGTCCTTCTCGTTTGCTCCTCGCTCCTCTCATTTTCTTCCAAGTTTAATCAACGTTCCAGTATAAGTCCAGCTACTCGTCCGTGTTATACATCGTCGCATCGGGTGGAAGAAAACAAAACTCACCGAGGAAGTACACCGCACCCTTACGCGCAGCATACGCGACGTAATGGAAGCGGGAGAAGAACTAGAGGACAAAAACGAGTGGATGAAGAAAAAGAAGCAGAAGTTGAAGCAGAAGAAGAAGACGCAGACCGACGAGCTAGATACAGCAGACGCTTCGTACCCGCGACGCGTATGTCTGACAGTTATTATTATAATTATAATGATAATACCGATCGTCATCGTTATTATTACCGTTATGATTGGCTCCGGTCCGCCAAATGCCTGTGCCTGCTATACCTATGTATACAAATTATAACGACAAAATAGAAGAATCACGCTCAGGCGTTGATACGCCGGTGCCGCGGCCGCGCCGAGAGTTTTTGGACCGTAAAACCTTCGACGGCCGCCTCACGATGAATAAGCCCATAGCGAATCTTCAGATTACGGGGATATTATATTATACTGACGTGAGTATATATACATGGGCGTATGTATACAATACGTACGGGGAGGCGTCGGGTGTACGAACGGCTATATAATGCCGCGAACCGAACCGAACACAGACGCGAAAAATCAAACACCCTTTCGGCATCGTTACGCTATGATGAAAAGCAATTTTTCTAACATACGTAACGCAGGTATGAATTAGACCCATGTGCTTTGGCAGCGTGTATAGTTGACAATACCCCGATGGGGAGGAAAATTTCGTTGTTCTGGTTTTTTTGTTTGTTTGTTTGTTTGTCGTTTTTTATTTTTCGTTTCATTCAAATCCGCAGACAGACGTAGGTACGTGCGATACGACGAGGGCGGAAAATTATCATTTTCGGGTGAAGAAGAAAAGAGTGGAAAACGGAGAGGAAGACAAGGAAAGAAATTTGGAAAGACCAGAGATAAGAGAGAGAGAGAGAGAGAAAGAGAGAGGAAGAGCGAGAAAAGAACGGAAAGAGCAAAAACCGATGGAAAATTGAATGAAAACGGAAGATAAAAAAAAAAAGGGAATGCCGCAGCCGCTCAACTGCACGATAGAGAAAAGATCGGAGTGACGGATAAACGCGGACATAAATATTCTATATTTTAATGAAGGACGGGAACTCATATTCGAAGGGCGACGAAAAAGAAACACGAAGAAGGAGGAGAAGCGGCGGGAGAGGGGGAGGGAAAAAAGTCGGCGGTAAGGCCGAGGCGCAAGAGATGGTGCTCAAAAGCGCTATCGGTTACATCTCCCATTTGTCACGTCAAATTACATTCCCGGATTGAAGGATTTATGAGATGCACGAACTAGGAGGCAGAGGCTCGGTTCTCCGTCCGACTCTTGTTCTTCCACGTCGAAATACACCGTATAAACAAATGGACACGATTTAGTAAGGTCTGTCTTTTAACAAGCCCTCTAAGATCCTGAAACTTCAACCTCAACCCTCATACGTAGCCTCAGCTCTCTTCCTCCTTCTCTTTTCTCCTCTCCTCTCCCCTCCTCTCTTCTCCTCGTCTATTCCACACGCGAGGGACCGCGCCGTATGCAGCGACGCCTCAGCCTCTGCGGCCTCGTCCTCGGCCTGTGCGTTATTGTCATCGCTTTTAACGGGCAGGATATAAGGATAGTATACGTGCCCGCCTGCCTACTGGAGCCGTTGATGCCGTTGAAATAGTCGTCGACTAACCAGCCAGCCAGGCAGCCAGCAAGCTGGCCGGTCGAGAAGAAACACCTCAACCCGACTCGACTCGACTCGACTCGACTCGACTCGCGCCACAGATCCACGGAAACGATAATAATGCCGAGAGTCTTTCCAGGGGATCTCATCTCGAGTGAATTTGGAAAGATATTCGAATAAAAATTTTGGCAAAGTCACCTCGCTGGACGATACCGAGAGTTCATCGAAATAAGTGTAACACTATCGAGCAGCAAGTTTTCGCGCGCCCGCTGTATAGGATCGGTGTGGCTTGAGGTGAAATTTTCAATTTCCAGCACCCTTCGAGCCGGCAAATTTCGGAACAAACGCAATCAAACGCAATCCTACGGATCTACTCGCGCACGCGTAACCCGTGAGAGGTAAATTCATCCCTGCTGAGAATCACTGCCGCCCCCTGTCATACGCATGCGTATACATTTCACTGTTTCTACAAAATTAAATCCCATGCGTGTGTATATATATATATATGTGTACATGCTTCAACCCTTATATCCAAAAAAATGTCCTGGAGGTAACTGACTGGTTGATCCTGTAGCATAGGTAGTTACCTACGGCAGAAGAAAGTAGTTCTGTAAGAATATCCCTCGGAGAATGTATTGGTACACGCAAGTTGGCTGAGGGCAGGCTTCAATGATGTTTAAGGACGTGTCAGGGTGTCGGGGTGTCGGGTATGGGCGGGACGGGGTTTCTTCCTTTTTTCCCTATTTCTCGTAGGTATACTTTTTCTTCGTTCCTCGGGGATGAATCAAAGAACGAGAGAGAGAGAGAGAGAGAGAGGAGAGAGAGAGAAAAACAATAAACAAAATAACTGCAGAGAATGTTAAACGCGCCGTGACTTATTGGATGTATACCTATATATATATATATATACCCAGACCATGGAACAGTATACTATATATAGCGTATATACAGAATGAGAATGAGAGATTTTTGGTCCTGCGCTGAAAAGGCAAGTGATGATCTCATTTCTCGGAATATTTATACATACCATTACTATATATACTGTACATACTATATACTATACGAATACACGTGAAAACGGATTTCGACTCAGTACCTTGACCGAAGGGAGGTGGGGGGCGGGGGGTTGTATATAAATTCAAAACGGGGGTAAAAAAAGAGACAACAAAGTGTCGGTGTGATTGATTCTGTTGCGTTTCGGCCTTCGAATTTCTTCGATGTGGAAAAACTGTACTCCTAACGAAGCTAAATTCACAGAGTTAACCCTGAATAATTTTTCTACGAGAGCTCGGAATGACGAGACTGTATTTTATATTTCATACCTACGCGTGTGAGAAAGTACGGGGTAATGGGCGGGGGGTGAGAAGATCAACCAGCTAATTGCGAGTCGTTCCAGCTATGCATGTGTAGAGCGGGAGTGAAGGAGCTGGGGCTAGATGGAGGGAGGGAGCTGGGGAGTGATGACTCGTCATAGAA
This sequence comes from Phymatocera aterrima, assembly GCA_963170745.1. NCBI lineage: Eukaryota > Metazoa > Arthropoda > Insecta > Hymenoptera > Tenthredinidae > Phymatocera > Phymatocera aterrima. Next base: position 4,171,618 of record OY720670.1, read on the forward strand.
TCTTAAATAGCTCTGACCCAGGAACCTCGAACCATTCAATAACTGGAAATCAGTAAAAACAGACGAAACGTATCGATTACCTGTGCGGCTGGTTTTAAGGATCTTCACAAAAGGGCCGTGCCTCCTATTCCTTCGATTTCTCGAAGATATTTCTGTGTCTTTTAACATTTCCCGCTTTCGAATTTTTGTTCCGTCTCTCTCTTTCTTCCCCCCCCCCCCCCCCCCCCCCCCCTCCCTCTCTCTCTTGCTTTATATATTCTCTAATTTTCGTGAGTGTGCGAAGTTCCGCTTGTAGGATATTGGACAACGCTGGTGTGATTCTTTACGGTGAATTCAGGTGGGTTGTGGTAGGTATAAGGTTTTCGTATGCGTATATATACACACACCTTTCTTTGCACTGACAAAAGTTCCCGCGGAAATGAGATCAGCGAATTTTTCCAATTAAGAAGAAGAAGAAGTGGTAGAAGAAGAAGAAGATGAAGTAGAAGAAGAAGAAGAAGAAGAAGAACGGTTTCCTGTCGGGTAAAAAAATCGCCCCCTCCCCCCTAAGGTTTTGACGGTTCGTATACACCGTGTATTATTAATCTTCGTGCAGTCTACTCCTCATCTGCAGTTTCATTTTTTTTTTTTTCTGAATTTTTTCGTTTTCTTCCAATTTCGTCGTCTCTTTCTTCACGTATAACCTATACGTAATACATCTTCGCCGGTGGCACAATATGACCGGGATCAGCCATTGAAGTAAGATCCGGAGGATAGCCGTTAAAAAAAAAAAAAAAAGGAACAAAAAGTAATACATTTTCGTTCCATGGCGATTGAGGTTAGGCACGAGGTGCTCCGCTTAAATCGACATGAAATCAACGTCGAACGAAGGACGGTCATGTGGTGTTTGGCGAAGGTGCCCATCTCTCGGGCTCGACTCCGAACGTACAAGAAGAACCTAAGCAAACACTCTCCGGCTTTATTGCAGCCTTGCTTCTTCACTCAACCCCTTGCCGCCACCCTTTGGCACTCTCCGGCTGACCGAACCCAGTTCTCGAAAGGTTTCCTCGGGAGTGTCGGGGCGGGGAGAGGAGGGGGCGGGGACGGGTGCGGGTGAGATATCTCCTCGTTTGAAAATGTAACGGAATCGGAGCGAGCCACGACGAAGAAAACATACACATACTCGCCGTGTTTATGAGGAATTCGAAAGGTGATTTTTTTTTACGATTTGTTTTTCTGCCATAGCCGCACAGCAGCTTCATCGTGTAGCCGTCGCGACCAATTGTTGAAAACGAAATACGGAATACTGGATATACTGCAGGGCGGTAGGCGTGCACGCACGTGGCGCACACACACTCCAGTAAAAATAGTGCGGAAAAAGCATGGAAATAGCGCGAATCAAATTGTCGTAATGAATTTTCATCAGATTCCCAATTGTCTGATGAGAGAGTTTGTTTGATTTCGAACAACGTATGTCCGCCTACGCAACCGTTGCGTAGGCACTAGGCAGCCCCTCCTGCCTGTCATCCTGATCCTGTAGAATGATTGTCCAGGTTTATCGATTGCCGAGGATTCACGTTGGTGCCGGATAGTGGGAAACGGAACGGGAAGAATAAATTGACGGAAACAAACAAACTTACCGTTGATCAGCTGGACGACGCTGCGGCTGCCACTCGAGTGGCAAATATATTCCGTATAGTTGGGTTACGGCTACTGCAACGCGGCAGCTAGTTGTTAACATCGCGAAGAGCAAGCAGCGCGGGTCTGTATAGCGTCTGTGCACATCCTATCCGTCAATTTCGTTCCTCGATCGAGCGTCTAATAGTGGTTCACTGTTGCGCAGAGACAAGATGACTGACGGCCACGATTAGCGATCAATTGGGGGAAGACCGGCATCGGCATGGGCTGGGATCGAAACGGAGGGAGATACTGCGGCGATGGGTTCATGTCCGCGTCTGTTCAACCGTCAATTCGTTCTCATCGAAATTCGTTCGCGCGTTAGCTCTGGCAATAATTAATAATTGGAGAACACACTCGGCACTTAGCCTTCGCCGTCGTCTCCTAGGAACGTCGTGAACGGCAGGGGGGGGGGGGGGGGGGGGGGTCGAGGGGCGCGATCCAACGGCGGGAAAGTCCGCCCAGGTTGCAAAGAGCTTTGAAGTTATGAATTTTTTTTGGGGACAAATTGAATGTTGCAACGATTTGTCTGGTAGGCGCGCGTACAGCGGGAGTTTTCCGAGATGGCAGCTTCTCTGATCATCTCGGTTACAGTTTATTAACACAGTGTCGCGGCCCCCCAGCCGCGGCGCGCCGCGCCGGTGGCAGGCTTCAGGGATTGAGTAAAAATAATATACAAACGCTTCCGTCTCTCTTTCTCTTGGAACTTCATAATTATCTAATTATGTTTATTTGGAATGTCGAGGCGCCGCGCACGGGCGCAGCCTCTTCGGCTTCCTCTCCTACCCTCGGGGGTCTCCTCGTGATATATCCACTCGGTACGGATACCGCGGCGTCTGATGCTCGGGGGGAAATTCACCGACGTTATTATTCCCCGGCCGGCCAGCCGGCGTCGATCAGCACCGCGGCGGAGAGTTAGTGTTATCATAGTCACGGCTCATCCTCTTCTTGCTCCGGTTAAAAAATTTATGATTTATGCGGCATTCGTTACTCCTCCCCGGACTTATCGTTAGCCACGCGGGGCGTGTTCCGAACGGACGTGGTGATCCTCTCGTACGTATACGTACTACCTCCGCGTCTCCGGATGTCCTGGGAGAAGCGAGTACCTAGGTATACACGTCGACGAGGAAGTTTCCGTCGGGGTACTCGGGATGCCGCAGCGCGAGCCCAAGACAGACGAGGAACGACGCGGAGAATGAGAGACAGAGAGCCAAGAGAGAGGAAGGTGTAAAGCATCCAGAGGTAGACAGATCTCGGCACTTATCGGTCTGCGAGATACCCATTAACGAAACTAAAAGCCTCCCCATATATCTCACCCCGCGGAGGTCTCTCAACCACCCCGTGAGCCCCCAACCCCCGATTCGAGAGCCTCGACCCTACACCAACGAGCGAGTCCTTCCTCGCTGCAGCCGCACACAAAACTACAAAACTACAAGGCCCAAGCAAGCTTCGATAGAAACATCACAGCTCGGGTGTTCGTTGTTGGTTGTTTGCTTCGGAAGACCTTTTGTTTTACCTGGTGAAAAATTTATTAGCGCCGCGTAGTTGTCCCGTTCCGTTCCGCCCCGCTTCTCTTCTCTCCTTATTTTTCGAATATGCTACAGTTATAACGTCAATACGCTCGAAAATTCGTTTTCCAACGGGATTCGAAATTTCGCTCACGTTGTAGGAGGTGAAATTTGCGGATTGATCGATACGTGGATTCCAGTCTCGGGAAGGAAACGAGCTCGCATCGTGTAGCTTCGAATTTCCGTTTATTGCCCTTCGAGATGAGCGTTGTTTTCTTCCCACCTTCTCGGGGGTGTTCTTTCTGCTTTTGGAAAAGCAAAATTTCCGATCGCCGTTCGGGCACCAGAGACAGGGGTAGGCCGCTAATTGAGGATATAGACGGCGCCTCACGACCGCGAGGAATGATTTTTCACGTGAGTGTAGGCAGGTAATTGAATATAATAAGTTGACTATCTGTGAAAAGTCTATCGGGCTCTTATTGCAAACACAAATATAGAAGGTGGGGTGAGCTGGCGTGGCGGCCGAGGCATTAGCACAGGGTGTTAACGTTTGCCCAATAATTTAGCGCCGCAGGTATTGCTTGCTTACAATATTTCCCATGGGGTGTTCTCCACTCCTGGCCCCCCCCCCCCCCCCCCCCCCGTAGTCTCTCTTGCCGTTTATTTCCCTCTCATGGTCAGCCCATGGCTTCGTCCCAGACATTCGAGATCTTAGATGTTTATTATACCGACAGACAGACCAAAAAATGCCTAATACCCTTCGCTCCACCCTTCGGACTCGAACGTTCATTATTTCCTGAAAATGCTCGGCTCGAATATCCGCGCTCTCCTTCCCCGAGAGGAGAATGAAAATAATCTTCACGTTTCCGATCCATCGGACTAAACGGAGCCGACGATCATCGCGATGAAACGGCGATTTTGCGTTTCGCGCCGAATCTGTTTTCCTTGGGAACCGAATTTGAGGCGGAGTAGAGGATAGGAGGAAAAAAATGCAAATTAACGAATGTCCGCACACATGTGTGCGTAATTATTCGATGCCTGATCTCCGTCATAGTCGACGAACGTCTGGAGTAAAGGAAACGATAAAAAGTCGAGGTTTAGTCTACCGCGGAGTAGAAGTATCAGAGAAAGACTGAGACTGAGACCGAGACTGAGATATGTGCGTGGCACGGTGACTAATTTTTCATAAAGTAACACTTGTAAGTTATATTTATGACACGGTTTTAAGCGTAACGCGTGTCTCTTGTCAGACGCTAATGAGGCCCGAGGCGAAAAGACGTTGGGCGCTGGGCGTCGGGACGCCTTTTCACCATTTTTTACCACAAACTTTTCTCGACGCGTATGACGAACAACTACAACGGTGTGGCGGGTTCGCGCGCCCACTTAAGCTAATATGAAAGATACGGGTTATTCATTTTCATAAGAGCGTCGACCATTACTCCACTCCGTCTTCGTCGACGAATTTATTCTCACAAATCCCTGACTCCCGAGTGAGCACTGAGCGAGCAGCCTATTTTTGTACCGCCGCGCCGCGCCGCGTCGCGCAACCACCAGCAGCTACAATCTGTCTCCACTCTTTTTCCATCCACATATTTTCCGACATCGAAACTTCGCGTTTACGATCGTCATCACCGTTTTCCAGTCAAGCAGTCTCGAGCGAAACTTCCATGCAGTTGTATTATGTCACCGATTCGTAAAATCCGACCAATTTCTCGTCCGCTCTAACTCACGAAAACTGGCCGCAACAATTCTTGGCACGCTCATCCTCGATCGACAGATTGACAATCACGAATGTCGCGGTGAGGATCGATGGAGGACTGCGAATCGAGGAGCTGGAATACAAGGAGCACCTATTCATTCGGAGTGAAATTCGAGGCGATATAACGTCCCAGATAACGCCGGGCGTGCGCCCGGGTATCGTACGTACGCTGCACGTAGACACGGTCTCCCCTGAGCGGACGACGCGGGTTTTCCACGCGATGTAAAAATCATAAAGTCGCGCCCAACCCATGTCAATATGGCCTCTCCTAATTTGTACGATTCATTCTGTCTCCCCATTTTCGGTGAAAGGTGTTTCTACCCTATAAACACAATAATAATAACACGGGGAAGAGAATGGGGAATGGGGAATGGGGAACGGGAACGGGCTAGAGCTTATCGATATTGAACCTCGTCTGCACACGAGTAGAGTAGGTAGCGGCGGTGGTGGTCAGTCAGTCCAACGATCGAGCAGTCTCACTCGGCTCTGTAACATTTCCAATAACAGCTAAATGTAATTTCATAAGTGAAGTGGACTGCCATGGTGTCTGGATTAGAAGATAGCGAGCTGGGGGGTGTATTGATCAGCCGGTGGACGGACACGCCTAGACATAAACCAAACAGAAACAGAAACGGACACAGAATACTCGATCCCGATCGCCCTCCCTCATACAACCCCGACAACTCTACAACTCTACAACTTTGCGTCTCCACACTCTGTGCAGTCCGGTAGTCCGCTCGTCCAGGTACTCCGTCGATGTACATACGTACAGATATACACACGTCAATGCTTGTAATGTTCTGCACTGAATCAATGTGACGTTGGTTCGTTGGTCGGCTGGTCCGGTGGGTTCAGCGGTGCAGGTTCGGGTGCTCGAGTGAACCACCGCAGATAGAGGCTAGGCGGGGGTGGTCATGGTCATAAAGGAGGGTATTTCACCAGGGCATGCCCTAGTCGATAGAGACCACCGGTGTATAGATAGATATATATACATTTGCCTCGGTGTATATAGACGCCCTGGATTAGCGCTGATTGGTCCACCCGCTCCCGTGATTAGAGATGTTATCAAACCCATCAGGCGCTGACCAAATGCTCCAGGTTCCGGAGCGCTCCCCGCCCCGCGATCTGTATCGCCGGATGTCATCCCATTCGGTCGGTCGGTAGGTATTTCTGCAAACGGGAACCGGGCTCCATCCTCTTTCGATAAAAACTGAACGGAATACAGAAAAGCGCAGCATGCATGCCTGTATGCATGCGATTCTAATTTCGGTCCGTTCCATCACCTTCCTGCGAGAATACGGTGCAGCTTTTAGGTTCCAAGCTCTTGGGTGTCTGAATAATTCAGCTCCGTCCTGCAGCGCACGCCGATGATGCACCGGTGTAAAATTCGAAAGTCAAACTCTCGGAGTTCCGAACAACCATGCTTTTCGCTTTTCGGGATAGCTGGAGAGGCCTCGCCTCGCTCGGTGCGGGAACGCGGACTGGACTGTGCAAGCTTTCATTCTTCGCACAATGCTTCTTTCATCACACACATACACGCGCATGCACAGGTACCGCACACATTCCCGCGCGTATGTACAGAGATTCACGAAGTCCTTTGAAATTGTACTTTCCGTACAACAACAACGGCAGCAGAAGCAGCGGCGGCAGGCTACTATTTGCGATAAGTTATGTCCAAATTGATTTGTCGAGAGACTTTGTGAATCTACAGCTCGGATAGGTGAGGGACGACGCCACGCACGGCGACAGCATTGAGGTCTTGATCGTGTCCATTGGATCCATCGTCGACTGGGCAAGGTCCATCTCGTCAAGTGGACTCGGGGACTACTATGTACCGGGAGTATCTATCCCGGGGGATCAAGTTAGAAGATCAGCGTGAACGTCGACATGTGGCCTCGCAATCATCATCAGGAATAGAGTCTCGTTGTTCGGTGCTCTCTTTTCCTCCCTCTCTCTTTCTCTCTCTCTCTTTCTCTCTCTTTCTCTCTCTCCTTCTTTTCGGCGTAGAGAATTCTTGTGTACCGTACGAGCCGTACACATATACGTGCGCCACTTACCCTCTTCTGCTACGCGGAACGAACGAAGGAGTACGAGAGGAGAGCATCTGGCCGTTCACTTCCCCAGGCCGATTGAGACCCCGTGGAAAACCGCCTAATGACGTATGTACCGGGAGTCTCTGCACCCCCGGCCCGACCAGGCATCCAAGTAACACCCACGCCGGAGCTCAAGTCGGTTACTCACTCGATGTATAAGGGTCAACGGAGGGTGGGTCATTTCGCTGACCCCTGCACTATTTTCCCTCATCCACATCAGAGCTGTGTTCGAGTTCGAGTTCGAGTTCGAGTTTGAGTTCGAGGCCGAACCCGAAGCCGAAGCCGAGGCCGGCCACCCCCTTTCCTTAATTACACAATTATTGTTATTGCCAAAGTTTACAGCTGCCCATATGCCCGCGATCTGTTCCTTCTCGCCCTTTCATACTCCTCTCCTCTCCTCTCCTCTCCTCGCTTCTCTTCTATGAAGCTATTCTTATCCGCCCTAACTTAGCCGATCCCTAGCCCACGCGAGTATAGCTCCAATAAAAAGGAAGACGCTGCAGTATTCCCTTCATATCGGGCACATACGTTCCTCTCACTGTCCGTGTGCATGACCACCATCGCCACTGTGATTGTGGAAGCGCAATTATACTTTCCTCTCCCACCCTGACTCTTCTCTCTCTCTCTTCATCCATAGTTTGGCGCTCTTTTTCCTTCCACCGGAGAGTTTTCAAACTCTACGTTAAGTGAATTATAAAGATCGGACCACCCGGGCGAGGCAAAAAGCGTTGTGTTCAATTAGATCACGCGGCGAGGTATGGGAGGACAATGGGGAGTCTCTCGGCTCTCGGCTCTCAGATCTCTGGCTACGTGATTAGAAATATTGGATCGAATCGCGGGTGGGGAACGGACGCGAACGATGCGTACAAGAAGTACAAATACGGAGAACGAAAACGAGGAGATAATCTTCGGTACCACTTTATACGGAGTTATTATTTCTTACGTAGGTATGTACGTACGTATACATGGCAGGAAAATTAATGTGTGAAGAGGCGCGTCCGTCGTATGCCTGCTCACAACGAATCTTCAAGACTTTCGTATTGTACGGGACGGAATTTTTCGCAGAATGGAACTTCGTTCCAGGGGAACGAGCTCTGAGCTTCGAGAGCTTCGTTCTGGCCCTTAGAAGGACCGAGACGGTGGAGGGAGGATGGGCAAAAAGTCGGGCACGTGTTTTTAATAATTGATCATCCCGCGCGAAAGTAGTTATGAGAAATTATGGTCCCCAACGAATATCTTTGAACTTGAACACAGTGGATTCTTTATTTTGGGTGTACTCTTTGCTCTACGAGTCGCGGCGAAAGATATCTCCTCCGGGGAGACGGCAGATTCGGCATTCTGTGATGCAGCTCGGTTCCGAACAATTATTTCACTCTCCGAACTTCGAGATGCTACCCATCTTCGTCTTCCTCTTTGGACGGCTGTCCACTCGCGAGTTTTCATCCAGACAATCGCAGCGAGATCGAAAAATGCTTCGAACTCGTATCCGCACCACGGTGACATCGGTTCGAAAATATCTATCGTGAAAATCTGTCCAGCGGAGTGCCTGACCATTCGTAATCGGTTTAATTGAGCAACGGGGGTTGCGTAGGCGAGCGCGGGCTAGTCGGGCGAGTGTGAATCGCAAAAGTTAGAATCGTAATTTCGTACTAAAATAAAATGGCCGGCGTTAATCCTTCCACGGGCTTCCAGAACGAAATGAGATTCGAGTTAGTCTGCCTCGACCGGCGAGGTGAAACGCACTCGGGGTCTGATGCTCAGCTGAATTTCAACGTACTACGTATTTATGTATGTACACACGTTCCCAAATACATGGGCACCTCTGCGACCGAGTGGGACGACTCACAGAGACTCATGATTCCGAGTTGAATCCAACCGAAGCTGAAGGGCAGATTTTGGACACCCAACTCTGCTCGGGGGGACGGATCTCCCTTGCCAGAACCTTGCCCATTAGCTGCTCACTCGCTGCAAAAGCTTTAACGACACGATTCATACATTTTCCTCAGGATCGAAGGAAAAAATACCAGCCTGCGCCTACCCTCTACCCTTTTTACTTCCTCTCTCTCTCTCTCTGTCTCTCTCTCATTAATTATGTGGACTTCCTATCGAGCGAATGTCGTGCTTTCAGCTTAATGTAACCTCGGACCAATTTCTTCGGTTTTTCTATTTGATTCGCGTAATTTTTGCGTGATGAATTCCTTGAGAGCGTGAAGTTTGCCACGAAGGGGAGAAACCGGAGGCTCGTTTTACTCCCGGCCTCAGGTTTCCCTCCCCTCCCCTCCCCTCCCTCCTCTTGGTCCCGGATAAATCCTCTTTGCGCGTTTCCTCTCACTATATCCCGAACAGTTCATCGTATCGTATCCGCTGGCCGTTACCCTAAAACCGTATGATTGAACCCCAAGCAAAGCCAACCACCGTAAGAGCCATTTCCGGATGGTCACCTCGACCGTAAGTACATTTGAGAAAACATTTCGCACTTTCGAGGCTCCAGGAATTAGGTATTTTCACTATTCGCTCGCTCGCTCACTCGCGGATACGGGATTCCCTTTTGTATTTCCGTCCTCCGAATCGGAGGCAATGGCAACGGACTGCCTCGACATTGCCATCGGCGGGGGATAAAACTATGCAAAATATGGAAAGACGGGATCGAGATAGAGGAAGTGCGGGAAAGGATGGTGAACGTAGTACGGAAAATTGAATTACATAGTCCGACGATTCCTCACTAGGCAGACCCACCCGGCCAGGAAGACAGGAGTCGAATTGGCCCTTGACAGAATAGAAGAAAAAAGGAATGAAAAAGACGGAAAAGAGAGAAAGTGGGCATGGGAGGGTCGGATAACGACGTTACCAACTGATTTCACACATTTGTCCCGTGCCTCCGCCACTCGAGCATCTGCGAAAATCACTGCAGTATTACCTCACGCATTCGAAGAAGGAAACGAAAATCGCTTCGCGAGTTGTACTCGCATTATCGGAATGAATCTCGCCCGCGCCGGAGGGACGATGGAACTTCATTGCAAGCGGAGGAACAACAAAATTAGTGACGTCAGTGACAAAAGTTCCTAACGTTTCGAATGAGTTAGAAATGGAATGGGAAGCGCGAGAGACACACTGTAGATGCAGATGTCGAAGAACGTGGCTGAACTCCTGGAGCTCCTTGAATCGCTTTGCTTCCTAATTAAACATCAGCTTGAACCGAGTCCCTCCGAGTCGGGAGTTGAGGCAAGCAGCGGTCTTCCGATGTTCTGATATTAGTCCCCCACCCTGCACCGGGTCTCGGGTACCGCGCCGTCGAGTCTTATAAATAGATTACAAGAAAAACAGAGACAATCGATCGCCACTACCGCGACTTATTATACCTATACGCCATCGAGTCAGTCCCTCTCTCCCTCTCTCCCTCGCTCCCTCTCTCCCTCTCCTCCTGCCTCGACGGTCAGTATATTTGCGGCCGAGTTCAGTCCAGTCCCTCGCACCACGTACACATACTAGCGTTTCGACCGAAGCTAGAGACGCGGTGCATGCACCGGACCTAGCTGGAGTAGAGGTACTCGCCGTACGTGCGATATATACCGCGCTACCAGGATCCCGACAGTCACGCAGATTCGTACTCGTCCCCCTCCGGACTGCGGTTCATACAAATTGGCGTCAGTGTCGATTCTCCGGCAAAGGGATGAAAAATGAGCGCTATCGAAGGGAGGACGGAATCCCGCGGAGCGCGATCTGGCCCCCTTCGTGTGGGCAATTTTCGCACGGGACCGAACGGAGGAAAAGGGAGGGAGAAAGTATTTCCGTAATTAGAGTTCTAACTCGTGCGCCGATTGTCCGAGTACTCAACGAGCACACCGTTCGTATCTTGGGGGCAGCAGTGGTACGCGGATGAACGAGATGCCACGAGGGGAAGCGAGAGGGAGGAGGGAAACGAGGAGGCGGATAGCAGAGTCAGATATGTGGTAGATTTATACGAAGAAACGTGTATATACGTGCGATATCCAGTAGTATCAGGTAGCCGGCAAACGATGTAGGGGGTACAAGTACCCCGTCGAGAAGAAGAAGAAGAAGAAGAAGAAGAAGAAGAAAAAGAAGAAGTAGAAGAAGAAGAAGAAGAAGAAGGAGGTGGAGGAGGAGGAGGAGGCGGAGGAGACCGCGAAGAAGGAGACGAGGAGAGGCAGCGGGGGCTCTGCGCAGGACCCTGGACCCAGGACCCAGGACCCGGATCCTGATGCAGCGAACCCAGCATCCACCGGTAGCCACAGGCCAACCATCTCAAACACGATCTTGTATTCCAGGCCGCTTTCAGCGCCTACGAACGAGAGAGTAGTCATTAACTAAATAACGACCCCAAAACCCCTCGACACCGGGATCCCGCCATTTGCTCACAAGCAGTGGATGCCTACTTCCATATACCCAGCATAGAAACTCGGAAAGCGATATTTCATGCCGACCGCCATTGTAGTTTCCCGTACTATGCAGTTTTCGCTCTTCTCTCGAATTACGCGCTGCGCGGACTATTCGCGATTTTCGCAGGCACTCGGAGACGTTCGAACGTTCGAAGATTCCGAGGTCCCGAGGAGTTCCATGTTATTCATATTATTGGAAACATGTTCGGGGCGGGGGACTTCGGGCGATGCAGCGTTGACTAATAGTTCGCTGAGTTTTAACGAATGGCTGACACGGCTATAAGAGAGGTTTCTTATTGACTTATTCAGTACATAATGTAGCCGGGCCACGGGACCTCGACGTCACTTCAAAGCATCGCGTTCAACCGCGAACTATAAACACAGCAATTATCCGTCATAAAGAGGAAATCAAGGGAGGCGAGCGGCAAAAAGGCAATAAGAGACGGAGAGAGAGAGAGAGAGAGAGAGAGAGAGAGAGAGAGAGAGAGAGAAAAATTTAGCCATGTCTCTGAAACCGTGAACTCAAGACGTGGAATTGGACTCGGACGTTTGAGCGGAGCGGGAAGTGAGAAGGAGAGAGAGAGAGCGAGAGCGAGCTAGCCCGAAGCCTGGCTCTTTATCTTCTGCTTTTACGTGAGATTTATGACACGGCAAATGGAAGAGAGCGACATGACGAGTGTGGAGAGCCTAGACCGTGTTTATTGTCATGAAAGAGAAAAAGAATAAGGAGACGAAGAAGATTCTCCGTCCCTTGCTCCGAGCTGTCAAAGTAAAGTAGTCTCTTCGCCTTGCGCACGTAGAGAAATAACGTCTAGAAGCTAGCGTGCATGCTTATATACACGTTTGTATGTACTACCTACGTCGTTGCATGAAAACTGTATGGGAGTGTAGTTGAGTGTCTCGTCTCAGCGGTGAACCGCCGTCATGTCACCTCTACGTGCAGTTCGTATTACAGATATGTGCGGCTTTTTATTCCGCAAGCTCCGAGGAACTACCCCTCGAGTCCACAATATCCCCGAGACGAAGGGAAGAGACAGTAGCTCGGTGAGGCACGGGCATTGGAGAAAGACGGGGAGATCTTTGATCCGTTTCGAAAAGGACGTCCTAGTAGCTGCACCAGCAAAATCAGCCCACACCAAAAAAGAGTGGTGGGAGGTTTTTTTACTTTTTTAATACTAATTTATTACCACTTTGCCAAATTTTTTACTCCTCACAGTTTCGAGTAATCGTCGTGCGGCTCAGCTTCAGTCGAAGCTGCACCAGCCACATCCTAACTTCGCTATATTTCCCGCTACAAAGTTGTACTGGACGTCAAAATTTTGTACTTTTTTATTACCTTCGATGGTTATCGACCAAAAATTTTCGTTCGTAATTCTGAAGGGGGCAAACAACACTTATTCCCTTATTTCAGGCACAGCGATCATCTAACAAGATTATTGGGCCGAAATTATTAGCAATAGGGACTGGTTTCCACCTGAAGATGTACAAGTATACCTCGAAACGATATGAAACATTCGAAAAACACCAGATTATGATGATGAAAAAAGTCCAGCCCTGAGAGCGTGCGTATTCATTGGATTCCATCGACTTCTCGCTTAGCATATATTCTTTACTCGGGTTTCGTACTTTGGACGATGTAGGTACAGAAATTGGAGGTCATCGAGCCGGAGCGATGAGAAAAAAGATCCGCGAGTATTTATGTATTCCGAATTTGATCCACTTTCCGCGGTGATGAAATTTTTTACTCACCGTTCTCGGATGCGCTGTTTTTTTCGAACAGGTACATACCTGACTTCGGAATAATAAAAAAAGTAAGAAAACCTCCCACCACTCTTTTTTGTGTCGGCTGATTTTGCTGGTGCAGCTACTAGGACGTTCGAAAAGGAGAATGGCGAGTATCGGCAAACGACTGGATCGATTTCGACGTAACTTGGAGAATTTATCGTGTACGATGGCAGGGAGAAGAGGCCAAGTATTTCGCTCTTACGAAACGCCTATCGGATCTCATGGAAAATGGATATTCTCTATGTTAGTTAGGTTCGATCGCCATCGGCCGCGACTCCGAAGCCCTCTCGAGAGCGAGGAACTGATCGTGAGTTCAATGGAACAGGAAAGACAGTTTTCCATGGCCTGTGAGATAGGCCGCTCGCCTATTACGATCCACCGAAAATCTCAAAGAGTTTTTACACAGCCACCGGGGGGGGGGGGGGGGGGGGGGGGGGGGATGTGCTGACGAAAATAATACAGATAAACTGAAACGAATTGAGGGTGATATAAAACTGACTGATCTTTGATCTCCCGGGACACGCGAACTGCAGTTATACAGTTGACAAATTCATATTTTTATGGGCCACAGTTAGCCCGGCGGCATCGCGTCTTTGGTACGAGTAGCTTATTATACATACCTAAGTTGAAAGATGACAGAGCAGGAGACTAGAGCCGCGCATTATAACGTCGTTAAGAAAGTGTTTAGTACGCGTCTTATTATACTTTGAGGGACTACCGCTGCTTTCCACGGCCGCGCCGGAGTCTCACCTCCGCTAAACTAAACTACCCGTACGTCAATATTTCAATAGCAAATTCAGTATTTCATCGACTTAACGTCATCATCCCGCGTCGTCGGTGTGGCGTAGTGAGGCATGGTTACGAATAATCGGAGCTGGGAGGAGAGAATTAGTTTCTACTACTAATTAGTAATGCGAGTAATTAGTAATTAGCGATCTAATCGGGTGTACGGGGAGCGCCGGCGAATTCGGCAAATTTTTCGAACGAAATTCCCGCCGTAGTTTTCGGCGCGCCGGAGGCTCACCTAGGCCACGTGACGTGCATTATTGCGAATTTGTTCGATTGCAGCGATAAATTGGGATCGCGGTTATTGTACGTGAAACAATATGCAATTGTCATTAGCAGGTAAGATATAAACGCGGATAGTTCGCCGTAGTCAAACGAGCGAATAACGTTCGTTGCAAATTTGCAAATCACTCTTTCTCTCCCTCGCCCTCGCCCTCTCTCTCTCTCTCTCCACTCCCTGAAATTGAGCAATTTTCATATTAAAGCAACACCGAATCGTTCATGCGGAGTTTACCAATGATTCACCCCTTACGACTTACATCCACTCAGTTCACGTAGGGGGTGAATTTCGTCCCAGGAATTTCGTCCTGCTTTAACCGTAGCTCGGAAATTACTCGCGGAAATTTTAAGCAGCTCAATTTTCCACTCGGAGAAAATATCCTATTCTTTATCCTCGCAGCTCTGATATGCTCGCGAATATATGTATGCGCGTTTGGATCCGAAGGAGGGATCAGAGCCTAATTGGCTCGTCTGATTCTGTTTTTTCGGTTATGTGTTCGACTGTTGCTTTTTATCGTTCGAAAACGCATAACTGCGATACTCCGCTTCCGCATATCCACCTCACGCTCGCGCCTCAACTTATCCTCGTTCACTCCGCCTCGCTGATTCGAATTTCGAATGCATGAAGCGTTATGATTTCTACCCTGGGCACTCCCTCGCAAGCTAGTTCACCAGCTTTCGTCGCAATAATTTCACGGTAAATTTAATCCCAAACTTTCCTAGCCGCGCGCAGAGATTCTCAAATTCAACGTCGAACTGGGATACGGGAGAGATGAAGAGAAAAGGAGACAAGAACGTACAGGCGGACGATTTTTTCGGTATTCCTTTCCCTCCTTTTTCACTTTTACGCAATCGTCGAAGAAATTTTCGAACATACTCGAACCACAACCACGTTTTCGACTTATTTCGCGAAAAATGATCGGGGCCGGGCGGCGTCTCCGAGGGTTCGAGAATGTTGGAAACAATCTTTGTACTTCCCATCTATGGATTGTACTTGAAAATTTTTCATCCGATTATTATTTTATCTCCGTCGCGAGTTCCCGGTTTCGCAAATTTATCGTCGATCGTTGAAAGGAAGCTGAATCGGGCGGAGTACGCGATGCCGAGCTCATCCCGAGACATCATAGAGCGAGGTAGGTTGGACGTAGAAACGGAGAACGATAAAGAGAAAGAGAGAGCGAGACGCGGACTCGGATGTGCGGGGAGCCATCGGTAGCCAGCAATATAGTAAGGAAACATTATATTCCAGATGCTTCGAATAAACACATAAATTCTCCCATGCTAATAAATCAACTGACGTAAGATTTAATGGAATCTTCACCCGTGTCCGAGTTGCCTCTGCGTATAAATAATGCTCGAATCTATAAAAACTATTTGTGCCCTAGAGATTATGACAACGAAACCCGTTGTCTCAACTATCGGCACACATTTTACAACCATATAAACAATAAAACGTAGAGAAACAGAAAATAACGAAGAATGAGGAGAAACGAAAAGGAACAAAGTGAACAAAAATTCAAGTAAAATCGTCATGTTTTAGTCAAAATTGCTTTCCGTATACAAAACATCACGGGCAACATGCACGTAACTCTCAGTTCTCTCAGTTATTGTAGGATGGAAATAATTCACGAGTCTCACAGCTGCCTCCGAAGCTGCGTTGGCTATATTTATATCCGTATATAATATTGAAAAATGGCACAGCTACATACGATATTGATAAAAAAGCAATTTGATCACGTCTCAAGGTGCCATTGGAGATCCCATCGTCACTCAGTGTCGAAAGAATTGTTGTCACTTCGAAAACGCGATTCGTCGCCATTCCCACGCCAGACAACCGATCTGAACAGAATTTCGCGGATCGTATGCAGGTTTTTGGCAGAAAGCCGCCAAGCATTTCATCTCGTTGGAATTTCAAGATAATTCAGAATTTCTCACGAATTTATGATTGTTAGGTTAGGTTTGCTTGCAGATTGCATTTGACAAATTTCAATTCCCGATAGAATCTTCCGACAATTTGCGGAGTCGAAATACTTGGCCACTTTCTGCCGAAATACTGCATCGAATTGGCGAAGTTTCATTCATATCGGTTGCGGGGTGTGGTACTGGCGACGAATCGCGTTCACCAAGTGACAACGACGCTTTTGACGATCGGTAACAATGGACGCAAACGAGTGAATCTCTTGTTCGAAAATTGGTTCGCTGCAATTATCGGCCCCAGCCAAGATCAGCGTCGGAATACTGTCAACTGTACTATGCTATGAAAAAAGGAGATGTGAAAAGAAGAAAATTTTAGACGAGATGAGATGAGATGAGATGAGATGGGATGAGAAGTTTGGCAGGGAGGAATAAAAAGAGAATTAGAAAGAGGGGAAAAATAAGAAAAAGAGAAAGCGTGATGTGCCGCACGGGGCATCCGTGGCCGGTAGCAACCTCTGTTGTCTATAGTTAGCCTCATAGCGTTGGAATGTGTGACACAAAAGTCTACGGTCTTCGAAGTCGTCCGCGACAGAGAGAGAGAGGGAGAGAGAGAGAAGTAAAGAAAGAGAAAGAGAAAGAGAGAGAGAGAGAGTAGGAAGAAGAAGAAGAGTAAGAGATAAGATCGAAAGTTTTGCCAAACAATTTTCGCTAGCTGCGAATGCGCGCGCGGTACAACGGCGATCCTCGGCCCCGAAAATGCCGAAGCGATCTTAATTATATTGAGAGAACGAAAAAGAAATTTGAAAAGGAGAAAAAGAAAGTACCGAACGGCCGATGAGAAAAATGTGCGTGAGGAGAAGAGGAAAAGGAAGAACAAGAGGCAGAAGGAGGAAAAGAAGAAGAAGAAGAAGAAGAAGAAGAAGAAGAAGAGTAAAAAGACGGAGAGAAGAAAACGGAAATAAAATAAATAAACGAAGAAGAATCGTTTGGCACGAAGGCTCCGCAGTTCTCGGCGCTCAACATCTTTTCCTTCAACGCCGCATCAGCATCAGCATCAGCATCGGCATCGGGATCACCGTCACAATCACAATCACAATCACCACTACAGCTACCGTGACAAGAAGGAGGAGCATTGTCAGGGTAATTTTAGAACCTTCGCTTTGTCTACTCGGTAGTGAATTTTCGCCCTCCGTTTCTAAAACGCCATACGTAAAATCTCGCCACCGTATGTTTGTACGCCCTGTAACATTGCCCGAGGCCCGCTTCAGAGGTAGCTCTATACCTCTATAACTATACAGCTCTGGGCTACGAAAACGTGCACGCTTCCAGGATTCAAAGAGAACCCGCGTTCTCGGACGTATAGCTGCTGCGCGGTATACGTCCACGCGCGGAGACAAAAAGGAATAACGGAAGGATTCCTTGCGCTGCCGGATTTTCGTTTATTTCTCGTTAATTTATTTTTCTCTTTCTTTTGGTCTCGTTTTTCTTTCGTATTTTCTCGAAGAGCGAGAGAGAGAGAGAGGGAGAGAGAGAGAGAGACGGCGGAGAGAACGAGAAAAACGAAGAAAAGCAACAAATCGTCTCATAGAACGCGAAAAATAACTCAAAATATCCCGCCCCGCTCTCCGTTCGGCTCATAGCCGCCGTTGAGTAAATAGAACGGAGAAAGAACCGAAAACCGAAGAAAATGTCGTCCGATCGCAGTGAGAAGAAAAAACATGGTTTCGTCTTCGAAACCTTATTCATTTTCTGTTACGCTGGAATTCGATGACCTTTCATTAAAATCCGTGCCTCCCCGCTGATTCTCTTCTATTTTCTCCTCTTCGCCCCGCCGCGGCCGCTATTCTTTTCTCTACAACAACCCGTTATAACCTACAACCCCATGCGCGAGTAAAAATACTTCGAGGAATCTTTCATCGAGCTTTGTTACGATCAAGTCTATCGGAAGCTGACTTATACCGGTTTAATTATAGATCGTTGTATACCGAGACGTCAGTCGGCTGGTAACGCAGACAGTAACGTCGAGAAAATTGGCTCAAATATTCTCGGCAGTAGTTGATATTCGTCCGCATGGGACGTCCGCGGTTCGTACTCGATTATTCCTCCACTACTACCGCGGCTCTCGCCTATAGATATACCAATACTCGTACCGCTACCGGAATAATAATTGTACGATCAATTTTCCAAAGTTGGTAAAGAATCGGAAAAAATTCGTGTGAGAAAAGGAACGGCAGCACATCCGGGGCGCGAATAGATAATCGAAACGGAGATTCCGTGCTTGAGCTTCACGTGGAATGAAACCCGTTTTTCCGAAACCTATAGTTTCTCAGCAGAAAAACATCCGATTCGTATGAAATTGACATCGGCGAGAAAGAAATAGAGGAGGCAGGGCACGACGGTCTTCGATTTCCAAAAATCGGAAAATAATTTTTCGATTTTTGAATACCGAAGACCGTCGCGCCCTTCGTCCCCTCTTCCTCCACCGCCGGTGTCGACTTCGTATTAATCGAGTGTGTTTTCACCGGGAAACCAGGGTTCAAAAATTCCAGCTGGAAAAACGCGTTCCATTCCACCCTGAGATTTATCTTTTCGTATAGGTACACGTAGGGGTAGAGCTGTTATCGACGCGAGGCGACACTTTTTCGGTCCTCTCCCTCTGGACGCGGGTCAAATTCACGCGGAAATAAAGAATCCGGTGAAAGAAATGCGAGTCGATATACCTACAGTATATAGAGTAGCCCACAGTTTTCTTTTCCACTTTCGCGACCCCCGGCCGCCCCGGTCTCTGGTCGGGCCGGGGCGGCCGGATCGGAGAATATTGTTTTACATCGGCACTCGCCAATCACATAAATAAGTTGGCGAGTCGGGGCAATTTCGTATTCACGGTCTAGAGGGAAAAGACGAGAGATGGTAAGCGGCGGGGTTCGAGGCAGAGGAGAGAACCAGGTTCTGGACGAGAGACGAGAAAGAGATGGAGCGAAAATCCCATCAAACAATATCAACGAACCCCGATATTCCGCGCTCTCCCTCTCTCTCTCTCTCTCTCTCTCTCGGGATAAAAACTAACGTCCATCCGACTCGCTCGAGCGAGGATCGGGCCAATAAAAAAGGTAAAGAAACAAGAAGTTTCCCTGAAAACGTAAATTACCATTCGTTCATTACGTATTCTTTTTTATGTTTTGTCGGCTAATAAATACGAGGTGAATGGGGATGGACTGGACGAGGGGTAGGCCGATACAACGGAGGAGTTTTTGCATCGGAAACAAACCCCCCCCCCCCCCAACCCCGACTCACC
The DNA here is from genome assembly GCA_963170745.1 of Phymatocera aterrima. Lineage (NCBI taxonomy): Eukaryota > Metazoa > Arthropoda > Insecta > Hymenoptera > Tenthredinidae > Phymatocera > Phymatocera aterrima. The sequence goes on from OY720670.1 coordinate 4,191,093, forward strand.
CCCATCACACCCCCCATTCCGAATTCTCTGGGGGCGCATCACTCGCACTTCGGGGAGACACCGAGTCAGAGTCAGTGGCGGTGCCCAGTGTCCAGCGACTCGCTTGCCTCCTCCCTGACAACTGATATTGCGTGATCTATGGCGCGACCCATTGCACACTTGGGACTCTACGTCGACTGACCCTCCTCCTCCTCCTCCTCCTCTTCCCTTTTTCCTTTTTTCTTTTTTCTTTTCCTCTATACACCTTCCTCGCTGTGCTGCTATTCTCTCTTACTTTTCTCCACACTCCGATTCTCCTCTAGCCTCGTCGTCGCCTTCTTCTTCTTCTTCTTCTTTTATTTTCTGTTCAGGGAAGTTATGGGGCACAGAACGAGATGGACACGGTTCCCGCTGCCCTGCTGCCCCGCGCTTCTCTCTCTTCTCTTCTCTTCTCTTCCCTTTCCTCGCCTCGGCCACTCGTCGAGGGTGAGAAAAGATAAAAAAAGCGTCGGGGGATAAAAATGAAAGACCGGGAAAACAACAAAGTAATTGATGTCTCTGGACCCGGGTTCGATCCACCCCTCGAAGAGTTCTGCTTCCACCGCTTCGTCAATAAAAAATCACGGCGTAATAGAAAACCGGACTCGCGGAGCGGAGGACCGGCTATACAGCTGGCGCAATCTCGTGAAATATTAAATACCTGGACATATGCATCTCGGCCCTAGGAATCTATGGAAAATAGAATAGGAAAGAAACAAAAATGGGATGAAGTAGGTGGATCCCGCCGAAGTGCTGGGACAATCGGATTCCGCCTGGACATACGCGTCCGTTGCGAGGTTATAATATAATACCTCAGGCGGAGCGAGGCGGTGTCCCCGTCCTCCGAGTTTGGAACAAGGTAATCGGTCCGAGAATGAAGATTTGGTAGGTCGGCAAATTGAGGAGGAATGCGGGAAAGACTGTCTATGCCGTGGGGAGCCACAGACTACGAAATATATTATATTATATACGAGGCGGTCCAGCAATGAAAACTAAGTGCATATGAGAATCCACGGGGGTGATTTTCCCCGCTAGGGGTTCAACTCCGGTTCATATAGCAAAACTCCCTGCGGCAGATCTCGTGATTTTTCCTCGACTCGGACCGCGTCGAGTACGTGCGGTTTGAATTCCCTGTGTAGGCATCAGGTATAACTTTTTCCAGCATTTTCACTCGCTGTGGCCGAGTATAAACGGGAGTTTAAATCGTGAGTGTGAATAGAATCTGGCTGAAACGATCTCTCGGATCTCTCTCCTCCCGCGTTCGAACGTCAGTTGAGGTAAATTAACATTCAGACTTGAACATCGCCCGGTTGGATATATCCCCGCGTTGGCCTACGTACGTGTACTTTTGTGTAGGTATGTACAACCGAATAAAGAGTTGCTTGAGGCAATTTCAAATGGATGTATTTGCATGCGCGAACGCCTGCACTGCACGGTCGTCAATAAATAGAGTAGCAGCTATGTGCTTTGTGGATTGTGGACTGCGGAGGAGTCTTGCACTGACGATGAGCAGACCTTCAATTTACTGATACTTTCCTTACATTACTCACTACTTCACTGCGGCGCAAGGATATTGTAATAACGCCGTGATTTTATAAAACCTGAATACCAAGTGTCTCCCGCTCACCGGGCAGACCGAGGAGCTCAGAAATTCAGAAACTCGGAAACTCCGAGACTGAGAAAGTCTGGAACGTCGTACGAAAATACGGGAATTATTTATAAAACACGTACCATCCTCAAACGGAATAAAAGATTATTCGAAAAGTTTCCTGTCCACAAACCCCACGGATATGAAGAGTGCGAGGATCGAGAGAGAGACCGAAAGATAGCAGGGAGAGCAGACCGAAGATCGTTTATGCTTCGGTTGAAAATTCTCATCTTTCGACACCGCGTCTCCTCCTCTTGTGCACCACGTGTTAACTTACTGCCGCCGCGAGATCATCGAGTTTTCCGTCGGGCTAGGTGGGCATATAACGATATGCAAACGACCTAAGGGCACGTAAAGTAGAGGCAGACAAGCTCAATAAAAAAGATGAAATATTCAATTTTAAACGGGCGATAACATCTCGTGTCCGTCGACCCACGGCCCCGTCTCCTTCCTCCTTCTCTCTCGTCCTCTCCTCTTTCTTCCTCCACGTTAACCGCACTCCGAGAGGAAAATAACGGGGGAACGGGGGGATCGCACTTCCGCGCGAGTATCATAGCTGAAAACCCTGAGACGGATGAAACATCCGTCGATATCAATAATACCTGTTCATAAATTCGGAATCTCTGGATGAGTGGCTATACCTCCGGCTTGCGGATGAAATCCGACCAAGATTCTGTGTCTGATCCCTCACGTACGAAGGCGGCTCCGGTTCTTTGTACACAGGATACATATATCGGTGGAGAATCGGCCGCAAACTCGACCCTCGGATGCTGCGGGGTTGGTTAATCGAAGTATTTCTTATCTAAAAAGTAGCGATCCTCATCCCGAAGGTGGTGGGGAATGAGTATCGGATCAGTTTGGACGCCCAGAAAGGCTTTTGATCCCGTTCGAGTGGACTGGCTGGCCGTGATTGCGACCTCTTGTCTTCTCTTATAATTGATATTGGCCGCCTAGGGGGACGAGTATCTCTAATCCCGAATGGCCCCGGCCGGAGCGTCTTCGGGAATAGTTGGTAATCCCGGTGGATACTTGGAGATCACCGACTTAGCGGACAGTCGGGGGGAGCACCGAGCATCCCGCCAAGGGATTCGAACCGAACGAATTATATACACGGAGTTTGGTTATACCGCGTATTGGGAACTGACTAATCGCCGGATAAAATGGGTACACACTAGCGATTAGCGATTAGTAAGTAAACTACAGTTTCCAGTCAAAGCCGGGGAGCGCGCGACGGGACCCACATAAACCGTCAATCCAGGTTCCAGGTCTGTACAACCTTGAATTTATATGAAACGACGAAACTCGCAGAACCGTGGAAGACGCAGAGTGAACGACTGGTGGCCGGAGTTTATCCATCCGAATCTAATCGGGAGCTAGGATCCTGGGAGGCCGAAGATTAGAATTAGAATCAGAATTAGAATTAGAATCAGGGGGGGGGGGGGGGGGCGAGAGGGGAAGGGAAGCGGGAGCTCGATTCCTCCGACTGATTCCGATCAGACGAGAAGATCTCTGGAGGAGAGGAAGAACTGCGCGACGGGGGATCTCTCGACATCCTGGACCGAAGATCCAAAATTCGTTTTCATATCATCGCTGTTACTATTTTCTTCTTATAACGACGCACCGATGCAGTTTCCGAAAAGGAACGACGACGTTGTGATCGGACGAGGTGAAAAACGAGACACAGCCGTGGCTCGTCGTCCGCGATGAGCCGCTAATGTGAGGAAATGTTTACCAAGAGAGTATACCTATATACCTGTGAGCAGAAAGAGCGAGTAACATGTATAACCTCTTTCCGAGTTCCTGTGGGAAGTGACAGTCGGATTGCCAAGGCTTCCGGTTATACCTATGAGTGACGGTCGGAACTGGAAAAGCAAAATAATGGACAAGGAGTATGAGGTATGCATGGAAGTGAAATGAAACGAGAGGACAATACATCCGCGTTGAAACGCACCTGACTAAAAGTCGGTTTTAACTCGCTCAACGCGGCTCCTCCACCCCGGCGACACTCGCGGTAGTTAACAAGAGATATATTACGCTAATGGTCGGCTTAAACCGAGTAGAAATTACATATGCTACTCGCTCGCCGCATACCCGTCACTTGCTCGGGACGCCATAAAGGACATATTTCAGAGAACGAGACATCCCCCTCCCCGCTCGCCCACTCTCTCTCTCTCTCTCGCTCCGCTGCCTCTCATTCCCCTCGGCTACTTTCATTCCGCTACGTGCCGATGTTCTCCTAAAAATTCAAATTTAAATATACGCGGTACGTGTGTTGGGGCGTACCACAGCCGCTCTGCATGTGTGCACGCGTGCATACATGTGCATGCATACATACCGCACGTAGGTAGGTACCGTACAAATCGTCAATCGTCATGCGGGAGTGTCAGCGAACAGCGGAATTGTCGGAGAAAAATTGTTCGATGGAAATTGCCCCCACGCGTCCCGTGTGTCGCGTTGGGCGCGAAAAAATTCTTCGGGAATCAACGATACAGGAAGGCAGAAGGAGACATAAAGGAGAAGAAGAAGAAAAAAGGAAAAACTGGAGAGACCCTTTCCTCGTCGCGAGTCCATCTTCCCCTCCTGCTCTCCGCGGAAAGTAGAAAGAAATGAGAATCGGCGATAGAGAAGTCTCCGTTCGACACCAATTCTCATCTCACACATGGACCGAACTCGTTCTCAGGACAATGTTCCCGACCGAGAATGGCTTGTTTTTTCTTTAACGAGCCGTAATTTTCGACGAGCAAGCATTCGGGGGATTGGGAAACGAGGGACGAAACAAGAACATCAAATTTCCACTCCTGGAGGACAGCGGAGGAAGACGTCGGAGCGGAGCACCTCGTAGACTGCACCCTCGACTACTCGGTGAAAACAACCTGTGACGAGGCGCGATCCTCCCCCTATTGCGGAGAGCCAGGATATCCTAGAAGCTGAGGTTCTCGCGGCTGGTTTTACGTGGAATGCCGCAAAGTTGGCTTAGGTTGGTTTAAGTTCAGAGTTAGACGGAGGTCGCCTCGCCTCGCCTCGCCTCTCCTCTCTCCTCATCCCATCGTATCACTATGTTGGGCTAGGCAAGTTGATCGTGAAACGAAACGCCTGCAGGTTTGGTTTCGTTGGGATAGGTTAGGTTGGGTTGAGTCGAGCTCAAGCCGAAGCCGAAGCCGAAGGCGAAGCTGAAGCTCGGTTTTCGGTTCGGAACGTGCCGTTCTAATATCTCACAAACTTGTCTCTCCGTATGCTGCGCCTCACTTATACGTAACTTATTTTCTGCCTTTTCGTATACTATTTCCAGTCTACGCTTTTCCCAGGAGTCCCATTCGTGAATCGATCCTACGACCAACCCCGCGTGTATTAAAGCTACGCCTGTGCTCTCCCCCCACACGCGGGCACTGACGAGTTTATGAATCGCTGAAGAATTAACGATCTTTTATCCGCGCGAGTCAAGATGGAGATTGAAACTGAGACTCAACTAATTTCCTTCTCACATCCCCGAAATGAACTCGGGACACAGATGAACCGGGACAGAAATCGGTCTGGTTTTTCATAACAGCTGAAGCACATACAAATTTCATTTCATTTTCCAGCTTTTTCCTTTCCTTTCGTTCTCAGTTTATTTCCGCGGTAGACACGAACGTGAGATAGCTGCCGTTGACTCGGAGCCGGTTCATATTTTTGATCGACCATTTAGGTTGGCACCGCAGATCACCCGGCACTCCCGTTTCTCGCTGCGACGAAAGCTTCCTTCGTCTCATTGTCAGCCGCAATCGTCAACACAAGTGCGGAAAATCTGCAATGCTATTTATTGGTCGGTGATTGGTAACAACCGTTAGGATCTCAGACTTTCTCCACTAGTCTCAGCGAGTCTAGCCAAGACGAACGAAGCTAGAGACAAGTTCTGTCGATGAAATCAAACATGGCAGCCTCCGAACTTACTTTCAATCATCAATTCGGAACGGACGAATCACTAATTTGCGTGAGGATGATAAATTATGAACGAACGAGCTGCCGATTGATAATTTTCCTCCTGCCGATCCCCCCCCCCCCCCCCCCAGCTTCGGAGGACAGGTATCGGCGACGGCTGTCACGTGTATAGTATGATCAACGGAGCTCCTTCCGTCTCGACCGAAACCGATATTCGGCGGTACCTACCGACCGAAATACGAGCGGTCTCTCAATCAACCGCATCTGGTGTAGCTATCTACGGTCAATTACATTTTTACCACGTTCAGAGTTCAAAGGCGAAGATTTTATAGGTTTTTTCGTATTCATTTTCCCTTGGGTGGGGTGTAAGCGGTGTATGTGTGTGTGTGTGTGCGCGGTTTCCTCTAAAATGATGTTTTCTTCGAAAGCTTTTCAATCGTGGGCACAGCATCGATCAACATGAATATCGAAGTATGGTGGTATCTCGGATGAAGAGAAAGAGCAGGAAAGAGCACTGAGGACGAGAGGAGGGGCGGAAGTGGCAGCAGGAGCAGTCAGGACGCCGTTTAAATATTTGATGAAACATTTCCCCCGCAATATGCGAACCGCGGTACTACGGTATACGGTATCGCGCACCGCGGCACGGCACGGCGCCGCGCCGGGCGTCTAGCACCACTTCGCTACGGTAGGTCGCCACCGACAGACCGCTATTGCCTTGATACATGACCTCACATCTCTCTCCATATATTGATAGAACGTCTGCATAATACATGGCCACCACCGCCGCTGCCGCCGCCGCCGCCGCCGCCGCCGCCACGAACAGGACGAGTATCGATACCTGCAAGGCTGTATTTATGGAGCGATTTGAAACTGGCCAATCATTTTTTCACGCCCGGAGTAAATTCTACTCACATAAATCAAAGTGTCTTTTATGTATGTGGTACGGAGGTGGAAGGGCAGGTACGACCTGCGTTTTATGTAAAGGATATATCACATCCATTGATCTCCGCGGCGCATGTGTGCAGTACCTGTGTAAGAGGAATATGGATAGGTATGAGGTACGTATATGCATATGCATATGCATATGCACGAGTACATGGACGTGAATTTATGCGGTTTGACACGAGGCCATTAAAAGGGAGGAGAGAAGAGGAGAAAGGCGAAAAAAGATAAATCGGATATACGTTTTTATAAGGTATTATTTCACGCGATTCTAAGCTTCGTGGCTTACCGCGCGCGAACGGAGGGCATCTGTGGAACAGGGGTGAAAGAAGGACGGAAACGCGAGAGAAGAAGAGAGGAGAGGAGAGTAGCGGAGAGGAGAGGAGAGGGGGAAAATATAAAGAGGGAACAAAACCCCGGCAAAGCACACCCCAGATACGAGTGAATAAAGCTGATTTTTATGTTTCGTATATATCTGCCTATATTCGATACCGCGAGAACGAGACGTGTCAGACGTGCCTCGTGTGTGTCTCATATCATACGAGGGAGGGTGGTGCACGGGAAGGGAAAAAAGGGGGAAGAAACTGAGGGAGGAAGGAAGCAAGGATACTCCTTCTATATGGCCCGAACCAGGACCGTATGCGCGGAGGCCCTTATCCTCGAGATCATCCACTTTCTTCCCATTTTTTGTTTTTTTCTTCTATCCATGCACAATCCGCTGTATTTCCGATTCACCCGCTCTTTTTTCATCCAAAGATCGTACCCTCGCGGTCGACGAGCGTTCGAATGAGTCCGTTCGGGCGATGAACCGCACACCGTTTTCTCCAAGTTTTTCCTTTCCTCCTATCCGTCATAAAATTCGCCATCAAAAAGTGCGGCAATACGGGCCTGAAGAGTGTCTCGAGTCGTTGAGAGGGAAACCGTGTCCCATAGAGCTCTCCGCGGGGCAGCCACGGCTCGTCATGATCTATCTGACATTTTCCCGACACACATACGCGCCTACTTGGGTATCTGTATGTATTTATGTATGTATATACATACATACACACGTCACAGTCATACGTACGAAGGTGCGGCGTATGTATATACCTCGTATCCCGCTAGCGCGCCGATATCTTATACCTCTGTATACGTAAACGTACCTATATATCTACGCGCGTTTTTTATTTGCAGAAGTGTGCGCGCGAGATGATATAAGTGTGTCAGGGCCGGCGGCGGCGGCGGTGGCGGCGGTTGGTTTGGCATTTCATCAACCCCGTCGATTCTCATATGTGAATACACGCCGCTTGTATACCTAGCCGCATAAAGGATCGATCAAATTCAATTCCTTTCTCGACGCCCGTCACTCGACCCGTACCGTTGAACAAGTTTTCTTACTTTTAGACTCCTTTTTCATTTTCCTTTCACATCTTTTTCCTCTCTTTCTCTTCTCGGCTCGTCTCCTCTCCTCTCCTCTTCCATCCGCTGCATACGTTTGATCGGATTTTGCGCAAATATGTAGCCACAAGCCAGATCTATGCGAGTTATATCGTCATCGTCCTGCGAATAATTTTCTCCACCGACGCGACCGCGACAGTACATACGATCGCTCCGAAAAGCTTCTGTGAAACGAATTAGAAGTTCGTAACGCGCGTGTGTACACATACGTACACGTAGGTCGAGGAGACGGGAAAAATTTTACCCCAATATGCGGTACAATATAATATAGCTCCGCGAGATTCTATTATTTTTTCTTTCAAATCTCTCCAGTGTCTCCAGCTACAATGTCCCATCATCCGGGGAATGGAGAGAACGGAAGACCGGGAAGGACAATTCAGAAATTCCATCGCGTTCTTATTCCGTATATTAAATACCTCGGAGTTAAAATATGTAGCGGAGAGGGCAATCTGCCGAAAGAGAGAATGAAAATCCACAAAATTGATCATCAAGGCAAAAACGGCGTTCGCAGTTCAGAGACTCAATCACGACCGCTCCAATAATGATCAATAATGATCCAGACCTGAACCTGAACCGAATATCTGCCACGATCGATTATGTTGCTCAGATTCACTCCGAGGCTGTTGTTCGTATAGGTGTGTACATCGTGGAGCTACACACGTCCATATAAATTTTACAGCACTGCAGCTAGTAGACCAATTTCCCATCCACGTCAACCGAACGATATAACTCTGGCCCCCGGCTACAAGGATTTTGGTCATACGCGAAGCTTCCTGCTTCTCTTAGGGTAGGAACATTTGGGGTTGAGAGTAAATGGGTCAGATTATTAATGACTGGTCAGCTGGACTCGGTCGAGGGTGTTTTGTGCTCCTCCTTTAGCCGCAATATGTTGTTTATTCTACTACATTGATATATTTCTTCCTACTTGAGGTGCTGTACCAGATATAACAGATATACCTACGGGAATTAAGAAGATGAGCTGCTTGTTTGTTCGTTCGTTTTTTGCGTGGGGGAGGAAATTGCGAAAGTCAAATTACCGAAATTGCAGAATTTGGGAAGGCCGTGGTAACGGAAGGCTATCAAGCAGAAACAACAGATTCGGGTTTGTCGCTTCGTACTGAGAAAATGATCGAATACTGGTCATTTTTTCGGAATTTTGGCTTTTCGGAATTCTGGTCCGTCGACGTTTCGCTTATCGAAGTTTGACCGTTCATAAACCTTTATTCTCGATCTTGTTCCTCTTCGGTTCGTCGGCTGACAGAAACGTGAGTCGCTCTGAATGTTGAATTTCAAAAATATGACTTTTCAGAATCTTGTCAATCCACGCTTCTCTCGTTCGGAATACAAACCATATGCGAATATACATGAGACAGCCATTCAATTCAGTGATACATGAAAAATGAAAATTTGGGCTTCCTCGATATTTCGCTCCTTCATAATTCGTATCTTCGAAATTCATAGTTTCGAATGCGCCCGTCTACTTCTTTTTGGCCATCCGGAATTCCGACCCCCACCCTGCTTCTGGCGTTCACACCACGGCGAGAAATCAGAGAATTGTTAATGTTTCATAAATTTCATGTATTTTGGGGCCCTCGGCGACCATAAAGTGCAGAATATGCGGCCGGATGGGGAGTGAGAAAAAACGAGAGAGAAAGATGGTCGGCCGCGCAACTGCAGCCTCCAGGTTCTGGGGTTTGGGAAGCACATCTACCTTTGCTCCCTCTCCTCCCGCGTGATTAATGATTATGAGAGAGGTATATTATGCTCCGCCCCCAGCTACCGCGGCCACAACGTACCCTCCACTACCTATGTCTTAATTGTATTAAGAAAAATGGGATTTTTATTACCGGACGAAGAAGGAATGGAGAGAGGAGGAAAGGGAAGGGATGGGAAGGGAAGAGAAGGGAAGGGAAGGAGGTCCCGGCAGAATACGCCGCGGTGCTTATTCGTTGGTCACCACCCGAGTAAGTTAATGAATGTTTCATTTCTAATTCAGTTTTTCCATGCGTTATTTATGTCCAGAATGTGTTCGGAATATAGATTCGCGTGTGGGCTCCAATGACCGAAATTCCATGGTCGAATTAGTCATGAACTACGTACGATTACCTGCCACCGGGTCGGCATTCGGGGAATACACAATGATATTGAGAGTGTTTCGCTCATTAAATTTTGTCCGGTAGAGGGAAAAAACGGCACACATATAACTAGCCTGCAGGTGAAACGAGGCAAGGTCTAAAGAGGACTCATAGGAAATGTGACAAATAAAATCGAGGAAGAAGAGAGCACTACACGTCGGCGCGTCGCTCGGCAGCCATCAAACTACACTCGTGGCTGTGTACCTACGTTCTTGTTTTACGAGAATACCGGGAACATTGCGTGAGAACAGGGCGCCATGCCGTACGCTATACCGAAACTACTTTCACCCGAGTATATACCAGAGCTCAAACCGACCAACCCGGACGTCCGAAATGTCTCAAATGTCTTTTTTATTGTACGGAAATCGGTGATACGTGATCCGACAGCCCGTCTCTCCTGTTCACCGCCGCGCCGTCACGATTCCCCTGCAGCAGAGGTCCCCGCTGCTACACATCTACTCAACAATATTCTGTACACTTTTATTCTGAACGATGTCCCATCGGGTCCGATCAACGAGTCGGGACCCCGAAGCAGTTCGCCTCTTCGGAACAGGAGCAGGAAAATAAAAATCGACGGGGATAATGACGCGACCGTTCTTCTTCCGATCCGGACGATTGCAGCGCGTTCCGCTCTTTCGAATCGTCGCTCGCGGTCCCATCGTACTTTTCGGCGGAGTACCTACCTTGACCGCGCGGAGTTCGGCCTGCTCGGCATGTATGCACGCGACGCAGCTACAAAATGCACAATATTATTTATCGATGTTTATTGCCGCAGCGTAGGTAGGTGGGCAGGTAGTACTTCAAGCGACAAAGCAAAGGCCGCTTGATAATGCTGCCCACGGAGAGACGGGATAACGGTAGAAACTCCGTCGTAAGCGTAAGCAGGACCATTGTGGCGTCACAATGCAAGGTTATTCATCTCCAATTCTTATCCAGACGTCGCGGTCGCCCTCTCCGCTTCAGCCGAAAGTCGATATAGCCGGCTGCTAGGCGGGCGTGGAAAGTACAGGAGGCAGGGAAAAGCGTTACTTACCATTTGCATAAGGCAAATGTCACGCGTCTAGGACTTTCGTTATTTTTCTTCGGCATATTTCACTCTCTCTCTCTATCTCTCTAGGTGCCTACATCGCGACGTTGGGCTTGTTTCTCCACATTCGAAGGCTAGGATCGCGCTGGCCCGACCTCGGAGAGACGCGGGAGGAGCTGGTCGGGACTAATTCAAGTCTTCCTTCGCAACTTATAATTCAAACTCGTCGGGTGGAACGAAAGAGGCGAACTAACTCCGGCAACAATAATTATACACTCCGCCCTTTCTCACATCCCGTACCCGCCTTGCGCCTCGCGTAGACCCGCAGCCCCGTAGCTCCGTGTCTCTTGCTCTTTCCATTCCCCTTCTGTCCCCTTAAATTTCGGTTTATTTATGCCCAGGCTAATATATTCAACGCCAGCTTTATCTGTTCCTAAGTTTAATCTTAAACAGCCCAACGCTGGGATCCGCTGGTTCTGGTTCTGGTTCTGGTTCTGGTTCTGTATCTTGAATCTGGTCCCCAACCAGCGGATCCTCCAAGTTTAAGGTTTCATGCTCCTCGGATCCATCCCGTTCCTCCTTCCAGGCTTCCACAAAATCTTATCCAGAGAGTCAAACCGAGACCGTAGAACAACTTCTTAATTAGAGTTGCGGGTTTGATGGAAAAAAAGAAAGAGGAAATCTCGAGCAGCCGCGGAGTCACTCCCGATGCAGACGACTCGGCGCTATGAAATATTCTATTCTGCACCCTCGAGGTTCACCCCTACTTTTCTCTTCTCTTATTTTCTTCTCACTCTCAGGGGAAAATTATGAAACCTGCCTGGCTCTTCATGCCGTTCATTCGCATTCGGGCATCAAGCTACGCAACGTATACATCCGTACCTAGTCCCGGATTCGTTGTCTTTTGAGATTATTAACGCTCCTGTAATTAATACGATCAAATAGCCAGTCCATTAACACGCCAACCGTGGATTTACAAGTCTCAGCGCGTGCTGTATTTACGACTTTCCGTCGCCCCGAGACAAGCCGAGCCAATGGGATCAGGCACGGCGTTCGTGCAGGTGATCAGATCCGCGCTCCGCTAGCTACTTCAGTTCACACACTCTCGGCTCTATCCCCTCGATTTTTCCCTTGTTTCCTATCATTTCTCCTTAGGCCGCGCCGTTATAACACGGATTCCGCGTAGAGTTCCCCGCGATGGCGGTATTCGGCCTTCTGTGGCTGCAGGGAGGGCGAAAAAATATATAACCCAACTCGGGCGACACCGAATTTCCCAATTTGCTTTCGCTCCGCTCTTTACTCCGGAGTCTGTCGAGGATATTGCAGGAGCTGGTCACCACCAGCCGCATAGCAAGTAACCAGGATGTCATTGTTTACCCGAGAGCCATGTGCTGCCGGCACGAGGACTTGTACCTGTGTAGGTATAAGTTTCGCTCCCCGCGATCGTTCCCGAAGCATCGTCGCACCGTGAATTCCTTCACTGCACCGGCATAATGTCCAAGTTCTACATCGACGATACCCTGCATCCGGAGCACCAGCACCAGCACCAGCGCCGGCACCGGCACCGGCACCGGCACCAGTGACATAGGACACCAGGTCAGAACGTTCTCTTGTTCGCGGATTTTAGTACCGAAGGACAAAATACGTCCATTAATTGGTTGGCTGCCTACCCAGCCTGCAGCCAACCGCGCCACCTCGAGTCGCGGTGATACCTACTTTTTCTCATTTTCACCAGCTCGAAGAATTCTTGCATCCATGTGGAAAGGAGAACTGTGTATGCGTGTATATGTGCATACCTATGAAGCTTGTCGAATCCGAAATGAAGAATTTGATGCACGATTTGGATCGCGGGGTCTAGGATTTATTCGAGTGTCCTGTTCAGGTAGGGAGGCGAATCCATTTCTCTGATAACGTGCCGTACCGCCGCAGCAATCCTATGGAAATATAACCCCTAAGCTATGCGTCTCACAGCTCCGAGGTCATGCCGTGAAACAGAAAAAAATTGAACGGGCGGGGCGCGGCGGGGTGGGGAAGGGAGGAAAATCTCATCCCATTTTATAGGCAGTGCCCACCAACTTTTTTCCTTCTTTTCTCCGATACTCACCTTTGCTTGCCGCTGTTCCCGAGTATGTATTTGGTATATTATAGCAGCTACTTACGTACGTATATATACGGCGAAAATCCAATGGAATGAAAAATGCCCCCCTACGCGATTCTCCTTCCTTCTTTCTTCGTAAACAAGGCATCAAAGTTTTCCCCCAAAAAGCATCAATAAGGCTCACGATCAGCCAGGGCGAGGCCTCCTGATATCGCGTTGTAGTCAAAGTGTAACCGTGGTGCTCAGTCGGAACGGAGAGAGCTCGTTTCCGTCGCGAAAGTAGAAAGGAGAAAGAAGAAAGAGAAGAAGAACAGCTTCGGGAATCGTCAGCACTGATTGATACTTGCGCGTGTGATAACGGAAAGAAAGAAACTGACAATATGAGGCAGCCCCCACGCACAGACACACACGCATAGATGAAGATTGAGAGGAACGGGACGGAAAAAATGTCGATAAATCTGGAAGTCGAGCGCGAGGAGTATTCCGTTTGCCAGCGCGCGCGATATGAGTGGTTTGTAAAATAAAATATTTAGGTATGGGTACCGCGATACGTGGGCGCCCCTGGGCGAGAGGTGAAGCTTGAGCCTGAGGTTCGATTGTCGTATCGTTGTTTGTATTTATAGACCGTCGCGCGATACAAATCTCTGAGTACAGAACACATACGTGGCTTAGGCGGAGTTGGAGAAAGATCGTGACGGCGAAGGGGTCGCGAGGAAGGAGGAAGAGGAAGATATAGACATGAGAAATATCGGATTCTGGGTATATACGCCTGAACGTCAACCTGTCAGGAATATCAATTGGTGGGTACTATACGGGGTATAGGCGCAGGCGGGCGTTTCTCCTTCTTCGATAGCAAAGTCACTCACTCAGATATAGTAGAAAGAAGACCAAGACCGCCCCGCCGCGCCGCGCCGCACCGCGACGACGACCGACCGGCCAACAGATCAAACGGGAGTCCAAACTCTTTACGTACCTACGCGACTCCGGACAGACTTCTTCACGTGAAACTGACGCACACGCGTACACACACGCCACTGGCTTGCAACGCTCTAGTCCAACTTGGACAAAACTAGGTTGAGTTAACCGGAGAAATCCGTCAGATACCGATCGATGCCAGGGCGTAACTATTTCATAGCTGCACGCGCTACACTCGGCAGTATAAATTTAACTGTTTCTTCTTTCTCGCCGTTTCTTTTCTCTTCGATATTTTCACTCGGGCACACCCTGCACCTCCCGAATATATGCATGCATGCCTTCGCAAAAATACCTAGGGCTCATCGTCGGCACAGATCCAGACGATGTAGCTGCAGGTTACTTTCCGGTAGACCCTTTCGTTCCGCCCGGGTGGCCGGATCACCGGACATCCGGGGTCACCCCATAAATGAAATAAAATGATATTTGCCAAATAGTACGTAGGTATAGGTGAGGTTGAGAAGGGCGAAAGAATAAGAAGAAAGTTGCAGGCGGAAAAGCGCGTTACTCGAGGGTCAACGGGCAGCACCGAGCGGAGCCGCGTGCCTCAAACACTCCATCACGCTGGTGGCTGGCCGCCCGTCCGTCCCGGTGATTCCGTTGGAGAGCCGGCCATATGTCACCCACTCCAACCTAGCCGACTCCCGTTGTCCACCCACAACCCTCGGGCCAAGCGTTCGGAGGCACGCACGCCGCGTATAGCCTCCGCCGACTCGAGCGGCTCTCTCACCCTCTATTGATATTATAACCCATATATGATGGTATCATAACGTCATAACGTAGAAAGGAGGAGAAAAAAGATAGGAAAGAAAAAAGGGAGAGTGAAAACGGGAAGGAGTCGTCCTGACCCCTTGACCGTCGGATGATCTTCGAACGGACCATTGGTCAGATTTGAAAATATGTTGCAGATTGTCGAGAAGGACATTATTCGCGAGGGAGCGTGCCGCGTGAGGAAGAAAATTGGGAGTAATTGGGATACTTCGATAACATGAACTGGCGCGATTCGGGAATCGGGAATCGGTGGGGCGGCCGCGATATTCCCGGAGTAGAGAAAGGGCGGAATGAGAGGCCGTCATATCGCGAGGACAACGCGGCTATCTATTATTCTTTATCTACCAGCTGCGGGGTATAAAAGAAAAGGAATGACTTATATCAAGATTGGAGACATTCATCTCGCCAGTGGTGGTTTCCTCGTTTTTCTTTCGTTCTCTCCTTCGCGGAGGGCCGGAGGAGTTACATCAGAACGCTGCCTCGTCCGCTCGGATTTCGGGGACTTTTGTCAATTCAATCCGGTCACAGTGATATTTTACTTTTGTCCAATATACCGCCGCCCGGCGCGGGATGCCACCATCAAACATCATAAGGGAACGTTACTATCCGCGTCGGGCGTACGACGATGTACGATTTACACACGGGAAGTCCGAATGCGCTGGCGAAATATCTCCCGCGCCGCACTTAGTCCGTGACCGTTATGATATACCGGAAGTGAACGATGTAAAGCTGAGTGAAAACACGCTTCCGCCGCTCCGCTAATTGTCGACCTGTTGGTTAAACGGTTTTAAACGTTTATAAGAGAGAGGAAAAGAAAACGGCGGGTCCCCGGTAGTTCGATCTAATGCGATACCCGTGTAGCTCTTGCCCGCCTGTAGTTAATATACCGAGTGTACCTCCGGCTCGAAGAATATCCTTCGCAAATTGACCTCTTTCTCAACGCAAAAACACTGTCACCGGATTTCGGGCTCGACGATCCCCGCATCCTGGGGTATGGACGATAACGGCTGCTCCTCCACGATAATTGAAACGATCTTTTTCTCTCCTCCATTTTCTTGGCTCGTTGAAAACTAGCTACTGGTAAAACTCATCGTCGAAAGTACTCTACTATACACGCCGACAAGTGCATAGCCGTGTCTCTCTGTTATGCTTCTTCGAGAGGCCGCTGGGGACGCCACCGACGGCAATCTAACCTAGCTAACACAGGGAATATTCATTTCCCATCCAATCCGCTCGACTTTTTGGAAAACTGAAATACTCAGACTTTTATTGCCATCGTATTCAACGAATTCTCAAAGTTTCATCAGAATCGATCGAGTCGTTCACGAAAATTCACAATTCTCGTTTTCGAGACGGTATCTGTACGTATTTAAGATAGCGAGTCCTGTGGCGCCCTGAGGATAAGGAAATGAAGAGAGAACGAGAACGCGGTTCGTTCGTCCGATTGTCTGCAGTCAGTTGGTGGAGAACAGTTCATTAATTTAACACGATTTCATTTCATCAGTGGGGTGAAAAAACTTACGGCCATAACCATAATTCAAGCTCATATCGCTATCTTTGAACCGGCTATAAGGATAGATATAGGCATACCGATAGGTTCTGTTTTGCTTTTTTTCCCGGATCCTTCGCCGTCCACGGCGTTCTGCACCTGCCTTCCCTGGCGCTAACTGGATAATACAATACACACATGCCCACTTACGATCAGATGCCTGTACTATCTACACATTGTCCGACCTGAAGCGTCCATTGTTGTTGATACTGTCGTTGTTATTATTCAATCATGCCTGCTGACTTGAACCAAGAGAGAGAACGAAGCGAAAGCGGGATAGAAATAAGGAACCATGGAGAGACGGAACGAGGAGAGAAGAATAGTTTATAACGATATTACGGAAGTGGGAGATAGCGGAGGGTGCGCGGTAGTAGCCTGTAGCCAGGTATAGCACCGGGAAACGTACGCGCACGGCTCGGCGGGTGTAAAGAAGGAGATATTCGGTTGGAAATTAGCACCGTGTGCTGCAGGTGGTTGGCGTTTTGAAGCGCAGGTCACGACAACCGCCCCCGGGGCTGGTAAATGAGATCTTGAGAGAACGAGCGAGCAGCCGCGCTAGAGAGGTCAGTCCGAGGCGTCGAGTGCCTGTATCTACTATATACAGTCAGGTGCAAGAATGGGAATGAGAATGAGAATAAGAATGAGACGCGTAAGAATGGGAATAAGAATTGGTAAGAAGCGGGTACCTACTTATACCTATACCTATACCTATACCTGTGCGCGAGAGTGCGATGCATATGTGCACGCGGAGCAACCGTTTCCAACTTTTATCGTGGGTGGCGAAGGGAAAAAGGTACGTTGCTCGTTCATAGCGGGGCCTAAGGGGCCAGCTGAATCTTACCCAAAGCTATTAA
This sequence comes from Phymatocera aterrima, assembly GCA_963170745.1. NCBI lineage: Eukaryota > Metazoa > Arthropoda > Insecta > Hymenoptera > Tenthredinidae > Phymatocera > Phymatocera aterrima. Next base: position 4,208,462 of record OY720670.1, read on the forward strand.
TTGTCCAGTTCCACGGTTCAGAATCGCGCGCGATGAGCGAGCGCGCTTGAATACGAAACGCCGCTCCGCTCCGCTCCGCTCCCGACCGCACCGCACCGCACCACTCTCGAGCTATCGTATCGCTGCTTATCCATCTGTTGCTGCACGTGCCTTCAACCGTACGTCCACTCACACGCGAAGTACCTTTGTACGTAGGGACGATGTATCTAGACACGGCTACACCACACCACGATCTTCGAAGCGTTTCGTGATATCTGTTACATTTCACCCATCATTGATCTCGTTGTCTTATTTCCTTGTTCTCACTTCTTCGCAATTTTCAACTCCGTTTTTCGAAAATCAGTGGGAAACTTCTGCTTGGAATTTAGAAAATACGACACTGTGGCCTCATTGAGATTCTGGGGTTCAAAGATTTCCGCATAATTGTTATACGGAGTGAATCGCAGATGGAATGGATCAGCCGGTAATTGCGAGGTTGCGATAATCACTGTAATCGTCTGGTTCGTTTCTGCTTGGGCTTTTTTCTTTTTCCTCTCCGTTCTACTCCTTCCCTCCTTTTTCATTTTTTGTACGTCCGTCGTTCAACGTGTCGCTGTCTCAGTCTGCAGCTACGGAGAACAGACCAGCGAATAACAAACCGATTACACGAATTTTCGGTTTACAATATAGGTACTATACCGCACGCTATATAGAAGCATCGATACAGTCGCATATGATGCGCAGCGATAGGTAGGTCGTACTCTACGTATATAGACGGGCGATAATTGCGACAAACTCATCATGAGCTGCCCTTGCGACTTTTCGGCCTATAGCCACAGAACAAAACAACGTAGCGTATACTCATACACTGGTACGAGGCAAGCGAGCGTCAGTGTGTACGGTAGCTGCTGCCGTATACAGGCCGATTCAGGTCGAGCGGAACACCGCGGTTTGGGGATGGATTCTTGGAGAAATTCTGAAGGGAGAAGTCCTTCGGGAGAAATTCGTGGGGCCGATAGCCAGCGAGCTAGGGAATATTTGAGGTAAGCCAATCGCAGCGCGATATGCGAGCGTGCGAAGACTGCGTTCACTCGCGGATCCGAGCCTTCACGTACGAGAAGCTCTGCGATAGGAGACATGCCTGGATCCGATGTAGCCGGGAAACCAGAGGCCGCGCGAGTTTTCCCCGAATGACTCTTTTTTCCTTTCGCAATTTCTCTGTCCACAAAATTCCTCCCGCTCGACCTGGATCGCCCTGTATACGAGTATTCGTCTGTATAATAAATAACCCAATAATTGGATACATCCGTCGACGATTAACCAAGTATAGGTATCTTCCGTACCTACCTACCTACTTACTTGAGCTCGTCGTTCGCCCAGTAAATTTACGATGACGATCATCGTCGTCGTCGTCATCATCATCATCATTTCAGCCATTGATATTCCTCTTGCATCGAATAAAATTTATTTCCAGGTGGCGTAGGCGTTTCCTTCGACTCCAGAGGTTCGACGGTACGGTATGAGATTTTGGTATTCGTATCGATGAAAACGAAACGTATGTACGTACGTACATGTAGAAAGAAATGGCTCGAGGGGTACGTAGGTACCTACATTCTCGCTTGAATCCGGGACACTCCGCTGCGCGTGGGTCACCGGTTTTTACGGCACGGCAGGTTTTCGTCCTTGACCAACCCCCAACAACGAATCCATAGTTGTATACCTGGATATCGAGCCTTTCGGAAGATATTCGATTCGCAAAACATGACAAAAATCTGTTTTTTCTCGCACCGGGTCACAGCTTCAGGCGCGTATATCTTCCGTCCCGTTGTACTGCGCGCAGTAATTAATTTTAAACCGTGAGTGACTTGGAATTGAGACACTGCTATCTTCCAAGCTATGAAACTCAAAATATCGAAAGAAAAATCCCCCTTTTTTTTTGCCCACAAAACTTTGACCACAATTTTGTTTGCTCTTCGTGCCGTGACCACGGATCGTAATTTCCTGGTTTCTTCTCTTCCCATATTCTCGTGAAAATTTAAAGCTGTAGGTTGAAATTCATGTGCGAAAAGAAAAAAAACTCGTAGATTTTCGAGGGAACGTTCGCGGCTTAGTTCTTCTTCGTTTTTAGGCATTTTTCAATTTTTCTTTTTCATTCTCAACTCTGTACCTCATTCTCCCGCGGGATACCACTATCTTGCCTGATCGTGTTCTAGACATGTATTAGAAGATAAAATTTGTCGTTTTCAGTATTCATGTTGTTCGGTTCGGACGAAATTCAGCTAAAAATTGGCATCGCGCAAACAGAAAAGAGGAAAAAGTTATGAGGAGAAAAAGAACGCAAGTTCAGTCTGTAGAACGAAAACAATTGAAATCACGTGCCGCGAAAGACTCATGCGATGAAAAGTGCTCCGGATCAGCCAGACTATTCCATGGCATAAGGCACGAAGGGTATAAAATTTCTAATTGCTATAAAAGATCGGATCGGTTCGTCAAAGACAATCATCGACTCTCCGTACATGGAGTCGAACTGAAAATCTCGTGATCTTGCGAAAAAAAAGGAAGAGAGTGAAAACTCGAGTGTCAGATTTGTACGAGTTTTTTTACTTCCATCGTTCTGCGGAATCGCGAGATTCTGAGTTTGGACCGCACGCACAGCCGTTCTGGTGTCTGTGAATCATCGATCCAATTCAACTTTCTATAAGAAGGAGAAAAAAGTTGGGAGAAAAATAAAAAATGTGTCGGCGCACTGTACCTAAAAAACGTTAACAACGAGCGCGGGACAGAGATGGAGAGAGTGAGAGAGAAACGAAGTACTGGGCTGTAATAATTTGCAAGATTAGCAAAGAGTTAAATAAGAAAGCGCGAATTTGCATAAGAAGCATTGTGAGGAGGACGTATACGCCTCGGGGAGTCTCGCCTGGAGTTGGCGGTTGAGAGTCGAGGCAATGAACAGAACAGAACAGAACAGAACAGAACATAAGAGAAGAGAAGAGAAGAAGAGAACAGAACGGAACAGAGTACGGAACAGTGTTGAATGTGTAGTAGCTGTAACAGCGGCGTATGTATGTACGAGTGTATGTACTACATTGAATTTCTATAGGGACTGCGAATGGAAATTATTCATTTCACACCGGGCCCAACACCTTTTAACGCATTAACCAGAAATAATGTTGGCTTACATACATTAGCATAGTCTTACTAAATAATATATCACTCGTTGGTTCGTTCACGGGGTTGGCTGCCTCCTTCCTCGCCTACAACGTCCCACTGTACATACCTTGATGCCTGGATGCCCGAACGGTCGGATGCCTGCAAGTAGCTATGGGCAAGCGAGTCTATGGAAGGAAACTCACTCACGCAGTTCTGCACTGCTTACATACTCCAGTCATGCCGTAGAGTGTAGACGTATCTCTACTCTATATGCGCTCTCTGATCGCACGGAGGTCCCTCCAAGATAAGTTACCTCCTGCGTTCTCCGGCTCACTTGCATCAGACTTCTCCTGCACAGCGCTGTCCGCCTAATTGTTCGTGAGCAGGTAACTGTGTTCCGCGGCCAAGTTTTACGCGACCGATTTCGCTCTTGAGCATCCTTTTCCTTCTTCTTCTTCTTCTTCTTCTTCTTCTTCTGTTTTTTCGTCATCGCCAGATCGGGGGGTAGGTGGCGTCCGCCTCGAAGTATACACACGTCGTTTATATTGCCGAGAATGTGATCCGGCGTCTTATTTTCCATTTCTTTTTCACCCACGTACGTACGTACGTATGAACCTGCCCACGCGGTACCTCACCTCATGCACCTGTCTTTTCGACTCCCGAGGATACCGCGGAGCGAAGGTATAAGGTGAGTAGGTAGGTACTACGTGCGGGGAGCAGCTGATGTCTGCTTTTCCGTCTTGGGACAAAAATTTACGAGCTTTCAAACGACGACGGGGGCGAATTACGATTTATCGAAGGGTCACGCCGGCCGTTTCCTTCCCTCTCTTTACTCTGTTCCTTTCGTTAAGTAAGTTTCGTATCACAAAGAAGATGAATAATTAATTTGCTGGCGTTACCTAAGCTCCGCGTAGTCGAACGCTCGTCCTATATCATAAGATTCTGCGTAACAATCCGAGGGAACAGATAAACCGGATAAAAACCGTGAAGAAGTTGCAAGAAGGAAACAAGTGAATGGAAAGAGAAACGATAATAATTACACCGGCCTATCCACTGCGAGAAACTTCACTCGTAAGAGCGGAAGGAAAACCATGGGTGGTGTTCAAGATAAGATCGAATAATCATGTGGTAGGTATAGATAGCTACCCATACATACATACCTGCCTACGTTTGTACCTTCCATACGTTTGAACCTACCTGCCAACGTATACCCGCTGCGGACTAAGTTCGGTCTACACAGTATATACGGTGCCTCGGAGATTCGCACCCGGTTTCAACGCCTGCGTGGTTTTTTTTTTGCAGTGTTCTTGACAAATCGTTTTCTTCTTTCCTTCTTTTTTCCTCTTCCCCCCTTTTCCTTTCCTTCCCGCCGTACGTGACACAATTCGCGAAAGCGTTTGCTCACTTTTCGAGTTCTCATGATACGTATTCTTTTCTTCTTTCATAATTTACAGAAATCGATATAAATACATTTTTTAATAAAATGTTCGAATCTGATCGCTTTTACTCTTTCTATTTCGTTCTCGTAGTTCTCGCTTTATCCTGAATTGGGAATTCGGAGTTTCCGCCGGCAATCTAACCTGGCTAACACAGGGAATATTCATTTTTCCTCGAATCCGATCAACGTTTCGATAAAGTGAAATACTTGGCCACTTTCTGCCATCGTGCTCAATGTATCCTCGAAGTTTCATCAAGATCGATCGAGCGATTTCCTCAAATTTACGATTCTCGTTTTCGAAATGGTTTCTGTACAATTAACGTAGCGAGTCGAAATTCCCTGTAATCATCACGATCGCCAAACTCGGCGAAGAATTTTTCCTCCCTTTCATATTCTTCCTCTTCTCCGATCGTTCTCTTTCCTTTCTACCTACTTATTCATTTATTTTTTTCCAAGCATCAGGGCTGAGAATCGAGTGAGGGATTCGCGACAGCCCAGCATTAGGGCCAAAGAAAGATACGTTCCGTCTAGCCGGAACGCGTATCGTTTGCTTCTTCGTTTTTTGTTTTTTGTTTTCCTCTCTTCTTGTTTCGTTATCGTTTTCTGTTTTTGACGAGAGAATTTCCTCAACGATTATAATATCCCGAATGAGTTGACAGGTCGCTATTATTGTTATATACCTAATATTAGATTCGGGGGTAGGCAGGTAGAGATAGGTTAGCTGTTAAGTCAGTCGTGGTCGCGGGCTCGATGCGGGTAATCAGCATTCATAACATAACCCGTGTTTATATCAATTTACCGCAGCTCACCCGTGATCATCGTTTAAATATGTTTTTCTGTTTTTTTTTTTTTCTTCTCTTTTTTCTTTTTCCCTCCGGCGCGAGTGCGCGCGTGGTTAGGTGTGTGTTTGTGTGTGCGCGTGTGTTTTTTTCTCTTCTCTCTTTCTATATTCATTTCCAACATTCCAAATATACGATCGACATCGGAAATTCCCATGGCGTTTTTATGAAAATATTCCTCGATCGAAATGAGATATGCAAGAAAACTGAGGAAAACGAAAAAAGAAAACCGAGAACAAAATCGATGAAAGAATTTTTCTACCGTTGACTATGGAAACTCTCCGTTCGAGCGAATTGTCTAGAGAACGCGTTTGCTCTTCATATTTTCTTTCTCCTCAATGTTCAACGCTCTCTCGTTACTACGTTAATTTTTGTTTTCACTTTTTCTCTGTCTCCCTCCCTCTCTTTCTTTCTCTCTCTCTCTCTCTATCTCTGAACGATGACGGAGTCGAACGCTTATAATAATTTTTGTTATCCTGATTTCTTTCCAGCCCCTCCGAAGTTACGTGAGAAGTAATCGTGGAGAAAGAGCGGAATGGCGCGGAGAGGAGAGGAGAGGGGAGGCTTGACTCGACTCGGCCTGGCTCGGTATAGGTCGGTGGAAGCAACTTTGCTTATTATACATTCAAGCCACGATAAACGTGATTACGAGCTTAGGCGAGCATTGCAGTGGATAGCAAGGGGTAGATATCGCCCCACGTTATAAATGTTCGCATTATACCGCGTGTCCCTATCTCTTTCTCTCTCTCTTTCTCCCCCCCCCCCCCCCCCCCCCCCCCGCCCTCTCTCTCCCTTGCTTTCGCTCGCCCGAACTTTCGAACAAACGATAGCTACCGTACACAGCTCTTATACCTTTACTTCTGTACCTCACCTTCGCCGTATAATCTACACGGGGTGCCCCATCCGAGCCCCGATCCACCACCTGCGCTATTCTTCTCCTTTTTCTACTTCTTCTTTAAATATTCTCGGATTCGGGGCTAATCGTATCGTAGGTAGTACCATACGTAGTTAGGTAGTACCAGCTATTATAGTTTTCTCGTGCTCTTGTGTGTTTGCGAAAAAAATTTGCAAATATCCGCGGGTATAGGTATACCTCGATGCGTGTACAAGTATATGAGTATATACACGGCGATCGCCTGGCGCCCAACACTGGGCCGGTACAGTGAAATTCATCGATAACGAAATAATCGGACGAAGAAGAAAACGGAGAATCGCCGCGGTAAACGACCTCCGATGTAAAAACTGTGAGAAGAGAAGCTGCGTGAGGGTATGATACATCGAAAGTATGCAAGTGCATCGCGTACATGCGTATACCGTACCGATAACTTTGAAGAAAACGAAGAAAGATGGAAAATGAATAGAGACGAGGAAAAAAAGAGAAAGAAAAAAGAAAGAAAGGAGAGAAAAAAAGAAACAGGGAAAATGAAGGAACGGGCAGATTTGTTTAATTTTCTCGCTGGTTAGTTTACCGAGTTAATAACGAAAGGTTTATTTAAAGCGCGAGTAAACGAATGACTAATATACCGCGGGGGCCATTCGTCTCGCGAGGATGCGCTGTTTATTAATTGTCATAACACTACTGGTGCGCCGCCGAGAATTAAACGGAGAACGAAACGAGCGAGCGAGGGAAGACCATCGCTGTAACTATGGGCATAAGTTGTTATAGGTAGATATATGCGTTTTACACAAATCTGAATGAGGAGGGGGCGGGAGGGGGGCAAGTATCGAGAGTTGTTTCGGTGAGTCAACGCGTACTACAGGCGCGGGCGTCAGTGTATAACGGCCGCGCAGGTTATATTTGTATTAATAACAAAATAACATATCGGTGAAATATTATGTGCGCGCATGCGGTTTATCTCAGTTCCACACACATACCCAACCTACAGCCTCTGAAACTGGAAATAAATTGAAAGTAAAATAATTTTACAAATTCCGGGCCCAAGGAGGGGCGGGAGGTTCGAATCTCTCCGACAGGCACATCCTCGATTACCAAATACATATAATAACCAGACTCACGATGTATGTTATGCCCATGGTTATGTACCCGTACGTACATACATGCGAGTGGTAATGTGAATTTTGAGAAATTGAAATTCTATTATTGATTCGGTAATCGAATCAATTTGGAGTGGAAACGGTGGATAAATGATTTAGCGATGAACGAGCGGAGCCGTGTATGTCGAGATACAGATGTGCAGCGCGAGTACATTATAAGCGTGTCCACATTCGAAGGTGGACGTGGGGGAGGCAAGGAGAGAAAGAGACGGTGAAGGGGAGAAGAAAAATGGAAAAAGAAAGAGAGAGAGAGAGGCGAGGCTGTATAAACATTTCAAATTAGTATTCAGACGCGCAGCTGTTGACTTCTTGGTGGGTGCTTGCTTTCGAAGGCTTCTGAGGCTTCGGTTAATTGTGAGGCAGATGCCCTCCCGTTTGCCTCTTGCCCTCCACCTCCACCTCCACCTCCACCTCCACCTCCACCTCACGATTACTCCGCGAGGACGACCCTACACACTCGGACGGGCCGGAGGTTCTAGACTCCATGCCTATCCACCTCGTATACCTATACCTATATACTACAACGCGATCCACGTATACGTATGGTTTCTTTTGTAATATATCTGCAACTCCCTTAGGTCCTCTGCCATGAAGCATCGTGTTACCATCGCATCGCGGATATCTATTGCGTGTATACTTTGTGTCTTTTTGTTCTCTCTCTCTTTTCCCCCTTTTCTCTCTTTCTTCCCTCTTATATTCATGGAATAGGGTTAAAAATCGCTGAAACAAATAACGGGGGTGAGAAAAAAACAGAAAACGAAGAAACGAAAGAACACTAACACCCGAAGAGGATTATTCGATATGCCGAAGTTTGGAATTCGTTATTGTATCGACTGGTAAAATTTTCTTCTTCTTCTTCTTCTTCTTTCGTTGTTTGTCAATTTCGAAGCGATAACGTATGTGTACCTATACGCCGAGGTGAAATGTTTCCAACAATATCGGAGACGGGGATTCAAGGAGAAGACGTCATCATTCCTCGGAGGCAACAAAGTTTGATGGGTATATTCCCGCGGGACGGGGGGTTCGCCGACTCGGATTATAGACCATTCAGACTATCCGGGCGGGTATGAGGCGCATAAGTATACCCGATACAGTGTATGCGTGTGTATACCGCATCGATGCGGGGCACGCAGAAGTTCGGGATCGCCGTCGTTCGTGAAGGAGTGAGCAAGAGAGAGTGAGAACGGGCGGGCTGGGGGGGGGGGGGGGGGGGGAGGCAGCCCCCCTCGCTAATTTGCATACTGATTTCACGGCTGTCGCAAATCCCCAATAAAACACGCGCCCAAATATTTATGAAGATGTAACCATTATTTTGATAAGCGTCGCCGTCACCGTCACCGTCACCGCGTTTTCACGCGATGAGTGCAGGGAATCTGGCTAGCGTAGACTCACGTACGTGACGACGCCTTCCCCTGAGGGCTAAAATAAGACCCTGACACCGTTCTCCAATATCAATATTGTCGGGGGAGGGGGAGGGGGAGGTGGAGGAGGAGAGAGTGAAGGGTGAACGTTGGGCGGCGAAGGGACGAGAGGGGCACGAGGAGGGAGGTGGGGGTGGGGTGGGCCGAAGGGTAGGTCAAGCGTGGCGGGGCGCGGGAGACCTGAGTATATATGCTACAGCTCCGATCGAAATGACGTGCATTTTAATAAATTTAAAGCGGCTTAATCGTTTATGCATGCAGGAGAGCGAGTAGGATTTGTCCCGGTAAGCTGAGAGTGTCCACACGTGCACGCCAAAACTACGAATACCTACCCGTCTAGCTACCCCACCACCCCGAGCCATTTCGACACCCCGAAACTGCTCTCTGTATACGCCGTTCGACGACCGTTTGGATTTCTACTCGGCACCCACAGGCCCCCACAGGCAAAGTGCAACCTCGCTCCACCCTGGCATTGTCATATGCGATGCAAGGTGGTTTTCCCATCGACGTGTAGATGTACGTAGGTACATATACACAGGTACCGACTTACGGAATCAAAATTTGATTCTGTGTCCTTTCCGTTCACTCTCTATTTCTCTCCGATCGGATGCAGTATCTTGCCAGAAACAGGCTAAGTATCTCATCTCCGCGAATTGTCGGTGAGTTCTGTCGGAAATTCAAATTCGTCCGAGCCTGACCCGTGAACAAACCTGATCAGACAATCGAAAATTCCATAGAAACTCGGAATTTGCTTGAAATTTCAGCCGGTCAAGTATCGACCACTTCACACCCGAGAATAATCTATTTTACACTCTTCTCCTTTCACTATCATCCATGCCCTTCTGTATGGTATATAACCTGTAAAAAGCTACTACGACATGTCACGTTATAGAAGTGAAATATGCTGTACAAATGGGTGCCAGACGCTGCGGTCCATACTCTTATATATAGGTTATAGGCGATGTCCACGCGCTCAAATATCGATCGAAATACACATCGGTGATATTCTTTGTCCTTTTTCCTTTTTCCTTTTTCGTTCTTTTTGATTCCCCTTTTTTCTGTTTCTTTTTCATACCAACACCGTATAGATTTTTATCGACGAGATGAAAAGGCCATCAAAGCTTTTCGTTATATCAAAGACCCTATATAGGCGCCCTGATAAATTCCCCTATAAATTTGCTGGAGGTTCTGGAAACCGTTAGATTTTACACACTGCAGTCTCCGTGAGCTTCCATAACGTACCTATATATAGGCTGATGCTACATGCTCCATGCAGGCGATGAGATATGTAACTAATTTAATAACTTTTCTTTCACGAGAGAACAGCAATGATAACAAACAACAATTTTCTCTCAGTTTTCGACGAATCTTCCTATATGTACATACCTGATGCACAAACGAGCACCGTTGAAAATTTCTGATACAACTTTGAAAACATTTCGAAAGAAACTTGACCATCACGTCGCACAAGTTATACAATAATCGGGGAATCATGGATTTCCCTAGCTTCTCGTTCGTTTTTTCTTGTTTTTTTTTTTACTGTAGTACAGTTTTAGGATAAAGCTGGATATGTTGTGGGCGGTACCTACTGTTTCGTTATAGAGAATACGGTGGGGGTGATATTTCGTTTTGAATTGAAGAAAAATGAAAGAAATATCAGCGGGGGGTCTCCGATTCCCGCATATGCGCAAGTCAAGGAAGAGGTACGGTATAGTATGAGGAGGTATAAGGTGAAACCCACTCGAAGCAACCTACCACCTACAGTACAAGGACCAGGTACGCCACGCCATGCCATGACACGCCGCACCGTGGCGTGCCTTGGGTTGATATTAAAATCAGCAATTAGGTATGTTAATTCGCAGTTGTTGTGTAAATAACGTAACTTTGGGTAACTCTTCATACCTTATACCAACGCATGTACGTACGTGGTTACTTATTTACTTACGAATGTGTTTGGTACATAATGCTCGGACATAAAGCGTAAGTTATAGTCTTGTAAAAATGAATTTATCCGCGTTAGATCTCGCCCATTGTTCTTGGACTCATACGAACGTGAGCACATACTCACCTGTGTAACTGGAATCTATGTACCCGCCTGTAAGCACATATAGGTAGATACCTACGGTAGGTGGGCACCGGAGGAAACAAAACGAAATAAAACAAGATGAAAGGAAGTATAAAGAGTTAGTCGTTCGCGCCGAAGAGATTATACGCGATTCGCGATTTCGGACCCGCCATGTTGACTGTACGGAAACCGTTTCGAAAACGGGAATGGTAAATTTCCGCAAACGACACGACGGAATCTGATGAAACCCCGAGAATTCTCCGAGTACTATGGCAGAAAGTTGCCGATTATTTCACTTTTCCTAAACGTCGCTCGGGTTCGATGAAAAATGAATATTCCCTGTGTTAGCTAGGTTAGATTGCCGGCGGCAGAAGCACATACCAACTACTCGAACCCTCTATAACCCCGCGCGCCTTCAGAGGTTCAAGATCCAACGTCTATATAATATCGCACGTACGTACGTACGTACGTACATGCATGCATACCTGTGCAGAGAAACTACACCTCGCGTATTTCCATCCGTTCCGCGTTCGTACTACGTAGAGGAACCATAGTCACCTTAGAGCTATGCCACGCCACGCCATGGCGTGGCATGGTGCGGTATGGTATGGATTCGACTGTGGTCGTACACCACGGTCTAGTTTACAAGTATAATGAGTCTTGCGCGCCGCATAACATTACGTTCGTTGCTTGCTCTGGATTTAGATTAACTGTTTACATGAACGGCAGGCAAACACCGGATCCGCAGCCGATTTCTGCGCTATACGCTGTACACTGTACCTAACTCGTTCGTCTCGTATCGTAGCAACCCGTTTGTCGCTATAGATCGCGGCCGCAAACGCCGTAATCCGCGCGGTTTGTGTTATACGCAATCATACGTTTGCGCGTGTCTCAACGCGGAACGTGAGACACGAGAAAGAGAAGATCGAAGCTATCGTTAGTATTACCATTCAACGGCCTTTTTCATCCACTCCTCTATCGCGCGGCACCCGCGTGTATAGATACGAACGGATATCCGGATGGGCGCGGTATATATCATAAGTTTTACCTCGAGAGGAATCCCGCGTTATTTTCTCTCGTTGATCCCTCACTCTCTCTTTCTGTATCCCTCCTTCTTTTTCTCTCTCGTACCTACTTGCAGGCTTTCACTCTAATTTCGTGTTTGTTTTCTCCATTTTTCCGTCAGCACCGAGCCAGCGGCGCGGCGCGGCGGCCGGCCGGCCAGCCAGCCGGCCGTCTGTTTTGTTCGAGTGTGCATAATTTGGGGTCGATTATACCGGAGACATAATCGTGAAATTTATGGCTTACATCCGCGGGCAGGCTTGCGGTGGACTGAGGAGAGGCAGAAGAGAGTCTCGGGGTCAAAGGAGGTCCCTAATATTGTCTTTATATGCTAAACGAATGAAATACACCGGGATCACGTGTGAATAGGTGTATATACACGGGTACGCAAGTATCCACACCTATAGATATGCGGACGCAGGTATCTCTGGCTCCACTTACGCCGTAACTGCTCATAGATTATATTATATTAGATCGCCGCGTTCGAGGCCAAGGATAGATAAATATACACATACGTGTATATACATGTTGGTATTATACTCATATCGTGTATTCGAGTAAATGACGACGATTACGGCAATTATGATTACGAACTCCGTGACATCTATCATACAGAAGCATAGATCGCGGACAATTTTTTATCCAAGCTTCGGGAAATGTGTTTGGGGAAGTTTCATCCGCACACGGAACGGTGAATTTACTGTGCACTCGCCGCGTGGAATTCATTTCGCAAATATTACAAATTCACTGTGAAATTTGGTGAATTCACACGCGAAATTTTGCTCGAATCACGAATTTCATTGCGAATTTGATGAACATGCTCAGTCATTCGCTTATAATGCGATGTATTCAAGTATTCCTATATAATGTCATCTGCGGCGTCGTCGCGCGATATACGCGTAATGTTATAATGTATTATGTATAGGTATCCGTGTAAATAGCCTCGTCGCGTCGGGGGCGGGGGCGGGGGAGCTGCGGAAGCACGTGAGATAGGGGGCCATCAATATTTCCATTTCTATGCTCGAATTTCTTTGTTTCATTTTATTCCAATCCATCAGTATCCGTATGCACACACGCGCCAATAAAGTATAGCTATATGTGTTCCACATATTCCAGCATTTACATTATATGGGATATATACCTACCGACTATATTCATTTATATACCTGTAGGCACGTACACGTACTCGTAAACTAATTGAACATATTATAGCATATGGTGTCAATCGCCCGCATCTGGGTATACGCATAACCGAATAATAAGGGATGCATGTTACATCGTGCGACGATACGTAGGTACACCTTCATACATTTATAAATGTAGGTATATAAGTTACGTATGTACCTATGTACGTACGTACGTAGATACGTATGCCGCGATATATGTGGGTATCACATAATTCCTCGTTCCTTTTCGCTCCCCACTATGACTTTTTCCACTTTTTTCTGTTTTTGTTTTTCTTTTTTGTTTCTTTTTCTTCTTATTCCTCTTTAGCTGTTCGGTGGGTCAGGGCTCGAAACGTTGCTCCGAGAACGACGACGATTCGGTATACTTTGTATGTATATACATACGTATAACGCATAGGTACAGGTAATATCGATTTTTGTGATTCGTAAAGAGAGAATTTTTTCAATTTTTCTATCCCTATACCTGCCTCCGTCGAATCGCTATTATTCCGAGGTGACGCGGGCGTTTTTCTGTTTTTTTTTTTTCTTCTCTCTTCTCCTCGCCGTTTTTTTTTTTTTTTTTTGTTGCTTCTTTCGGTTTCCTCTGTAGAAAAATTCATAGATTCCGAACGATATTTTAAATACGTAAGAACGGAACTATGGAGAAAAATGAAGAGGGAGAAGGAGAAGAAGAAGAAGAAGGAAGAAATAAATTCGTCTTCGTCGTCGTCGTCGTCGTCGTCGTCGTCGTCACCTTGGCGAGCTGATTGTGAGTCGTACTGTAGCTGTATAAGGCGGTAGGTACGTACACACATACCGTATCAGAGTCAATTATAATATTCTATCGCGTTCGAATGAGCCGTGGGCAAAACCGAAAACGCATACGAATTTATAAATTTTTCAACCGTATGCATTATTTATCGCAGTATAAATCGAATAATTCCCAAAGTATTTTATACGTCGGTATATGTAATAATACGGGTATACATATATTCAGCCGTACGTTATATAGACCAGTAGCGAAACGTTTTTAATACACGTGTATATATGTAACGTGGTACATAAATCGTGAGTATGCGAAGGTACATAGGTATGTATATACACAAGTATAGCAACGCCGCTATAACGAATACGCATGAAAAGCTCGGCGTCTCTATATTCCTGAAATATCTTTGCATCATAGTTTGGTAGGTACGCGATGTACGTATATGTATTCAAAAGTTAGAAAAAAAAACACGAAATTAAAGAAACAAATTTTTGTTTCCCGAATCTGAGCTCTATAGATTCGTTTTGAAATGTAGCTCAATCCGTTTCCGGCACGTTTTCACAATTTTAGGCTCAGTATCACGGATTTTCTTATTTTCAATGAGAAGAAAATCGTCGTAAAATGTGATGAAAATTATTCGTCCTTATTCTAAATTATAAAACCCAAGTCCAAACGAGCGAGATATCGAATTATATCATCGTTCCGCAGGTACCGTCGGAAAACTATATAGCTCCTCTTCCGGCGAGGAGCGCCCGGCTTTCCCGTCTTCTTGTACTCCTCGCTGAAGATATTGTTACTGATCTTCAATTTCTCAGCTGATAACCAAAAATGGAAATCAAAATGAAACGCAAGAGCTTCGCCTACGTGGAAACTGTACAAAAATTGGCTTGGGCTTCCTTACAGAATTATATATTAGGTATCTCTGATGATGCTCATGTTTGGTAAAACAAATTTGTTTACCGTGTACCAACATTTCACGCGTCAACGACGACGGAATATTATCAACTTTTTTGAACCACCCTGATATACGTACATATATATATACATATACATATATACATAAATATATAGTATATTCAAGTAGCCGTATATCTACCAGCTGTTAATACGAGGT
This sequence comes from Phymatocera aterrima, assembly GCA_963170745.1. Classification (NCBI taxonomy): domain Eukaryota; kingdom Metazoa; phylum Arthropoda; class Insecta; order Hymenoptera; family Tenthredinidae; genus Phymatocera; species Phymatocera aterrima. The sequence continues at coordinate 4,223,517 of OY720670.1, forward strand.
CAAATTTATTCCAACCATATACGCGTATGCTGCAGTATATACATATATACATATATAGGTAGTTAGATACAGAATTTTATTTTATTATATACATACGGATGACAGGAATATTTGTCACTTGCGTAAACCCCCCTCCCTCATCTATTTATTACATCTACCATAGCCTATATGAGGTGTGTATCTATATTACAGTATTCAAAAAGCACATATGGTCACAGTATACTGTACATACTATGGAAACGAGCTTTATTCTGCTATCTGCTTGTCCCTCTCCTTCTTCTTCTTCTTCTTTCGCGCTATGGATACGAATACGTATGTACATACCTACATTGCACACGGTTAGGTGAAATTTTGGAATTTTCAACAGATGAATGCAGCGAGTGGAGGCGGGAGGGGGGGGGGAGTAGGGTTGACGGATCAGGAGATGGACGTGAGTGAATCGCGCAGTCGGATGACATAGCCGGCGTGCATGCGCGCGCGCGTGAGTCGTTTCCTCAGAAATAACAAACATTGAAATTTGTATAGAATTAGCCTCCTCGGCCCACGTGTCACCTCGATAAATCTTTTCCAACAGAAGTCCCGGTGTGCTCCTCCGTCGTTCCACACCGGTCTCCGGGGGCGGATCCGTCCCTGTCATAACACGCGCTCAACGCCACGTGCGACGATTTCCCCTCATCTCCTCCCTGACTCCATCCCGCGACCCTTTTCGGGTAGGTATACGTACGAAAAGAAACTCCGGCGATGCCGCAGATGACAAAAAATTAGCCACGTTCTTATCAACCACACCGAAATGTTGACCAGATCCCGAAACACTCGCGGACACCTTTTCAGGGGAGGCACCTGTACCAACGACGCGACGTAGTTTCACTTTTCATAAATCTGTTCGTCACGGGTCTATCCGATCACGAATCAATCCCGATCTGTTCTCATCGAGGATAACTCGATCGGAGCGATGATCGTCGGCAGTCGTACGTTATGCTGCGATGGAAAGATAATTGGATTGAACCATGTAGATGGCTGGCTATCTGTCTTCGGGTCTCCGCGGTTTCAGGTTCCTCTCGCTACACCTATACTCGGCCTCATGCACTGCGGGTCGTAGGTCGCGCGGGAGGAGACCGGTCCCCCGTCGTAACCGTCACAGATCAATACCTCCCATGAGCTCGCGTATAGCAGTTCGGGAAACGGTTGTACACATCCGCTGGCAGATAACTATAATATACGGGCGCGTGCGAAACGGTGTAACAATCGTGGACGGTAGGTATGTATATACGTACACGGAATTGTTGCCCCAAGTTCGTAGGTCATGGGTTTCGGTACGCTTCGAACAACTAACAATTTCCACCAAATGCCGGGAAGGAAATTCGCTCGGAATCGTTTTGGTGAGTAGTTCGTCATTCGTTCTTGAATTGTGGAATATGAAGACCGATACTGTCGACTGAGGATCGAATCGGACGGCGAGGCAGTGAGCCGACTCCTCTCTGTCGCCGGGCAAGTGCGAGGTGGGAGTCGTTACACTCATAATTGAATCCAATCTTCCATAAAATGGTTTGAGGGGGGCAAGGGGATTGATATTTCAGAATTAAATAAAGGAAAATCATTAAGCCCAGACGAGGCGAGGCGAGGCAGGCGGGTTGAGTTCCGCACGTTAGAGGAGCTAGCGCGGTAAAGCCGGGGGATTTATGAACGTCTATAAGGCGGAAGTGGATTGGGGCATGAGATAGAATGAACGAGGAGGGGGGGGGGGGGGGGGGGGGGCATAATGGTCGCCTATAATCTTGTCGCCCGAATTAATTCGCAAATATTTCAATTTCAAGACATAAAAGGATGTAAATTACATTTTTGGTTGAACGCCTCGGCTCCGAGCAGCCCTTGGGAGGGCGGACTCTGGCTCTCCTCCTCTTCCTCCTTCTCGCTGCTCCCGCCATTCTTATTCCCGTGCTTGTAATTTCAACGATTTTGCACACCAACGCCGATCCGTGTGGACGGACACACACACTCGCGGATCGAGTGAATATACATCCTCGCACTTTGGCGGATAATCGCTTTATTAACCAAATAAAAACGGCGATTCAAGCAGGATCATCCCGTCTGAAGCTTGTCGCTTTCAGCTTCCCAACTCCCATCCGACCCCCGACCCCCGAACCCCGATTTCATACCGCGCATAGACTCCCTTCTCCCGTTCTATAACGATACAAGATTTCCCATTTCCCAATTCCCATCTCTACTCCTCAGCTGCTGCCCACTCTATCCAGTATCTACCACCATCGCTACCCTTCTTCAACCAATGTAAATCACAATGCTGTGTGCGTATTTGCACAGATGTCCAGTCCCGCGCTTTCTCCACTATCTCTCGCCGGCTAGCGCTCCCTCTCTCTCCCCCCCCCCCCCTCTCTCTCTACGGAAAAAATTGCGAGGGTTCGTCATTTTTTCCGCAGGCCAACCTGCCGCGAAGCAAAGCGTTTCAAGGTTCAGGTGGGGCTCGTGAAGTTCAAGTCGCTGCGGGGAGTTAACCCTTGGATGTCAAACATGATCCAAAATGCCAGACCCCGGATCTCCTGAAGCGTCTCCCTCTCTCTTTTCCCATCTCTATCTGACTCGGAAGCGAGCGCGTGCCGCGCGGCATCCAGTTGTAAGTTATACATGCGCAGCGGTGTACATTCAGAGGTCCATGTTACAGGTTCCGACTCCGTGATTCCTGGGATTCGTCAAACGACGCCAAACACGACGCGCGTCTAGGTTCCAGGGGCCGAAGAGGCGACCTTATTAATTACCGATGACGGGTGTTTCCTTGCAGTTGGCTCCTCGCCGCCTGCTCCCAGCCCTTCAAGAGGTTTTCGAAAAGAGAAACTGCTGTACTGAGCTCCCGCCTCGCAACCGGCGCCTAAACATCGGGCGGGGGCGCCCGCGCCGCGACTCCGAAACTATTTATAGCATTCTTAACGTCTCTATGTACCTAAAAACTTAATACATTATTTCATCTCTCACGGCATGGCGCACACCGCTCCCGCTGTCTCGCGCTCTAAGTACCTACTACGAGAATCTTGAAAACGTCGAAACAAACAGCTGAGGAGAAAGAGAAGCAGGAGAAGAAGAAAAAGAAGATTCCCCGACCTGAAACATGTATAGAAGCCCCTCGTCTGGGCAAAAAGAAACACCTTTTTCCTATTTACACAACGACGCACGCTCCGCGGTGCGAAGATTTTCATTTTTCATTGCGACGAAGATCGCCTCTGCGTGATGAATGGATCGATATGCCTGCGCGAGGAACGTGGACAGTTAGTCCTCCTCCTTCCAGGGAATTTATTAGTTTTAATATAAACCAAACACAATCTGTTCGTCGGAATATCCATCTCTATAATGCTGGTATAGGAACAGTAGTTCTGGGGTGGTTCGATGTTCATTCGGACGGGGACAACGGGCCATTAGTAAGATTGCTAGTGGCACGTCGTCCCGGTTCCGTGCGGAATCAGGATCAGGATTGGAAACAGGAGCGACACTGTAAAGACGGGACCGCGCCGGGGCGGAGGGCGGAGGGCGGAGAAAGGAGAAAGGAGGAGGTACGAGGGAAGCGGCCGCGGCGTCCCCCGCTGAAGGAGCCCATATCGAAAACTATTTGATCTATTTCATATACTTTATAGGAATTGGATTAAACTTACCATGAAAGGAGCCGAGGAGACGCAGGCCGGGAACGAAGATCCGTAATAATCAGAGGATGTGTACGACGGTAGGTTCGGTTTCCTTCGGATATGAGAATTTCTCACCGTAACCGAGGCCGCCACCGCGTAACCGCGTGAGATGAAAACGATCTTTTTATTTTTTCGTTCGAGTTCGTCCCGGAGGCAAGCGGAAGTAGGAATTGCCAGGTAACAATACACCCGCTCATAACTATCCCACGTGCCTACCTACTCATCATCGGATACGTCATATTGTAACTTTATATAGGTATATATTTGAAACTAATAGCGGGGTGGCCATTCGCCCGTTCATCCGTTCTGCCGAGGAGGAGGAGGAGGAGGAGGAGGAGGGGGAGCCGATCGGATCGATAATAAAAGATATTCTCTTTCACCGAATACACGGTACAATTTCATTCTTCTCTTCTTTCAAACACTCGTGATATCAAACTCGGACAAATGATCGCTGATCATCGATTTTTCGCTCGTTATACGAGCGTTATCACGCGTCAACACTCATCGCGAGCATCGCGCCGCCGCGTCGCTCTGTGAGAAAGGAATGAAGATAGGTGAACCGAGGCTCGGGATCGACGAGGAGGGACGTCAGCCCAGAGCGTACCTACATTCGTAGGTCGATAATGTGATCAGTTCCTTCACTTTCTCCCTCTCTGTCTCTCGCTCTCTTTCTCTTCCTCCACTTCTCCTTCTCACTTCAATTATCCGTCCTCTGTCGGTTCAACGGTCTAGGTGTATACCTATATTCACGTTGTACAGCGGTGTACGGTATATAATAGTATCCTCTTCAACTCAGCCCCCCCCCCCCCCCCCCCTTCCCATCCATGTACCTATACAACGTACCCCAATTTGAAATACTATGATTACTCCGATACGGATTCGTATGTCCCCCCCGCCCTCCATCCCTCTCGCCATCTCCTCACTCGTACGCAGGAATCGAGTTCAACTGCAAATACACGCACCGATGTCATCGCATGTACCTACCTACGTTACGTTGTGCACAGATCGATCGTGATCGCACAGCGATTCTCGCGTGCAGCCGCAGGAGCCCGGACTCTCCTGGATGAATCCGATTTCCCTGGATATATCCCTTAATTATTATACCTCTGCTTCCGTCGCAGATAGGGATTAGGTACTCGTAACTCGTCATATTACCAATTGATACTGTGATTTTCTACCATCCTCCATCCTCGTTCCGTCGTTTCACTCCGACGCGTCACTTTGGTCTTTGGGTTGAGATATCGAGGACCTATATATAGCCGATTCTGACCGACGAAAAGTCTCGATATCGAGGTAAAGAAATTCTCATCGGACGCGATCCTCGTTCCGGAGGGACGACGATCGTCATATATGTCGCAGGAAAATACGATCGAACAATTTTGGGTACCTACCGGACGAATATTCATGCATGCCGCATCGGCACACGGAATGCAGGTACGTTCGTGTAACCCGTTCGGCCGCGAGAATCCGATTCCCGTGTCAATCAGAGAGCTCTCTGTTCCGTAAACCCCCCTCTCGGATACACGTATATACCTATATTGACTATTGTCTATTAATTGAGAATTCTGGGCGATTAATTCTTAAACAATGCGCGTCATTGCGGCTCCGGAGCGCCGGCACGCAGCGGAGGTTGTGCTTCCCTTTGTATTGTGTTCCTCCTATACTGCTCCTCGCGAACCTCTGGAATTGGAAATAAAACTGCAGCCCGGAGAACGGAGAATGGGAACCTCGCGGGTTCTCTGTGCGCGCATAGGTATGTGTACGTCCGTCCCTCCGTCCGTTTGTCTATATGGACGTATGCACGTAGGAATTAAAGGGATGAGTCGGACGCGATGGGACAGGCACGCTCATGCTGTTGCTGCTACTGCATGCCGCGGCCGGTGCTGTTACTCCGGAACGGGCGTAAAAGCGTACGTCACAAGCTGGACGTTGCATTCAAACGGTTAGGCCGAGCCGTGCGTCGGTGCCACCGGTTTTTCCAATCAAGCGACTTGCTGAATTTGTTTCCCAAACGGCGGTAGGTTTCAAAGTTATTGATTGCCATCGTTCCGATTCGGCACCGCGGCTGCACAAACTACCACCGTACGTTTTTCAGCGTACCAAATATATATATATATATATGTGTGTGTATACGTACGTAGCGCGAGGGCGGTATAATAATCACGCGATTCAAACAATTCAATGATTGCAAATGAAAGAATTCCACTGCGAAAACGCGTTTTTTCCTCCGCCCCGCCCCACCCCGCCCTTTTCGGTTCTCGTTTTTTCTATCGGACTCTTTCGGGCTGCCGTTTTAATCTGTATCCGACGAACCCTCCGTCATTCTGCGAAAGAGTTTTCGACGCGCGAACGCAATTTTTGGAACACACCGTAAACCCCTCCTCCCTTCCGTGTATCTGCAGTGCAGGCTTTCACCGAGGCGCAAGGACGGAGCCCGCGGATGGGAGCAGGGACGTGGACGAACGACGAGCCAGTGTCCGAGCTCCGGAAAAGAGATACACTAACGAGATCACCTTATGAGGAGCTACTTCGTCGCATTGTCGATGCAAAGGGCTGAACGATAATTCTCAATTGTTTCCTGGTTCCCGGTTTGGCCCATGAACAAAAAAGCTGATGCTCCTCGCCGCATCGCCGTCGCGTCGCAGCTCGGAAATTAAACCGAAGATCCCCTTCGTCTCCGCTTCTACTTCTTCTTCTTCTTCTACTTCTTCTCTTAATCCGATTGCGCTCGCCGAGCGTACGTACGCGAGTGAGGACTTGCAAGCAAAAACAAAAAAAAACAAAAAAACAAAAAGGAAGGAGAACGAACGAACCGCCAAAGAGAGAAGATTATTGGTCTCGCCGATGAGGAGAGAGGAAAACCGGATGAACACGCATTATAACGAACAGGACGACAGAATTAATCATGTATGTTGCGTAGCGGCAGTTATGAAATTTGCGGAACGCAATATTTCGTTGCCCACTTTTCGTCTCCTCTCGTTCCTTCCATTCTCTCCTACGGTAGGTATAATTCTCTCCGTCTGACGGGGGACTTGGACTTTAGTTGACGAATATAACAAAATACGTGCATGATAGGCCGTATATTTGAGGTATTTAAGCGGTGGCGGCACGGTTGAGCATCTCGAACGAAACAAGAGGGACTCGGATTCCTCGACCGAACCGAATGTAAATCAACAACGCTGATGACATCTCTGACGTAACTCGAATCTCGGGGACTTCGGGACTTTGAGGTCTCTGGTTATTATGCCCACGCATACGTCCGAGGAACCGTAGTTGTACCTACAGCTCCGGCTCCCGCTCCCGCTCCCGGTGTCCATGTAGAAGTCAAATTCCGTCCTAATATTTTCCCATCCTCATCCCCCTCCCCCCACCCCCTGCCCTCGTCCGTTCGTTCCTCATCCTCTCTTTGTCAGCTGGTTACAAAAATCCTTTGTCCCATTTAGGGTCGCCGACTTTGAAAACTCGCTTGCTTGCTCGTATAGCTCGGAGGATCGTATATTAAGAATTATATTCCTCAAGGATGTTACAAGGAATTCGAGTATCCTCTGTAGCAGTCACCGGTTTTATGATGCGCGGGCCGCTGCTGCCGCTACAACGCGGTGTATCCTGAGTAAAACATCATATTATTAGCATGAAAAACACTGTGCAAACTTCTGCACGCTCGGGTATATATAGTGATAGAATCGGATCGAAATTTCGTTCGTTTTTTTTTTTGTTTTTTCTTGCACGCGGACATTTTTTTCCATCTCTCCTCTCTCTCTCTCTCTCTCCCTCTCTCTCCTCCTCCTCTTTCTTGCTTCCAGCGAAGAATTCTGGAGTGGAGAAACGAGACGCGGAGAACCGCGGTGTAGCTCAGGTGGATGGTGCAGGTATTATATGAGTATCGGTTATGGCAGAGATCTTTCGGAGCACGAGCCGATCTCGGGAAGGCGGAGAGAAACAAGCTGCCATATCGGAGACACCTGTTATAGCTCTTCTATAAGCGTATAGTATAAGAGCGTAAAGCCGAACGAGCCAACGTTATATATGAATTGAAAGAGAGGCATGCCGGGAATTTAAAGCACAGTGTTATAATCGTATTATGGCGCGAGCTGCCGATACGACCGGCGGTTCAGGTTCCCCTCTCGCAAAAACATCGCCTTCTGATCGCTCCCAGTATATATCCTCCCTTCGCCTTCCCCCCCCTCCGCCTCTCTCTGCCCCGTCGCTCTTGCCCTTCCTCACATGCCTCGTGCTTACATTATACAGGCTGATTCACAAGCCCTCGTTACATCCGGAGTGCGGAAAACCGACGAGACAGACAAAAGTATATAGTAGGTATAGGTACGGTGCGGCGTATATAATCTGCAGGTATCATATGGACACGGAATGGAAATAAGAAGAGGAAGAAGAAGAAGAAGAAGAAGAAGAAGAAGAAGACGAAGAAGAAGACGAAGAAGAAGAAACGACGACACCGAAAACATTGAAGTTTGTATTTCTGTGGGTACAGGCGGGCTGCGCCTATACACGCGCGCGAGCGTAGGTAAAGTAGCCTTCGCCTTCGGTACAAACGGATGTAGCTCCTTCGCAATTATCACGACACAGAGGTTTTATCGGATGGCAACACGCCGTACCCAATTATCACGAATTATAGCGGTGCAGAAGGTAAACTATGGTCTCTCTCTCTCTCTTTCTCACTTGGGAGGGGGGGGGGGGGGGGTCCACCTCAAGAGAGAAGGATAGCGAATGAGAATGATGATAATGATAATGATAATAATAACAATAACAATAATAATAATAATAATAAGCAGCAGAACTCGCCGCGGAGCGAAGGCTGAGGTAGATAATGAGGTTGAAAAGGAGCGCGAGGGGGGGGGGGGGGGGGGGGGGGGGGGCGAGGAAAGGGAAGGAAAGGTATGGAGACGGAGACGAAAGCCAGAGTCGGTATGGTATAGCCGGGGAAAAAGATAAGATTGGCAGGACGGATTCCTAACGTTGCACCAGCCAGGCTAGACGACTACGACGACTGCGACGACGACGCCGCGGAGTGCAAACTGTAACAAATCCAGCTTTCACCCGGGTAGACGGAGGGACAATTTATGTGGCGCGTGTTTCGACTGTTCCTTCCCTCTCTCTCTCTCTCTCCCTCTCTCTAACTTCAGAGTATCCTTCTTCTTTCGCGCATTATGCCTCGCTACCGCAGATCTACCTGCCGCCTCGCGATTTGACGCCGGTAGGTATACCCGTAATATAGGTATTCCTGCAGCAGGCTGAACGAATCGAGGATGAAAGAGAAAAAGAAAACATGGATATGGTTCATACGTAGGTATATCCAACCGCGCGCTCCGCCGAGTGCCGAGTAATATTCCCATGACGCGGCGTGGCGCGGCGCGGCGGCAGGAGAAACAATCTTCTTCGAGATATCTCTCGCCGCTCATTCTCCACAGACGTATACCTATACCTATACCTATACCTATACCTGTACCATTTCTCCTTTTTCTAGATTTCCGGAGCTCCTCTTCTTCTATCCAGGTGGGCTAAACTCGGGGTAAATTATGGTGTCCCGACTAAACTGTCAAATCACGCCCCAAAAACCTCCCCTCCCCCTCCTCGCCCCTGTACCTGTCCCTGTACCTGTCTTCCCTCGCCTCGAAAAGTTACCTGTGTTGGACCGCGGACGTTGGAGGATGGTTCCCACAAGGAGGAGAACAACCCGGGACACTATTTTCCCCCGGCCTAGACATTTACTATGTTAATGGGGTCTCAACCCCTGTTATGGAATAATCATTAGACCCGAGCGAGGGCCTGGATCGGGCCCCAGCATCTTTGGGACTAGAAATATCCCCTTTATTTCACTCCAGAAACAGATAAGTATGAGTCCCAATTATAATAAATACCAATTAACGAAAAAGTAGGCGACACTTTCTCAGAGACTATTCGAGGACCATCTCCCTCTCCCTCTCCCTCTCCCTCTCCCTCGCCCCATCGCACGGTCACAGTTTCAGCTGATCCGACTCTTTCGTACCAATATTAAGGTTTGTAGAAATTGGAAAATAACAGTTTTCGACCGTTCTCAAGTATCCACTTCTACAGGTATCTGGTCGCGAACGACATTCGGAACTCCGTTTCAGGTGCGAGGAAGACGCGGATGATACTCCGAAAAAGAAATTTTAGCCCAGCGTTGGAGTTTTCGGAGCGATTCGTTTCTGTTCGCTGCGGCAAAATAAGAAGAACGTGAACAGAAGAAAAATCTAGCAAGATAATCATCGTCATTGGTAGTGGGAAAGAGAAAGAGAAAGAGGGAGAATGAGAGAGAAAGAGAAAGAGAAAGAGCGAGAGAGAGAGAGAGAGAGAGAGTGAGAGGTCGGAGCGGAAGGCGGTGGCAATCATGACAGGGCAAGAAAATGTTCATAATACCATAATGTGTGAAGAAAAGTTGAATCGTAGATAATTCGTGTGGTTCCTGGCTTTCGTTATGGTCCAAATGTTCCTCTTTACGGTTTCATTTTACTTAACTTCACTTCAAAACTTGGGGCTTCGGGCGGATAGGATGGTTTCGTGAAGAAGAAATAATCTAACAATGAGCCATCCTCGATAAACTGGTATTATAAAGTATCCGTTCATTCGTTGGTTGGTTGGCTGGTTCGTTCGTTCGTTCGTTCCCTGGGTTTGTTTGACTCCGGAGAAGGCAAGAGCCACTCTCGATTACCTTTTGTTTCCCTCTCCGATTCCCACTCATTTATCTTTCTAATTCTTCGGCTTTTTACCCGAAAATAAGAGAAACAAAAAATGCAGAAGAACGTTCATTCATACATTCTGCACTTCGTTTCTTCTATGCTGTGTATTTCTTTTTCTTCTTCTTCTTCTTCCTCCTCTTCTCTTCCCGAACAAGGAAACGTCCTCGGCTTCGGGTTTTCTTTATTGCCTGAAAAAATTCGTAAATATGTCGGACCGTCGGGAGTAGGCACCTATCTAGGATCTACCAATAAGGATGGGCGTCTTCCTTGAGGCACGTGTAAGTGAAAACTTTCGGAGAACTTGCATGAAATCGTGAAACATTGGACTTCCGGTACACGAATGGAACGGTGCGATCGATCCCCCCGTTTCATCGGAGGTCGTTGGATGCTCGGATCTCGGAGGAAGCGAAAAAATGGTCATGTTTCAGGTGAGCCGTGGTCGTCGTTTACTTTGTTCTTGCCAAGAGGAGGCGTTTCATGGAATAGAATGGCTGGAATCTGATAGGCCCTGAATCTCGATCACGTAGATCAACGAAACCGATTCTAATACCAAATGAATGAAATAAAATGCGAATGGAAAAATAAGACCAGGTTATGATCTGCTCGATCAGTTCAAAGCCAAGGATGGCCAGCCATGCGGATCGAGCGAACATTCGTTTTAAATATCGCTCGATCGGTTCATTTTTTTTCTCCACTGTGACGCAACGATCTTTCTCGGCATCAAATATTCACCAAAGAAAAATCTCGCTTCTTGCTCGAGCGACTCGATGACGCCAATTATTCTTCTAGGTCATCAATCCCGAGTAGAATGTATGAAAAATTTGTCCTCTCCCGCTGAGTCCGGCGCGGCGGGAGCAGAATAAGAACCGGCGGCAGAAGAATGCGAATGGGAATGGGAATAGGAATTTCCGCGCTTTCACAACTCTTTCAATGATAATTGAAAGTGAGTAGCGAGATGGAAGATGGACGAAGTGCAGTGGGTCAGTCAGGCCCGAGGCCGGAATTGCCGACCTGCTGTTAGTCCCAGTCGAAAGTGGGGTGAGGTGAGCCAAGGGCAGAGAAGAGAACGGGGACGGTGAATGCCTGGTATAAATTAACTGTTTATGAATCGGGCCGTCTCCTTTTTGTCAGAATCATAAATAATGTTACAAGGGGCAAAAGTGAGACGCGGAGGCGAGGTAAGGCAAGGTAACCCCCGGCGTTGTATATCACGAGGTATAAGGTCTCCGAAAACTGACCTATGATGGGTCGCAACTGTCAACTACGAGATATTTCTCTCATTGCTAAACTGTTCTATTCTATCGCATTCTATTCTCTTCTATTCTGTTCTGTTCCATTCTGTCGAAGAAAGTATAAGGTGAAACTCGAAGGACTCGCCTTACGCCCGGCGCGGCGCCTCAGTATTTCATAGTTACCGAAACTCGGCTACGACGGTAACGATTTCTCGCCGGGAGACGATAAGCGGTCCGGGCCGCCGCACCTGTCCTGTCCGATATTCGATTCGAACTGCGAGGAGCAACAAACGATTGATTCGTGCCGGTTGGGCTCGACATCGAATCTCAACTTTCCCCGCGGCACCGCGGGCCCATACGAGAGACGCCGAGATTCCTCGTGATCTCGATTCCCCGTATCTTCATGACGATTACAATTTGCTCTCGCTATGTATCATAGACGAGAGAATCGGAAATAGGAGGAGAAGAGAAACGAGGCGGAATGAGTAAGAGACGAGGGCAAAATGTAATTTGGTGAGTGGCTCTTTACGACTTCTGTACCCGTACCTGCAGTTACTTCCTTCTACTTCCTACTCCTCGCGGTGGAGATAATAATCGGACTCGTGTCTCGCGTGGGTATGAATCGGCGGAGGATAACCTGAGGTACAGAATACCGTGATATTTTGAATACCAAGTTCGGATCTCGCCCGGGTAGGTAGCACGCATCCCTTGTAGCTCGGCACGCCGGAGGTGATATCTTTCATTCGCGCTGCAGTTCTTTCAGCCCCGTTGCTACATTGCATAGCATAGCATAGTGCGGCGAGGCGTAGGATAGCTCGGCAGCCAGACTGACTCCCTTTTAGCACGTCTTTGAATGGATACCAAAAGTCGGTGAATACCGACCACCCACCCATCAACGAATGCTAATATCTGCAGTTATACTTAATTCGGGACACGGGTATCCGAGCGAGGCATCTGCAGGCATGCGGGGGCATGAGGCACCAGCTCGCCGCTCATCAACGTGGTTCAAAGGCGCCCTCGAACGAAACGGAACGCTCCTCTTAATGGCTCATTGGCAGTGCGATGCGCGGAGCCCGTTCCGTTGCCTAAGTTCAAATCCATCATGTATTTCTTATATTTTCATTAGCCTCTTTCAGGGCTTTCGTTCCCGGTCATAAAACTGGCCTCCTCGCCTGTGCCCTCCGGGGAACCGGAGGAACAGAGAGAGAGAGAGAGAGATAGAGATGGAGAGAGTGGGAGGGAGGGAGGGAGATGCCGAGACTGGCTGCCACCTCGGCGGATCCAGTCCCGATCCGGAACTCGCCACCCACCCCTTTCCTTTCTTTCCGTTTCAGCTGTCCCGATAACGCGGGCTTAAAGATATACTTTTATTTTAGAATTTCCTGGCTTATATACTTTACTCAACTCTACACTCGTTTACCCGGACCCACCGGATGTCTACCGCAAGGCTCGATGAGGATCTATTTCCCTTCCCTAGCTATACCGCGGCCGGAGGCAGGATGCGGCGGAGTTCGGCGTGGAAAGGAGAGTGAAGTATAGTGGCGCAGTTCGGTTTGATAATGAGATCGAGATACAGATAATTCCACTTCTATGCGCGTACGTACATACATGCGCATACATGTGGGGAGGCAGAATTTTGCCATACATAGGTATAGAACGAAATCGGGTTTTGAGTATATACTCGCGTAAAGGACAATTAAACTTTGCGGCAAATCATGAGGCGGGGAAGCCGGATGACTGGATACATCCCGAAAGGTTGGCCGACAGCTTCCTCGAAGGTGTTGAGGGCGTAGCGTAGCGTTGGCTGCGCCGCGTTTGGCGTTCATTAAATAACCCAACCAAGCCCCGGGGACACCCCCGGCTGTCGGCACGACCCGTCACTCACACGACGCAAAGTTTAATTGATCAATGATAAAGTTTATCAATCATTTCGAATTCATTTAACTTTGGTGTTGTTCGAAACACACTTGGCTTGCCATCCCCCAAACTACACCCTTCCTCCCACTCCCACTCCGAATCCCACTTCCACTCCCCTCCCCGTCTCTCTTTCTCGTCTAGCTGTTCGGTGCTTCCGTGGATTCCGTTTGCTCGTCACCACCCAACCTCCCACGAACCTTATTCGTTCGTCCCAGACTATTAATAGCGGTGTCGTACACAGCGACGTCTGTCGAGGGTGGAGATGGCCATCCGAGGGGATTCAAACTTTCCAATGCTGGTCAGGGGAGAAGTTATTTGGGAAAATTTTTCTCCGGTATAGGTATAGGTCGCGTGTCGGTTCAGTACGGGGGAACGAAAGGAAGTGTATTTTCATAAATTTCACAAATCTTATAGGCACAGTATTTCACCCGTTTAGACGCCGGCGGCCAATAATTCGCTCGGTGGTAAGCAGAAAACCAAAATTAGAAGAGCGAGTGCAGGGAGTGAAATGGAGATAAAATATATACCTCGCGATGGCACTTCATCTCTCGTTAACCGAAGTTCAGGATATAGGATCGGCCCGTGGCAGAGAGCTCCGTGAAATTAGGAGATGGTGAAATAGCACCGTGCGAAGAGCGGGAGGGAGAGGGAGGGAGAGTCTGGGGTTAAATATACATCAGAGCCTTATACGAGAAGGAACTCTTCTCGGTGATACCTACCCGCCGCGGTGTAAAACGCCGGTATTCTAACTCTAACTCTCTGCAGGGTTTGTGAGCGAGCGAGGGTAACATATGTAGTTGAGAAAGGCGTTTGAGGTAACATACGCCAACTAGTAACCCTCAGGAACTCGGCGCGGCGGTCGCCCATCTACCAGCAAACTACCCAAAACCTTGAACGCCTGCGAAGAGCGGACAGGCGGACAGCAAAACGGACGGAGAGACAGGCCGAAAGACAGACAGACGGATATCTACCCGAGCGGTTAACTAGATTCAAAAGTTTTCGGATTGTTTAATGTGAATAAATTCACTCCGCCATGACACCGTTCCTCCTCCTCATTCTCCGTCTCCTTCTCCTTCTCCTTCTTGTACATATTTACTCCTCGCTCCGCTGTATAACCCAGGCCAGCAATTATACCGATTTTATTGAACCCGAGTGACCGCTCGCTGTCTCGCTGTCCCTCTTATTTTTCCCTCTCCCTTTTCTCCCCTGCACGTTTAATCGCTCGATCTGCTCCGCACTCGACTGCTCAACTCCTGCAGCTCTCTTCTTCCTTCTTTCGGCAAGAGATAGCTGTACAGTTTTGTATATGAGAGAAACGAGGAGCAGGATTCAAGGCAGCGTACTCGACCAGGACATTATTCAAGGCGCGCCTTCTCGCCAGCTCTCTTCTCTTCTCTTCTCTTCTCTTCGCTTCTCTTCGCTTCTCTTCTTTCCTCCTCTTCTCTCTCCTTCGCTTCGACAACGCAGAAGAGACAGGCGCACGGATGTTCTCGTATGCTTGTGTCGGGGTAGGTACGCAGTTAGAATGGATCCGCGAAACGGACCGCGATGAAAGTGCAAGAAGTAGAAGAAGAATAAGAAGAAGAAGAAGAAGAAGAAGAAGAAGAAGAAGAAGACGAAGAAGAAGAAGTAGACGTGGAAGTGGAAGTGGAAGTGGAAGTGGAAGTGGAAGTGGAAGTGGAAGTGGAAGTGGAGTGTCGTTGGTACCTTATACCCACCAGCCCCGCTCATATAATATCCAAACCGACATCTCACCGGTAGAGCGTGGGCGTTGCGTTTTATATTCATCCCGAGGTATCATTTTCACAAGGAACTTTTAAAAACACAGTCGAATAAATAATGTGCCACGGAGGAGCCTCCTCCTCTCGGACTCCTTATCCGAGGTCGCGGACCACGCGATTATAAATAAATCCCCACGTTCAGAAAACGGCGCCGCGCCGCCTGCAACTTCTCCAGGGTCGGAAGTGACGCGCGCGTTAAACTCGCCGCATTCCATATTCCAAATTTCGCAATATATTCGGTTCTGCCTCATACGGATTATAGGTACTATATCCGTGGCGGCACCTCCGCACGTGGACAAAAATCCACGGGCACGGAAGCGGGGCTTTTTAAAATTAGAAAATCAAGCTTCGGTTTTATATTTTTCTGGAAAGAGGGATGTGATCCCTGGGCTGGAAACAGTTTCCGGGTTCCAATCCCCTCCCCCGCCTTCTTCCCCCTCATCGCTCTACCCGGGCAAGATGGGTCTACAGAGACACGTGCTGTTTGTTTCCGTGGATATGACAATTCCGTGAAAATCTATGGCGGAACAGTATTTCCTAAATTACCGTAATAAATTAGTTTACCTAACGAAAATATACTACTACTGGTTTCATCCCGGCTGGTTGGTCGGCAGCATCTCTTCTTTCTCTCTTCCCTTCTCCTTTCGTACTTCGCTTGCTCTCCCTCCCTCTCCTTTTCTCTTATACTCATCTTCCGCAGCGCTCTACGGTATACACCCATCCCGTACTACATATGCTTGGAAATGCCCTAAACTGCGGAGCAGTTGGCGGGTTCTATTTTCGGTGGAAAACCTCCGTCTACGACCCCAAGAAAAATAATCCTCCCCAGAAATTGAGTACTTTTTGAATAAATATGGGTAGCTGAAAGCTGCGCGCTCCCAACGCCCCCGCGCGTGCGGAACCCCGTCAAAAACCGAGACGTACGCGACTTCAGGGTATCTCCGTTCCGTTTGACACGCGTTACCGTATTGTACCTACAACCGGCTGCACCGAACCTGGAACCCACCGCGGCGAGAGAGAGAGAGAGAGAAAGAGAGAGGAGGAGAGAGACGAAATTTCGAAGGCGAGGGAGAAGGGAACGGGCTGCTTTACGCCCGGGATTGCCAGATTTATGACGGCCTGCCCCTCACACTTTTATTTTTAACCTTTCACCCATTAACGAACTTTATCTCCCTACGGTCTGTCATGTCGTTTCCCAAAACCAGAAAGTATACGAAAATCTTCGCCTTACCATTTCGGTTTAAAACACCTCCTTTTTATTCGACTCTTCTTTTTTCTCCCTTTCTCTCTTTCTCTCTCTCTCTCTCCCTGTCTTCCTTTTTTTCACACCAAGCCGGCTATCCCTAACCTACGGGAAAAAAGAGTTATCGGCTTAACGATCGGCGCGATTCACCGGAGGAGATTAATCTTTTCAAAATGTTTATCCATTCCATACTCGAGTAGGTTATTCGACACTCAATTCGCCATTAGCTTATGTCATTTGTAGTGGAGAAAAAAATCGATCCAATTGCGCAGTACCGAGATTTCGTTCGTCTTCGAACATTCCCGCGGACGAAAGTATACAACTGACTAACACAGCTGGAAATATTGGACGAAACTAAAGTATGCAAAATTAGATAGAAATCGTGACTAATCATGCGAGTTTATTATTCGGTTTTCCAATCACCAATCTTCACCGCGTTATAATCTATAACCGATTTCGCCGATTCACTCACACAGCTAGACGAAAAGGTGAGAATTTTACGGCGAGAACACGAATTTCTATGATTTCGTAGTCCGACTAAAAGCAAAAGTTTCGACGATGCGTCGTCACTGCCACACCACCGAATCGATCCGAACGAAAATTTGTCGATCGGATGCAGTATTTTGGCAGAAAGTGGCCAAGTGTTTCATCTCTACGAATTGTCGGGAGGTTCCATCAGAAATTCGAATCCGTCGAACCTAACCTAACCCAGAATTGAAAAATTCCTGAAAAACTATGAATTTTCTAGAAATACCAACGAGATGAAATACTCGGCGACTTTCTGCAAAAAATCTGCATCCAATCGACAAAGTTTCACCCAGATCGGTTGCGCGGTGTGGAAACGGCGGGGAATCGCGTTTCCGAAGCGATGAAAGCACTTCCGACGCGGATAAGTCCCGACGGGTGAACTTGGGCCCCCCACTCTCAACATAACATTATGTGTGCGATGAGTGTAGTTCAACGACGCATTATCTCTGGATTCGTTGATTTCGGTAGATAGGTATATACCAGCTACGTGCAGGATACCTATAGCCAGCTAGATAGCCGGCCTAATCGAGGCGGCGAATATTGACAGAAGTAATGAGATTAATTACAGGATCTTTGCCGACGCCCCGGGGTCTTCGACATCGGGACGAGCTGTTCAACCTAACGATTCAAAGAAGAGGAAGAAGACGAAGAAGACGGCGCAGGAGGAGGAGGAGGAGGAGGAGGAGGAGGAGGAGGAGGGGATGGATGGATTCTGGCGGCGGCAGTGGTGGGGAGTTTCTCCCCGCCGACCGTTGCCGCTCATTATCCAATGATCGTAATTAGTAATCAACACCATTATGCGCCCCGGGGGGGAGAGCCGTGCTCCTTCCTTTATATTATTAAAACGCCTCACTTCGCCGGTGGGATGGGATGTTGGGATGAGGTGATGTTGTAGCAGGATATCTTGGAAGCCATTTTCGCAAAAGAGAGAGATAGAGAGAGAGAGAGAGACGGAGCAGCTTCACGTGCCTTGGGGCCCCTTTCTCCCTCTTTCTCCCACACTCTCGCACTCTCGTCTCACCCCCGAAGGCTCACCTTCGCCTTCTCTTGGATAATAATGTTGACGTTAACTGCATAATTATGGAACGCTTCGCGACCCGTTATTGCCAACTAAATTATCAAGCAAAAGCAATTAGGTACTTGCTTTATTCGTCGAGAGCTACTATAGCTGTGTGTGTGTGTGTCCTAGCCCCGCCGAGCCCGGCTAGAAGATCGTCGCTCAGGCATATCGCAGGCATGAATAATAATAAATTGTACATAATCGACCGTATGTATCTATGTACTACAGGCACAGTATACCACGCACAATATAATACGGAATACATAGGCCGCGATAGGATAAAGTGTATCCGGTGAAGGGGCACCCGGCGCTCTTTCACAATTATACCTAATCTTTGTGACGCAACAAATTATGCTATAGATTCTATGTATGCACATACACGCGTACGTGCGTACGCACATCGGATGCATTCACATACGTATCCGCGGATAGTCGTCGCTGTAAGATACACAGACGAGTGTGATCGAGGAAGCGAGAAAACCCTCAAGCATTATTATGTGCTACAACATAACTAGCATCTATAAAACTGTACACGGTTAGAAAGAAAATGTTCAATTTAACATTATTTACATGTCCCAGCAGGTCCACTATAAAATTTACGTTAATTCAACGCGAAACATTAGTGTCAAGTGTTGATTGAAAATAATGTCAAAGATTCAACGCGAAGGTAACATCTTGTTTTCGTAATAACCGCATTTCCCGAGAGTTGATTCGACGTCGAAATAACGTATGTACGCACCCGGATAACAATGTTCCAGGCACGCATTCATATTTTTATGTGGACAATTATTGACTTGCCTTAGATTTTTTCCTATATACATACTGTCGACTTTCAATATACAAATAATTCTCTTTTTAACCGACACCGAGTGTTGTTGGTTTTTTTTTTTACTTTGGTTTGCATGTGGCCAGTGACGAAATTAAACATTCATGCGCAAGTATTGACTTGGTTCATGTTCGGAGCTTCCGAGTGATCCGGTAATCGCAGACTCTGGAATTCAGACACTTTCTTGTTTCGACGTTGCACATTTTTAATCGCGAGAAAGTTTAGCACCCGAACGCCTCGGGTGAAGAACGCGGACAGCAAGGTAACGTCAAATTTGACATTTTTCTTGCGTCTAAGCTTATTCACATTTCCTTTGCGTTGAAATTTGGGAATTTGATGTTTAACTTGAAACTCAACATTTCCACGGACTCAACATAGATGGGTGATGTCGAATCGACACGAAAAAAGTCTTGATTTTGACACAATAATTTTAACATGCGAAAAATTTAACATTTATACAAATTATTCCTAACCGTGTACGATCGCATCACCCACGCCGCGCATATGCATATAGTGAAACTTGTATACCTCATAAATTGTCCGGATTTTCTCTTCTCGGTCCGCTACTGAAGAACGAGCGACCAAGTTACATGAATTTTCTAGCTTTTCTCGATATTTCGCGATCCCCTGAGTGAGATATTCCATTCTCTTTTGGGTCCTCTCGGATCTATACGAATGCGATGTGCTGGCTGATCCTCGTTCACACCCAACTGGATTTCACATCCTAATAGCGAACGGAGACTAGACCAGACTAGACTATGCTGTTGGGATGCCTGGTGTGAGCTTTCGCATCGTTCCGCACGAATAATCTTTTCGGCAATTATTATCACGAAAGTTATCCTAGCGTGATGTTCGATCGTGTAGCGCCAAGATGTGCACATACCTGTGGATCGATCTCGGAACTGCTCGGACCACATCCTGCTGGCCGTGGAACGAAGCATGATGATAATATACGAAAAAAGCGGTATGAAAAGTGAGAAGGAGGGAGAATGAAATATACTTGGATCGTTGGCTGAAACCGGATAAATGAATATATTAATAAGAAGATTCGTGAAGGAAATGAAAGGCACGAACGGGAGAGATAACCCGGAAGGGTTGGCTGTTGGGTACCAGATTCTCATCGGAGAGATTGTCTGAAGCTCGAATGGGCTATCACGGGTGTTTCTTTAATCGTTTCGGATTAAGATGGAAAAGGCGAATAACCGGAGGAAAGTGAAGTAACCGAAAGAGAAGTAATGGAGAGGAGAGGAGAGGAGAGGAAAGAAGAGTGGGGTAAAAGTTCACGAATACTTGTCTCCTCCGGCGTGGAGGATACCTATATACTAGCTAGCAGGAAGGTATAATAATACGCCAGCGACTGGTTCCACCTTCAACGGAGCACGTGGCCGGTTGTGTACTGTAACAGTGTAACTTAACTTCGTTAAGTATAATCACTATTTCATGCAGATAAGTTCATTTTCGCGAAAGCATTTTACCTCGGGACTGTGAGACGACGAGAGAACTAACGAACGAACGAACGAACGAATCCTCACAATCAGACTCGTGCTCCCAGAGGGAGGTGGCGGCTAGGTGTCCGTTAGACCCGGCAGGAAATCGCCGAAAGGTATAGCGGAGTAAAAATAGAAAGAAAAACGAAGAGAAAATTCATCGAGATATGAAACAAAATCGCGTATGTTTGGAATATCGGCAACATTTCATTGACACACGGTATGTGTATGTATTGATTATCGATCACGTTCCTCTCTCCTTGAAACGAAGAAAAAGAGGGAAGAAAATAGACTTTTTGTTTCCTCGTTTTCTCCCTGTATTGGCTAATTGTGAGCTGCTATAGAACATTCGAGCGAGTCATCGGCCTCGGTAAACCGACACCACCGCCTGGAGCGTTAATTATACGACATTTAGGGATGAAACTCCGAGCTCAAAATCATCGTATCACCTTCACAGACGGGTCGACGAACTCTGACTCTACAAACCGTGAATATACGTATATACATACATATGCAAAGGTATCCCGCAGACGTGCCGTTTTGTTGTTGTTGTTGTTGTTCAACGAGTCTAGTATAATCGAGTGATCGGTATATATCCGATACAAATCTGAGTTCCGTTAATTTCGAATGGGGGTTTCGCGTCCGGCGAGTATTTTCACATTTTGCATCACGGTATCGCGGTATGAAAAGGAAGAGATTAATCAAGTGAAATGGCGAGGAGGAAAAGAAAAGGCGAGGGAGGGAGGGAGATGGAGATGGGGAGTGAGTTTTCCTCGTAGCAAAGCGACGGACAAAGACGTCGTTTCGACGTTCCTCTTGGCGGGCGAAACTCCGTGGATCCCGGTCTCTGGCATTGCGGGAGGGCTGGGAGGGCTGGGAGGGCGAGGAGGGGAGGGGAGGTTCTTTTGCGTAGCTTAAGAACCAAGGGGAAACTGTTTTCGGAAGCTTATAGAGCGCGGCGTGGCGCGGCGCGACGTACCTTACCTACGGTCCTCGTTATGCGACGACGAGGAGGCGCCCGCTATGCCACGCTACTCATCTGCAGGAACAAATGTTTAAATTCAAGAGAAGTTAATTAAAACTGAGCGCAATTATACCAACGAACGGGGCCCCGTACCTACCAGCCGCCGCCGCCGCCACCGCCGCTATATAAACTTGCGAGTTGTAGATTAAGGCGAAACTCGGTCCAACTCCCGAGACGCGCCAGGAGGCGGTCGTCATCCTGCAGAAATTAAACGAGAGACGCGTTGAAAAAGAGAAACCGTTCTATGTGCGCGCACGTACATGTCCTCGTGGATCTCGGTCCTCCTTCTCCCGAACTCACCTTCGATTATGCCTAGATACCTGCGGTACGAATGGAAGGTTTTTCCCCATTTTCCCGGGACTCGTTCCGCAACCGGATCCCCGCGAAGAACCTATCACAATCGTCAAATCGAGATTCGAGTACTCGACTCGGCTCGGCTCGGCTCGGCTCCCTCACTCCATTCCCGTGTTAATGTCCGAGCCGGACACGCGCCTACCCCCCTCCTCTCTAAATTTTGCCGATAATAACAACGGGCTAAATGACCGTCCACTAAATCCCGGACACTTGAGTGAGTCGCATGGGATTATACCTAGGCTAGGCGTCGCGGTCGTCGCGTGCATGCGCGTATGCGTGTATACATACAACTTCTGAATTAGTGCCTTACGTGTGCATTGGTGCCTTCGGCATTGCCGCCTGTACACATATGTATCAGTACACTGTAGCGAAGTTACATTATTCGAGGAATGAGTCAGCGGCGCAACGTGGTAGTTGTAGATTCAGCCAGGCGCCTCGTACGTATGTGCTTATGCGTTATACGTACCTATAATGCTCCGACGATCATTGACCATTTACGAATCGGTGAAGAAGACGAAGACGGAGAAGAAGAAGGAAGAGACGGAGAATCGGAATGAGAATGAGAATTGACCATTAAAATCAGACACCCCTCGCCCTCGTCGACTTTACTCCTATACCTAGACATGCAGTTATACTCGGGAACAAAATTTCCGACTTTAATGGCCGATGTTAATGTCCGCAATGTGAACGCTCGCGCTAATGTTCCCTGTGTTCGACGAAAGGAACTGACCGGGCGGAGGACCCTTTCCAATTATTCTCCAGGCTGTCGATCCCAGGATATTTTCAAGTCTATGGCGTTTCAATTTCAACTCTGAATTCCGTTCGTACCCAAAAGCTCTTATCTTCGAACGATCGATTTTGAGACAGCGATTTATCTCGGACGACGTGGAGCGCGGGTGCACGTCAAATTCGGTTTTTTCGCATTTTTTTCGTCAAATATATCGGTTTTTCCTCTCTCGAACCTAGGCACAATCGGAATAAAACAGAACGGAAACTTCATATATATTAGGGTGGTTTAGGATGAGAGAATTGTCGATTTTCCAACACGCCACACCCGAAATAGTTGATTTAGGTGGAAGAAAAGGTTCTGTCGAAAGATCAGCATTTCAGGTTGAGTCGATGATCGGGCCATCCGATTTCTCCTTTCTATCGAACTTAAGACGGGCAATTACTGGTAAACATTTGTTTCCTACCACACAGCGGCTGGAATGTCGGAATGCGTCCTGAAAAAAGACACTTTCTGAATCCATACCATTCTAATTCATGTTTCGATTGGGTCCCAGACGGACGTTCGCTTCGTTATTTCACTATTCTTCAAAACTGTTGTTAACGACGAGTGAACAAACCGTTTGGGCTATTGGTATCACTTCGAAAATCTAATAGATTCTCGAATGAACTCCTCTCGACGAATTTTTTCTCTGACGATTGTCCATCGCAAATTGGATGTAAAGGAGAAGAAAAAATGAAAAATCAAACGAACCCGATCTTCCACTCAACCTGAAATGCTCATGCTTCGACAGAGTCTTTTGCTCCGTCTAAATAAACTATTTCAGGTGCGACCCTGCGGGGAATCGATTTGTTCTTCCTGTTTCGAAACACCCTGATATAGGTAGGTACATGTACGTACGTATCAAAATGATGTTTCGACCGAAATCGCGATCTATTTTTCACGCTTTTGTTCTAACTCTCGTTTCTCTGCAAAATAGAGAACAAGACGGTTTCAACCCCGGAGGTGTCATAATATCCGTTATACATACACTTTCATGAAACGGGACGAACTAGAGTTTACCGTGCAGGTTTCTTCCACGGCTATACCACACAACCATTCCATACACACTCGTATGCGGTATAGGTAGATATTGGAGCTGAAGCTGGAGCTGGAGCTGGATTTTCGGAGTCTGCAGGGGTAGGTGGACGCATCCGCTATTGCTATATAGCGGCGATAGGTTATAGTACAGCAGAGAAGAGGAGAGAGAGAGAGAGAGAGAGAGAGAGAGAGAGAGAGAGAGAGAGAGAGAGAGGAGAGTGTGGTGCAGGTAGTGGTAGCGATAGAAGTGGTAGTAGTAGCTACGCGAGCATTACGGACATTAGATTGGGACGCGCGTGCAATAAACCTATCTGTATAATCTGCCCTGCAGGAATTAACAGCCCTCTGAAGGTAGCCACTAACGAAGTAATTCACTGGATGAACGTGGGGTGGCGCCCGGCTTACGATGGTACGGGGACCAAATCCCCTCCAAGAATCCATCTCACTTCCTCCATACATCTCTCTTTCCCTCAGATACTCGACCAATTTCGACCAACAGTTTCGCCGAACGATACCGAAAACCCGCGTGAAGTACGAATAAACGGCGAAAAGATGGCGGGGGGGGGGGGGGGGGGGGGGACAAGAAGAGGAAGAAAGGAGTATCGACGACGCTCTCCATTTTTGTGGATTCAATTAATTATAATAATGAAACTTCTCTCACTTCGATTCCAGACTAACTGACTGACTGAATATTTCCCGAATATAGGAAAAAGAAGAAAGTTACCTCTGATCATTCGTCGGTGCTGGGGAGGAAAAAAAGTGACCCGAGTTACATGCGCACTTCCAAACGAATCCCCACCTCGAATTCTGTTTTCGTGCCGAAATTCTCGCGGAGGTTAATTTTGAACGAGAAAATAAAGGCTGATCCAGGAGGGAAGCAAGCTGCAGAAACGCAGCGTACACGCTCATACGTAAGATTTGGCCGAAGCCTGTGTGCGACGTATGCGGGGAGTAATAGAGACAGATAGCGAGGGCCGATAGGTAATTGCTGACTTAGAGCTGCCGTCTTCGACTCCCTCATAGCGGAGCCTGCATCATGAGATTTGTTCGTTCTCGGGGTGTACGGTGGAATGATGAGCGGGGCGGGGGGTAGGTTTCTATAGGGTTCCGCGCAGCCAGGACTTGGAAACTCGGTAAAGACGGACAAGCGGGGCAGGCGAGGAGCAGGCACGGGAGGGCAAGGGCAAGCAAGGAAGACCCATTTCCCGGGCGAGTCACAAATTTATTTATGTCGATAGTTTCTTGATTTGTCGACGCGACGCGGCCATCTATATCCCGATCTTCCCCCACCCTTTCTCTTTCTCTCTCCCACGTAGTAAATATCTTTCAACTTCTATGTGCAGCTGGATACGGATACGGATACGTAGAGCTACTGCGTGTTACACGTGTGTTATACCTGCCTACCCGCGTGCATATGCACGCAGCCTGGACTCGGGGGCGGAGATTCTGAATGGTGTAATTAATCCGGGAAGGAGTGGGGGTCGGGATTCCGATGGAAAGAAGAATAGACGGGCCGAGATTCCGAAAGTCGAATTACCGAAAGTGCCGATCACGTAGAAACAACAATTCCGGTACACCGGAACGTGGAAATGAACGTGGTCTCGCGTGGGCGAGACTGCGAGCGGTGAAATATCCGACTTGTCGAAGTATCGAGAAAGTCCGTGAAAAGTCCTGTGTTCGTGATTCGCCATCGTGGTTATGACGAGAGCTAACGAATCCGAATTCATTGAATGGGAAGACAAGAAATTCAAAAGGTCATCGGGATTCCGAAACCCATTAGGATAGAGGGGCCCGAGAAAGCGAAAACTCGGGATACATCACGAAAACATCTATCGTTTCAGACTGAGAAAATAATCGTTCGGAATGCAAACTATGTGAAAATACATTTTCGGACGATAGCGCGTTCGGATGAATAGCCTGACGATGAAACAGTCATCGATTTCAGTAATAAATCGAGAATGAAAATTTCGATTCCCTGATCTTTCGCTGCTTTAGAATTCGCATCTTTGAAGCTCGGAATTTCGGCGCGTCTGCTTTTTGCCCTTTCGGAATTTCGACCCGCCCCCTAGGAAGCATATATATACATAGGTACACAAACCTAATTAAGTACCATTATAGCAGAGAGTCCGACTTCGAGACGATTGACGAATTCGTTCGTCTTATTATCGTTCGGCTGCTCTATCTTCTTCTCGTTTCCTTCTTGAAAATTAGTGAAACCAGACGATATACTCGACATTTGAAAAATAGAGAAGTAAAAAACAGCCTTTCGGTTCCGAAGGGAGAGGAAGATTATGATTTAGTGTCGGCTATCAGTTAACCGGAGAATTAGGCGTGTCAACACGAGCGCTAATGATTGTTGTGACACGTTGTTGCGCCGCGCCGCGCTACCGCCTCAGAGTTTTCGGCCGCGTGGCTCGTCGTTCGTCATCTCTATACCGCAGTTTGAAGCCGAGGATGCGGAGGTCCGCCCTACACCTCCGTAGCAGCGATATACACCGGCTTAAGCTTCTTAATCTCGTTCATCGTCATATAACGCACCGCCGCGCCTCTGAGACGTTCCTTCCTTCATTCATCGGTGCTAATTGCTCCGGGCCGTTCCCTTTTCTCTCTCTCTCTCTCTCTCTCCCTTTCTCTCTCTCTCAACTAGTTTTCGAAGTCAAGAGAATTTCAAGCCTCGTTAAATCGACCGATGTGATACTCGGAGGTACACGCGCACGCACACACATCCGACGTCGACGGACTCGACGCTATAGGTAGGTATAACTTTCCTCCCGAAGAAGGGGAAAAAGATGAGACGAGATAGGAAGAAGGGAAAGAGATGGAGCAAGGCGCGAAATTGCATTCTTCTTCTTGTTATTTTATCGAAAACGCGTGATCCGCGGAATAGCCGAAGGGTAGATCGAGAGGGTGAACCCTGCGGCTATACATGCCTATTGTCCGCTCGTTGTCCGAAGTGCCTCTGAAAGTTACGTGCCGATCGAAAATCGATGGCTCAGAAGCGGAGGGAGCGAAGGACGACCGGTCGTCATCTCATGCGCCGTCTATGATTCGAAGACGAGAGAGAAGTGGATTTCCACTGTTCGTCCAATCGCAGGTATGTATACACAGTATCTATATACATACATACATACACGGGTCTGCGGAGAGAGCGCAAAATGAGAAAGAGGAAAGTGAAGATCGAGATTTTATTCACGAGGTATAACAGTGTCATAAACCGGCAACGGGGGTTGCCGCTCCGCCGGAGAACCGCGGGAGGGATGCTGTCCGAAGGAGTCAGCTGTTCGGTGAAGTTTGCTTGCCGAGAAAATACTCGGAAAAATCATGTAATTTATGACATACGATGTTTTTGGTTTTCCGGTGAAAAGAGCTCTGCTATACAGCAGCAGCGAACGGCGAACGGGAACATCATCGGCAGAAATACCAGCAGCAGGTAGTGCAAGGATGAGGAAAAGTATGAGTAAGAAGAAGAGGAAGAAGGAGAAGAAGAAGAACAATTACTCGAAGGATACATTTTTTTAGATTTCCTTTTAAAACCTCGAACCTTCAACTTCGATATTTACAACCAGAGCTTGTGCCTACAGGACGAGGAAGACGGCGCTACAGGTAGTAGCTAGACACCGAAACGAGAATATGACACAGCCCTAAATCTTCCGTTTCTGAAACGGAGAAAATTTCTCGGTATTATTTGAAAACTTGGCCAACAAGAACCCTCGGAGTCCCTGCACCTCCGCCTCCGCCTCCTCCGCTCTCCTATGGTTTAACTTGTCTTGAATGGTTTAGCCGAAATTTTTTTCCCCATATTTATGTAATAACAGGTATTTTTTTTGTTTGTTTTGTTTTTTTTCTCTTCCTCTGTTACATTTCGCAGATGACTATCGCCCCGAGAAATAGCCGTAGCGGATATGGTCCCAACGGGGGAGAAGTCCTTGAAAAATCAGGGAAACTGAAAATAATGCGGTAAGGGACGCAAAGGAGACACAAAACCGCGGGAGAATGGAAATTTTCATCGTTATTACATGGAAAGTCGAGAATGTTCGTTACGTCTATGGAGAAAATGGGAAAGAGTAAAAGAACGCTCGAGCTGTTGGGTCCGTTTCGTTCTCGATCGTGCAGCGCGGGGTTGACACAAGATTATCAAAAATTCGACGATTTATTTTCTGACCAAATTGACGAAGGGACTGGGGGAGGATTTGGCGGGTGATGATTTTTGTGAGAATCGGCGAAGGAATCGACGACAAATCGCTGGCAATTATCGGTAGACCGATACCTACGACGATTTCTATACATAGATTTCTTGCGAATTCCTGCGATTTTCTTTATTTTTCGCCGAATTTCAACTCACCGGGGAAATCTATGTGGAAATTATCGGCTACGGATGAGAAAATTATCGTCAAAAATAAATCGCCACGATGATTTCCACCAATTGCCGGGCGAATAGCCCCTCGTGTGCCGCGGCAGCCGCACTCGAATCGGGTTTATCGACCGGTGAGGTCACGACGACGATGACAACGACGATGTCGAGGATGTGAGTTCATCGGTAGATTTTGTACCTCGCGGTCGGCTGCAGCTCGTCGTCTATAATATTCCCGGTAGTCAGTAACTGCTGCAATATCACCGCGTCGTTGGCAATGAGAGGCATTTGAACCGCGCGTTCCAAGATACATACGAATACTAAATGGATTTTCACCTTGATCGCGGATTTTTGAATTTTAATTAGAGGTCGACCTGATCCTGGAATAATTTCGACCGGTGTATCCCGCCGTTATCCGTATCGTGGAACGTGAATCTCTCCGGGATCTGGTTCAGTATAGATGTAATTTTCCCTGAAAATCAGACCTGCCTCGGGATCGTTCTCCTGCGGATCGAGCGACGAACGATTCCAAGCGGCTTCCACATTTCCATGCATATTTTCCGGCGATTCTCACGTAATTCGATCGAACCTTACTTCGTCTTTGCCCACTCCGAGCGATTCCGTTGCGCGAAATTCACCCCCGCATATCCTCCCGATTCCAACCGATTTCGCATTCGTTTGTCGCGGAGTGGTTCGCGGTTTCACCGAGTGAATAACCCCTCGGATTCGCTCTCTTCCCAGAACTATACCCGCGTTGAAACTATGCTAAATTACGGGGACCCGCGAGCGAACGGTGGGTCTCCGTTCTCCGTTCTCCGTTCTCCGGTGGACAGTCGGCCAGCCAGCGACCGAGTACTACAAGGATCCGAGGGAACGAGAGAGGGGGGAAGAGAGAGATTCATCTTGAAATTGTATCGGCATTCGTATGGCCATTAGCATACTGGAACTGACGTATCTCCAAATGTTCTCATTAGCCGAAATTCATGGCCAGCAGCAACTCCCCGGCTATAATACTCCACGCGAGAGTAGCTGTAGCAGCAGCGGTCTTTCGCCTATATCCCGTGGACCGTTTGTGGTTCCAACGCGTTTTTATATACCTCGCCGCCCCGCGCCGCGCCGGTGAAATAGATGAGCGAGAGAGATATCTCGCTTAGGATTTCGTCCTTTTTTTCTCATCTTTTCATTTCAAATTTCGCTTCACCCTGTTCGGAGGATCGCTCGGCCGGCTTGTTACCCCATTTCCAAAATACAACACGGTGCCCACGATATTGTAATTTCACCCAGACCAACGGATCCAACGGAGCCAACGTTTCCATGCAAAGAAAGAGGCGCGGTGCGAGAAAATGATAGCTGATTACAGGAAAGGGGAAAGGATAAAAATCAACACGATTTATATTCTATCCGCAGCTTTGGCAAAACGGAAGAGCCGGCGAACGGTACACGAGGACGTGCGGTTAGGGACAAAGAAACGACCTTGCAACCTGAAGCGCAACTTTTATTGTATAGGTATGTATGTCCCTGCCTATATACCTGCCTGCCTGCCTGCCCGCCTGCCTGTACGAGCAAAAGCGTTTTGCTGAATCGGTTTGCCTCCGCGCGAGCTGGCCGACCCGGAGGACGACGCTGGAACAAAATCGTCATTCATTTTCCCCGATTTTCTATCATTTCTGTGATGAGTTTAGAGCGAACCCAGAAGTCGAGGATTCGGAAAACGCAGACCCTCTTTCTCACTGTACCCGGGTGAGTCTAATCTCGCAACGATAATACCACGATACGATCGAGAGGACAACCGCGCAGGATGGATAGAGCCACGTAACCTTATTAACGGTACAAAAATATCGATATTGCAAAACAATGTCTGACTAAGGCGTCCCATAAATCTGCAATATACCTACGATCGCAGGTTACGCTTCTAATGACTTGATTTATGGCTTTCTAAAGGTCATGTCCCGTGTACATGGATACACGGCCGTATAATAAGACAGAAATATGATCACCTTTTATGTAATTCTTCCCATGCGGACCTATTCATGTACACGTACATGTACACCTACGTTACACTAGAGTTATGGCGTGGAATTATTAAGACGGAGTCGCTGTATTCATGCCAGTGAGTTATCCGTGCAGATGATGATAAAGAGGGAATCCAGTACGTGTAGTTTATAGATATAATAATGACTAATGGGGAATCGAATGTATTCTGAAATGGAAAGTCATATGGCCGGGTAGCAACGTAACGTAATCCGTAACTATGAGCCTACAGTCGTCCGGCGAGTAAGAGCCGATGCAGG
Organism: Phymatocera aterrima; assembly: GCA_963170745.1. Lineage (NCBI taxonomy): Eukaryota > Metazoa > Arthropoda > Insecta > Hymenoptera > Tenthredinidae > Phymatocera > Phymatocera aterrima. Next base: position 4,253,820 of record OY720670.1, read on the forward strand.
CGCAGCTATGCCTAGGAGGAGCTGGAGATTTCTGTTGTGCGGCAAATCATGCGCGCAGATTGCTGGCAGATCCTGTCACCAAGGATACATACAGTTATGCGCGAATGGTGGAGAGGCTGGTGAAGAGACGAGAAGAGAAGACAAGAGGAGAGGAGAGGAGAGGAGAGAAGAGAAGAGAAGAGAAAAGGAGACCCTACCATCGGTAGTATAGGAATGCCTTTATATGCAAATAAGGGAAGTGGCGGGTAGCTCGCGATGAGATTGAAATGGTGGTGGTGACGGTGGCTGCCGCGGCCGCAGCCGCTGAGAAGTCGTGGTGCGGAGTTGTAGGTCTGTGGTCGTAGGTATACAATATCTGACCGGGGGACTCTGCGCGAGAGAGAGAGACGAGGATAGACTTTTAGCTAGAAGTCGATCTCGACGAGATATGAATATCAGTAGTTCTCCGCAGTGCCGTTGTTCGGACGAACGGAGATGACGGAGAATGAATTATTGATGCACATGTCCGGAGAATCTATCAACGACGCGCATCCGAGGATCGGGGGATCGGAGGATCGGGAGGTCGGAGTATCCGAGGACGAGAGGATGCGCGACTGCGGTCCACCGTTGACAATGAGACACATCCAGACTGAGCGGAGACGAGGATTCTTAGCAGGATTTTCTCTACCTCTCAACATACTCCCGGACGTTTTCACTTGCGCAGATTAATAGGGAAAAAATAAACCTCCCCTCTTCGCACAAGCACAAGGGTCCCTGGCCGAATTCGCGAGAAAGGGGCGAGTGTGAAGGTATTAAAGAAAGCCACTCACTCAGTTGGGATAACAGTCGAGCTGCCCAGTTCGAGCTGGAAGTTTATTCTCGCTGCAGTTACTGGAGTTCGCCTACCGGCCTCGAGCCTTGAGTAGGCGAACCGCGAGTGTTCGCCGATGAGGACGTTTGTTTCGCTCCTGGCGAAAGATATATATTTTTTTTCCATTCTCTTTGCCGCAGATCCATAAGACCTTTAATTCTTGGCTCAGTGATGCGCTGGAATAATAATTGCTCGCGAGTCGTTGTCCGCTGCGGTAGCTCGTGGAAGAATTTGTTATCGCTGGATATGTGGCGCTTGTTAGGCTTGAGGAGGAGTAGGTAAAAATCTGGGAAGAAGGAAGACTGGAATTGAGAAAAATAAATGAGGAATAAAGGAGAAGGAGAAGGAGAAGGAAGAAGGAGCGCGAGCACGGGAGGGAGAAAGATGGGAGTAGTAGCTACGGCGATCTTTGCATAAATGCAGTACGCGGAGCGCGAGTGAATCTTGTCGTGAGAGACTTCGAACGACGGTGAAGAGATCATGAGACCGAAGAATAAGAGGAGAGGAAAAGAAGGGAGAGAGGGAGACGAAGAAGAACTAGGAGGACGTGATACGGACAACGGCAGGTACTTAGCGGGTACTTACATACATACGAAAATCGTTTAAACAACGCTGCAGGTAGGTACTTACAGCCACGGAGGCAAGGCGCAAGGCACGCGGCACGCGTGCTGTTCGTTCACGACACGACAATAAGATCTAGATGCGACGCGGATCATCGTCTGGACTTGGGTCGCGTCTGGTCGTTAGAAAACTTCTTAAATAGCCATCGACTCGGTTGTCTGGCTCGGTAAACCCTGGGACACATTAACCGAGGGGAAAATCGTGGCAGAACTTACTCACTCTCAGGTAGTTAGGTAGCTGCAACGCTGAATTTTCATTATGGACAACGACCTCGAGCAGGGAGACGAAGGAGAAGAAGCAGTCGTCTCTCTATCTCCCAAGCCAGCCACCTTGCATACTAAACTTTTTCTATCGTTTTTACACCTTTTGTCTCTCAGTTCTCATCTTCCCCACGATCACGGGGCTTTCGCGGCATAGCCACCCAACAACTCAGCTGATGCGTGCGAAAACAACGATGCGGACGAAGTAGTGAAGTAGAGGAGGGAAAATAACGCGCCGGAGTAAAGAGGGAATAAGAAGAAGAAAGAGGAGAGAGGGCAGATCTTCGGGGCGAGCATACGCGGGACGCGTTGTAACGCGGTTCAATCTCTACTATAGATCGTACGTTAACGTGTGGCCGCGGGTATAAAAACCGGGCGTAGAATCAACAATTAGAGAGAAGCGGGAATAGAAAGAAAGTAATCGGCGGCTGACGTCCGCTTATGAATAATAATCAGCGGACGAAACCGTTCTTGACCTATCACCACGCGTTCCCAAAGTCCGAAGACTCCGCCGCATCTATGCGATAATCTTGATCAAATATTTTCCGGACGTGAGGATAAGTATTCACGATAAGAAACCTATGTCTCAACGAGAGTAAGTAAACCCGCGTCGCGTTCCTCGCGCAATAACCTGATCGTGGAAGTGACGGTATACCTATATGCCTATCCAACACAATTAGGTATACACGAAGATACGGATGGAAAGAGTTTTGGAAAGCCTCTCCTCTGCACTCACCGTCTCCATCTCCTTCGCCTCCGTCTTCTTCCGCGAGTCCGAGTGGTCCATTCACTGCGACTGCGACTGCGACTTTGGTAGGGCCGATAATTCGCAACGAAGATCCGTATGCCGGCAGTACGTGCAAGTATACCTATACCCACGGACGCGGCTTTTATTCCGAGGCTAAACTTTCGTTGAGGGTCGCGATCTTGCCGGGGGCAATCCCCGGGTTCGACTGGCTCCCGAACGGTCTACTACTAACTCATCCGCCGGATGCCAAGCCTGCTGGAAGCCGGCGGCTGGAGGATACGATGAGAACAGCTGACTGTCTCGGATAGACAGCTGATCGGATACTCCAATCAGCTGATGATTACCCCTGAGATTTCTACGGGGAGAAATCGGTATTGTACTTCGGCATCTGGTGGTCTGATACGCGCGTGTGTCGTCCACCTCTACGTCATTTTTCCGTTGCCTAATTACTTCGGTGGAACACGGCGGAGGACGCGGTCTCTCGCAAGAATTAGGAGTCTCTTGTTATCGTCGTTGTTAGTTTTTCGCTCCGATATTTCTCCTCCTCCTCCGCCTCCTTCTCCTTCTCCTTCTCCTTGTTCCAGACGTATCCACAATGGGCTACCGTTATCTCCAGAACATGTAGACACATCCGGGGATCTCTGTTATGCATCCATATCTATTTGCGTTCAATAACCAAATCTAGATCGACAAATACGCTTCCGACGAAGAATGAGAAGAAGAAGAAGAAGAAGAAGAAGAAGAAGAAGGAGGAGGAGGAGGAGGAGGAGAAGTAGTCAAATATTGATCGCGCGTTATCTGAGGAGAATAATCGCACACGAGCATGCTATATGCACAATCGGCGCGACGCAGTGCTCGCAATATTCGCAGCATCTGTTGAGCGATGAATCCGGTATAATAGGTACAGGACCTCGTCGACGGTGGGTAATAAATATTTGAAAACGTATTCGAGGCGGGTGGGAGTGGCGCAATTTGGAAATCCGCTCGAAATGAATTGGAGTTTTAATGCTGGGGAGGGACGGAGGTGGAATATCGGAGCCCGTAGGCTGGCTAGGTGCACGCAGTCCTACTCGATATTCATAAAGACGCAGTTTGGCATGTAGGGCAAATAATCGACTCCTCGATGTGAGTCCTGCGTCTTTTGTGAATGGGGGACGCATTGTTGTACGGGACAACCCGACCCCGGACCCCATCCACCTAATCCATCCACCCATTCGCAGTGGCACTGGAAAGATTGACAGTTTAAAATATGTATAATGGATCACGACGTATGGAGCGGCGAATGCCGAACGCTGAGCGACGCCGGGGCGTCGGGACGCCCTCGAATCCCCCCCCCCCCCCCCTACCCCCTCGATGCCTCCCTCACTCTCAATTCCTGCTTGCCTGCCTGACTGCCTGCCTGCCTGCCAGAGAGCGGATTAAATTGGACGCCGAGAATTAATCGGCTTCTGTTTGAGTGAAATTGGGCGAGTGTTGTTAGAAACGTGAGCATCGGGACGGGCTGCCATTGTCTGAATCGTCTGACCCCTGGCCTATGGCCCTCGAACATTCATTCTTCTTAAATCACCGCACGCGTTTATTCCCGCTCATGGAGTGTACGTACCTTGTATGTACATGCCTACGCGGATGTGCCTATTCTCGTTCAAGAATCCTTCCGCGCGATCGGCTTCCCGAACGTAGATGACAGTTTACGGCGTCGTTGGGGTAAAAATGAAAAGACGACGAGAGACGAGAGGAGAAAAAAAAAGACGCCGTAAAATGTAAAAAAAGCCTATAAAGCTCTTTTAGATTTTTATTTCCCCTTCACCCCGAGCCACGGTGGGACGCGTGGGCGAAACGATGACGAGAGAAGGAAGATCGAAGATAGATAAGTATAAGTATGGGTAGTGATGTTTATGCAACGTTGCGGACTTTCTTCGCTTGGTGTAAATCGCGAAGAGTGGTAGGTAGGTAGGTAGGAAGGCAGGTAGTCTTTTCAGGAATATGAGATAGCCGGGATGCGCACAAGTCGCACAAGTCACAAGCCCCCGGAGGAAGGAATTCCCCTGCCACCGCCTCACCTCACAAGAGATAGACTCAACCTCGGGGAGACCATAACGAGTAACTCTTTCGATCAGATACAAGACGTACGGATCTCCTTCTACATACGAGGGAGGAGAAGAGGAAGAAGAAAGAGAAGAAGAAGAGAAGGCAGAAGATGAAGAAGGAGGAAAAAAGAAAACAGAGGAGAAGAGCTATCGCAGTTGAAGAGACTATAACGTTGAACGTTGAACGTTGAACGTTGAACGTCCGGCGAAACGCAATGAAGGACATGAGGATTTTTTTTCGGTAAAAACAAGATATAGCGGGTAAAATTTCACGAGCATCAAGTTCCCACGTATAGCTAATCGATCCGCGGGGCAACATTGACTCCCGAATGTAGTTGGTATAGCAGTCGCGGAAGCAGTAGGCAGTAGATACAAACATATCAATACACGGAGCTGTATCCACCCCTCATCGGTCCCGGGGTTCTAACAAAGCAAAATTTCCGATATCGGATAATTTCGTGTATTGATAATAACCGACTGAGCCGGCGGCCGGATAAAATATTCAGTCTGCCAATCCAACGGTTTACCAGCTTCCATATCCGGACCGTGTGCAGTTCCGTATACAATATTCGCATGCAAAAGCTGTGTTCGCATCGCTCACCGCGGACGGCCGTCATCGTCATGTGTCAGAAAATAACCGATTCGGCTGCTGTCCCAGAGAATTTATTGGACCGAATATTTCCATACAACGAAGCATGCGCCTCATTTCTAATTCCGTGGAACGACGCGCTACGGTCCGGTATTACCTCGACGACGAAATAGTACCTGCCCATACCTACACGCGATATTATGACGCTTCGCAGAGGGCGTCACGGGGAATTGCTTTCTCCGGCTACATACTACTCTCATCCTTTCGAGATTTCCACTTCTCCCTAAGAAGAGATTCCGTTGGGGCTGCGGCGCGCGACGGGTATAAGGTATAGTCCGAAAGTGCTGATGCCTCGGGGTCGATTTTAGAGGGTAGTTTACATCTTCGATATGTGCAGGACGGTAGGTGGGCGTGCGGCGTGCGTGCGTGTGTATGTGCTCTGAATAAAACTGGCGCAGTCAAATTCTGGAACCCCAGCTACCAGCTATTCCCGTACGTGTAAGCTTTGCTGTGTGCAAACTTTATGATTGTCACTCGTCCAATAACGTTTTCTCCGCCGCCCGATACCCACGATACACACGTACCTACCTGCTCTCTCCGCTTTTTCCCCGTTTATCGAAGGACGCGACGACGCGGTTTACGCGTCCTCTGGGTCCTCGATCGGCCCCCCTTCGCCTCGCCATCTCCCATACCATACCTTAGTTATGGGTATGCCCCCGTCCCCTTCCCCTCCCCCTCCCCATCCCCATCCCCAACGAAACGGCCAATCTCGGATGAGGATCGGGCGAGGATATAAAAAAATTGGCCACTCGATAGAAACGCCCGAACTACCGTCAGAAAGTACCGAGAAAGAGATTTTCGTCTGAGAAGAGAGAGAGAGAGAGAGAGGGGTCGAAGAGAAGAAGAAAGGTGAATCATCCGTCTTCCAGACGATTTTCACAAATAATAGACGAATAGTTCGTAATGATCGGACATTTTCGTCCGAGGGGATGTAGAGTGGGATCGATGTTAATTACGGCGGAGTTGACACCCTGGGATTAATAATCCGCGTGGCGTGGCACGAGCGTGTTTCTATCCGTGGACTAATCACCCGGTGTAGAGTTCGCGGACAAACCCCTAAAACATCATCGCAGGCTCAAACCGACCGACCTACGACCCTCGTAATAATATCATATTCACCACTGCACCAGAGTTATTAACCTATAAGGTTACAGGAGTTTATCCTCCAGCCCCCATTCCGCGTCGCCGTCGTGCCATAAGCCACGTTTAATTACCAGAAAACCGTACCCCGGGGAAAGGCGATGAGGATAGAGGGCTAGCGGGATAGTAGACATCCAAGTTCATCCCTTTACATTGTCCCTCGTAGCTAATTATTAAGTGGCCCGCTGTTTCGTGTGACATTGCGAATATAACGACGATGATCATCTCCCATAGCCTGGGTGGCGTTCGTGTTCGGAGCGGAAATTTACTTCCCCCGGGATTTCATGAGCTCTTGTAACGCACGGACGGTGGTGGAATTCATATCGGGAATGAGCATGGATACCGAACTGCGGTAATCTGAAGCACACACGGGTTTATCGATCGTGTGTATACGAATATGTGCGAATGTATCCACAACCGCGCGGTGCGGGGTTCGCGCGATGACAATTGATTTGCGATCACTGACCGCCGCGGTGTAACGTGGGATACAGTAGGCACTGGTGTATCTACCGGCAGCGGCAGCAGCAGCAGCAGCTTCGACCGACACGGAAAATTAATATAAATGGCTCCATGCCAGTTTCGATACGCCGGTTGGTCACATGCCGTCATATCCAGTAGCGTACCTATATATTAACTCAGCGTCGTCGTGGAACCCGGCTGGCTTTACGCTGGATATCGACACAGCAGAATTCCATCGGCCGTGCACCGATGGAAAGAGCGAGAGAAGAATCATTCGGCCGAGGTGTGAAAGGCCGGGTCATGGAGCATTCGGAGCCCGCTAATCCACACTCGGAGATTCGAGCATTCGCAGTGATGTCCTTGTTCGGGTTTTCCTCGCCAACTGTAGGCTCCATCGTCTCCATCTATGACAGCGAAATTCCGACCGCGAGAGTTCATCCGATGTGCGGCTCGATGCTCACATTAAAACGTCACGGAGGATACCGGCACGTATATTTATACGCGCCCGTGCAGAGTGAGTGAGCGAGTGAGCTTGGCGAACGTGTCTCTGCGGTTCGGAGTCGAGTCCCTCTCGCTCCGGCACGAGAGCACCGCTTTATGGTAATACTGTCCTATCGATATTAATATTGAATATTTATGATGATCGCTCCCGCGACTTATGGCATCGATTAATCTCTCGGAGCTATAGGCTACTAGGTTATGCCTACTCGTTCGTCTTACATTATTCATATAGGGAATAGGTCAGGCGTATACCGAACGAGTCAGCTAGCCAGAACGACAGTCAGGGTAGACCCCGCACTGCCGATACTCATGCCTGCATCCACAAGCCACCGGAATTCATTTCCCCCTCTTATTCTCCAACGAATTATCATCGCCGTCGGGTATCATACTCGGCGTGATCATAATCCCTCGTTAATGTTCTCTCTGATGAAGTTCACGCGACGTTACACAAGTCGAACGGTTTGACGAGAAATTTGGAAATCCTTATAACCCGACCGAATTGCATGAAATTTGTTCCCACAGTTATACCGATCTCTCGTTACCTCCTACTTGTCACAGGAATTATACCACGCGCCATAGGTACGTAGATATACAACGCGGCTAGGCGAGGACCAGAATCAACCGCAAGCTACAGCAGGCTGGAGCTAACCTGACTCAGCGAAGCGCGAGTCCCAACACGAGAGTAAATTGCTTACGAGCTGGTAGCTGGAAGCATATATGCTCGGTTGACTGGACGCTCCGTGCAGTGCAGCGCAGCGCGGCACAGTGCAGTGCAGTGCAGTGCAGTGCACGGCCACACCGATCAACAGAATTACTGACTGCATGCAGAAGCAGAAGTGATACGTGTCGTTACATAACCCTGCACGGGTACACGTATCTATGTACGTACCTACGTATGTGCGATACATCCGCGCGGTCGTGTCCACGTAACTCTACGAGTGTGCTCTCTCCGCTAGTTGTGTGTCGCATGGGAAATGCTGCCGACCACACGGACGAACGGATCGCACACACCGATACGGTAACGCTCGTGTATTATATACGCTCCGGGTACATATGTCGGGTACGTACGTACATGGGCGCCGTTTACATACTTGCTCTCGCGCGTGCAATATTTATCTAGGCGACGGAGCGCAGTGGCGCGCAGGGTACGTCGATCCGAAACCGCAAATCTTCGACTGACCTCAGAAATACCTCCCCCGATTCGTCGAGATTTTCGATATTCTTTTCCGAAGCATGCATGTATCGTCGTGAAATGGTCGTCGTGACGACAGCGAGCCAGACCGTTGCTCTATGATTGCCGGAGTTGAGTTCGAACGGGACCGTACGGGGGGATTCAGGGGGAGGAAAGGTGCGCGCCAAGTGCGTACGGCTTGGAATCGAATACGCACGTTGTTCAAGGAGGCAATACGCAATTGCATCGGTTATCGTGGTTATCGCGATGCGATGCAGAGTTAACGATAAACCGGCATAAGTGCGGCTGGCGGATTGCAGACGATGGTATTATGCCGCGTTGCCCTCGATGAATGAGGCACTCGAGTATATCGTTTGACAAGAGGGAAGTCAGCCCTTGATTCGCTCATCCTCTGGGCACAGGGCGAACGAACGGGCGCAATTATTACCGACTTATTATATAATTGCTTCAGACTGCGGCTAATGAGACCTCTCGAGACAACCGCGCGGCTATAACGGTCACAGAGCGACAAGAACGGCATCGGCAGCATTAGTAGTAAACAGTAGTTCCTCAGCTCTCGCAACTCTAGACCTGCCGCTGTGGTGGCAAACGCTGCGTACCGGTGTATGTAATTTATGAATTTATATAATGCGCCAACCGGCGAAAGGCCGGGTATACCTACTGTAACGAGTATTCTTGTCATATATAGAAACGAGATCGGGGAGAGTAGAATCGAGAGAAACTCTTTTGTACCTGCAGTATACCCGAGTACCTATACGCAGGTAAATTGAGTTTGATGAATTACTGAACGGACTCGAGAGAAGGAGGAGGAGGAGGAGCAGCGGTAGCGGCCGAGAATATGGTGGAATTAATTGCAGATATCCAAAGTTGATAAACTGGTTTTAATTTAGTCTAAAGCAACGCCCTTAAACGAGGTTTTCAGAACTGCGATTAGCCGGGTATGACTGAATGACTTGGTGTTGAGGTATTTGCACAAACACCAAGGTTACCCGTTCCCGTAGCTACGCGCGGCGTTCACATACGTACGCGTAGCTGGATATAGAAATGTTTAAAACGAGGGCTTGCCGAATGATTTTGTAATAAATAAATTACTGTCAACTCGCGCGTGCTCCAGTTCCATTTATGGTAGGAACTAGGAGCCTCGCTGCAGGTGGCAACGCGGCAGGTTACCAGACCGCAGGTAGTACCTACACCTAGCAATAGTAGTCGAGGAAAATACCGGGAACCATAATTGCTAAGGGCTCAATTTGCATCGAAACGCCTCGAGCCCACACGCACGTCCTCCCTGCCTCCCTCTTCCTCCGCCGCGCCGTTCTCACGTCGTTGCGTGGTCGTAATATCATCACGCAACAAATCAATTTCTCTTTCGTTATGTCTCACCCCAATTTCACCCGAAGGATAAAATGTTGCGGACAAGGTTCGTGGACGGACTGCGAAATCCTGCGAAATCTCTTTCTTTTCGGTCGCGGAGTTCCTCGACTCCGAGCGGGTTGTTACCGCAGTTCCACTGGCGAACGGGGAGAGGGGCCGGAAAGCGGGCAGGTATATTGCTGAATTGAGGAAGGCGGTGTTACAAAGCGAATCGTAAATTCGCCAGAGCTTCGACACCCGACATTCCCTCCATTTTATTTATCCCCCCTGCGAGACGGAGAGAGAGGGAGAGGAACACCACTCCGGCCCTCCGCCCTCCGCCCTCCGCCACGCCGTCCGCCCGCCACCCTCGCCGCGAGCGGCACCACCCCGCAGCGGGAGTAGGAGCAACAGCAATCCATGAAATACGTCGAGACATTAAAAATAATAGGTGGTACCCCGCGCGAGGGAGCTTGGGGAAGAGAGGTGTCCTCGCGGAGGGACGGGGCCGCGGCATTCCGGGGAATCTTCGCCGACTACGCGAAGGGTATGCGTGGTTCTATATGCTCGCGAAGAAGGAGAGAAAAACGGAGAAGATAGGAAGAGAGACGGAGAGAGAGAGAGAGAGAGAGAGAGAGAGAGAGAGAATAGAATGAGAGAATCGGCTCTCGCCAACTCGCCAACAACCAACGCAGAAGAGACCAGGTATCGGCCATTATAAACATATACAAATTCGTCAGAGGGCTCCTTCGAACAATGGGCCGTTTAGCTCCCGAGATATATATCATCGTGGCGGCGGTACTCGAACCTTTTCGCCTTTTCCACGCCACCGCTGCTACAACCGCCGAGAGAGTCCGAGATCCAAAATCGAAATACCAATTTCGGAAGGGAGCGGGCACCGGGCTTCACGCCTCTAATCCGGAATAGCATATCTTGGCGGAATTCCGCTCGACTATTTCCCCCGATAGGTGTCATCGTCTGAGAAAACGAAGAAGACGACGACCGAGAAGGAGAGGGAGAAGGAGAAAGAGAAGGAGAAGAAAAATCACTGAAAAACTACTCGGACACGACAAAATGACAAAAGGGATGAATCGGTTGTCACGAAGAGACGCTTTGAGACAATCGCCTGGTATCCGGCTGGAGTTTAAGCTTCGGGGCAGGGCAGGGCAGATACAAATGGGCTGAGGCTAGCCGCAGGTGGCACGGTTGCCGATAAATATGTCAGAAGGTAACACCAAGCCGCGGCAAATCCCGCGCCTTCTCCTCCTTCTTCCTCTTCTTCTTCTGCTTCGTCTTCTTCTTCTTCTTCGTCCGCGTCCTCCACCTCCACCTCCACAACGACCAAGTCCAGCTACTTGGATATTTTATACATTTAAATATTATGGAAATTCAACGACGACTACCGATCGGCGACTCTCTTTCTATCCCTTCCGCTCCTATACTGCTGACTACTGCCTGCACTGCAGTTGCTGCTGCGCCGCTGCTCCTGCCGCTGGCGATGGGTGCTCCGGTGCAGTCTGCGAGGGACACATTTTTTCAACAAGTTTTGCCGAACGTTTTGAATCCTACGTAGTTATTCAATGCTCCGCTACACCCATTTGGCTCAGCTGTTTATCAGGATGTATCGACCGTATTTCGAGACCTATCTGTCCACGGATCTGTCATATTGTATGCCTACGCTGAATAATAATACTAACACGATACATGATAAATAAGGTGAGAAAAATGACGAAAAAAACCTACGTTTTATTCACAACAGATAGCTAGGTACCGAAAAACGTTCGGAACTCTCCGAACTACGTCCGACATGCATAATGCACGATAGATTTGTAGTATTGTATAATTACAGACTCGAGGATTTCACCTACTCGGAGTTTCGTCGGAGACTTGTTCTCTCTTTACTAAAAATGCATAAAAAAGAAAGATTTTTCCTCGCGAGCGGTGAAACGAAGATCGGCAGATGAGAGCGAAGCTGACAATCCGCGGAGGATGACCAACCGGACAAGAGTAATTCAGATACCCGGCCGGTCCTGTAAACGCGATGAAGTTGAAAGAAAGACCTCGAGAGAATAGCTTTCCATGCATATACTGGTCTCACAGGCCGTTCTCTCTCTCTGCTCTCTCTATTCTCTCTAAAGTCTTGCTTTCGGCTTCTGTTCCTGCACCACTACCGGGGGCGCAAGGCAGTAACTGAGGATCAGACGAGAGAAGCTCTCTCCCCTTCTCTCTCTCGTCGCAGTTCCGCGGTTCCATGGTTTGAACGCAGTATATAGTTTATACAACACTGCTGGCCGGATGGCCGGTTAGCTAGGATGGTGCCAATGCCGGACCTAGGCACCTAGCTGCGCTCGTACAAGAACCAGAGAGATGATTGTAGTTGCAAGTGGCCGGTCCGCACGAAGAAGCGGATGGGACGTGCACGCCAAATGCAAACACCGTTGACCCCTACACCCACGCGTGAGGCCCTTCAACGGCCGGGCAGGAGACAGCGGCCGATGAGCCGCGGCCACGAATATGCTCCCTGTCGCGAAGTTCTCTCTACGTCCACGGGAGAATCACCATTTTCCTATTTGATGAGCGTCGAGTTAGATGCGAGAAGGAGGAGAGGAAAAATCGGAGATCGCATCATCGCGTCCGTGGGACTGTTTTTTTTTTTTCCATTGTTTTACGATGAGAAACCAGGATGCCGCGACCACCGCTTTCCATATCGCGTAGGGATGAGCAGGTAGCAACGACATCGTGTACGTGTATACAAACGCGTACGATGCAACTACACAGCCCAGCGGGTTGTTGCAAACGAATACAGAACCTCCGGTCGATTAAACATGCGCATATTGCATGAAACTGGTACCTGCCTGTCCCCGCAGGCTCGGAGTTCGCGGATCGACCGCTGTATTAACACCTATGCCACGTGGGCACATAGGTGCCTGGTGCCTGGTGCCTCGCGCCTCGCACCTCTTCCCACTGGCTGCAGCCTGCGTTCTCTTCCTTTCGACCACACTGCCTCGACTCTCTCAGCATCCCCATCCCCTATTCCATAGAACGCCAGGCCGAACGCGTCCGGATAACCGTTCGTGCACAGGATTCTCGTTCGACGTAGGCAGGTTAAACGACATGATGTCGTTCCGCCTCTCCAGCAACGGATGTATACATATTGTTCGAATATTGTACCCGGAGACTCCACGTCCGGCAACTATTCGCATCTGAGCTACATTTAGCGCATCGACTGGACATATGACAGCCGTCGCTATTGCGAGGATCGAGTTCGAGCCCGCGGATATGAATTGATCGGTATAGTACAGTGCGCAACCGTCGCTGCACAGAGACTGCATACGAGTAGATACAGTACGCACATGACGGACCAAGTTCGTCACAGTATAGAGAGAAAAATGAGAATGACGTAGATGCAGGTTACATCGGAGCGACACTGCTCCGAACCATAGCGAAACAACATTGCTCGGTTATTTGACATTCTATTCCAAATATTGTTTCAGTGAGTGGTGTATACCTCTCAAACAGCGTTGCAATATGCATCAAACCGTTGGACCCAGAGCTTCGGGGTAAATACGTACGTGTGTACTGCGCAGCTGCCCCAGTATTGCCGAATGACAAATATCTCGTTTAAAATTCACCGCAACCGGTAGCTCGGTACCTGCAACGATTTCTACAATAATTTATACCTCCCCGTATTGCCCTCGATCGTATGGAAGGAAGCGAAAAGCACACTGCAGCAAACGGTAGATCGAAATTAGAGAGAGAAAAGAATATTCACGGAATCTGTGAAGTAGGTAAACCGAATTCCTCGTGACACCGACCGGCGGGGATGATCCTCGAGGTTAGCAAACCTGGGCACAATAATACCGAGCTATACACAGATATCCTGCGAAGAAAGACTTCTCTGCAGAGGATGTATGATGGTATTGTGAGGCGGAGGACAATTGACAAAGTGTATCTAAATTGTCGCTAGCAATTTGTGTGTACGGACAGCCACCCCGGCTGAAGCAGCGCGCACGTAACATGATGGGACTATAAACGAGCTCAAATATCCTGAAGCTGCAGATCTGTTCTGTTCTGTTCTGGCCCCCCCCCCCCCCCCGTGCCCCTCCTTCTTGTAGTAAATAAGGAACGGGATATACCGATGACAGAAAGAAGATGTCCTCGAATAACACCAGCAGGATTATCCCAACGGTGGATATTCGTCGAGGCATGATGAGTAGATGAGATGACGACGGTTATCCCTCTCTCGCTCGCTCGCTCTTCCTCTCCGGAGAGTAGAGGAAGACAAAAAAAGAAGAAAGAGAGAGGAGGAGGGAAGAGAAGGATGAGGAGGTATATGACATCGTGACAATATTTTGAAGGGTTCGCCGAAGCGCGAGTAACCGGTTTAAAAACGGTCCTCGTTTAGGAGGAGGCGAGTGATCCTCCGCTCCGCGGTCCTCCAGGTATATTGTAGGTACCTACCTACGGGTGCAGCGACAGCGGCAACAGTTTAAATACATATTTCCGTTTTGCTTTGTACTTATTGTATTTAGCTCCAAGAAGAAGCTTCTGCTATGCTGCCGCGGCTCCGCGGAGTCTCTCTCCCCCTCGTCCGTACATTATACACCTCATACCTCGTACCTTATACCTTATACCTTATACTGAGGGAATTTTGTCCCCGAGAGGTAACCGCCGCCGCCGCCGCCCGTAATGGTATTTCATAATTGCCAACCGCCTTTGAGAAGCGCATGATCTACCGACAGCTGCCCACGGTCGTTCTATAACTATACCTAATACCGCGCGTCCTGCACCGTTGAATCAAACGTTCGATGAGGTGGACAGAAGACCGGGCAAATTATATGAAACGATGCACAAGGATTTGCAGAGAATATGTATACCGGCTATAACAATATTCGAAAAAGTTGTTCTTCTTTGTCTTGTGAGAGAAGAAGAAGAAGAAGAAGAAGAAGAAGAAGAAAGAAGAAAAAAGGAAATGCATGAGCTCGATGAAAAAGCGAAGTATAGATGGATCTGCGGGAGCTAGCGCGCTCGAGTCTGTTTCTCGGAGCATGCCACTGCAGCGTGCGGAGCGTTTAAGGAGAGTAATAATTCAAGGTGTCAAGTTTTTATGAATGACAAATTTTTGGACCGTTGTTCATTCTCGAGTGAGGCCACCGGTGGCCGGTGGCTCGCGGCCTGATCCTGCAGCATCCGTTTCGAGTTAGCTCACAGCTTTTATCGTTTGACTCCTCATCCAATAGCGAAGCTACATGCACCTCATACCCGCAAAAGAGGAACGCGTCAATGTGTTCTTCCTATATCGGTAGAGTTACCCGGCATTCATTAACCGTTCCACTTCATTAAAAATAATTTATCTTTTTACAGTCGATCCCCAGGCTCGCTGCACGTTCGCGGAATGCGTTCCGCGAGGCATCGAGTTGTTGCTGCTGCTGCTGCTGATCCTGCTGATGCCGTACGAATGTAGTAACTCATATACAAGCCCCCCTCCCCTCGAACCAGGTCCAGGTCCAGGTCCAGGTCCGGCCGCTGCGATCTATGTACGGAAAACAAGGTATGTCTATGGAGTTACCACCTGGTGGAGTACTTTGGCGTGGGCACGCGCGCCGCGGGACTTGTGGCTGGCTTCAAGTCGCACACGCGGAGCACACATTCGCTCGGGTTATGTACTTGTGATATCTGCTATACTCGCAGCGCTGATGCGTACCTGTATAGCGATAAAGGGTGGAGAGGAGGGAGATTGATAATAAGAAGCGGACGAGGAGGACCGTTGTTAAATACGTTTGTGGAAAACTGCGTAAGAAGCGATCGAGAGAAGGAACGAATGGAGGAACGGCGATCATGTGGATGATCGTGGGCTGGTAGGTAGCATTCCCTAAACGGTAATGACAGTCTCTTTTCAATTACAGAGAAAAATCATCATCATCATCATCATCATCATCATGATCGTCGGTCCAAAGACTCCGCGACTCCGACAACCGCGACGACTTCGACCTCGACCACTGAATGGAGCTCGCGATCTGATCCGATCTGACGATTCTTATGAGCGATTCTATGCCTCACTTCTTTTTATACTAGCCAGTACCTACGAATACGACTCCTCCGCGGCTACACGCAGCTGATTCTTCTTCTTCTTCTTTTTATTCTTCTTCTTCTCGTTCGACCATATACATCCAAGTTTGTTAGATCTCGTTCAACGTCCACTAGATATACTTACTCGGCTGCAGCATCCGCCGTTCTTGATTCTTGATTCCTGATTTTTCTATCCACTATTTATAGGTCCCAAATACCTTTAAAGGAACTTCACTTCTGATCCGCATATTTCTCCCCGATGCATTCTTTCTCCCGTTCTTCATTTTCTCCCTTCTCTTTCCATCAGTTGTTTCTCACTCTTTTTCGTTTCTTCGACGGTCTGGTGGAAAATTGGCGATCTACCGTTCTCTGCTTCGTTGTCCCATGCTCGATCGCTCAGTCGTAGGTAGGCATGCATATACAATCCGAGCCGATCTCTCATCCTAGCCCAGCACCGGAGACCATTTTCGATGAAAACTGTTGGAAAGTGATGAATATTTACGGTTCTCTTGGAAGATGATCAATTTCAACGTCGACACTGAATCAGGAACAACGCAAGCGGCGCGGGTAGCGTCACGGTCAGAAATAACTGCACCGGCAGAGAGGATGGGAGATGCTGAAAACGGCGGAGACGAACGAGGCGCGGATTATCGAGAGTCCTAAATATTATGACATGCGAAAATATACCAGATATCCTACCGCAGATCCGTTGAACTGCGAATAACTGAGAACGAGAACCAGAATGCGCGCGCACGTTCCTCGCGTAATGTAGACACATATAGTACATTCGTGCGAATATAAATTCCATAGTTATTCGGGACATCCGCCTCGGGCAGGTAAAAAACTCGAGGAAAGCGGACAACAAGAGGAAGGAGAGAGAAGGTAAAAGAAATGTGCAAACATTCGCCGATAGCTTAACTCAACCTTCCAACGAGGTTTCATGAGTTTTCGACTTCTGGACCACCTTGTACAACTATGACCCACGTACGTGGACGCCTACCCTACACGCGCAGGCGAAGGAGAAATATATGATGCGGTCGGAATGAACCGGTGACTGTAATATTCGGGTCCTAATTCCTCCGGGAGCGCACCCTTGGTTTGATTTTTCTCCGCCTCGTTTCTCCTTCTTTTATCCTTTATTCAAACCTTTATCTTTATCGTTATGCGTCGTTGTTTCAACCTCTTTATGCCCGACACGGGGCCCCATTAACGTTTGATTTACAACTTTCTACAAATCTATAAAGGCGAGTCTCACCCCCGTCCGTCCCTACGGCCGAGTAGGTAGGTATACCTGCGAGGCGGTCGGGCAGGTATTAGTGGCCCCCTACGATACGGCGCGGACGCTGTTGCGGGTACAGGTAGGTGTAATCGGGGATTGGGGATTGGGGATTGGGGATCGGGGATCGGGGTCCAGCGATGACGGGTCCCCACAATTCCACGTGTTCCGGGATGCCTCTGCGATACGTTGGTTTCGGTTTTTCTTTGGGTTTTTGATTTTGCAGTTTGGACCGCGCGCGGCCGTGTGCGCGGGGAGAGTTCGGCAACAGTTTGCAGCTCAACCGAGTTGAGTTGAGTCAAGTCGAGCGCGGAGTCGGGCCGAGTTGGCTCGGCGGCGAGATCGGAGATCGGATAAAATTATACACTAGGCCCATAAACGAGCCTGAAAACCGGGCTGTTAAAATTAAAAATTGCCGTAAAGCCTTGTCACGCGATGAGTTACGGGGGAATCTCGTACAGATATAGATACCTATATAACACGAGGCTCGCAGCAACCGCGAACGGACTCATTTTCCATCCTCCCTTTCCTCCGTGACAACGCGCGTATACCTACAGCGGGCCGCGTGCATGCCCGGGCGCTTCTCGACTCGGGAGAAAGAAAAAACTATAATTTATCCCCCAGCGAATGATTTTCATCCTCTATCTCTCTCCCCTCTCGACTCCCTTCCTCCGTCTTACAGCCCTGCGAAATCGTCGCCATTTTCGTTAGTTTTTCTGCACCGCGTGCATCGCGCAGTGTGAACGTTAACGACCGCCGTCGGCAAGAAAATATATACCTGATTGAAACTCAACAGGATCTGTGTTTTCCTCACATTACTCCGTCCCTCATGGCGCACAATACAATTAAGGTTCATGCAGATTTGCTGTTTCGTTGTTATACCTACGGCGGCCCTGGCGCGGGTTTCAACCGCAGATAATATGGCAGCACGTAATAAAGTCCCGCGATCGCATGGCCTGCCGTCTCTCTGAGAGCGAGAGAGAGAGAGAGCGAGGGACGGAGCGGCGCGGGCCGCTCAGAATTACTCGTCCCTTTATTATCACTTTATTATTACTGCAGGTTCGGTTTACGGGGCGCGCATTAAGACGGTCGCATTTTATACACGTAGCCGGGTTGTAGGTCGGTAAACGTGCATCTGTGCACGCGCTCACGCATGTATCCTTGATCCGTACGAGCATGCATATGCATGTGTGAGCGCGGACGTTGGGAGGTGATTCATCCGTTACCATACTTCATCAATTAGCCGTTCGAGAGAACCGAGAGATAGAGTTCTGGACACCTCGGGGTCGTTGTCGTTGTCGTTGTGGCTGGTTTATTCGATTTATTGTAACATCTCAGTTTTTTAATGCCCAACAGAATCAGAGCGCTATCTCCATCTCCCTCCAGTCGGCAATTAACTCGGTGATTGGTATTCCCCGCATTCTTAGATGATCTATGTCGTTTCCAGTCTCCCATCGCTAGCCGTCCCTTTCCGCAATAATTCTTTTCGCATTCGGGTGTCGCAAATGATAACTGGGTGTAGGTATAAATTTCCCGAACCATTTGAGGAGCTGGTTGATTCCGAATGACAGTATGAGCTGTCGCGGGTGGACTCCCGTTCGCCTTTCGCGAGCGATTTGAGCCACCGGAGGAAGCTCGGGGATTGTCCCACGTCGGGCGCCAAATAGATTGTCGGATTTTTCGAACGGTAAACGGGGCGAATCGATCGCTTCGCGCATTGATCCCCGTATATATTTTCTTATACCACTTATACACGCAACGCACATAACGATGATAATTATTTCCGAAGAAAGGAGGGGGAAGAAGGAGAGCTAAGGTGGAACAAAAGGACCGAGGAGAATAAGAAAAAAGGAGACAATAAGGAAAAGGAGAAAAAGAAGAAGAAGAGATGAAGAAGAAGAAGAATTCGCGCTAATGCAGAGCTGCATCAGGAGACTGCGTGGGAAGATATCCGCGGAGATTCGGGGCGAGAGAGAAATAGAGAAATAAAGAAATAAAGAAATAAAGAAATAAAGAAATAAAGAAATAAAGAAATAAAGAAGGAAAGAAACAGGCGCCTCGCCTCCTCATACCCCGACGAGAATAAGATGCTGAAGAGTGCAACACGCAGACGCAAAAACGGGCCTCTGATCACTGCACCGGGGTCAGAGGTTAGGCCCAGCCTTCCTTCCTATGGCTCGGATCCTCGCGGTCCTCCCTGCGCAGAATCCGCAGATCCAATCAGCGCCCTCGAGGAGAGGACCGTGTTGCTCTCGTGGAGTGAGGCAAAGTGGTATTCGTATACATACTCCACGGTTTACAGGTTCGATGTAGGGAGGTAAGTATGGCGGGTGCTATTAGGCGACTGAGGGCAAGATTATCGATCTTCGACTTTGAGGATTTGTTCAAATTTGACGAAAATATTCGTCGTCTGGTCGTTTTCTTTTTGTTTTTTTGTTTGTTTTTTTTTTTTGGTTCCTCTCATCTCTGCCCTTCGCTCATTTTGGGACGACGAAGAAGGGAAACGGAGGAGCACGGGCTTCTCCGTGGAAAATGGAGAGATCAGACGAGTTGGCGGTGAAAATCATTTTCATGTGTAACTTACAATTAGTCGAGTGAAGCGGGAGACGGGAGGCGGGACGGGTAGGCAGGTAGGCATAATATGAGTCTGGTAGATCGGAGCGAGCCAAGGAATAAGAAGCCCCATTATTCCAATTATAGCTATCTATTGCTATCGAAGTTTGGGAATTTCGTGGAAAAAAGTGTCTCCGATAATGATCTTTATATGCGATGCGGAGGGGCATGATGGCAGGGCGGGGAACTGAAATATTAGGCTCATTAGAATCTAAATTGGGGTCTCTTAGGAGACATTGACCGTAGCTGTATGGTAGTAGTAGGAGAAGGAGGAGGAGGAGGAGGAGGAGGAGAAAAAGGGAAAAGAAGAAGAAGAATATATTTATAATTTGACCGTCTTTTTGATAAACCAACCCGCTGCTGCAACAGCTCGCGCCGCGGCCCGGCATTACCTACCTTTACCGACCATTTACATATTAAACTGCCTTTGTTTTTAGTGCAGGGCTTCCTTTTAAATATCGCATTTAATTGCCTCCATAATATACTATTATCGTTCGTCAGGAATGGAATTTTTTTTACGATTATATATTCAACTAACTCGCCCCCCGGGCCCCCTGGGCCCCCAACCTTCCTCAATATCTCTCCGGCCCAGAAGTGCAGTGTACCGATTTCATATTGAAGCGGCTGACCGCGTCGCGGTAGCTCCTGCGTCGTCGCGTTATCTCCTCGGAAATAGAGAGAAAACGTTCTCTTCCTAGACGCTGCAGCAGCGCCCATTGATCGATAGAAAAAAACTACTTGGAATTCGGATTCCGACGAGTACCGGTAGCGGCGAGATCGGGCGATCCTCTTCTCCTTTCGAATCATCGGTCAAACTTCTTTCGCACTACATATTTCATAACGTGCAGGTGTATACGTACGGCAGGTTACATTGTGTAGAATCAGAAGTCCGTTTCAGGGTTCTTCGTCTCGGTTTCATCCCTCTGTTTTTCTTTTTTTTTTTTTTTTTTCTTTTGGAAATATAGCCCGATCCCCTCCAGCTCACTCCTCTCTTCGATCAACTTCGCGTTCTCATCCCTCTCTCTCTCTCTCTCTCTCTCCGACAATTCTGACTCCTTACCGATCACCGGGGACCACCGTGAGCGTACTGCTACCGCCGCTGCTGCTCTTCCCAATACAATCGAAGGGCAGGCCGCGCCGGGCCGGGCTGGGTTGCATTGCGGATGGCGCGAACCTTGTTATTTTTAATTATGTTTATAATCAAGGCTCGTCGTGTCTATGGTAATCGTTACCTCCCTCGTGCCCGCCACCCCAACAACATCTCGATGCTATATCCAGTACCGGCAGCAGAAACAGAAACAGAAACAGCAACGGCAAGTACGGCAACAGCAGTACATACCGACGGACTGCAGCGTACCAGGCATCCCACTGTTCGCCACTCTTCGTCACTGCAGAGTGCGAAAAGTCCCGTACGGAGGTAAACTCTTGTTCTCCAAAGGTTGACGGTGGCACGGATTTTCGGAATGCAAACGATAACGTCCCCCGTGACAATTGGTCGCAGCCGTTATCCAATTGGATCGAGATTGGAATCACCATGCAACGAATTCCCTAGGAGTTGCGATCCCACATTACTGCAGTACACGATGAAAGTTGAAGCCACCCTGTATATTATCGCCCGGTCAAGAGACACCTCGACGGCGCGACGTGTGTACTTTATAACAACGTACCTATACCTAACCAACCGCACATACCTGTACCCACCTTATATACCTGCCTGGAACATCCATGTGCATACGCGATGCGATGCCTGCCTCCTCTCCCGCGACCCCCGCGATTCCTGCGGCTCCTGCAACTCCTCCCGCATCTCCGGCAGCTCCACCAGCAGAAGACAGTCGCTAATGACGCGAGGAGATACCCCCGATAACTCTAATTAATCCTTCCTATCTTCTTGATATACAAATGCCTATTGGCAACCGTACCTATACTTCGTTTTGCCGTTGCTGTTGCTGCTGCTGCTGCTGCTGCTGCTGCTGCTGCTGCTGCTGCGACTGCAACTGCAGTCGGATAATATAGGTACCCACCCACTGCATCCGTCTCGGCTACAACATTTTTACTTTGGAACACCGCGTATGCTTTTACGAATCTGCAGGGTGACCCTCCTGCCATTTCGACTCTCCAACGCGTCGATAATTCTTCGTCCATACTCTCATCCGCTTGCTTCGTCTTGTTTGTTGGTCTTTTGTCTTCTCAACTGAACTCCGGAAGGATCCCGAAACTTGTGTACCAACATACTGCAGGGATATCCAGGATCCATCCGAGCGGGACACATTTCGCGGACGGATTCTCGATGAAATTCTGATGGGAAAACTCCTTCGGTGAAATTCCTGTGGCCGATAGTTTGCGAGCAATAGTATATTCGAGGTCAGCCAATCGCAACGCTGATACGCGAGTGCGCGAGGACCGTGTACGTGTTCACTCGGAGATCCGCTCGCCTTCGAGCACCGCGATGGGTCAACCTGAATCTGATGTGGCAATTTTTCCTCAAGGACTCGTTTCCATCCGGAATTTCTCTATCCACGAAATTTGTCTCGCGAGGCCTGAATCGCCCTGTACAGTGACTTATAGAGGTACCGTGGATGACATCGAATTGTAGAAATTATGTGATTTTCGTTCACATTCATTTCATCTAGATTTCTCGTTTTACGAGGGAGCGAGATCGAGGAGGATATCGTTGTGTGCGCGTCTCTACGCCTATATATACCTATGTATGGGATAGGCGGAGGGAAACTTAAACGAGCGAACTTGTTTACCACCAGGGGTGTGTTTATGACACATTTGTTTGTTCGCGCTTGTTTGTTAGCAGTTTAAACAAGGCTAGCCAGGCCGTGGATGGGCACCCAGACGTACGGTATACGCTGAGATATACATATATTGGTATGAGAAGAAATAGGCGCAAGGGAGAAAAAGGGAGGGCGAGCCGCGTTATAAAGAAGTGACGGTGTTGACAGCCCAGGGCGTGGCGAGCTCCCGCCGCCCCCCACGCAGATGTGTCGAGGCGCCGCGAGTCACAACTATTGCGGCGTAAATTATCATCACCCATGATGACCTCAAGCCTCGGGGCTTAATGGGGTCCCGTAGTGTCCCGAACCCCGCCGGAGCGCGGGCCCGTGCCTAATATCATATAATAAGACATAGCGCGGTAGCCGCGCCGCTGCAGTTACTGCCCAACCTAATAATACTATAATATCAGTATAAATATGTATAATAGAAAGCCTAAAGTGTATAACGATTCTCCGCCCTCCATCATTATCACATTATTATATTATTATGTATTAGGTAGTTAAAGGCGGCGAGGCGCCTGCGTCCCGATCCCTTTTTTCATCTCTCACTCTCTCTCTGATCGCTTCTTCTTCTCTCTCCGTTCTCGCAGCTCCTTCACACGGAATTTCGACGTTTCGTCACACTGTGCAGCAGGATGACGATCGAGACGGTGCTGATCATCGCGATACGAAACGATACCGTTGCGAAGGAAAATTTTGGCACGCCGTCGGAGTTATACCCAAGATTGCCGAAAGAAACGCTGATTTTCTATCTCGTCGGTATAAATTTGAGCCGATATCATTGCTCCCGGTTATTTCGCACCCGCGTACGCCTCGTTCGGAACTTCAGACACGTCACTTGTCGTATCCTCCGTACAGATAGGTATACACTTCGTGGCTGATATTTGGAAACGCGGAGAAAAAAAAATGGTGAACAAAATTTCTTCATTCTTCCAAATTCTCGAGGACGAGATCCGCCGACCGAGGAGCACAAGGAGCATCCGGTGCAAGTTATACGAGTACCTATACCTATGTTATAGGTAGAACCGCGAGAGAGTCGGCGAGAGGAGTTGGTCGGTGGTTCGGTCGGCGGTAGGCGGTAGGCGGTAGGCGAGATGTCAGTAGGTGCACTCAAGGCCACTTGGAATCTGAACACATAAACATGCCACCACGGTCGCGGTCGCGGACGCGGACGCGGACGCGGACGCGGGCACATCACTCCTTTATAATAACAATAAGGATCTTCGCCTCCTTTTCAATAGCGTTAAATTTACCATCGTTCTATCCTCCTCCCGTGGGGAAGCGACAGGGAGAGATCTCACGTGATTACGGTCGCTGGAGCGTCTTCACAAATCACTCCCGTTCCTCCTCTCCTCTCCTCTTCACTCCGCTGCGCTCCTCTTCTCTTCGCGGTTCTCGCTGCCTCCTCCATATCTCCTCTCTCTCGCTCTCTCCGGTTCTGCCGCGACTCCCGCCACCCACTCTCCCACCTCCCAATGTCTCTTCCGCTGCCGTTGCCGATGCCGATGCCGATGCCGATGCCGATGCCGTTGCCGTTGCCGTTGCCGTTGCCGTTGCCGTTGTCGCTATACCGCTGCGGGACCCTTAGGACACACAACGCGCAACGCTCTCGCTCTCGGAGACGATCTGAACGATGGAAACTGAGGAGCCGAGAACTCCAGGATCAGGGCTCCCGGCGACATAAATCTATACTGTATCGGATACCCCCAAGTATATTATATACCTAGGTACCACTTATACCTACAACTGATCCGTTTCCCCGGTCAATCGCTTCGACATGTGGAATTATAGCTCCATTTACTGTATCACCTACCTCTGCATGTGCTTATCATTCGCATATAACTATATAACTTGAGCGTACAGTCTATCCAGGCTCCGTACCGATTCGACTAATCATTATCAATATTTACCATCAGAAATAGAATGAATCAAATTGAAGAAATCTGGGGCTGCGGAGGGAGATGAGAATATCCGACGGTCCATAAACCTGAGAAATGAATCACCCTGTACAGATATATACGCGCATGCATAGTATGTATGAGGTTATAGGCACCCCGAAGAAAGAGAATCGGTTGCCTTACTCCGCCGATCTTCGATCTCCCTTTCATCTTTCCGTCTCTGTCTCTCGGCTGGTTTGTGTCACTGGTTCTTGGTCTGCCCCGCGATCGCCCCCGCATAACAGAGCGCGGAGAGAGTCCCGCGCAGCATTCGCCGGTCCGGTCGCGTCGCCGCGCCGCAAGCCAATTAAATAAATATTCGTTGACATCACGGTCGCGTCGCTCTTACAAACTGCCCCCCCCCCCCCCCCCCCGCTCCCCGAGCCGCGCAACTCTCTCTCTCCCTTTGCTCCCTGCTCACTCTCAGCGCTTTTCTTACTCTTTTTTCACCTTCAACAAACCGTCGCGGGTGCAACCGCGACTCCAGTAGGGTGCTCATCCGCGATTCACGTGGCTTATACCTACAGGCTCCGTGCGCCATATGCGCGCGACGTTCGATCGGTTTTCAACTTTTTCATTATTCCGATTGATATCACAGATTCAATTGAGCTACCCGATTTTTTTCACATCCGCATGTATAATCGCGACGAAAGATCATCAAGGGGAATTCGGAATCGCTGTGTTGAATGTACAGAAACCGTTTCGAAAACGAGAATCGTTAATTTTCGCAAACGACGCGATCGATTTCAACGAAACTTCGGGAATTCATTGGGTACGATGGCAAGAAAAGGCTGAGTATTTCACTTTTTCAAAACATCGATCGGATTTGATGAAAAATGAATATTCCCTGTGTTAGCTAGGTTAGATTGCCAGCGGCGCCTTCAAACCACCCCCCCCCCCCCCCCCCTCAATTCGCGTTATCGATAGATTTTCATCCGAGCGGAGGTATACAGTCGTTGTAATCACTACTTTTGCAATTAATGTTATTGAGCGCTAATCGCACATTGAATATTCAACATAGAGCAATCATTCACTCGCCAGCTATGGGAACATGGCCTAGGAATTATGAAATAACAAATTATAAACGAATGTACAGATACGAATGTTTCGTTACAATGAGCGCTTCGGAAGTGTCAAAAATCTACCAGAATCGGTCGATTTTATTCCAAGTCAGCTTATCTCGTTCAGAAAACTGTTGCCTGCAATTTCGCTACGACATAATTTTCCCTTACTCATTTATCTGTTGAATATTGCTATTTGTTATTCGAAATCGGTGCCAATAGAATCCCACAAAATCGAACATCCAACGGGAAGAGATTATGAAAAAATCACGTCGCCGGGAAATTGCAGGGGGGGGGGGGGGGGGGGGGGGGGTCATTCCCGAACGAAGAACTATCACCAACTTGAAAAGAAATCGGCCGATTCCGATAAACTTTTAATGTTCCCAACCCGCACTCCCCGACGAACAATCCATCTCCCATCTCCCATCGACCATTTTTTCTTTATAATTTTGCAAACTTGTCTTTCCAGCAATTTCAAGGTCTGTTCCTTGGGGCTGATCAACGAGCCAACTGTTGTCATAAATATTCAACGTGCGATTATCGCTTAACAACATTTAATTGAAAAGGTAGTGATTTCTGCTCGTGGGTGCAGACTCGGCTCGATCGGCGTCGCCTCTCGATCTATCCGATGCCTATAATATACTCCGCCAGGCTGTTAATAAGCGAATACAATGCTCGGTCGGTCGGTGGGTGGGGGTGAGGGTCTCTTCTCTCTTTCGCCATGTTTCTCCTTCTCGGAGGTAGGCATACATATGCATACACATACACATATATACATACGTGCGTCACGTATGAACCTACACGTATATTGGTATAGATAGGCATAAGGTAGGTACTCTTCGAATCTCTTCTGCCCCCTTATAAACTCAATGTAACCTCTCCTCTCTTTTCTCTCTCTCTCTCTCTCTCTCTCTCTCTCTCTCTCTCTCTCTCTCTCTCTCTCTCTCTCTCTCTCTCTCTCTCTCCGTCTCCAGCTCGTATATACGCGGATATACATGTATATATACTGTATAGGAATATATCCTGCACATAGGAGCTATAAAAACAGTGTACGTGTGTACGTGTATATAATCTAATACTCGAAGACCGCGCGTAAGCTGATGTAGTTCAATATGTGTGCGCGGACACGGCCGGTCATATGTTTATTAGCCGGACCCCGCATAAATAACGTAGCCATAAGCCATAAAAAGAAGAATAAGAAGCATAGGAACGAGACGAAGAAGAAGAAGAAGAAGAAGAAGGAGCAAAAGAAGTGGGAGAGAAAGAAGAATAACTGGGGAAACTTGGTTTTGTTTCCTTTCGGGAGATCGGCCGAGTAAATTGTCACACGGTCTTCCTTGGCTTAGCTTAGCTTTAGCTTCAGCTTTAGTTTCGTGGTGATCGAGGGAATTGGGCAAGGGGCGCGCTCGAGCTCGAGCTGCAACAGAATCTTTTCTCCCCCCCCCCCCCCCCCCCCCGGACGTCGCCCTCCTGGACACTGCGACGCGGCGGTATCCAGGATAAGCGAGAGGAAAGGGAGAGACAGACTCCTATCCCGAAGGTAGATCTAAATATACTATACATATATACATATATATATATATTCCAGGTCCAAGGTACCTTGTTCTTTTCACTCTCTCTCTCCCATCCACACATACCCACGCGCATATAGTCGTCGTCGTCCAGTACAAGAGTTTTAGATTTTCTCGCTTTTTTTTTTCTCTTCTACTTTTCTATGTAGAAATGAATGGTCAATCCCTCACATACATACCTATGTATGTACGTATGCATATATATATATATATTATATAACATATTCATTTCTTCGTTTTTTCTTCTCTTTCAATCGGTTTTTATTTTTATTTTTTTCCCCATAACAAAATTTCCCTCATTCATATACATTTCTATCCGACGTTACTTGCGCGCTTTGTAGTATTATGCCGATGCGATTTTCCTGCGGGGAAGGTATGAACAAAATTGGGGCGGGGGAGGGTTTTTTTTCCAAGAAAAAAAAAAGCCAAAAAATTGAGCATAAGAACTCGATCGAAGGACTAAAGGAGTGAGAGGGAGAGAGAGAGAGAGAGAGAGAGAGAGAGAGAGATGGAAGGAAGAGTGGCTGCTGCCGCGGCTGCGCTCTCCGGAGGAGGACCGACCTACCTAATTTACCTCCCAGATAATGCGGCATAATTAAAGCAAAATGTAACGTCGCTGGCAATTAAAACAAATTTATGCGACCAAGATTCGCTGATCGGACGGAGGACCGACCCTCTCTGCTGCCCAGAAAACCACCGCCACATATTCAACCGATTCTCCCATCTCTCCTCTCCTCTTCTCTCCTCGCCTCTCCCGTACCATCCCTCTTTTCCCGCTCATCCTACTATCCGTATAGGTATTACCTCTATAATATATCACATGATAAATCCACTGTACTTCCACGATCACTCGTTATTATTGTTGTTATTATCGATATTGTTACCACGTTGGAACACCGTTGCGTATATGAATGATCTGTGGAATGCAGGTAATTGGGAGAAAATGAGAGAAAAAGAAAAAAAAAAAAAAACGAAAATGAAACGCGAGTTTTCACTTTTGGTTCCGACGACCATGTAATGCGGCGATAGCATAGTTTTTTTCTTTTTCTCAAAGATATAGAGGCATACGAGTAAGGAATTTGACAAAGGAATTTATATTGACCTAGGCCACGATTAGGCAGGCATGCATAACATTGACCCCGATTAACCGTTGCGCAGCTTTCTCGCGTGGGAAATCGATTGCTTTTTGTTTTTTATTTATTTCTTTTTTTTTCTCTTTATCATATAATGTTGGTACAAGAAATAACAACTTTTCAAATCTTGTAATGCATTGTACGGGAAATATACCAACTTCCGGAGCTGGGCTCTCTATCGTCAGCTGTACACGTAGTATGCTGCAGTGTAGTCGTATGGATAGATACATTGAAATCCAACATCGAATCGAGCTAGAGTTTCCGTCTGCAGAGGTGAGTTGGCGTAGGTATGTATGTACATACCAACCAATCCCTATCTATGATTAACTATACGAGTAGGTATATGTCGTTTGGAAAGCAATTAGCTTACATTTTCCAACGACGGCTCTTCGTTTTACGGTTAGGTACATACGGTCCCTCACGCGCACACACACATGCATAGCTATGTCACGTGACCCAGCCGACCTAACAAGCGATTGACCTAACCTAGTTAACATAGGAAATATGAAATATTTTCCAAATTGCAGCAATCTTTTGAGAAACTACTATGCTGAGGCACTTTCTGCCAAATTACTGCATCAATCTTGAGAACCTCGTTGCGATCGGCTCTGTGGCGTCGGAGAAACTACAAATGGCGTTTTCGAGGTGGCTGTAACAATCGCTAGCAATTGAGGTAGCAACGGTGTTCGAAGGGCGCGGTAACCCCACAAGGCGGTTTTGATCGTGAGATCGAATCCAGATGAGAGCATCGTTATGCAACACCGCTATAGACGATGCGACTATACCTGTACAGGTTTTTCGGCGGGTGCAGGCGTTACGCGGCGTGAAAAGTATCACAAGGGCGGAGACCGACGGGATCAACAGGTAGGCAGGGCGCGGGTAGGTGGGTAGGATCTGGCGTAGGACCGAGGCGATGTATCATAATATTATGAGTGCTTATGAGAGGCTCAACAGCTGCCGTCTGGTTGTAGGGGAGCTTCGGAGGGTGGATTGAGGATTGAGGAATGGGAAGAAAGCGAGCTAGCGAGCAAGAAGGGAAGAACGGAAGGACGGAAGCGGCGAAGGGGGCGAGGGGGGAGGGAGGGAGGCACGCGACGACGCGTAGTATAAGGCACGGTGTGTGCGAGGCGTGCGCACCACTTGGCGTCGCGACGCCCGAACCCGTTTGGAATGCGGAGACGAGTGCGAAAAGAGAGACAGGCCAAGGCGGAAATATAGGCATAACGTAGTAGCTATATAGATACGAACATACACATAGGTATATATATGCGTGTATACGTAGGTAGGTACGTCTGGGAGCTGGCTCGCGTGGAGCTCCGTAGGTTGTATAGCCGCTTAGAATATTATCAATTACGTGGAAAGTTCTCCGCGGGGCTTCGCCGCGGCTCAAACCCAACCCCCGCCGCTCTCGCCCTCACGCCGCTTTCTCCCTCGCCCACTCCCTGCACCAGGCAGGTATATGCGGTGGATATATAGGTAAGCAAACTCGGGCGCGGGAGGTATGAGGGGCGCGTCGTCGCGCGTCGTCGCTTCAATAATATAATCGATTTGGATTCTGAAGAGCCGCTCGCGCCGCGAGTTTCTCCCCCCTCCGTAAAGCCCCCCCCCCCCCCCCCCATCCCCCTCGTAGCGTCAGTAGTAGGCATAATACCTGCACCTATACGCGGTGCAGGCCAGGGGCGATATTTTAGCCTCCGCGCCCCTTCCTGTGCCCTTGCGATGTATAAATTATCGTGTTTGAAATTATTTAACCCTCCTTTGAATTTCTAATTGACCCTTTCGACGTTTCAAACTTGCGTATAGGTATACCTACACAGACTTCGAACTCGGATGTCAATTCGATTATCGTGTTACTATACCTAGCCGAAACCCTCTGACACAGGTGTATTGTGTAATAGGCTCGGAGGCGGGAATTCGTTCTCGCATATATACCTAAAATCGCGGCGAATGCTCGAGTTCGTAACGATCTTGTAGGAATTTCTGCATCCGGCATTATGTATAGGTGCAGTATATAAGTTATGAGTCGATGAGATTTTCATCTCTGTCCAACGTTAATCCCTACACACATATTGCACGCTTGTTGAACACAGACGATTATGACACTGCGAAGCCCGACGCAGTCCGGAGCCCGTAGATAATTTCGAACCGCCCGCGACGCCGACGCAGCGCGCGGTTCATGCAGGTACCGAATCGCCGAAAGATAACGATAACTCTGCAGCACCGAACGAGAACAGCACGGGGCGTGTGTATCTCTTTCAGTTTTCAGGTTAACAGTTGGTTTATACAAACCGACTACACTCTTGGAAAATGGACATATCGGTACGAGGTATGGTGAGGCGCGCGGGAGCGCCGCGGCAATCGACTTGGGATCGCGCCGGACGGCGTTGCTTGTGCACTGGGAGCCGCGAACCTGCCTCGAGCCGCTCGCGCTCCAACGAAGGGAGAGAAAAACACGAAATAGTCAGCCAGCCGCGCTTCGGGCGAGATTCGGACCTGTTTCTCGTCACCTTGCCTCCAGGGACTCTCCTCCGCCGCGACGTCCGCGTCGGTCGCGTTGGTTCATCTCGCCCCCGTCCTCCATCCCTCCATCCCCCGATCGCCCCGTTTCCATCTCACTATATATATACTACACTATGCCGTATCGTACGGCATATATACCGGCGATATATTTCCTCGCAATAAAATCAGATTGAACGGGGAAAATTTATCTCCTTGCGGACCGATATTTCTTCTCATTCTCATACCTTCCTATACAGGTATATAGGTACCTCTACACCTATACTTCCAACTTCGCGGCAACGAACCCGATACCGCGCGGTGCGACGCGACTCGACTCGACTCACCTTCCTTTGACTACGGGCACAGACATCCTCCTTCCGTATAAACTCGATTTTTGTTGTGGCTTTGCTCCTTTCCTCCTCTCCGTTCGCCCTCTGGTCTATCAGGTGTGTTAAAGTAGTAGATCGGCGGCGCAGGGTCAGCGCGGCGGGAAGACGGAAATGTCTGAAAGCTTCTCGAAATGCGTGCGACAAACCTCGAACCTGCAACATGTAGGTATATACACGTGGATTTCTCTCCTAGTCTTTTTATCCCTCGTTTTTCCCACCTGCTGCGAAGCGACGCGCGACGTTGGTCCGGTGACTCCACTCCTCTATGTATGTTGCAAAGAAGAGGTTGGGGTGGGTCAAGAGATGGTGCGCTGCCAAAATGAGAGAAAGCGAGAAAGAAAGGAGGAGGAGAGGAAAGGAGAGGAGTGGAGAGGTGCGGGTGGCGAAGGAAGAGGAAGAGGGATTGGCTGCGCAGACTGTAGTACCGGTATATATATATATATATACATATACATATATATATATATATGTATGTCTATGCTGGTCGGCACTCGGGACCGAGGAAGAGGCCCGGAGAGAAGCGATGCAGGTGTCAAACCTGGCGCCGGCGCTTATTCCTTCTCTCCTCTTCCTCGCAGCTTTGGTACCTATACCTATATAAAAGATACAATAGCGCGGAGCTCCCGCAGCAGAGAGCGAGACAGACCGGAGGAGAGAGAGAGCGTGCTGTTGCTCCTACGATCCTACGCCCACCCTTGCTCGTGTCTGACCCGGAGTCATAGACCAGCACCCTTTTTTTACCTGCCTGAAAGACTAAAAAATGAAAATAAGAATGAACGAAAGCGCAAAGTAGCTGTATATCTACAGACGCGTCTACCTGCTAGGTATAATAATTGAATGAAGGAAAATTATGAAACGTATTCGATATATCGATGCATCTTTTGCGGCTAATATAACAACTCGGAGGGATGTCAGGAGTATGAATGGCAGTTTATCTCGCGTGGGATACACGTACATACGTAACTATATGTATCGTAGCGTATGTGAGGTAGGTACGTACGTATACATAGGTACACACCTGCGGACAGGATACGCTGTAAGGAAGTCGAGAAATGAACGTGTGAGGTAGGCATACCTACCTACGTATACCTATAGCTACTCCCACGTCCGGATAGAAGTTCATAGAGGTAGGGTATGTATGAATGTACATCCATGCATACATATGCACTCATCGTTCGTCTCGGCTTTTACTATAATAACGTGTATAAGAGAGGGGCGGTACCACTCGGCGAGAAAAGACACGCCCGCGTTCCTCGCCGCAGAGGAGTAGAAGAGAAGAGATGAAAATGAAATGAAATAAAAAAGAAGTAGAAGAGGAGCGGAGCGGAGAGGAGAGAACGAGAGGAACTCCGCTCCGACTTGCCCAGCAGGTGGATACAGCCAGGGGTTCACTCTGCACAAGGAGAGTAAAGAGCTGCGGATGAAGGAGCGAGCATAGCTACAACAGAGAGAGAGAGAGAGAGAGAGAGAGGGGGAGGGAGAGGGGAGAAAAATACAGATGTAGAATTTAAGTGCGGGATTAGAAGGGAGACGGAAAATCGTACGGTTTACGTTAACGCAAGCTGTACCTAGGCACCTACTACAGGCAGCGTGAAGCGATAGAAGAAAGAAGAGAGGTTTGAGGAGTCTGCGAGGACCGCGTAGGCGTCGCTCCTGCAACTTCGCGGCGGTTTTGCGGTTTGCCCCGACACCGTCGTCGTCTGCTCTCTAGAGCCTCTGGAATTACGTACGAGCACACACACACTCGAACGTCGGCGGATGAACCAGGCGCGACTAGGCAGGCGGGCTTACACACTGCGGTACATGTATGCGGATGGTGGAACGAGCACGAGTATAATTTTATGAGAAAAAAGGCAAGCATTGAACGATCGAGATGCCATATCGTGTGAAATGTTGCAGGTATATAGATACCGCGAGATTATGGTGAAAGTTTACAGAACAGAATCTTCCGTGAAGCGATAGGGGCCAATTGTCATTCGTCTACCATGCAAGCGACATTGTAAGCGAATGATAGTTGGCACCTTATATTCGTCCGCTCGATCCTGTTCCGTGAATCTTCGCGGCAATCTCGCGGTAGTATCTGCCTACTGGAAAACGCAAAGAAACTGTAGCAAAAAAGAAGAAAACCGAATACAATTATCGCTGCGAGGGAGAGAGGGAAAAGATTGACATACTGATGAATAAAATTGGAGAAGAGAGAAGCGTACAATACTCGATTATTGCACAGTATCTGGTCGGCAGTGGATGATAAATTCTCTGTAACAAAGGGTTTGGGTAGGCATTGTACATACGTGTGCATGTATGTACGTAAGTACCTACGTGCAATATACGTAGAAAATCGCGTATGAGGGATGCCAGTGGCTATACGATATAACTATCTCCTATCTCCTATCTCCTCGGCGCGGCGGTTCGGCACGTATATAGAGAGTATCTGAATAGTAGAGGGGATTGCCTCGCAGGAGGGTAGAAAGGAGTGGGAGAAAGCTCGTCGACGACGAAGCGGGGAGGGGAGGGGAGGGGCGACCGCGGGGTCGGGAGAACGAACGCGCGCGCAGAGCAACCTTCGCCGCGCGTAGTAGGTACATACATACATACCTACCTACCTACCTACCTATATCACCGTCGATCGTGTCGCTTCCAAAGAGAAAGAGACGGAGGACATGGAATAGAGGTGGGCGATATAGTTTGGGTCTGGGTTTGGGTCGGTGACGAAGAGGAAGAGGGAGAAACGGCGCGGATTTGAGGGCAGAGGGGGGAAGAGCTTTTCGGTGGTGGGGATATGTCTTGTCGAACGTCAGCCCAGAGTAGACCTGGTCCGTCCGTCGTACGGGCCAAGCCGAGCCGACCTAAACCTCAACGCCGGGTTACAGTACAGAGCCTTAAAAGAGCCTCATGCTGATATAATACAATATAACATAATATAATATAATACAATAATTGTGAGGTTTAAATTCAATATCCGTAGATTGCAAACATATAGTACAGTGTGTATGTATGTACACATACATGCATACCACATGCGTTGAGTGAAGAGTTATAAACTACAGTTCATTCTCTTCTGGTTTTCGTTTTTGCCATTCGTTCATACGTTTCGTTTTATTTCATTCGGTCATTCGTCCCTCCCCGTCTCACTCTCTCTCTCCCTCTCTCTCTCTCTCTCTCTCTCTCTCTCTCGCTCTCTCTATATATATATATGTATGTACATATATCACTCTCTCACCCAACAACAATAAAAATAATAATAATAACAATAACAGTACGCGCGTAATACAATATTAGATCGTCGTTGCAACAATTGTTGTTATTATCGATCGGAATATCGCGAGTAGTACATACATTGATATTGTGAATTATAAAGCATTACAACACATCATATAACATGAATATCGGTAAAGGATCGTTAGAGCAGGAACTCGAGGAGCGTATGAGAAATGAACGAATTATACAATACTCAACAATGAATGCGTACACCAACCAGTCCACGTAGGTACAACGCAGCTGTGGCTTACAGACTGCACGGTGTGCACTGTCTGTAAATTGAGAGGTTAATCGCGGAGGTGGATTATTATACACGTCTAATACGTGGGAGAATATTTCGATACATGAAAGAATAGAGAGGAAAGATAGGAAGATGAAGATAAATTGAAGATCGCATATACCATGGTCCCTCTCCAGATATGAACGTGGTGCGCGAAGAAGAAGGTGGAAACGCCGAACGAACGAACGAACGAGGGGGGGCCGGTCCAGGAACAGCTACCACCCACCTGCTGTACCGCCTTCCCCTCTTGGTCGACCCTAACCCTCGACGAGAACGTACTCCCCTCCCCGCCGCTCCCCGCCACTCCCCACCACGGCAGTATTCTACCTCGCCCTCTCCCTCCGCCTCGCCGTGAGCTCTCCTCGCGCTCTGTTGTTCCCCTCTCGCCCCCTCCACGGCCCTCGAGTCACGTCTTACAGTCGTACCTAAATCGTCTCTCGTGTGACAACCACTGGACCCGGCTGTGCCCGTGCTCCTCGTACCCGTGCCGCGACGCGCGCTTAAAAGCAACGACCTGCTGCTGCTGCCGCTGCCGTTGCCGCTGCCGCAGCCGCTGCTCCTCTCACCAGTGTCCAGCCATGAACTGCAGCAAACGTAGTGAGAGTGCACCAACAACGGCAGTCGATATTTACTGCAATAATAACAATAACATCATCAACAACAAGAACAACAACAACAACAATAACGATAATAATAATAATAACAACAATAATAATAATCATCAAATTCGGATCTATCTTTATAATCAATCCGCCAGTGTAACCTCTTGAAAACACGATATTAATACATACACCTATATAATGTATTATGTATATAAATATATGAATATATATACATATACGTATACGTGCCCTTCGGATTTACCGATTGAAGCAAGACAAAATTAATGGAATAATTTTCGTTTCGTTCACGCGTGCATACCTATAATACGTTCGCGTTCCTGTACAATAATCGTAATAACAACCATAATGATATAACAGAGAGAGAGGGGGAGAGAGAGAGAGAGAGAGAGAGAGAGAGAGAGTGAGAGTGTTGAGAGATCAATTGATTGATCATTAACTTAAATGTGTATTACCATATTATGCTGCAGTTGCTGATGAATTTCGTAATTATTGTGAATCGAACTATACGAGATATAAGGAAAACGTACATTCTATAAAATATCTATATCAATAACGATAATAATAATAATAATAATAATAATAATCATAATAATAAATTTGTGTACGAATAAGAATTTATAGTTTATACCTGTGCAGGCAACGCAGCGCTGTATTAAAACGACGATCGTTGCAGCTGGATAAGTGTAAAAGAAACTAATAAAGAGAGAAAAAGAAAAAATGGTTTAGTTGGTTATGATATCTTTTGTTGTTGATTTTTTCGTTCTTTTTTTTTTCTTCCTCATTTCTTCACGGTTTTTGTCATCGCTATCATCAAAATCCGTAACGAAGTTTCGTAAACAAATAATGTTACAATAACAATATTGATAATTGGTCAAAAATATAATAGGAAAACAATAAACGAAGTTACAAAAAACGAACAAAAGAATAATAACAAGAAGAAGAAAAACAGTTGATCGAATATTATCTGAAGTTTTGTGTAAAATTAAACGATACGTATGAAACAGTAAACCTAAGCCTTTATATATAATATATAATAAACATACGTATATATAGAAATATATATATGTATCTATATATATCTAAATTACAGATCGTGAAAGTTCGTAATATATATATATACATTACACGTATATTATAAAGTTCTTTGAACGTATATGGAATTGTTACGGGATTGTAGGATTTTGTGTGGGGAGATAAGACGCGTGGTCTTCTCCCTGCATCGTGATGAGAAAGATCATACTGTTATAATAACGATCGTGACAAGTTGCAGAAGAAGGAATTTATAACGACGAATGATAAACGACGATGAATAATGAATAATGAATAATGAATAATGAATGATAAATAACAATTAATAATATACCGATATTATGGCGAGAAACTCTGTGATACGTTATCGTCAATATTATATGTTACGTATTCAGAAATTTTCAAAGAAATTGAAATAATAATAAGAAGAATAATAAAACGAAAGAAAATAGAATAAATAACACGCGCACGCACGCAGGACTTGGAATTTTCTTTCTTTATTTTATTTTATTTTTTCCTTTTTTTTTTTTCTTCTTCTTCTTTTCTCTCGCTCTCATGCGAAGGTCGAATGTATTGCGACGGTAGAAGTAGAAGTAGAAGAAGAAGACGAAGAAGAAGCACCGTCGTCCTCCGCAGGTGCAGCAACACCACCGTGCCAGTCCTGAAATAAACTTCACCCTGATCAAACATTGTATTTAATATCCTATATAATTAATATACATATATATATATATGTGCGTGTGTGTATATATATATATTATATATATGGTTTATAATAAATAATATACACGCGTTCGGCGACGGAGCTTCGAGGAACTGAGGAAAAAGGTGAAGAATAGAAAAACCGGAAGCGAAAGAAGAGGAACTGCAAACGACAGGAAGAAGCATTCAAAGTATTTCACAACCAGACGAATCTTCGTCACGTCCAAAGAAGGAAGAAGACTGAAGAAAGTGAAAAGAAAAAGAATGTGAATAAGCTGGGAGGAAGAATATAATTGAAACTGTTGTGCAGTAGCTGTATCGTACGTAGCGCATGAATACTATACGCAAAGTGGCGAGGTACGATATTCCAGATCTAGGTATCTGTTGCAGAAGAGATTTATTTCTATTTCTCTCGCAATTTTTGTCCAATTTACGTATCTGCTGAATTTTGTGCGGGGAAAAAAGTGAAGAAGCCGGGTGATTTAAAAGGAGCGGCAAAAACCGATTATCCTACCGCGATAATACCAAGAGGTATGTCGGCGAGGCGGAAGCAGGCCCGACCCAGCCGAGCTCAACTCGATGAAGAACTTCTCGTACGGGGGCATCTACAAAAGCCCGTACAACAGCAACAACAACAACAGCAACGAGAACATCAGTTGAATATAAAACGCGAAGATATACGTAAGTTTCTTTTCCACGTGATTTCTATTATTATAGTTCGCGAGTCGAGTTAAGTATGTACTACCTACGTGTCGTATGAATAGGTACATGTACAAGTTTTGTATCACCGAGGTGAGTGTATTTACTAGAGATACGTTATGACCGCGGTGTAATTATCAATTCGATAAGTAAGTTCGTATAGTGTGTACGACAGTGCTATTATGCAATTGTTCGTCACGCACACCTACGTATAGTACGCTTAGATGAGTGCATTCGGGATTTTGCATTGAACATAGGTATCACCGTGCAATACAGTAGTACCCCCACGTTGGAGAAGAACCGCGGGGTTTCGTTGTGTCACCTGCGTCCGACGGACTCTGGAAACTCTAGAATACAATTATCCGCAGTCCGCGGTGGACACATAGTATATATACGTTTATATAAACGTACGGACGTACATACACGATTAGGTAGATATTTATACGACATAAAGGAGTTTTCGTACCGAATATGTCCCTACCTACGTACGATTTACAAGTTGATGTGACACATATTTTTTTGCCTCCTTTGTTTGTCATTCGTTGGAGAATAGGGAAAGGGATCGCGGATCGTGGGATGATTGTAATTGTCGCGAAGGTTGTCATTCCCGCGTTTTTGGCCGTTTTTGTTTTCCACCTCCGTTTTCGCACCGGAGCCGAAACCCGAATCGATTACTCGATCCTAGAAAACAAACATCCGTACATGGGGGCAGCGAAGTTTCGTGAAACCGATGACCGACGTCGTCGCGACACGGTGATAGGAATTAATCCCACCGTCGAGAATTGATCCAGTAGTAATTACCCGCGGAAATGATCGTTGGAGAACGAAAAGCGGTCGACAAAATAGGAGGAGAAATTAGGTCATCCTCTTCGTCATTGTTTAAGAACAAATATGCAGCGGATTCATGCATCCATTGATTGCGCGGAACGTTGTAACGAAAGACCAACGATGTTTCGAATCTCACGCGCATTTTCCGGATTACTGTGCAAATAGATCGGATCCACATTTTTCCCGTGGGGTCGAAGTGTATGCCTGTGGCTCGGGGTTACGTTTACCTACTAGTTACGATAACTGTAGTTCAGGCACGACAATATAATACACTCGTGCAGGTACTCGTGAAATTTCGGTCTTACGAGGGGACTCGAGAAGCATGGGAGCGATTTCTTTGACAATTTTACGACTGGCAATAGCTGGCTCGTGTGCGTGTACGCACGTGTGTATTATGTATGCGCATACATACATACGCAAGAGCCACTGCTCCGTTCGACAAGGTACTTTTGACAGTTTAACAAACGAGATAAGATAACGAAACGCGTTATACCAAGTAATTGGTAGCCGCATGATATAATGCGCTCTCTAAACGAAACTGAAACTAAAGATGCAGATCCAGATCCAGATCCAGATCCAGATCCAAATCCGGATTCGGATCCGAATTCACACTGCATTGCATTCCGTCAGCGTTTTATCGCATTCAACTGATAAATCCATCGCATAGAATTTGAATTCGCCGTTATACAGTTAGATTATTATGCACGTATGATCTGGGTAGGTATATGCGCACGCCGGAGCGACGAATTATACGTGGATACAAAGATAACCTGAATAGTGAAAACGAAAGAAGGATCATACCTATAATGACCGTTGTCAAGATCGCGGTGAAGATGCGAACGAATTGGCAAAATACTAATCAGAACAGTTTTGAAACTGGACTCGAGCTTCACATATACTCGGTAAATTGTCACGAACTTGCGGTTCGAGCGAACAAATTACGATACATATACTGCGGTGAAATATGTTGAAGAATATATGTACTAGGCCTAAGATATGTCCAACTGTGTATATATACGCGACCGAATAGTTGCTACATATTTCGACTCACTGATTTACTCGTCAAATATAGGTACGTCGGAATCATTGTGTAAATATAAGAGTCTTGCTAGACACTGCGTGTATGTAATATAAATATGCTGAATGTAGGTATGCACAAGTGCATACAATACATTACGTGTATACCTATGCGTGGGTACAGTAGAAGAATATAATTGTATCAAGA
The DNA here is from genome assembly GCA_963170745.1 of Phymatocera aterrima. NCBI lineage: Eukaryota > Metazoa > Arthropoda > Insecta > Hymenoptera > Tenthredinidae > Phymatocera > Phymatocera aterrima. Next base: position 4,293,649 of record OY720670.1, read on the forward strand.
ATGTATCGTGTATATTATTTGAGTTTTGCCGCGCGTGTGGGCTCGCGATGAGCGATGGAATATCGATGAACTGAACGCTGCGACTCGTAACATTGCGATGCAAGTCTAGAGGAGGAAATTAGGGAGTTGGACATACCTACTCTACGCGGGTGTAATACGGATTGGATTGCGAAGGCCTCGTCACAGCCCTAACTCGTCGAAATATTGAATAATTTGAACAACGATAATACGAATGTGCCTGTAATCGAAGGAGGAAAATGTCTCGCCTGCCTAAACCTAGAGATATGTTGCAGAAGAACGCGCATACCTATAATACACTCCGTATATAGGCGCAGCAGCGCCTACGGCGGCACCTAAATCATACATAATCCAGACAATGTACCTAAATAGAGACGTCGAATTCGACAATGAGATCTATCGAGCCGCAATAAAGCACGCGATGTAGAAATTTATGGGTCCTAACGCGCGTTGTCTGGTGTGTATAGGTAGGCGCGTTATACGTAGGCACCCTACACCACCTTATACATCTCCGCCGACCCAGCTTGGGGTACATATATGTATGTAGGGTATCGCCCGATTCGCCAAGTGATGAAAGATCGACCGGGAAAGAGGAGGAAAATAAATAAACAATGAAAAGGTGGCGAATGGGTATAGTATGCGTTGAACCGCGAACGACGCGGAGCACGACCCAGTAGTCTATTTTCCATACTAGAGGTAACCGATCTATTCATTTTCCGATTTTTTGGGGTTTCTTTCTCTTTAGTTTTAATTCTAGTTTCCTCGTACTCGTGAACATACACTATTTCCCTATTGCCAGAAAAATACTGTCTCGAATCAGCCAAATTCACGGCGGAACAAATTTTCCGTGAAAATTGTAGAACAAATTTCTCAGGACTGAGTCAACTATTTATTATTTGTTTTTTTTTTTTGTTTTTGTTTTTCAACGAATTCAAATGTCTTCCAATCGAACGAATTTTTTGTCGGTCGGTCTCTTCGGTGAAAAAATTTGTTCGACCGTGAGATGAAAGCAATTTTCCTTTGATTCAAGATAAATTTTCTCTCCGTGCGAGCTGTTATCGTTGTCGTCGTTGATTCGAAAATCTTGGCGGCGCGGCGGGCCCGTCCCCGCGGAATGTGTGCAGCCTCGCGATGCACGGAGCCCCGATACGTAGGTATGTTCCTACTACGTCCCATACATACATACGCGCGCGTCGCGACGCGTCACGTCACGTACGGTACCCGCGTAGGCACCGCGTACAATAACTACGTGCGTGTAAGCCTAGATAGATGTTATATTGAGTGCGTATATGTACAACTGACAAAGAGGAGGCAGAATAACGTTTTGTTACGCGTCCGTGATATGACACTTGCTAATAACTATTCCGTGCCGCCTACTATTATATTATACCTGTATCTACGAGCGCCCGGGAGTAACGTCAGTATGCTCACTGTGTATGTATACTCACGGCGCACATACATACTCTAGTCTACTCTACTTACAATTAGTTAGGTAGTTAGTACTTGCTCCGCCGGCTGCCGGCTGCCTTACGCCTGCCTGGCCCGCGGACATCGTACTAATACTGTGCCATCCATCCCGCACAATTCTGTCTTGACGCAATTTTTAGTCATATCTGTCTATCTATCTGTCTATCGGTTTGCAGGCGCGTGCCGCACGAAATTTCGCCTCGCTCCGCGTTCAATCGACGTATGCGTCGTCGCGGCGCGGGCTACCGGGGTTTCGGTATGACACGCCGAATTGCATTCACCTAAATTTTGGCAAATCGAATCCCTGCATCCGTTCGAAAAATATGCGACCCAGTGATTAGTCAAAAGTAGGATATACGTGTCTCGTGGAATGCGGGATACATGTATATCTTCGGAGCTAGTCGGATTTTCTTCTCCTCTTCTGACGCATCGTTCGATTCGGTTATCATTTCGATCTTCTCTATTCCCCGCATCAGTTTTCTGCAATAATTTATATTGTGGCTTACTTACTAGCGCGCTCGCTCGCTCGCTCGCTCGCTGGCTCGCTTGCTCTTCTGTTTTTGCACCGACCCTGGATGCTGCTGCATCCTACCTATTGTATTAATAGATTTGATATTTGACTTAGGCGAGTTGACGACGTCCCTCTTTCTCATTTTCTCCTTTTCTTCTTTTTCGTCGTCGTCTGACTCTTGGTCTCCGTCTTATGACTTGTACATTGCATACACATAGTCATACACGCCTGTGAATCCGTTTTCAAAGTAATATAGTTAGTACGCACCTATAACCTACGGCCAGCACAGAAGCGGACGGATTATAATGCGACTCGATATAACGATTTTGTACGTTATAAAGGTAGGAATCGCGCGATGGAGGTCCGTCTCTTACTCAGCTATGTAACCGCGGCGCATATTGGTATCTATATGCGCCTAAACATGTGAATTCAGACGACTAAATATATGAGGATCGTAAATCTTGCGGCGTTTCTTCTTCCTCTTGCTCCTTCTCTTCTTCTTCTTCGTCTTCTTCTTCTTCTTCTTCTTCTTCTTCCTCTTCTTCCTTCTCCGTCGTTTAAACTTTACGCGTATCCCGCATGCATGGTCTTGCAGAAGAAGGAGTCGCGCACGCGTCTATGATTCGTCTTAACACTTAATTACGTCACCTTTGACCCGAGTCCATTGCATGCCTGACGACGCGTGCCAATAATATACTCACCTACCTGTACGCCCAATGGATGGGTATCATTTGATTCACCAGGAAACGCGTTCCGCTTTTATAATCTATAATCAATAATCAAACATAAAACTAACGTATATAGATATATATATAAATGAATTAGCGCCTGTGTATACGTACACACGCGTTATATACATAATTATCGGCTACCGAACGCGCAGCCATAAATTTAGCGACCAAATTTTTATGTTCCATCGCTCGTATACAGGCCCGGCATACGTTTCGAATATGTCAAGATCCGTGTGCCTGAAGTTCTGAACGTTCAATGAACGAACGTCGCCGGGACAATTACGTGACCAGATTTTCAGTACGGGTAGCACAATCTGGACTGTACTTAAATCCTCATGTTATAAGGATATTTGCATGCCGAAAATAGTCGAATTTTGTCCATATTAAAAGTAAAACAGCCCAAGAACTCAGTCATTTTATAAAACACTCTTTCGTAAAAATTGTGCGGACCACCAGCCACCCCGGAAAAGCACCGTCAAGTTACTCCTCACGAGTTTATTTGCCCATTTCAGAAACCACGAGTCGAACCGAGTCCATTTCGATTCTAGAAATTCTAATTATTCGCAACACTATTTTGAAAAATCGTCCGGAAGCCACCCTCGCAGCCGCCCTCCTCGCAAATTTCGTTCCTTGTTTCGGAAATTCGACTTCGATGTCAGCTATTCGTATCCCACCTTCACTGCATGCAATTATGAAGCTTACTTACCGGGAATCATATCGTCGCCCTTGTATCGCACATGAATTTCTCTATAAAACGTCATAGAATGATTTTTCGCATTCATTCCGAACCCTTTCGCCCTTTGGAATCCATGTTCATTGAAACTCACGAATCGTTCTACGATGTCCAATGAAACTTCATCCGCGATACGAGTTTAGTATGATTTTCGGTGGGAAAGATCGAAAATTCCATGCAGTGAACGGGGAGAGAAGGTATAGTTCTCGTTTTCCTTCCAGTAAAGCCGAGTTGTTGAAACCAGGAAATAAATTTGTGCGAAGGGCAGCTGCGAGGCTGGCATCCGGAGGTCGCCGGTTGTTCGGATGATTTTCGAAAATAGTCTTGTGAATAGTTGGAATTATGAAAATTGGAACGAGTCTGGTATGTGACTCGTGGTCCACGAGATCGTGGAATAAACTCATTAGGGGTAGCTACGAAAGTGGACTCGGGGGGTGGCCGGGTGCTTGGATGGTTTCCAAAAATCGAGTCTTAAATTTTGAGAATCATTGTAATCGAAATGGACTCGGTTCAAATCGTGGTTTTCGAGGTCAAGAAATAAACTCGTGAGGAGTAGCTTGAGGGTGTTTTTTCGAGGTGGCTGGTCGTCCGCACAATTCTCACAACGGTGTGTTATAAAATGTCCGAGTTCTTGAACTGTTCCACTCAATATTCTACTTCTATTCTTCTACGGAGAAGTTCTACTACTTCCGGCTCGCAAATATCTCTATAACCCGAGGATTCGTTCGGTCCAGATTGCACTACCCGTTCAGAAAATTTGGTCACGTTGTCTCGAAGACGCTCGTTCATCGAACGTTCAGAACTTCAGGCGCATCCAAACCCTACTGTTTTCGGTTCTTCTCTTCTTCTTTCTCGTTTTCATGGAGAAAACATCGCGAAAATTTCATTCACTCGTATCATTGCAATCCATCCTCCGAATTACGATCATACGTACAACGTATGGCAAGTATTTCATTTTTCGTTTTCTCACAATCCCTATAATCACAGTCATATCTTTCAGGTATTTATAAATAAATCGTTTACCTAGATACCTGCACATACATACTAGTAGGATATGGTTTTCATACGTTATTTATGTAGTCAGGTATCCAAATATATATATTTCACAAAAGGCATGTACGCGTATAGGTAGATACGTAGAGGTCCCTATTATAGAGTATTAGGTATATATTATGGAGACACGACACGCGGAAGTTTCTGCGATCCCTGTCGATCGCGAGAGGTCCTGTGGTGTCCCCGTCTCTTCACTTCACTTCACTTCACTTCACTTCACTTCGCGTCTTTTCTTTCCAGCCAGTCATCGCATAGGTATCGTCTTGTTCACGGCAATGCGTTGTTGCGTGGTCGCGGTATTCTTTTTCTCAGTTTCTTATACAGACCCGCTGCCGCTGCTCCTCCTCACTGCAGCTCTTCAGATCCTCATCTCGTCGCAGTTTCGTCGTATGCTACAGCCGTACCAAGCCAGCCAGCCAGGCAGCCTGCCAGCCAGCCTCCGGCAGCAGGTTGACAATTGCAGCGAGGGGATTGATTTATCGTTGAAGAAATATCACAGAGTGTTTGGGCAACCGTGAAAAATACCCCGTTCCAATCCGATATTCGTCGAGATATTGGGTTATAATATATTCCTAAGCTACGCTCACACCAAGCTGAAGAAAAAGAGTGAAAAAAAATCAATCGAGGCGTTGAATTCAAAAATTTGAGAAAAACAAAAAAATGTTTACCGTGTACAGGTACTCTATCAATGCAATCGATCATAATTCTTACATTTTGAGAATCGTATATATAGTACAATAGTATAGGTATACGAAAATAGTGATGCATATACAAGAGAAGAAGAAAACAGAGTCCGAACGAAGAAAACCAAAAACTGATATTCTCGCTCACAAGAACAAGAAAAAAACCGTCTATCCGTTTTCCGAAGTTTCGGTGATACTCCCTGGAGAGCTCAATGTGGCGAACATTGAGTCGAAATTTGAAATGATTTTGTAACCGCAAGGATTGCCAATTTACTGTCAGCATCCAACTTAATATTCTAATTTCGAATTTCTCGCTATCTTCTTCTTCTTCTCCTTCTTCTTCTTCTTCACTATTGAATCCCCGATATTGAGAGTCATATACATTCACCTATCCCTATATTTTATATTACCTATTTAGTAGGTATGTAAAGCGTGGATTGTCGAGAATCGCGGAGTGTGGGGATACGTTGGTTCACATAAGAGTATGCGACGATACGGACGGACGGACGGATGGATGGACGGATCAGCGAGCTTCTGCGGAGAGTACGAGGATGAAGAATAGCTGAGAGTAGTTTTTGCAAAGGAAGAAACGGGTTTGACCGAACCGCTAATTGGGCATCGCGGCGCTGTACACACAAGGAGGAGAGTACCTAATTTGTTGCCAATTTCACGACGATAGCTCTCGCTCCTTTGGCCGCGTGCAGCGTCATCCCGATTCTCGAGATGCTTTTCTCCTCATCCGCTTCTGCTTTTGCTCCTTTCTGCACTCATCCCGCTGCAAGCTCCACACTCGAGCCAACGATATTGATGGGCTGTGCTCGTTGAACGGAATGCCGAGCGACACTGTTTTCCGTTTCCGATTCGCTGATCCCCGTACACACTTTTCGCACCCGCGTCGCGCACTCCGTCGCCGGCCCGCGTCAGATTGTATTCCGGGTGGAAGAAAAAAACGAATGAATATAGATGTACAGACAGAATTCGTGTCGTCGAGGTATACCGATTTACTACTGAATACTAAATCGGCTGCGTAGCGATTCCGTAGCGATGCCACTTTCCCAACATTTTTCATCCCACATTTGTCGGTGCCGTTAGGTATCGTAGAACCAGGCTAGTTGAGTGTATGAATTGCGCGTGGAGCAAAATTAGAGCTAGATTCAGATCTATAGATCGTTTGTAATTCACAGTTTTGTTTCGTTTCTGTGGCACTCTCTCTCTCTTCAATCTTCGATCTTGGATCTCGGATCTCGGATCTTGGATCTTGGAGTCTCTTCCTCCTCTCTATATATCATATATTCGTCTGCCTGTAGGTATCGTAGATAGAGGTGTATGTGTTGAACGTGAGTATTGGGTAGGTATATGCGTTGGTATACCGGTGGAAAATCTCTGGCGAGCAGTATTTACGACAACGATAGCTCCATAATGTCGCCTGTAAACGGATATGCCTGGGACTGCTGCAGCGAGAGAGGTAAAAAGGCTGAATATGAACCTAGGCAACCCTGCGCAACGCGGTCTCTTTATTACAGAGTTTTGACGAACCGACCAACCGAACGGAACCAAACCAAAACCAAAACCAAAACCAAGCCCAAACCCAAACCCAAACCCAAACCAACATCCCCTCCTATTCATTCAGCCAACCACAACGACATATTCCGCTAATGGCGCCGGAATTGAAAGGAAATCATTTCGTAATAATGCCCCTCCCCGCGGGTACTCACATCTGTAATCCACTCCGCTGTACATACAGGCACCTATACCGGCCATAACGATCATCGCTAATGAAAACTGCGCAGGTAGTACCTATACCTACATCCTAACATATGGAAGAATACAATTACCGAATCATTTTATCTGTCACGCCTGTATAGCGTAGCGTCATTAGATACGTATACGTGCCACACACATGCCTATATACCCGGTGGGAATGGTGTATGAGGGAAATAATACTCGTAGGCAAATACGCGGGACGAATGTATACGCATGTATACAGGGTTGGCTACGGGATATACAGGAGTACCCACGCCTACCTACGTACGTACGTGGCTCGAGAATTCGCGATCGCTCGACCGGCGACACATCAAAAGCCATCGACAATTTAAAGCCTAGCCGTTTAAGGGCGTTCGCGTTAGATTATTTCGCACCAGCGAAAGGCGAAGGGCGAAGGGCGAAAGGGTTCGAACTTCGTACTTCCAACGAACCAACAGCTTCTATACACATCTACGCTATATGTATGTATGCGGTATCTCGTCTATGTACTACCTACACTGCACCGCTCGCGCCGGGGGTGATAGAACGAGACCGAGAATCGGAATGAGGTGAGATGAGATGAGATGAGATGAGATGAAATGGTATGGTATTTGCTTAATAACTGCCCTCGGGCTCTCAGCTTCGCCACGGCGTTTATTGACAACGCCTTTTCCCGACGCGGACGCGACCGCGCCGCCACCCGCGCTGGTACGAGCACACGCGCGCCTTGTGACTTGATGCGTGTGTGTGATTGGGTGTACGATCGCTCGTTCCTTCCCTTAATGCCATTATATTTGATCACGGAAATGCAAATATGTGCATACGTATGTATATAAGATACCTACGTGTATAAGTTACCCGTCTTCGTTGATTATAAACTTTGGCAACTAATTCTCGCTGCATAGGCCGCAGGTTGTGCAGGTATGTATATGTGTACCTATGAAATTGGTCGTAGCTCTTCCGAAGACCTTGTGCGTACGCATCTCTCTTCCATTTTTTCATTGGATTGAGTTGAATTGTGATATATTGTATGAGAAGTTCAGAAGATTAGATATCGAAGGGCTCATAATATTCAGCGAAAACCTAATTCCATGCAGGTAAATCGCAAAGAAAACCACGAAAAATCGTTATGAATCACTGGGATCCAAATACACAGAAATCTGGAATAGACAGATCGTACGATTTTCGACGTTTCTTAATTCATCGTTTTCTATAAATTCCTGCAGCGATTTCCACCGAATCGCCCTGCAGTGTTCTGAAATTCATTGCCGGCGATTCCCACAGTTACCGGAAATCGCTGTAAAACTCTGAAAATCGCCTACCGAGATGAGTGATAATCGTCGTAATAATCGCCCACGGCGACTTCTTTCGATTGCCGAGTGAATTATACAGCCCGCGCTCTCGTTGCATACATGAAATACCTTATTTATACTTTTTCTCAATATATCCTGTACATAGATTGTATTATACGTGGCCGTTAGTTCGTCTATATCAGTTTATACATGTATATACATATACATACATATAGTCCACTCTATAGGTACGATTGAACGCCTTTTTCCGGTCGGTCGCTCGCTCATCGGCGCGGCGGCGCGGCGGTGGACTAGAATCCGGGTGGGAACGACGCGCGACTCGACTCGACTCGACTCGACGCGACTCGACGCGACGCGACGCGACGCTGGAATTGTTGAATAATGAAACTTACTTGTAGTCACAATATACTGTATACATAACCAATAATAATACACCTAAATCCAAACTAAATTCGCGGCATGTCCCTACGTTCGTTTTTAGTCAGGAAAATCCCCTTCTGTTGTAGCTGCGTACATACACACGTACATACCGCTTAGGTACAACTTACTGTACACATATATATACGTATATATTTACGTGGCAGATAGAAAATAGAGAAAGAAACAGACAGAATTTAGGCGCGTGTTTTGTCATTTGACATCTGCATTGTTGTTGCGTATAGTTACAGACGCACACACGCGCACGCGCGCACACACACACACTGAGAGGCAACACGCTGCCTACATCACATCTCTGTACCTACCTCTTCTCTACGCTATGTAAGTATTCCTACGTATACCCTGGTTCTCGCAGTATTGCGGTACCTACATAAGGGCCGGTGCCGGGTTCACGTTTTACACGGTTGACTTGGCTAAACGGGATCGCATTAGTGCAGCCCCGCACTATCCTGCATCCCCCCCCCCCCCCCCCCCCGCCCCCCTCACCGTCGCCCTTCGAATATTTCTTCGGTCCCCCCTCACGACGCGAAAGGGAGATTAGCATCTCGGGGTTATGCTCTATTTTTCCATTTCGCTTCTTTTTTTGTTTATCTTTCTTCCATGTGTATATAGATATAGGTATATATTATATATTATATATAGTATGTAATGCGTATATAATGGTGTGTGTGTTTTATTTCGCTTCTTTCTTATATTCCGCACAAGTTTCACTTCTCTATCTCTGTCTGTCTCTTTTTGTACATTTTCTATAATTCTATCCTTTCCGCTACCGTTCGCATCACGGCACACCGGGGGGGGGGGGGGGGGGGGGGGGGCTTCGGTGCCTAATTCTGGGGACCAAATTACAGGACCAGGTGGCTACACTCATACGGGGGGGGGGGGGGGGGGGGATGTCGTAATATCGTATCTTTATGCTTATTATGTATCTCTTTTCCATTGTCATCGTATAGGAGGATGATGATGATGGTGGTCGTGGTGCGATAATTTTCCCGAGGTTGCAAGTTCTGCAGTATGCGAACGAACGATTTGGCTCCAGAATCTATACGTCTTTTTTTCAATTTTTTTTCTCCAACAGCTACAATATGTATAGACAGATACATATAGACATGTGTAGTAGGTATTATAGGCATAGATAGGTACCTATGTATAATGTGCGTGAAATCGAAATATGTGGGCAATGAGAATCGAGAGGATAGAAATACAAAGACGAAATTATACGCGAAAAGTTCGAACTGAACGAAAGAGCAGAAATAAATGAAAATGCCAACGAAAGAAGATGAATTTGTGTCTGCGGATCGATTTTTCGAAATGAACCTCCGATGGAAAAATTTGAAGTTTCTTCGACCTGCATATCCGACAAATCGATGCCTGACGGATATACCTACCGGGCACAGATATATGTGTGGATATATTACATACATATATATATATATATACGTGTGTGTAGATACATGGCTGAATATATATACCTACTTGAGGGGAGGAACTCGTTAGCATATTACAGCGACGAGGTGGGTTGAACGGGTTTGGGAAAAGGAAAGGGTTGCTACACCCTCGACCAATGACAGTCGACCCCGAGCCATTGCTCCTATGCAGCATGTTTATTATAGGTGTAGGTAGGTACCTACGTATGTATATTATATGTATATGCCAACCTACTCTGCGTATCTATCGCCTGTGTCACGTGGCTTGGATATCCGAGTTTATACCGACCAACGAGGTCGGGGGACCACCTAGAATATCCTAGGACCTATAGAGTCCGGCTAGACCAACCCAATCCAATTCAACCCGACGCGATTCCGATGCCTCCAAATTATCATATACGTCGCACCGACAAGCTATTTCTTGCCCCCCCCCCCCCCCCCCCCCTCCTCCTCCTCCTCCTCCTCCCTCCTCCTCTTTTCCACCTAGTGTTATAGTCATCGACGTAATTTCTGACGATATCCGCGTGAATTGTGTGGTTTTCCAAAATTTTCATATACCTGCATTCGGTGTCCAGGTGCGTGCGTGAGTCGAGAATTTGTCCGTGCCGATACCTGCGCGATGAAACACCACGAATAGATGGTGACCGCTGCACCACGGTCGCAGGGAAAAGCGAGAAATTTCGTCAGGGGAAAGAAAAAATTGTTCGGGGAATCAGGGGAAAGGGTCAGGGAACTTGGAACTCGGTCGTAGAAAAGAAAGAGACGACGACCAAACAGCTAATGAACGACGGGAGAGATGGTTCCAAAATTCACTTTCCTTCTTACTTCATGACTAGGAAACAATGTCAACGAAGAATTGTGACGGAAGTAGAAAAAAGAAACGTTTGTTCTCAATACCAACGAAAAAGACTATTTTCGCCATCAACCGAAAAAAAAAAAAGAGAAAACGAAACAGATGAAGCACAAGGAATATCTGAAAACCTATATGCATCGCACACATATATATTCTCTATGTTCTGTTCACGCTGTCAGTTAATACTTTAATATACCTTCTTATAGTTAGGTACCTACATAGGTTCGCCTGACGATGACAATGAGCTGACAGATGACAACGGACGGGAACGACATATTATTTCCTAGCGATATAGGTACCGCATATACCTGCGTATGCATACATGTGTGTGCGCGCGCGCGCGCGTGTGCGTGTCCCATGACATACGTCCGCCCGTTCCCGTATAGGTCCCGTTGTCCCTGCAGTACCGCATATATCTATATATATTATATATATATATAATATATAATATATAATATATATACATATTATATATGTATATAATTATATAATATATAATATATATACATGTAGGTACCCGCCACATTGGTTCATCGATTGTCTAATTCTTATTATTTCGTTGATTTTTCTCGATCCTCGAGAGAAACTCCGTTGCTCCCGTACGTCCGAGCGTGCAGTGTAAGTAATGGCGTAGGTTTAGGTATACCATGTGTGTAAGGGTACGTACATACATACGTATGTATATACGCGTTGGTTATAATCTCTGCGAAAGAGCCGCCGCGGCCGCGGCCGCGCCGCAGGCGTATATTTTACCTATTTATATGCCTAGTATGTATGTACCTATATACCGCTCTAGTCGCGCGCGAAATACTAAACAAACTGCATGACGTTGCCGATGGCTATATTTAAGCCATAAGGTATATAATATATTCGGTGTATTACGGATATGTAGGCCTGTGTGGGTTTGTAATAAAGAGAGAAGAAGCATATTATTTCATGTCATATACATATATATTGCACAAGTATATATGCCTTATACAGCTATTCTCTTTCAGCAAATTTGGCATATAATATAGCTAGGTCGCGCAGTTCCAGGTCACTAGGAAAATATAGCAAGGGGAATCGAAGGATGGAATTGGGGGGGGGGGAGGGGT